>OX388052.1:1415700-2624613 GCA_947578705.1 Lacanobia wlatinum
TAGATCTTTACCTAAAGATTACAGGAAAACCTATTAAAAGTCTGTAGTGTTAATATAACATGTTAAAAAAATTAAATTCGTTCGGAACCCTTTGCACGCGAGTCCGTCTCGCACTTGGCCAGTTTTTTTAGTATACACAATTTGACATTTTTTATACAATTTGTTATTTTTTAATATGCAATATGTCATTTTTCTTTTTATTATATACAATTTGACATAATTCTTTTCACTTTGTAAAGTATTATCATTATTTTTATTATGGACTAGCACTTCGCCCGCGACTACGTCTGCGTAGACTTTAGAGGTGGCGCGCGCAACTTCTTTGTCCCATATTCTCATTCTCGGAATTTTATCTTCATGATTCTTTATTCTGGTAGTTTGTGAGTCTTTACTGTCCGTACTTTCAGTTCCGGAACTACTTCGACATGATTCTGGTATTCTGGTACTTGTGAATCTTTAGCGCTCAATACTCCTGCCTAGAAGAAACTTCGATATGTTTGGGTTCTCCTGGTATTTTTTAATGCTAACTAATTCACAATTCCAGCTTCGGAAATACTTCGACATGTTTCTGATATCCTGGTACTTGTGAATCCTTAACGCTCATAATTACAGCCCGGAAAAAACCGCTATATATTTCTGTTCTCCTGATACTTGTGAATCCTTACCGCTCATGATTCTTGCTCCGGAAATATTTCGACATGTTTCTGGTCTCCTGATACTTGTGAATCTTAAGCATTCACAATCCTAGCCACGAAAATACTTCGACATGTTTTTGGCCTCGTGGTACATAATGAATCTTTAGCGCTCATAATTCCTGCCCGGGAAAAATTCCACATTTTTCTGTTTTTCTGGTACGTTTGAATCCTCACCGCTCATATTTCTAGTGCGGAAATATTTCGACATGTTTCTGGTTTCCTGGTACTTGTGAATCTACTGCATTTACAATTACAGCCCGGAAAACATCGACACACATATTTCTGTTTGACAATTAAAAAAAAAAAAAAACAAAAAATATTCTAGCCCAAAAATAATTTAACATCGTTCTGTTCTCCTGGTACTTGTGAATCTGTAACGCTCATTGTTCCAGCCCCGAAAATACTTCTACACGTATCTGATTTCCTGGTGCTTTTGAATCCTAACTGCTCGCAATTCCAAGCCAGGAAATACTTCGAAATGTTTCTGGTTTCCTGGTACATAATCAATCTTTAGCGCTCATAATTCCTGCCCGGGAAAAACTTCGACATTTTTCTGTTTTCCTGATACCTTTGAATCCTTACCGCTCATAATCCTAGCCCCGAAAATACTTCCACATATTTCTGGTCTCCTGGTACTTCTGAATTCTAACCGGTCACAATTCAAGCGCCGGAAATATTTCGACATGTTTATGGTCTTCTAGTACTTGTGAATCTTTAGCGCTCATAATTTCAGCCAAAGAAATACTTCGACATGTTTCTAAATAAAAAAATAATCTAGCCCAAAAATACTTTAACATTGTTCTGTTCTCCTGGTACTTGTGAATCTTTAGCGCTCCCAATTTCAGCCCCAGAAATACTTCGACATGTTTCTGTTCTCCTGGTACTTTTGATTCTGAAGTACTAAGGCAGCAGAAGCGCTGGGTTTCCACTTTCTCCTCAGTCTCCATTAAGCCATGCCTTTTACCGGGATAAAAAGTAGCCTATGTTTGATTCCAGTATGTGAACTATACGTGTGCCAAATTTCATCCAAATCCCTTCAGCCATTTTTGCCTGATTGAGGCACAAACATACAAACATACAAACATACAAACTTTCACATCCTACTTATCTTTAGCGCTTACAATTCCTGCCTAAAATATAATTTGATATGTTTCAGGTCTCCTGGTACATAGTGAATCTTCAGCGCTCATAATTCCTGCCCGGGAAAAACTTCAACATTTTTCTCTTGTCTTGGTACTTTTGGATCCTTACCGCTAATAATTCTAGCATCGGAAATATTTCGACATGTTTCTGGCCTCCTGATACTTATAAATTTTTAGCATTCACAATTCTAGCCTCGAAAATACTTCAACCTATTTCTGGTCTCCTGGTACTTTTGAATTCTAACCGGTCACAATTCCAGCGCCGGAAATATTTCGAAATGTTTATGGTCTCCTGGTACTTGTAAATCTTTAGCGCTCATAATTTCAGCCAAAGAAATACTTCAACATGTTTCTGGTCTCCTGTCACATGTGAATCTATAGCGTTTACAATTCTAGCCCGGAAAAAACTCCAACATACATATTTCTGTTCGACGGTTAAATAAAAAACAAAAAATATTCTATCCCAAAAATATTTTAACATCGATCTGTTCTCCTGGTACTTGTGAATCTGTAGCGCTGCCAGTTTCAGCCCTGGAAATACTACGGCATATTTCTGTTCTCCTGGTACTTTTGAATCGGAAGTACTAAGGCAGCAGAAGCGCTGGATTTCCACTTCCTCCTCAGTCTCCATTAGGCCATGCCTTTTACCGGCGTAAAAAGTAGCCTATGTTTGATTCCAGTATGTGAACTATATGTGTGCCAAATTTCATTCAAATCCCTTCAGCCATTTTTGCCTGATTGAGGCACAAACATACAAACATACAAACATACAAACATACAAACATACAAACATTCACATTTATAATATTAGTAGGATGAGGACTATGTGGATTATTTTTTATCTCTTCGAGTAATTTTAATGTTTGTCTGGCAGTTTGAGTGCTTTGTAAGGCCTACACAAATGTCCTTTCTTTGGTGTTGTTCGTCGAGTTGCTGAGCTCTTAAGTAGATCTGAGTTGAGCTACACGACTACTGACAAATGCTTGCACTGACTGGACAGGTTCACTCAAATCTGTGTGGTTCTTTCTTCTAAAGACCATCTCAGACACTAATCTGCATGGTTCTTAAAAAATGATGTATTGTAAGGACTATGTAGGTCGTTATTTTAAGGATTGATTTCATGACTGTATGGCAGTTTGAGTATACTATGCGTCTTACCCAAATGTCCTTACTTTTGTATTGTTCGTCGGTTCGTTGAACTCCTCAAAGTTCTGAGTTGAGCTGCACGATAACTGACAAATGCTTGCACTGTCTGGACAAGTCCACTCAAACCTGCGTGGTGCTTTCCTCAAAAGGCCACCTCAGACGTTAACCTACATGTTTTTCATATGTTATTAGCGATTGTATGGACTTCAAAAGAGACTATGACCTCTGAGTTTGTTTCGGTGTTTCTTCTCAGGGTAGCCAGCTAGGAAACATCCGGCCTCATCTAGATTAATATGACAAAAAAAATGACGTTTAAAAGAGTTACTTGTAACCTACCTATTTGCAAAATAAATATCATTTATCATTTATTTTATAAGGGTTCCGTTTTTTGTTCGGAACCCTAAAAATGTATAGCTTTGCGTGGCGGGGACTGTAGACTCTTCTGATATGCCAACTTCTCTAGTGATTCATAAGTTTTCTTTCAACTCTCTACCTACGAGTATCCTTCTACTGACGATCTCACTAAACAGTTACTGCGATGTCTCCAGGGCACAAACTTCACGTGCGCGGACCTACCCGCGTCCTTACTTTTGTATTGTTCGTCGGTTCGTTGAACTCCTCAAAGTTCTGAGTTGAGCTGCACGATAACTGACAAATGCTTGCACCGTCTGGACAAGTCCACTCAAACCTGCGTGGTGCTTTCCTCAAAAGGCCACCTCAGACGTTAACCTACATGTTTTTCATATGTTCTTAGCGATTGTATGGACTTCAAAAGAGACTATGACCTCTGAGTTTGTTTCGGTGTTTCTTCTCAGGGTAGTCAGCTAGGAAACATCCGGCCTCATCTAGATTAATATGACAAAAAAAAAATGACGTTTAAAAGAGTTACTTGTAACCTACCTATTTGCAAAATAAATATCATTTATCATTTATTTTATAAGGGTTCCTTTTTTTTCGGAACCCTAAAAATGTATTCGTTTATTTGCTAGTAGTGGTTTTTTGATCACGGTGCACATTTTTCTTCCTGTCTAAATCCCGAAAACAGTCTAGCTAGCTGGCCCGCGCCGAGACGCGTCTCCTGTCACCTCAACCGTGCGGCTGGCTCGCAAAGAACCGCAAAAAATTTAAAAAAATGTATACGTTTATTTGCTAGTAGTGGTTTTTTGATCACGGTGCACATTTTTCTTCCTGTCTTAATCCCGGAAACACTCTAGCTAGCTGGCCCGCGCCGAGACGCGTCTCCTGTCACCTCAACCGTGCGGCTGGCTCGCAAAGAACCGCAAAAAATTTAAAAAAATGTATACGTTTATTTGCTAGTAGTGGTTTTTTGATCACGGTGCACATTTTTCTTCCTGTCTTAATCCCGAAAACACTATAGCTAGCTGGCCCGGGCCGAGACGCGTCTCCACACACCTCAACCGAGCGGCTGGCTTGCTTAGAACCGCAAAAAATTTAAAAAACTGGCCAAGTGCGAGTCGGACTCGCGTGCAAAGGGTTCCGAACGAATTTAATTTTTTTAACATGTTATTTTAACACTACAGACTTCTAATAGGTTTTCGTGTTATCTTTAGGTAAAGATCTATTAACTCCATTTTTTTCAAAATTTTAGGCTCAGTAGTTTCGGAGATAAGGGGGGGGGAATGGTCATTTTTCGTCTAATTTCTTGAATAACTTTAAAACCATTTATTTTAAAATTATAAAAAAAAAATATAATTAAAACCCTCATAGTAAGCCCTTTTCATTTGATATGTCACACGATATTGTTAAAAAAACTTTTTTTTTTATTTTCTACTTTGACCCCCAAAAGTGACCCCCATCCTAAAAATTTAATAATTTACGTAACGCGTCCATGTTTGGGTCATAGAAGTCCATGTGTGTACCAAATTTCAACAGAATCGGTTCAGTGGATCCGGAGAAAACTGGCTGTGACAGACGGACAGACAGACAGACAGACAGACACCCGTTTGATCCTATAAGGGTTCCTTTTTTTTTCGGAACCCTAAAAATGTATTCGTTTATTTGCTAGTAGTGGTTTTTTGATCACGGTGCACATTTTTCTCCCAGTCTAAATCCCGAAAACATTCTAGCTAGCTGGCCCGCGCCGAAACGCGTCTCCTGACACCTCAACCGTGCGGCTGGCTCGCAAAGAACCGCAAATATTTAAAAAAAATATACGTTTATTTGCTAGTAGTGGTTTTTTGATCACGGTGCACATTTTTCTTCCTGTCTCAATCCCGAAAACACTCAACCTAGCTGGCCCGCGCCGAGACGCGTTTCCAGACAGCTCAACCGTGCGGCTGGCTCGCATAGAACCGCAAAAAAAAATAAAAAATGTATACGTTTATTTGCTAGTAGTGGTTTTTTGATCACGGTGCACATTTTTCTTCCTGTCTAAATCCCGAAAACACTCTGGCTAGCTGGCCCGCGCCGAGACGCGTCTCCAGACAGCTCAACCGTGCGGCTGGCTCGCATAGAACCGCAAAAAATTTGAAAAAATGTATACGTTTATTTGCTAGTAGTGGTTTTTTGATCACGGTGCACATTTTTCTTCCTGTCTAAATCCCGAAAACACTCTAGCTAGCTGGCCCGCGCCGAGACGCGTCTCCAGACACCTCAACTGTGCGGCTGACTCGCATAGAACCGCAAAAAAATTAAAAAAATGCATACGTTTATTTGCTAGTAGTGGTTTTATGATCACGGTGCACATTTTTCTTCCTGTCTTAGTCCCGGAAACACTCTAGCTAGCTGGCCCGCGCCGAGACGCGTCTCCTGACACCTCAACCGTGCGGCTGGCTCGCATAGAACCGCAAAAAAAAAAAAAAAAATATACGTTTATTTGCTAGTAGTGGTTTTTTGATCACGGTGCACATTTTTCTTCCTGTCTTAATCCCGGAAACACTCTAGCTAGCTGGCCCGCGCCGAGACGCGTCTCCAGACACCTGAACCGTGCGGCCGGCTCGCATAGAACCGCAAAAAAATTAAAAAAATGTATACGTTTATTTGCTAGTAGTGGTTTTTTGATCACGGTGCACATTTTTCTTCCTGTCTTAATCCCGAAAACACGCTAGCTTGCTGGCCCGCACAAAGACGCGTTTCCAGACACCTCAAGCGTGCGGCTGGCTCGCATACAACGGCAAAAAATTAAAAAAAAATTGTACGTTTATTTCCTAGTAGTGGTTTTTTGATCACGGTGCACATTTTTCTTCCTGTCTCAATCCCGAAAACACTCTAGCTAGCTGGCCCGCGCCGAGACGCGTCTCCAGACACCTCAACCGTGCGCCTGGCTCGCATGGAACCGCAAAAAATTTAAAAAACTGGCCAAGTGCGAGTCGGACTCGCGTGCAAAAGGTTCCGAACGATTTTAATTTTTTTAATATGTTATTTTAACACTACAGACTTGTAATAGGTTTTTGTGTAATCTTTAGGTAAAGATCTATTAATTCCATTTTTTTCAAAATTTTAGGCTCATTAGATTCGGAGATAAGGGGGGGGGGGGGGGAATTGTCATTTTTCGTCTAATTTCTTGAATAACTTCAAAACCATTTATTTTAAAATTATGAAAAAAATATAATTAAAACTCTCATAGTAAGCCCTTTACATTTGATATGTCACACGATATTGTTAAATTTTTTTTTTTTTATTATCTACTTTGACCCCCAAACTAAAAATTTAATAATTTACGTAACGCGTCCATGTTTGGGTCATAGAAGTCCATATGTGTACCAAATTTCAACAGAATCGGTTCAGTGGATCCGTCGAAAACTGGCTGTGACAGACGGACAGACAGACAGACAGACAGACAGACACCCGAGTGATCTTATAAGCATTCCTTTTTTTTTCCGAGCCCTAAAAATGTATTCGTTTATTTGCTAGCAGTGGTTTTTTGATCACGGTGCACATTTTTCTTCCTGTCTAAATCCCGAAAACAATCTAGCTAGCTGGCCTGCGCCGAGACACGTCTCCTGACACCTCAACCGTGCGGCTGGCTCGCATAGAACCGCAAAAAATTAAAAAAATATATACGTTTATTTGCTAGTAGTGGTTTTTTGATCACGGTGCACATTTTTCTTCTTGTCTAAATCCCGGAAACATTCTAGCTAGCTGGTCCGCGCTAAGACGCGTCTCCAGACACCTCAACCGTGCGGCTGGCTCGCATAGAACCGCAAAAAGTTTAAAAAAATGTAAACGTTTATTTGCTAGTAGTGGTTTTTTGATCACGGTTCACATTTTTCTTACTGTCTAAATCCCGGAAACACTCTAGCTAGCTGGCTCGCGCCGAGACGCGTCTCCAGACACCTCAACCGTGCGGCTAACTCGCATAGAACCGCAAAAAAAAAAAATTTATACGTTTATTTGCTAGTAGTGGTTTTTTGATCACGGTGCACATTTTTCTTTCTGTCTGAATCCCGAAAACACTCTAGCTAGCTGGCTCGCGCCGAAACGCGTCTCCTGACACCTCAACCGTGCGGCTGGCTCGCATAGAACCGCAAAAAAATTAAAATATGTATACGTTTATTTGCTAGTAGTGGTTTTTTGATCACGGTGCACCTTTTTCTTCCTGTCTAAATCCCGAAAACACTGTAGCTAGCTGGCCCGCGCCGAGACGCGTCTCCAGACACCTCAACCGTGCGGCTGGCTCGCATAGAACCGCAAAAAAATTTAAAAAAATTATACGTTTATTTGCTAGTAGTGGTTTTTTGATCACGGTGCACATTTTTCTTCCTGTCTTAATCCCGGAAACACTCTAGCTAGCTGGTCCGCGTTAAGACGCGTCTCCAGACACCTCAACCGTGCGGCTGGCTCGAATAGAACCGCAAAATGTTTAAAAAAATATAAACGTTTATTTGCTAGTAGTGGTTTTTTGATCACGGTGCACATTTTTCTTACTGTCTAAATCCCGGAAACACTCTAGCTAGCTTGCTCGCGCGGAGACGCGTCTCCAGACACCTCAACCGTGCGGCTGGCTCGCATAGAACCGCAAAAAAAAAAAATGTATACGTTTATTTGCTAGTAGTGGTTTTTTGATCACGGTGCACATTTTTCTTTCTGTCTGAATCCCGAAAACACTCTAGCTAGCTGGCCCGCGCCGAGACGCGTCTCCTGACACCTCAACCGTGCGGCTGGCTCGCATAGAACCGCAAAAAATTTTAAAAAATGTATTCGTTTATTTGCTAGTAGTGGTTTTTTGATCACGGTGCACATTTTTCTTCCTGTCTTAATCCCGAAAACAATCTAGCTAGCTGGCCCGCGCCGAGATGCGTCTCCTGACACCTCAACCGTGCGGCTGGCTCGCATAGAACCGCAATAAATTAAAAAAATGTATACGTTTATTTGCTAGTAGTGGGTTTTTTGATCACGGTGCACATTTTTCTTCCTGTCTTAATTTTGAAGACACTCTAGCTAGCTGGCCCGCGCCGAGACGCGTCTTCAGACACCTCAAGCGTGCGGCTGGCTCGCATAGAACCGCAAACAATTTAAAAAAAATTATACGTTTATTTGCTAGTAGTGATTTTTTGATCACGGTGCACATTTTTCTACCTGTCTTAATCCTGAAAATGCTCTAGCTAGCTGGCCCTCACCGAGACGCGTCTCCAGACACCTCAAGCGTGCGGCTGGCTCGCATACAACGGCAAAAAATTAAAAAAAAATTGTACGTTTATTTCCTAGTAGTGGTTTTTTGATCACGGTGCACATTTTTCTTCCTGTCTTAATCCCGAAAACACGCTAGCTTGCTGGCCCGCACAAAGACGCGTTTCCAGACACCTCAAGCGTGCGGCTGGCTCGCATACAACGGCAAAAAATTAAAAAAAAATTGTACGTTTATTTCCTAGTAGTGGTTTTTTGATCACGGTGCACATTTTTCTTCCTGTCTCACTCCCGAAAACACTCTAGCTAGCTGGCCCGCGCCGAGACGCGTCTCCAGACACCTCAACCGTGCGCCTGGCTCGCATGGAACCGCAAAAAATTTAAAAAACTGGCCAAGTGCGAGTCGGACTCGCGTGCAAAAGGTTCCGAACGATTTTAATTTTTTTAATATGTTATTTTAACACTACAGACTTGTAATAGGTTTTTGTGTAATCTTTAGGTAAAGATCTATTAATTCCATTTTTTTCAAAATTTTAGGCTCATTAGATTCGGAGATAAGGGGGGGGGGGGTGGGAATGGTCATTTTTCGTCTAATTTCTTGAATAACTTCAAAACCATTTATTTTAAAATTATGAAAAAAATATAATTAAAACTCTCATAGTAAGCCCTTTACATTTGATATGTCACACGATATTGTAAAATTTTTATTTTTTTTATTTTCTACTTTGACCCCCAAACTAAAAATTTAATAATTTACGTAACGCGTCCATGTTTGGGTCATAGAAGTCCATATGTGTACCAAATTTCAACAGAATCGGTTCAGTGGATCCGTCGAAAACTGGCTGTGACAGACGGACAGACAGACAGACAGACAGACAGACACCCGAGTGATCTTATAAGCATTCCTTTTTTTTTCCGAGCCCTAAAAATGTATTCGTTTATTTGCTAGCAGTGGTTTTTTGATCACGGTGCACATTTTTCTTCCTGTCTAAATCCCGAAAACAATCTAGCTAGCTGGCCTGCGCCGAGACACGTCTCCTGACACCTCAACCGTGCGGCTGGCTCGCATAGAACCGCAAAAAATTAAAAAAATATATACGTTTATTTGCTAGTAGTGGTTTTTTGATCACGGTGCACATTTTTCTTCTTGTCTAAATCCCGGAAACATTCTAGCTAGCTGGTCCGCGCTAAGACGCGTCTCCAGACACCTCAACCGTGCGGCTGGCTCGCATAGAACCGCAAAAAAAAAAATAAAAAAATGTAAACGTTTATTTGCTAGTAGTAATAATAATCATTTATTTGTTTGAATATGGTACAATGGTCTTAAAATTATTTAGTGGTATCATCATATTCTACCAATTGTTGGCGTGCAAATTGTGTAGTGGTGTGGCAGTAGTGGTTTTTTGATCACGGTGCACATTTTTCTTCCTGTCTAAATCCCGGAAACATTCAAGCTATCTGGTCCGCGCTAAGACGCGTCTCCAGACACCTCAACCGTGCGGCTGGCTTGAATAGAACCGCAAAAAGTTTAAAAAAATGTAAACGTTTATTTGCTAGTAGTGGTTTTTTGATCACGGTTCACATTTTTCTTACTGTTTAAATCCCGGAAACACTCTAGCTAGCTGGCTCGCGCCGAGACGCGTCTTCAGACACCTCAACCGTGCGGCTAACTCGCATAGAACCGCAAAAATAAAATGTATACGTTTATTTGCTAGTAGTGGTTTTTTGATCACGGTGCACATTTTTCTTTCTGTCTGAATCCCGAAAACACTCTAGCTAGCTGGCTCGCCCCGAGACGCGTCTCCTGACACCTCAACCGTGCGGCTGGCTCGCATAGAACCGCAAAAAAATTAAAAAAATGTATACGTTTATTTGCTAGTAGTGGTTTTTTGATCACGGTGCACCTTTTTCTTCCTGTCTAAATCCCGGAAACACTCTAGCTAGCTGGTCCGCGCTAAGACGCGTCTCCAGACACCTCAACCGTGCGGCTGGCTCGAATAGAACCGCAAAAAGTTTAAAAAAATATAAACGTTTATTTGCTAGTAGTGGTTTTTTGATCACGGTGCACATTTTTCTTACTGTCTAAATCCCGGAAACACTCTAGCTAGCTTGCTAGCGCGGAGACGCGTCTCCAGACACCTCAACCGTGCGGCTGGCTCGCATAGAACCGCAAAAAAAAATAAAAAATGTATACGTTTATTTGCTAGTAGTGGTTTTTTGATCACGGTGCACATTTTTCTTTCTGTCTGAATCCCGAAAACACTCTAGCTAGCTGGCCCGCGCCGAGACGCGTCTCCTGACACCTCAACCGTGCGGCTGGCTCGCATAGAACCGCAAGAAATTTAAAAAAATGTATACGTTTATTTGCTAGTAGTGGTTTTTTGATCACGGTGCACATTTTTCTTCCTGTGTAAATCCCGAAAACACTCTAGCTAGCTGGCCCGTGCCGAGACGCGTCTCCACACTCCTCAACCAAGCGGCTTGCTCGCTTAGAATCGCAAAAAAATTAAAAAAATGTATACGTTTATTTGCTAGTAGTGGTTTTTTGATCACGGTGCACATTTTTCTTCCTGTCTCAATCCCGAAAACACTCTAGCTAGCTGGCCCGCGCCGAGACGCGTCTCTAGACACCTCAACCGTGCGCCTGGCTCGCATAGAACCGCAAAAAATTTAAAAAACTGGCCAAATGCGAGTCGGACTCGCGTGCAAAGGGTTCCGAACGATTTTAATTTTTTTAACATGTTATTTTAACACTACAGACTTCTAATAGGTTTTTGTGTAATCTTTAGGTGAAGATCTATTAATTCCATTTTTTTCAAAATTTTAGGCTCAGTAGATTCGGAGATAAGGGGGGGGGGGAATGGTCATTTTTCGTCTAATTTCTTGAATAACTTCAAAACCATTTATTTTAAAATTATGAAAAAAATATAATTAAAACCCTCATACTAAGCCCTTTTCATTTGATATGTCACACGATATTGTTAAATTTTTTTTTTTTTTTCTTCTTTGACCCCCAAACTAAAAATTTAATAATTTACGTAACGCGTCTATGTTTGGGTCATAGAAGTCCATATGTGTACCAAATTTCAACAGAATCGGTTCAGTGGATCCGGAGAAAACTGGCTGTGACAGACGGACAGACAGACAGACAGACACCCGAGTGATCTTAGAAGCATTCCTTTTTTTTTCCGAATCCTAAAAATGTATTCGTTTATTTGCTAGTAGTGGTTTTTTGATCACGGTGCACATTTTTCTTCCTATCTAAATCCCGAAAACACTCTAGCTATCTGGCCTGCGCCGAGACGCGTCTCCAGACCCCTCAACTGTGCGGCTGGCTCGCATAGAACCGCAAAAAATTTAAAAAAACTTATACGTTAATTTGCTAGTAGTGGTTTTTTGATCACGGTGCACATTTTTCTTACTGTCTTAATCCCGAAAACACTCTAGCTAGCTGCTTCCCCCTGAAACGCGTCTCCAGACACCTCAACCGTGTGGTTGGCTCGCACAGAACCGAAAAAAAAAAATGTATACGTTTATTTGCTAGTAGTGGTTTTTTGATCACGGTGCACATTTTTCTTCCTGTCTAAATCCCAAAAACACTCAAGCTAGCTGGCCCGCGCTGAGACGCATCTCCATACATCTCAACCGTGCGGCTGGCTTGCACAGAACCGCAAAAAATAAAAAATAAATGTATACGTTTAGTTGCTAGTAGTGGTTTTTTGATCACGGTGCACATTTTTCGTCCTGTCTAGGTCCCGAAAACACTCTAGCTAGCTGGCCAGCGCCGAGACGCGTCTCCAGACACCTCAACCGTGCGGCTGGCTCGCATTGAACCGAAAAAAAATTAAAAAAATGTATACGTTTATTTGCTAGTAGTGGTTTTATGATCACGATGCACATTTTTCTTCCTGCCTAAGTCCCGAAAACACTATAGCTAGCTGGCCAGCTTCGAGACGCGTCTCCAGACACCTCAACCGCGCGGCTGTCTCGCATAGAACAGCAAAAAATTTAAAACAAATTAAACGTTTATTTGCTAGTAGTGGTTTTTTGATCACGGTGCACATTTTACTTCCTGTCTTAATCCTGAAAACACTCTAGCTAGCTGGCCCGCGCCGAGACGTGTCTCCAGATACCTCAACCGTGCAGCTGGCTCGCACAGAACCGCAAAAAATATAAAAAAATGTATACGTTTATTTGCTAGTAGTGGTTTTTTGATCACGGTGCACATTTTTCTTCCTGTCTAAATCCCGAAAACACGCTAGCTAGCTGGCCCGCGCCAAGACGCGTCTCCAGATACTTCAAACGTGCGGCTGGCTCGCACAGAACCGCAAAAAATATAAAAAAAATGTATACGTTTATTTGCTTGTAGTGGATTTTCGATCACTGTGCAAATTTTTCGTCCTGTCTAAGTCCCGAAAACACTCTAGCTAGCTGCTTCCCCCCGAAACGCGTCTCCAGACACCTCAACCGTGCGGCTGGCTCGCACAGAACTTCAAAAAATATAAAAAAATGTATACGTTTATTTGCTAGTACTGGTTTATTGATCACGGTGCATATTTTTCTTCCTGTCTAAATCCCGAAAACACTCAAGCTAGCTGGCACGCGCCGAAACGCGTCTCCATACACCTCAACCGTGCGGCTGGCTCGCACAGAACCGCAAAAAATAAAAAATAAATGTATACGTTTATTTGCTAATAGTGGTTTTTTGATCACGGTGCACATTTTTCTTCCTGTCTATATCCCGGTAACACTCTAGCTAGCTGGTCCGCGCCGAGACGCGTCTCCAAATACCTCAATTGTGCGGCTGGGTCTTATAGAACCGCAAAAAAATTAAAAAAATTATACGATAATTTGCTAGTAGTGGTTTTTTGATCACGGTGCACATTTTTCTTCCTGTCTAAATCTCGAAAACACACTAGCTAGCTGGCCCGCGCCAAGGCGCGTCTCCAGACACCTCAACCGTGAGGCTGGCTCGCATAGAACCGCAAAAAAATTAAAAAAATATATACGTTTATTTGCTAGTAGTGGTTTTTTGATCACGGTGCACATTTTTCTTCCTGTCTAAATCCCGAAAACACTCAAGCTAGCTGGCACGCGCCGAGACGCGTCTCCATACACCTCAACCGTGCAGCTGGCTCGCACAGAACCGCAAAAAATAAAAAATAAATGTATACGTTTATTTGCTAATAGTGGTTTTTTGATCACGGTGCACATTTTTCGTCCTGTCTAGGTCCCGAAAACACTCTATCTAGCTGTTTCCCCCCGAAACGCGTCTCCAGACACCTCAACCGTGCGGCTGGCTCGCATAGAACCGCAAAAAATTTAAAAAAATGTATACGTTTATTTGCTAGTAGTGGTTTTTTGATCACGGTGCACATTTTTCGTCCTGTCTAAGTCCCGAAAACACTCTAGCTAGCTGCTTCCCCCTGAAACGCGTCTCCAGACACCTCAACCGTGCGGCTGTTTCGCACAGAACCGACAAAAAAAAAATGTTTACGTTTATTTGCTAGTAGTGGTTTTTTGATCACGGTGCACATTTTTTTTCCTGTCTAAATCCCGAAAACACTCTAACTAGCTGGCCCGCGCTGAGACGTGTCTCCTGACACCTCAACCGTGCGGCTGGCTCGCACAGAACCGCAAAAAATATAAAAAAATGTATACGTTTATTTGCTAGTAGTGGTTTTTTGATCACGGTGCACATTTTTCTTCCTGTCTAAATCAAGAAAACACTCTAGCTAGCTGGCCCGCGCCAAGACGCGTTTCCAGACACCTCAACCGTGCGGCTGGCTCGCACAGAACCGCAAAAAATATAAAAAAATGTATACGTTTATTTGCTAGTAGTGGTTTTTTGATCACGGTGCACATTTTTCGTCCTGTCTAGGTCCCGAAAACACTCTAGCTAGCTCTTTCCCCCCGAAACGCGTCGCCAGACACCTCAACCGTGCGGCTGGCTCGCATTGAACCGCAAAAAAATTAAAAAAATGTATACGTTTATTTGCTAGTAGTGATTTTTTGATCACGGTGCACATTTTTCGTCCTGTCTAAGTCCCGAAAACACTCTAGCTAGCTGCTTCCCCCCGAAACGCGTCTCCAGACACCTCAACCGTGCGGCTGGCTCGCACAGAACCGAAAAAAAAAAAATGTATACGTTTATTTGCTAGTAGTGGTTTTTTGATCACGGTGCACATTTTTTTTCCTGTCTATATCCCGGTAACACTCTAGCTAGCTGGTCAGCGCCGAGACGCGTCTCCAAATACCTCAATTGTGCGGCTGGGTCTTATAGAACCGCAAAAAAATTAAAAAAATTATACGTTAATTTGCTAGTAGTGGTTTTTTGATCACGGTGCATATTTTTCTTCCTGTCTAAATCCCAAAAACACTCTAGCTAGCTGGTCCGCGCCGAGACGCGTCTCCAGACACCTCAACCGCGCGGCTGACTCGCACAGAACCGCAAAAAATATAAAAAAAATGTATACGTTTATTTGCTTGTAGTGGATTTTCGATCACTGTGCAAATTTTTCGTCCTGTCTAAGTCCCGAAAACACTCTAGCTAGCTGCTTCCCCCCGAAACGCGTCTCCAGACACCTCATACGTGCGGCTGGCTCGCACAGAACTTCAAAAAATATAAAAAAATGTATACGTTTATTTGCTAGTAGTGGTTTTTTGATCACGGTGCACATTTTTCTTCCTGTCTAAATCCCGAAAACACGCTAGCTAGCTGGCCCGCGCCGAGACGTGTCTCCAGATACCTCAACCGTGCAGCTGGCTCGCACAGAACCGCAAAAAATATAAAAAAATGTATACGTTTATTTGCTAGTAGTGGTTTTTTGATCACGGTGCACATTTTTCTTCCTGTCTAAATCCCGAAAACACGCTAGCTAGCTGGCCCGCGCCAAGACGCGTCTCCAGATACTTCAAACGTGCGGCTGGCTCGCACAGAACCGCAAAAAATATAAAAAAAATGTATAGGTTTATTTGCTTGTAGTGGTTTTTCGATCACTGTGCAAATTTTTCGTCCTGTCTAAGTCCCGAAAACACTCTAGCTAGCTGCTTCCCCCCGAAACGCGTCTCCAGACACCTCATACGTGCGGCTGGCTCGCACAGAACTTCAAAAAATATAAAAAAATGTATACGTTTATTTGCTAGTAGTGGTTTTTTGATCACGGTGCACATTTTTCTTCCTGTCTAAATCCCGAAAACACTCAAGCTTGCTGGCACGCGCCGAGACGCGTCTCCATACACCTCAACCGTGCGGCTGGCTCGCACAGAACCGCAAAAAATAAAAAATAAATGTATACGTTTATTTGCTAGTAGTAGTTTTTTGATCACGGTGCACATTTTTTTTCCTGTCTCAATCCCGAAAACACCTTAGCTAGCTGAACCGCGCTGAGACGCGTCTCCTGACACCTCAAACGTGCGGCTGGCTCGCATAGAACCGCAAAAAAATTAAAAAAATGGATACGTTTATTTGCTAGTAGTGGTTTTTTGATCACGGTGCACATTTTTCTTCATGTCTAAATCCCGAAAACACGCTAGCTAGCTGGCCCGCGCCAAGACGCGTCTCCAGATACCTCAAACGTGCGGGTGACTCGCAAAGAACCGCAAAAAAATTAAAAAAACGCATACGTTTATTTGCTAGTAGTGGTTTTTTGATCACGGTGCACATTTTTCTTCCTGTCTAAATCAAGAAAACACTCTAGCTAGCTGGCCCGCGCCAAGACGCGTTTCCAGACACCTCAACCGTGCGGCTGGCTCGCACAGAACCGCAAAAAATATAAAAAAATGTATACGTTTATTTGCTAGTAGTGGTTTTTTGATCACGGTGCACATTTTTCGTCCTGTCTAGGTCCCGAAAACACTCTAGCTAGCTGTTTCCCCCCGAAACGCGTCGCCAGACACCTCAACCGTGCGGCTGGCTCGCATTGAACCGCAAAAAAATTAAAAAAATATATACGTTTATTTGCTAGTAGTGATTTTTTGATCACGGTGCACATTTTTCGTCCTGTCTAAGTCCCGAAAACACTCCAGCTAGCTGCTTCCCCCCGAAATGCGTCTCCAGACACCTCAACCGTGCGGCTGGCTCGCACAGAACCGAAAAAAAAAATGTATACGTTTATTTGCTAGTAGTGGTTTTTTGATCACGGTGCACATTTTTTTTCCTGTCTATATCCCGGTAACACTCTAGCTAGCTGGTCAGCGCCGAGACGCGTCTCCAAATACCTCAATTGTGCGGCTGGGTCTTATAGAACCGCAAATAAATTAAAAAAAATATACGTTAATTTGCTAGTAGTGGTTTTTTGATCACGGTGCATATTTTTCTTCCTGTCTAAATCCCAAAAACTCTCTAGCTAGCTGGTCCGCGCCGAGACGCGTCTCCAGACTCCTCAACCGTGCGGCTGGCTTGCATAGAACCGCAAAAAAAATAAAAAAACTTATACGTTAATTTGCTAGTAGTGGTTTTTTGATCACGGTGCACATTTTTCTTACTGTCTAAATCCCGAAAACACTCTAGCTAGCTGCTTCCCCCTGAAACGCGTCTCCAGACACCTCAACCGTGTGGCTGGCTCGCACAGAACCGAAAAAAAAAATGTATACGTTTATTTGCTAGTAGTGGTTTTTTGATCACGGTGCACATTTTTCTTCCTGTCTAAATCCCAAAAACACTCAAGCTAGCTGGCCCGCGCTGAGACGCATCTTCATACATCTCAACCGTGCGGCTGGCTTGCACAGAACCGCAAAAAATAAAAAATAAATGTATACGTTTAGTTGCTAGTAGTGGTTTTTTGATCACGGTGCACATTTTTCTTCATGTCTAAATCCCGAAAACACGCTAGCTAGCTGGCCCGCGCCGAGACGCGTCTCCAGATACCTCAAACGTGCGGCTGGCTCGCAAAGAACCGCAAAAAATTTAAAAAAACGTATACGTTTATTTGCTAGTAGTGGTTTTTTGATCACGGTGCACATTTTTCGTCCTGTCTAGGTCCCAAAAACATTCTAGCTAGCTGGCCAGCTTCGAGACGCGTCTCCAGACACCTCAACCGTGCGGCTGGCTCGCATAGAACAGCAAAACATTTAAAAAAAAATATTCGTTTATTTGCTAGTAGTGGTTTTTTGATCACGGTGCACATTTTACTTCCTGTCTTAATCCTGAAAACACTCTAGCTAGCTGGCTCGCGTCGAGACGCGTCTCCTAACACCTCAACCGCGCGGCTGACTCGCATAGAACAGCAAAAAATTTAAAACAAATTAAACGTTTATTTGCTAGTAGTGGTTTTTTGATCACGGTGCACATTTTTCTTCCTGTCTTAATCCCGAAAACACTCTAGCTAGCTGGCCCGCGCCGAGACGTGTCTCCAGATACCTCAACCGTGCAGCTGGCTCGCACAGAACCGCAAAAAATATAAAAAAATGTATACGTTTATTTGCTAGTAGTGGTTTTTTGATCACGGTGCACATTTTTCTTTCTGTCTAAATCCCGAAAACACGCTAGCTAGCTGGCCCGCGCCAAGACGCGTCTCCAGATACTTCAAACGTGCGGCTGGCTCGCACAGAACCGCAAAAAATATAAAAAAAATGTATACGTTTATTTGCTTGTAGTGGTTTTTCGATCACTGTGCAAATTTTTCGTCCTGTCTAAGTCCCGAAAACACTCTAGCTAGCTGCTTCCCCCCGAAACGCGTCTCCAGACACCTCAACCGTGCGGCTGGCTCGCACAGAACTTCAAAAAATATAAAAAAATGTATACGTTTATTTGCTAGTAGTGGTTTTTTGATCACGGTGCATATTTTTCTTCCTGTCTAAATCCCGAAAACACTCAAGCTAGCTGGCACGCGCCGAGACGCGTCTCCATACACCTCAACCGTGCGGCTGGCTCGCACAGAACCGCAAAAAATAAAAAATAAATGTATACGTTTATTTGCTAATAGTGGTTTTTTGATCACGGTGCACATTTTTCTTCCTGTCTATATCCCGGTAACACTCTAGCTAGCTGGTCCGCGCCGAGACGCGTCTCCAAATACCTCAATTGTGCGGCTGGGTCTTATAGAACCGCAAAAAAATTAAAAAAATTATACGATAATTTGCTAGTAGTGGTTTTTTGATCACGGTGCACATTTTTCTTGCTGTCTAAATCTCGAAAACACACTAGCTAGCTGGCCCGCGCCAAGGCGCGTCTCCATACACCTCAACCGTGTGGCTGGCTCGCATAGAACCGCAAAAAATATAAAAAAAATGTATACGTTTATTTGCTTGTAGTGGTTTTTCGATCACTGTGCAAATTTTTCGTCCTGTCTAAGTCCCGAAAACACTCTAGCTAGCTGCTTCCCCCCGAAACGCGTCTCCAGACACCTCAACCGTGCGGCTGGCACGCACAGAACTTCAAAAAATATAAAAAAATGTATACGTTTATTTGCTAGTAGTGGTTTTTTGATCACGGTGCACATTTTTCTTCCTGTCTAAATCCCGAAAACACTCAAGCTAGCTGGCACGCGCCGAGACGCGTCTCCATACACCTCAACCGTGCGGCTGGCTCGCACAGAACCGCAAAAAATAAAAAATAAATGTATACGTTTATTTGCTAATAGTGGTTTTTTGATCACGGTGCACATTTTTCTTCCTGTCTATATCCCGGTAACACTCTAGCTAGCTGGTCCGCGCCGAGACGCGTCTCCAAATACCTCAATTGTGCGGCTGGGTCTTATAGAACCGCAAAAAAATTAAAAAAATTATACGATAATTTGCTAGTAGTGGTTTTTTGATCACGGTGCACATTTTTCTTGCTGTCTAAATCTCGAAAACACACTAGCTAGCTGGCCCGCGCCAAGGCGCGTCTCCATACACCTCAACCGTGTGGCTGGCTCGCATAGAACCGCAAAAAAATTAAAAAAATGTATACGTTTATTTGCTAGTAGTGGTTTTTTGATCACGGTGCACATTTTTTTCCTGTCTAAATCCCGAAAAAACTAAAGCTAGCTGGCCCGCGCCGAGACGCATCTCCATACATCTCAACCGTGCGGCTGGCTCGCACAGAACCGCAAAAAATAAAAAATAAATGTATACGTTTATTTGCTAGTAGTAGTTTTTTGATCACGGTGCACATTTTTCTTCATGTCTAAATCCCGAAAACACGCTAGCTAGCTGGCCCGCGCCGAGACGCGTCTCCAGATACCTCAAACGTGCGGCTGACTCGCAGAGAACCGCAAAAAAATTAAAAAAACGCATACGTTTATTTGCTAGTAGTGGTTTTTTGATCACGGTGCACATTTTTCTTCCTGTCTAAATCAAGAAAACACTCTAGCTAGCTGGCCCGCGCCAAGACGCGTTTCCAGACACCTCAACCGTGCGGCTGGCTCGCACAGAACCGCAAAAAATATAAAAAAATGTATACGTTTATTTGCTAGTAGTGGTTTTTTGATCACGGTGCACATTTTTCGTCCTGTCTAGGTCCCGAAAACACTCTAGCTAGCTGTTTCCCCCCGAAACGCGTCGCCAGACACCTCAACCGTGCGGCTGGCTCGCATTGAACCGCAAAAAAATTAAAAAAATATATACGTTTATTTGCTAGTAGTGATTTTTTGATCACGGTGCACATTTTTCGTCCTGTCTAAGTCCCGAAAACACTCTAGCTAGCTGCTTCCCCCCGAAACGCGTCTCCAGACACCTCAACCGTGCGGCTGGCTCGCACAGAACCGAAAAAAAAAAAATGTATACGTTTATTTGCTAGTAGTGGTTTTTTGATCACGGTGCACATTTTTTTTCCTGTCTATATCCCGGTAACACTCTAGCTAGCTGGTCAGCGCCGAGACGCGTCTCCAAATACCTCAATTGTGCGGCTGGGTCTTATAGAACCGCAAAAAAATTAAAAAAATTATACGTTAATTTGCTAGTAGTGGTTTGTTGATCACGGTGCATATTTTTCTTCCTGTCTAAATCCCAAAAACTCTCTAGCTAGCTGGTCCGCGCCGAGACGCGTCTCCAGACTCCTCAACCGTGCGGCTGGCTCGCATAGAACCGCAAAAAATTTAAAAGAACTTATACGTTAATTTGCTAGTAGTGGTTTTTTGATCACGGTGCACATTTTTTTTCCTGTCTAAATCCCGAAAACACTCTAGCTAGCTGCTTCCCCCTGAAACGCGTCTCCAGACACCTCAACCGTGTGGCTGGCTCGCACAGAACCGAAAAAAAAATGTATACGTTTATTTGCTAGTAGTGGTTTTTTGATCACGGTGCACATTTTTCTTCCTGTCTAAATCCCAAAAACACTCAAGCTAGCTGGCCCGCGCCGAGACGCGTCTCCAGATACCTCAAACGTGCGGCTGGCTCGCAAAGAACCGCAAGAAAATTAAAAAAACGAATACGTTTATTTGCTAGTAGTGGTTTTTTGATCACGGTGCACATTTTTCTTCATGTCTAAATCCCGAAAATACGCTAGCTAGCTGGTCCGCGCCAAGACGCGTCTCCAGATGTCTCAAACGTGCGGCTGGCTCGCAAAGAACCGCAAAAAATTTAAAAAAACGTATACGTTTATTTGCTAGTAGTGGTTTTTTGATCACGGTGCACATTTTTCTTACTGTCTAAATCCCGAAAACACTCTAGCTAGCTGGCCCGCGCTGAGACGCGTCTCCTGACACCTCAACCGTGCGGTTGGCTCGCATAGAACCGCAAAAAAATTAAAAAAATATATACGTTTATTTGCTAGTAGTGGTTTTTTGATCACGATGCACATTTTTCTTCCTGCCTAAGTCCCGAAAACACTCTAGCTAGCTGGCCAGCGCCGAGACGCGTCTCCAAACTTCTCAACCGCGCGGCTGACTCGCATAGAACAGCAAAAAATTTAAAACAAATTAAACGTTTATTTGCTAGTAGTGGTTTTTTGATCACGGTGCACATTTTTCTTCCTGTCTTAATCCCGAAAACACTCTAGCTAGCTGCTTCCCCCCGAAACGCGTCTCCAGACACCTCAACCGTGCGGCTGGCTCGTATAGAACCGCAATAAAATAAAAAAAATATATACGTTTATTTGCTAGTAGTGGTTTTTTGATCACGGTGCACATTTTTCTTCCTGTCTAAATCCCGAAAACACTCTAGCTAGCTGGCCCGCGCCGAGACGTGTCTCCAGATACCTCAACCGTGCAGCTGGCTCGCACAGAACCGCAAAAAATATAAAAAAATGTATACGTTTGTTTGCTAGTAGTGGTTTTTTGATCACGGTGCACATTTTTCTTCCTGTCTAAATCTCGAAAACACACTAGCTAGCTGGCCCGCGCCAAGGCGCGTCTCCAGACACCTCAACCGTGTGGCTGGCTCGCATAGAACCGCAAAAAAATTAAAAAAATAAATACGTTTATTTGCTAGTAGTGGTTTTTTGATCACGGTGCACATTTTTTATCCTGTCTAAATCAAGAAAACACTCTAGCTAGCTGGCCCGCGCCGAGACGCGTCTCCAGACACCTCAACCGTGCGGCTGGCTCGCACAGAACCGCAAAAAATATAAAAAAATGTATACGTTTATTTGCTAGTAGTGGTTTTTTGATCACGGTGCACATTTTTCGTCCTGTCTAGGTCCCGAAAACACGCTAGCTAGCTGTTTCCCCCCGAAACGCGTCTCCAGACACCTCAACCGTGCGGCTGGCTCGCATTGAACCGCAAAAAATTTAAAAAAATGTATACGTTTATTTGCTAGTAGTGGTTTTTTGATCACGATGCACATTTTTCTTCCTGCCTAAGTCCCGAAAACACTCTAGCTAGCTGGCCAGCGCCGAAACGCGTCTCCAGACACCTCAACCGTGCGGCTGGCTCGCATAGAACAGCAAAAAATTTTAAATAAATTATTCGTTTATTTGCTAGTAGTGGTTTTTTGATCACGATGCACATTTTTCTTCCTGCCTAAGTCCCGAAAACACTCTAGCTAGCTGGCCAGCGCCGAGACGCGTCTCGAAACTTCTCAACCGCGCGGCTGACTCGCATAGAACAGCAAAAAATTTAAATCAAATTAAACGTTTATTTGCTAGTAGTGGTTTTTTGATCACGGTGCACATTTTTCTTCCTGTCTTAATCCCGAAAACACTCTAGCTAGCTGCTTCCCCCCGAAACGCGTCTCCAGACACCTCAACCGTGCGGCTGGCTCGTATAGAACCGCAAAAAAATAAAAAAAAAATATACGTTTATTTGCTAGTAGTGGTTTTTTGATCACGGTGCACATTTTTCTTCCTGTCTGAATCCCGAAAACACTCTAGCTAGCTGGCCCGCGCTGAGACGTGTCTCCAGATACCTCAACCGTGCAGCTGGCTCGCACAGAACCGCAAAAAATATAAAAAAATATATACGTTTATTTGCTAGTAGTGGTTTTTTGATCACGGTGCACATTTTTCTTCCTGTCTAAATCCCGAAATCACTCTAGCTAGCTGGCCCGCGCTGAGACGCGTCTCCTGACAACTCAACCGTGCGGTTGGCTCGCATAGAACCGCAAAAAAAATAAAAAAATGTATACGTTTATTTGCTAGTAGTGGTTTTTTGATCACGGTGCACATTTTTCTTACTGTCTAAATCCCGAAAACACTCTAGCTAGCTGGCCCGCGCTGAGACGCGTCTCCTGACACCTCAACCGTGCGGTTGGCTCGCATAGAACCGCAAAAAAATTAAAAAAATATATACGTTTATTTGCTAGTAGTGGTTTTTTGATCACGATGCACATTTTTCTTCCTGCCTAAGTCCCGAAAACACTCTAGCTAGCTGGCCAGCGCCGAGACGCGTCTCCAAACTTCTCAACCGCGCGGCTGACTCGCATAGAACAGCAAAAAATTTAAAACAAATTAAACGTTTATTTGCTAGTAGTGGTTTTTTGATCACGGTGCACATTTTTCTTCCTGTCTTAATCCCGAAAACACTCTAGCTAGCTGCTTCTCCCCGAAACGCGTCTCCAGACACCTCAACCGTGCGGCTGGCTCGTATAGAACCGCAATAAAATAAAAAAAATATATACGTTTATTTGCTAGTAGTGGTTTTTTGATCACGGTGCACATTTTTCTTCCTGTCTAAATCCCGAAAACACTCTAGCTAGCTGGCCCGCGCCGAGACGTGTCTCCAGATACCTCAACCGTGCAGCTGGCTCGCACAGAACCGCAAAAAATATAAAAAAATGTATACGTTTGTTTGCTAGTAGTGGTTTTTTGATCACGGTGCACATTTTTCTTCCTGTCTAAATCTCGAAAACACACTAGCTAGCTGGCCCGCGCCAAGGCGCGTCTCCAGACACCTCAACCGTGTGGCTGGCTCGCATAGAACCGCAAAAAAATTAAAAAAATAAATACGTTTATTTGCTAGTAGTGGTTTTTTGATCACGGTGCACATTTTTCTTCCTGTCTAAATCCCGAAAACACTCAAGCTAGCTGGTCCGCGCCAAGACGCGTCTCCAGACTCTTCAACCGTGCGGCTGGCTCACATAGAACCGCAAAAAATTTAAAAAAACTTATACGTTTATTTGCTAGTAGTGGTTTTTTGATCACGGTGCACATTTTTCTTACTGTCTAATTCCCGAAAACACTCTAGCTAGCTGGCCCGCGCTGAGACGCGTCTCCTGACACCTCAACCGTGCGGTTGGCTCGCATAGAACCACAAAAAAATTAAAAAAATATATACGTTTATTTGCTAGTAGTGGTTTTTTGATCACGGTGCACATTTTTATTCCTGTCTAAATCCCGAAAACACTCTAGCTAGCTGGCCCGCGCTGAGACGCGTCTCCTGACACCTCAACCGTGCGGTTGGCTCGCATAGAACCGCAAAAAAAATAAAAAAATGTATACGTTTATTTGCTAGTAGTGGTTTTTTGATCACGGTGCACATTTTTCTTACTGTCTAAATCCCGAAAACACTCTAGCTAGCTGGCCCGCGCTGAGACGCGTCCCCTGACACCTCAACCGTGCGGTTGGCTCGCGTAGAACCGCAAAAAAATTAAAAAAATATATACGTTTATTTGCTAGTAGTGGTTTTTTGATCACGGTGCACATTTTTCTTCCTGCCTAAGTCCCGAAAACACTCTAGCTAGCTGGCCAGCGCCGAGACGCGTCTCCAAACTTCTCAACCGCGCGGCTGACTCGCATAGAACAGCAAAAAATTTAAAACAAATTAAACGTTTATTTGCTAGTAGTGGTTTTTTGATCACGGTGCACATTTTTCTTCCTGTCTAAATCCCGAAAACACTCTAGCTAGCTGCTTCCCCCCGAAACGCGTCTCCAGACACCTCAACCGTGCGGCTGGCTCGTACAGAACCGCAAAAAAATAAAAAAAATATATACGTTTATTTGCTAGTAGTGGTTTTTTGATCACGGTGCACATTTTTCGTCCTGTCTAAGTCCCGAAAACACTCTAGCTAGCTGCTTCCCCCCGAAACGCGTCTCCAGACACCTCAACCGTGCGGCTGGCTCGCACAGAACCGAAAAAAAAAAAAATGTATACGTTTATTTGCTAGTAGTGGTTTTTTGATCACTGTGCACATTTTTCGTCCTGTCTAAGTCCCGAAAACACTCTAGCTAGCTGCTTCCCCCTGAAACGCGTCTCCAGACACCTCAACCGTGCGGCTGGCTCGTATAGAAACGCAATAAAATAAAAAAAATATATACGTTTATTTGCTAGTAGTGGTTTTTTGATCACGGTGCACATTTTTCTTCCTGTCTAAATCCCGAAAACACTCTAGCTAGCTGGCCCGCGCCGAGACGTGTCTCCAGATACCTCAACCGTGCAGCTGGCTCGCACAGAACCGCAAAAAATATAAAAAAATGTATACGTTTGTTTGCTAGTAGTGGTTTTTTGATCACGGTGCACATTTTTCTTCCTGTCTAAATCTCGAAAACACACTAGCTAGCTGGCCCGCGCCAAGGCGCGTCTCCAGACACCTCAACCGTGTGGCTGGCTCGCATAGAACCGCAAAAAAATTAAAAAAATAAATACGTTTATTTGCTAGTAGTGGTTTTTTGATCACGGTGCACATTTTTCTTCCTGTCTAAATCCCGAAAACACTCAAGCTAGCTGGTCCGCGCCAAGACGCGTCTCCAGACTCTTCAACCGTGCGGCTGGCTCACATAGAACCGCAAAAAATTTAAAAAAACTTATACGTTTATTTGCTAGTAGTGGTTTTTTGATCACGGTGCACATTTTTCTTACTGTCTAATTCCCGAAAACACTCTAGCTAGCTGGCCCGCGCTGAGACGCGTCTCCTGACACCTCAACCGTGCGGTTGGCTCGCATAGAACCACAAAAAAATTAAAAAAATATATACGTTTATTTGCTAGTAGTGGTTTTTTGATCACGGTGCACATTTTTCTTCCTGTCTAAATCCCGAAAACACTCTAGCTAGCTGGCCCGCGCTGAGACGCGTCTCCTGACACCTCAACCGTGCGGTTGGCTCGCATAGAACCGCAAAAAAAATAAAAAAATGTATACGTTTATTTGCTAGTAGTGGTTTTTTGATCACGGTGCACATTTTTCTTACTGTCTAAATCCCGAAAACACTCTAGCTAGCTGGCCCGCGCTGAGACGCGTCTCCTGACACCTCAACCGTGCGGTTGGCTCGCGTAGAACCGCAAAAAAATTAAAAAAATATATACGTTTATTTGCTAGTAGTGGTTTTTTGATCACGGTGCACATTTTTCTTCCTGCCTAAGTCCCGAAAACACTCTAGCTAGCTGGCCAGCGCCGAGACGCGTCTCCAAACTTCTCAACCGCGCGGCTGACTCGCATAGAACAGCAAAAAATTTAAAACAAATTAAACGTTTATTTGCTAGTAGTGGTTTTTTGATCACGGTGCACATTTTTCTTCCTGTCTAAATCCCGAAAACACTCTAGCTAGCTGCTTCCCCCCGAAACGCGTCTCCAGACACCTCAACCGTGCGGCTGGCTCGTACAGAACCGCAAAAAAATAAAAAAAATATATACGTTTATTTGCTAGTAGTGGTTTTTTGATCACGGTGCACATTTTTCGTCCTGTCTAAGTCCCGAAAACACTCTAGCTAGCTGCTTCCCCCCGAAACGCGTCTCCAGACACCTCAACCGTGCGGCTGGCTCGCACAGAACCGAAAAAAAAAAAAATGTATACGTTTATTTGCTAGTAGTGGTTTTTTGATCACTGTGCACATTTTTCGTCCTGTCTAAGTCCCGAAAACACTCTAGCTAGCTGCTTCCCCCTGAAACGCGTCTCCAGACACCTCAACCGTGCGGCTGGCTCGCACAGAACCGCAAAAAATATAAAAAAATTATACGTTAATTTGCTCGTAGTGGTTTTTTGATCACGGTGCATATTTTTCTTCCTGTCTAAATCCCAAAAACACTCTAGCTAGCTGGTCCGCGCCGAGACGCGTCTCCAGACTCCTCAACCGTGTGGCTGGCTCGCATAGAACCGCAAAAAATTTAAAAAAACTTATACGTTAATTTGCTAGTAGTGGTTTTTTGATCACGGTGCACATTTTTCTTACTGTCTAAATCCCGAAAACACTCTAGCTAGCTGCTTCCCCCTGAAACGCGTCTCCAGACTCCTCAACCGTGTGGCTGGCTCGCACAGAACCGAAAAAAAAAAATGTATACGTTTATTTGCTAGTAGTGGTTTTTTGATCACGGTGCACATTTTTCTTCCTGTCTAAATCCCGAAAACACTCAAGCTAGCTGGCACGCGCCGAGACGCGTCTCCATACACCTCAACCGTGCGGCTGGCTTGCACAGAACCGCAAAAAATAAAAAATAAATGTATACGTTTAGTTGCTAGTAGTAGTTTTTTGATCACGGTGCACATTTTTCTTCCTGTCTCAATCCCGAAAACACTCTAGCTAGCTGGCCCGCGCTGAGACGCGTCTCCTGACACCTCAAACGTGCGGCTGGCTCGCATAGAACCGCAAAAAAATTAAAAAAATGTATACGTTTATTTGCTAGTAGTGGTTTTTTGATCACGGTGCACATTTTTCTTCATGTCTAAATCCCGAAAACACGCTAGCTAGCTGGCCCGCGCCGAGACGCGTCTCCAGATACCTCAAACGTGCGGCTGGCTCGCAAAGAACCGCAAAAAAATTAAAAAAACCTATACGTTTATTTGCTAGTAGTGGTTTTTTGATCACGGTGCACATTTTTTTTCCTGTCTAAATCAAGAAAACACTCTAGCTAGCTGGCCCGCGCCGAGACGCGTCTCCAGACACCTCAACCGTGCGGCTGGCTCGCACAGAACCGCAAAAAATATAAAAAAATGTATACGTTTATTTGCTAGTAGTGGTTTTTTGATCACGGTGCACATTTTTCTTTCTGTCTTAATCCTGAAAACACTCTAGCTAGCTGGCCCGCGTCGAGACGCGTCACCTAACACCTCAACCGCGCGGCTGACTCGCATAGAACAGCAAAAAATTTAAAACAAATTAAACGTTTATTTGCTAGTAGTGGTTTTTTGATCACGGTGCACATTTTTCTTCCTGTCTAAATCCCGAAAACACTCTAGCTAGCTGGCCCGCGCCGAGACGTGTCTCCAGATACCTCAACCGTGCAGCTGGCTCGCACAGAACCGCAAAAAATATAAAAAAATGTATACGTTTGTTTGCTAGTAGTGGTTTTTTGATCACGGTGCACATTTTTCTTCCTGTCTAAATCCCGAAAACACTCAAGCTAGCTGGTCCGCGCCAAGACGCGTCTCCAGACTCTTCAACCGTGCGGCTGGCTCACATAGAACCGCAAAAAAATTTAAAAAAACTTATACGTTTATTTGCTAGTAGTGGTTTTTTGATCACGGTGCATATTTTTCTTCCTGTCTAAATCCCAAAAACACTCTAGCTAGCTGGTCCGCGCCAAGACGCGTCTCCAGACTCTTCAACCGTGCGGCTGGCTCACATAGAACCGCAAAAAATTTAAAAAAACTTATACGTTTATTTGCTAGTAGTGGTTTTTTGATCACGGTGCACATTTTTCGTCCTGTCTAGGTCCCGAAAACACTCTAGCTAGCTGTTTCCCCCCGAAACGCGTCTCCAGACACCTCAACCGTGTGGCTGGCTCGCATAGAACCGCAAAAAATTTAAAAAAATGTATACGTTTATTTGCTAGTAGTGGTTTTTTGATCACGGTGCACATTTTTCGTCCTGTCTAAGTCCCGAAAACACTCTAGCTAGCTGCTTCCCCCTGAAACGCGTCTCCAGACACCTCAACCGTGCGGCTGGCTCGCACAGAACCGAAAAAAAAAAATGTTTACGTTTATTTGCTAGTAGTGGTTTTTTGATCACGGTGCACATTTTTTTTCCTGTCTAAATCCCGAAAACACTCTAGCTAGCTGGCCCGCGCTGAGTCGCGTCTCCTGACACCTCAACCGTGCGGTTGGCTCGCATAGAACCGCAAAAAAATTAAAAAAATGTATACGTTTATTTGCTAGTAGTGGTTTTTTGATCACGGTGCACATTTTTTTCCTGTCTAAATCCCGAAAAAACTCAAGCTAGCTGGCCCGCGCCGAGACGCATCTCCATACATCTCAACCGTGCGGTTGGCTCGCATAGAACCGCAAAAAAATTAAAAAAATGTATACGTTTATTTGCTAGTAGTGGTTTTTTGATCACGGTGCACATTTTTCTTCATGTCTAAATCCCGAAAACACGCTAGCTAGCTGGTCCGCGCCGAGACGCGTCTCCAGATACCTCAAACGTGCGGCTGGCTCGCAAAGAACCGCAAAAAATTTTAAAAAACTTATACGTTTATTTGCTAGTAGTGGTTTTTTGATCACGGTGCACATTTTTCTTCCTGTCTAAATCAAGAAAACACTCTAGCTAGCTGGCCCGCGCCAAGACGCGTTTCCAGACACCTCAACCGTGCGGCTGGCTCGCACAGAACCGCAAAAAATATAAAAAAATGTATACGTTTATTTGCTAGTAGTGGTTTTTTGATCACGGTGCACATTTTTCGTCCTGTCTAGGTCCCGAAAACACTCTAGCTAGCTGTTTCCCCCCGAAACGCGTCTCCAGACACCTCAACCGTGCGGCTGGCTCGCATTGAACCGCAAAAAAATTAAAAAAATGTATACATTTATTTGCTAGTAGTGGTTTTTTGATCACGGTGCACATTTTTCGTCCTGTCTAAGTCCCGAAAACACTCTAGCTAGCTGCTTCCCCCCGAAACGCGTCTCCAGACACCTCAACCGTGCGGCTGGCTCGCACAGAACCGAAAAAAAAAAAAATGTATACGTTTATTTGCTAGTAGTGGTTTTTGATCACTGTGCACATTTTTCGTCCTGTCTAAGTCCCGAAAACACTCTAGCTAGCTGCTTCCCCCTGAAACGCGTCTCCAGACACCTCAACCGTGCGGCTGGCTCGCACAGAACCGCAAAAAATATAAAAAAATTATACGTTAATTTGCTCGTAGTGGTTTTTTGATCACGGTGCATATTTTTCTTCCTGTCTAAATCCCAAAAACACTCTAGCTAGCTGGTCCGCGCCGAGACGCGTCTCCAGACTCCTCAACCGTGTGGCTGGCTCGCATAGAACCGCAAAAAATTTAAAAAAACTTATACGTTAATTTGCTAGTAGTGGTTTTTTGATCACGGTGCACATTTTTCTTACTGTCTAAATCCCGAAAACACTCTAGCTAGCTGCTTCCCCCTGAAACGCGTCTCCAGACTCCTCAACCGTGTGGCTGGCTCGCACAGAACCGAAAAAAAAAAATGTATACGTTTATTTGCTAGTAGTGGTTTTTTGATCACGGTGCACATTTTTCTTCCTGTCTAAATCCCGAAAACACTCAAGCTAGCTGGCACGCGCCGAGACGCGTCTCCATACACCTCAACCGTGCGGCTGGCTTGCACAGAACCGCAAAAAATAAAAAATAAATGTATACGTTTAGTTGCTAGTAGTAGTTTTTTGATCACGGTGCACATTTTTCTTCCTGTCTCAATCCCGAAAACACTCTAGCTAGCTGGCCCGCGCTGAGACGCGTCTCCTGACACCTCAAACGTGCGGCTGGCTCGCATAGAACCGCAAAAAAATTAAAAAAATGTATACGTTTATTTGCTAGTAGTGGTTTTTTGATCACGGTGCACATTTTTCTTCATGTCTAAATCCCGAAAACACGCTAGCTAGCTGGCCCGCGCCGAGACGCGTCTCCAGATACCTCAAACGTGCGGCTGGCTCGCAAAGAACCGCAAAAAAATTAAAAAAACCTATACGTTTATTTGCTAGTAGTGGTTTTTTGATCACGGTGCACATTTTTTTTCCTGTCTAAATCAAGAAAACACTCTAGCTAGCTGGCCCGCGCCGAGACGCGTCTCCAGACACCTCAACCGTGCGGCTGGCTCGCACAGAACCGCAAAAAATATAAAAAAATGTATACGTTTATTTGCTAGTAGTGGTTTTTTGATCACGGTGCACATTTTTCTTTCTGTCTTAATCCTGAAAACACTCTAGCTAGCTGGCCCGCGTCGAGACGCGTCTCCTAACACCTCAACCGCGCGGCTGACTCGCATAGAACAGCAAAAAATTTAAAACAAATTAAACGTTTATTTGCTAGTAGTGGTTTTTTGATCACGGTGCACATTTTTCTTCCTGTCTTAATCCCGAAAACACTCTAGCTAGCTGGCCCGCGCCGAGACGTGTCTCCAGATACCTCAACCGTGCAGCTGGCTCGCACAGAACCGCAAAAAATATAAAAAAATGTATACGTTTATTTGCTAGTAGTGGTTTTTTGATCACGGTGCACATTTTTCTTCCTGTCTAAATCCCGAAAACACGCTAGCTAGCTGGCCCGCGCCAAGACGCGTCTCCAGATACTTCAAACGTGCGGCTGGCTCGCACAGAACCGCAAAAAATATAAAAAAAATGTATACGTTTATTTGCTTGTAGTGGTTTTTCGATCACTGTGCACATTTTTCGTCCTGTCTAAGTCCCGAAAACACTCTAGCTAGCTGCTTCCCCCTGAAACGCGTCTCCAGACACCTCAACCGTGCGGCTGGCTCGCACAGAACCGCAAAAAATATAAAAAAATTATACGTTAATTTGCTCGTAGTGGTTTTTTGATCACGGTGCATATTTTTCTTCCTGTCTAAATCCCAAAAACACTCTAGCTAGCTGGTCCGCGCCGAGACGCGTCTCCAGACTCCTCAACCGTGCGGCTGGCTCGCATAGAACCGCAAAAAATTTAAAAAAACTTATACGTTAATTTGCTAGTAGTGGTTTTTTGATCACGGTGCACATTTTTCTTACTGTCTAAATCCCGAAAACACTCTAGCTAGCTGCTTCCCCCTGAAACGCGTCTCTAGACACCTCAACCGTGTGGCTGGCTCGCACAGAACCGAAAAAAAAAAAGTATACGTTTATTTGCTAGTAGTGGTTTTTTGATCACGGTGCACATTTTTCTTCCTGTCTAAATCCCGAAAACACTCAAGCTAGCTGGCACGCGCCGAGACGCGTCTCCATACACCTCAACCGTGCGGCTGGCTTGCACAGAACCGCAAAAAATAAAAAATAAATGTATACGTTTAGTTGCTAGTAGTAGTTTTTTGATCACGGTGCACATTTTTCTTCCTTTCTCAATCCCGAAAACACTCTAGCTAGCTGGCCCGCGCTGAGACGCGTCTCCTGACACCTCAAACGTGCGGCTGGCTCGCATAGAACCGCAAAAAAATTAAAAAAATGTATACGTTTATTTGCTAGTAGTGGTTTTTTGATCACGGTGCACATTTTTCTTCATGTCTAAATCCCGAAAACACGCTAGCTAGCTGGCCCGCGCCGAGACGCGTCTCCAGATAGCTCAAACGTGCGGCTGGCTCGCAAAGAACCGCAAAAAAATTAAAAAAACCTATACGTTTATTTGCTAGTAGTGGTTTTTTGATCACGGTGCACATTTTTTTTCCTGTCTAAATCAAGAAAACACTCTAGCTAGCTGGCCCGCGCCGAGACGCGTCTCCAGACACCTCAACCGTGCGGCTGGCTCGCACAGAACCGCAAAAAATATAAAAAAATGTATACGTTTATTTGCTAGTAGTGGTTTTTTGATCACGGTGCACATTTTTCGTCCTGTCTAGGTCCCGAAAACACTCTAGCTAGCTGGCCAGCGCCGAGACGCGTCTCCAGACACCTCAACCGTGCGGCTGGCTCGCATTGAACCGCAAAAAATTTAAAAAAATGTATACGTTTATTTGCTAGTAGTGGTTTTTTGATCACGATGCACATTTTTCTTCCTGCCTAAGTCCCGAAAACACTCTAGCTAGCTGGCCAGCGCCGAGACGCGTCTCCAGACACCTCAACCGTGCGGCTGGCTCGCATAGAACAGCAAAACATTTAAAAAAAATTATTCGTTTATTTGCTAGTAGTGGTTTTTTGATCACGGTGCACATTTTTCTTTCTGTCTTAATCCTGAAAACACTCTAGCTAGCTGGCCCGCGTCGAGACGCGTCTCCTAACACCTCAACCGCGCGGCTGACTCGCATAGAACAGCAAAAAATTTAAAACAAATTAAACGTTTATTTGCTAGTAGTGGTTTTTTGATCACGGTGCACATTTTTCTTCCTGTCTTAATCCCGAAAACACTCTAGCTAGCTGGCCCGCGCCGAGACGTGTCTCCAGATACCTCAACCGTGCAGCTGGCTCGCACAGAACCGCAAAAAATATAAAAAAATGTATACGTTTATTTGCTAGTAGTGGTTTTTTGATCACGGTGCACATTTTTCTTCCTGTCTAAATCTTGAAAACACGCTAGCTAGCTGGCCCGCGCCAAGACGCGTCTCCAGATACTTCAAACGTGCGGCTGGCTCGCACAGAACCGCAAAAAATATAAAAAAAATGTATACGTTTATTTGCTTGTAGTGGTTTTTCGATCACTGTGCACATTTTTCGTCCTGTCTAAGTCCCGAAAACACTCTAGCTAGCTGCTTCCCCCCGAAACGCGTCTCCAGACACCTCAACCGTGCGGCTGGCTCGCACAGAAACGCAAAAAATATAAAAAAATTATACGTTTATTTGCTAGTAGTGGTTTTTTGATCACGGTGCACAGTTTTCGTCCTGTCTAAGTCCCGAAAACACTCTAGCTAGCTGGCCCGCGCCAAGACGCGTCTCCAGACACCTCAACCGTGTCGCTGGCTCGCACAGAACCGCAAAAAATATAAAAAAATGTATACGTTTATTTGCTTGTAGTGGTTTTTTGATCACGGTGCACATTTTTCGTCCTGTCTAAGTCCCGAAAACACTCTAACTAGCTGCTTCCCCCCGAAACGCGTCTCCAGACACCTCAACCGTGCGGCTGGCTCGCATAAAACAGCAAAAAAAAAAAAATTATTCGTTTATTTGCTAGTAGTGGTTTTTTGATCACGTTGTCAAATCAAATCAAATCAAATCGTATATTTCAAATAAACCATTTACAGGCACTTTTGAATTGTCAAAGTCGGTCAGTCAAAAACATGAAGCTATTTGCACGTTCCAAAGCGTAGATCTCTATGGAGAAGAACGTGCAAGAAACTCCACGGACACTCTTTTAAACCATGTGATGTGTTACAAAAATCTTGTTAACATTAACATTGATTGCTTCTATATGTGAGGACAATGCAAAGAACAAGAAAACATATAAACAATTCAAAATGCAGGTACAGATTAAAATAAGCCAGTGGCAGGTAAGAGATGACCAGTTTCAACTGACGGCGCCCGTTCACGATCATGACGCGTGCATCAGCACCATCTAACTCAACCATTTTGAAGGGAATCAAATGATCCAAAACACGCACCACCATCAGCAAAACATTTGTGTGAGCATGACAAGCTCTCAACTGCCACGCTCGTTCATGTCAAACTAATTTAATAACGAAATCTATAATTACATATGTAAATGGCTCCATAGTGCTCACATTTACAAAAAATTGAAAATATGCTTCTACGTTATACAAAACTATGGTTTCAAGTAACTAAGAAAAGAAAAAAAAAGAAGGTTGTTTTATTGTGTATACTTTGCTAATACAATAATGCAAAGAAATGATAAATAAATAATTGTAATAGGAGAACAAAAAAGGGGTAAGCATTTCTTCCAATTATCGAAAACCTAACAAGTGGACCCATGCTGCTGTGGCTGTGGAGCAGGACCGGCATTTAGCCAAGCATTTTTATCCAGGACATAATCTTCCAGTTTATAATATGCTTGTCTACATAATGTGCGTTTTATACATGTTTTAAATTTTCTCTCATTCAGTTCGAGAATATTAAGTGGTATTTTATTATAAAATTTAACACAGTACCCCATAAAAGAAGTGTGTACTTTAGCTTATCTGAATCTGGGTTGATCTAATTTGTTCCGATTTCTAGTATTAAAATTATGCCTATCACTAATTTTACTAAAAAGATGAAGATTTTTCCGAACATACATAATGTTTTCATATATGTATTGACAAGGTACCGTCCGTGACCGTGAGCCGGTTGACGTGGTGGCGGATTTTTGACGTGGGTAAATTTGTCTCCTTTGGCACGGCAATTATCTTTAAAACCGGAAGTAAAAGTTGTAATAGCAACTACTGTCGCAGAAACAAAAGAAATGTGAATGTTTAATACTCGTGGATCCCGGACAGGCGCAACGGACTCATCAATCCAGTCTACCGACTACCCCCATATTACTCGGAATTAGGTACATAACTACCTGGTGAGTTATTATTATAATAAAACTATTAAATATAGGTGATTAAATAACTGATTAAGATTAAATGTCAAAGGAATGATTAAAAAATGTGATTGTACATGATACGATTAATATTAAATTAAATATCAATTTTTTTATTGATTTAAATAAATGATTTATCAATATTGACATTATTAAATTCGATTTGTGAAAATAAAATAAAATTCCTAAGCTTCGCCTTAAAAGTGCTTATATTTGTCAGGTCCCTAATGGGTGGGGGGATGTTATTCCAACATTTGGAGGCCGCATAACGAAAGCTTCCTCGGAAGGCTGCAGTACGGTGATGCGGGGTAGCCAGCTATTGAGCACAACGCCTGGCCTTGCGTTGCCGGTGACTATTTACCCACACAAGCTTCGAGTACAGGTATGACGGACATTTATGCTTAATGACGCCGAAAAGAAGACAGGCTAAATGTAACTTCCGACGTGATTTCATTTTTAAAATATTATGCTTGTTTAGAAATGGTGTAATGTGGCTCCTTGGTGGTACGTTGAAACAAAATCGCGCGCAGGCATTCTGAACCCTTTGGATTAGTCGTACGGTACGTGCCAGAAGTCGAGGCCCGATGACGGTATCAGCATAATTTAACTTTGATAGAACCAGACTTTCAACCAGCTGTACACGCAGGTCTTCGCTTAAATATGGGCGCATCTTATATAACACTTTTAGACGGTAGAAGCAGTTTTTTACACAATTTGCAATATGGGCCTCAAACCGTAAATCTTGGTCTATGATTAAACCCAAATTTCTAGCTTCATAAACTCGATCAATACACTGGCCCATTACGATCACGTTTGCATGATTTGAATTTATTTTACTCAAAACACTCAAATCATTCGGCCGCCGAACGCAGCTCAGAGTGGACGTGTGTCGAACTTACTAATAATTCCGTACCCTAAATTCTGTGATTGGCTGCGAGTTGTGATTTTTAAATCCTTGTCACTCCTTAAGTGTTTTTACCTGCGGACGCCTCCCACTGGGCGGTCCTAGAACGGGATAGATACTGTTGTGCTTGTGACCCATCAAAAGTTGACACCTCAAGTGACTGTGGTTTGTTGGATTTGAACCAGCGACGCTTGCCTTGGCGGTCGGCGAGTGACCCACCGCGCCGCCGTGTCATTCCGAGCGCGCGCCAAATTAGCGATACTGACCCCGTGCGGCTACGTCATCGACTGTGCTACGACTTGCACCAGTGCTACGAGCTACGCGCCTACGCCCCTGCTACGAGTCTTCGATCCGCTACGCCGTCAGAGCTAGTGATACAACCCAATATCACCTGTTTGACTTGTTCAACTGTATTGGCCATAATGTCGAAAATCCAGCGCACCCCGCCCAACTCTCCTTTAGTAAGTCTGAATACCCAAACACAATCGGAACCAGATATCAACTCCGCTGTTGCTATGAGTGGATTTGTAAACACTACACGTAACAAACGCCTACGCAATGATAACTCTCCGCAAGGCTGCCCCTACTACCAAATCAGCCAAGATGATGTACAGGAACACTCCTTCTCTAAAACACTAGCGGAGCAAACTGTCTTAATGTCTAAACTCATGTCTGATGTTGCTGAAATAAAGTGCCAAAATACGGCCATTCAAGCTACGAACGCCGCTATTAAGAAGTCAAACGAAGAGATTATTCAATCGATAAGTTTTCTCAACACGAAGTTTGAAGATATGAAGAAAGAGATAGAAGAACTAAAAAAAACACGGGATGCACAGCAAAGACATATTGAACATCTGGATAAAAAGATTATCGATCTACAGCTGAAATCACGCTCATCTGGAATTGAGATCCGTAATGTGCCTTACACAGACTCGGAATATTGTGCCAGTCTTTCAAAAACTGTGATTAAGATAAGTGAGGTCCTGGGAACAACCATCAGTAACACTAATATACGAGACGTGTACCGCCTTCCTGGTAAACCCACAAATACCAACTCCCCTCGCCCTATTGTTGCTGAATTTGCTGCTGTAAGCACTAAGCAAACGATTGTTACGGCAGTGCGCTCATTTAATAATGGGAAGGCTAAAGACCAGAAGCTCAACACCTCGCACATTGGAATGCCTGGTAAAATGCAACCTATTTTTATCGCCGAGCAGCTGCCTTTAAGTACAAGGAAACTTTATCACCTTGCCCGGGAATTTGCATCGAAGCACGCTTACAAGTTCTGCTGGGTTTCCAATGGCAATATTTTCCTGAGGAAGCTGGAAGGGGAGAAGCATATTCTGGTCAGTTCTGATCAGTCTCTTCAAAATCTCGAAGTTAAATGACTATCTAACCCTTTTTACTTACGACTACATAATATATACTACTCCCTATGCGTTATATATTCACATTGTCGTACATTCAACACCTCAACCCCTTACCCAATTCTTACTTACACAATCACACACACTAAATCCTTATTAGATATTATTGTAAAGAATGAGCAACACATACATACTAACACTATCATACAACCATACACACTACACTTAGTTCCCCTTAGAACTTCCCTAAACGTGCGATGCATCAAGAAACAGAATTTAAAACTAATCATAAATCGCATATGTAAGCCACTTTTGCTTTCTCCACTAATTTCTAATGGCTACAATTAATAATATAAATAGTGAGCTTGACTCTCTAACCGCAGGTAACTCATTTACTTGTAGTATTGATGACTGCCTCGAGTATATAAAACCATATGATACTGACATAAAATTAATACATTTAAACATTCGTAGTATAAATAAAAATTTCAACGAACTACAGGTGCTGTTACACTTGACTAAAATTCCTTTTGATGTTGTAATCCTGACTGAATGTTGGCTGAGTAAAGTCAATAACTTACCAATCTTGCAGGGTTATCAATCTTATTTAACTAACACTAACTCCAATCAGAATGACGGGATCGTAATATACGTTAAATTAGGTCTCCAGATATCAGTGTGGGAACCTCACTGTACGGGTGGCAACTTTCTCGTATGCGAAATAGATAATAAAAAAATAGCTATTATAGCAGTCTACCGTTCCCCGTCTTACAATTCTAAAGAAAGCTTTGACAATTTCTTAGATAGTTTAGATGAGATTCATACAAAACTCTCCACCTGGCAAAATACTGTCCTGATTGGTGATTTAAATATCGATATAAAATCAAATTGTAGAAGCGATCGCAGCTTAGAATATTTAACCCTAAACCTATCCCATGGGCTGATTCCAACTCACCTGTTTCCCACGCGTCTTGCCAGTTGCCTTGACCACTCGCTTGTGAAAAGTAACTTACCTGTCACCACCCTGGTTCTGGAGTCACACATAACTGATCACAGACCACTAGTCTTGGCAATTGAAAACACTAATCACAGACCCAAAACTTACCAATTTTCCACTCGAGTAAATTGCGACGCATTAAAGATAGAGCTAGAAACCACAGACTTCTCGCTCCTTTATAACATCCTCGAGCCTAATCTGTTAATGAACACATTTATATCCATATTACGCACAACTATCGCTAAACATTCTGTAGAAACTAAAACACCTAGAAAACTAAAAATTATAAAGCCTTGGATGACACCAGGGCTTTTAAAATGTATTAAAAACCGAGATAAACTACACGTTAAATCAAGAAATGCACCTGACAATCTAATTCTTAAATTAACCTACACTCGCTATCGAAATTTTTGTAATGGTTTACTTCGAAAACTTAGAATAGCATACGAGAAAAATGAGCTTGAGAAAGCAAAAAATAACCCAAGAGCCCTCTGGAAAACCATTAAAGAAATAACCAACAGTCATAAACTAAAATCTAGCCCAATTGAATTATTAAAAATGAAAGACAACCCCAAATCCTCTTTAAATAGTGTTTGTAACTTTTTTAGCAATGTAGGTAAAAACCTGGCGGATAAAATCTTATCGCAAACCAATACATCCGTAACTTTCGATGGCAGTCCTACCACTATGACCGGAAAAAATCCCCGTTTACCGCCAACCACCTCTCTCGTTTTGCTTGAGGTAGATGAGACTGAAGTTGACTCCCTTATACTCCAACTACGCGATGATTGTGCGATTGGATGGGACGGAATCTCACCCAAAATATTGAAACAATCTCGTTCTATATTAGTCCCACCTTTAACGCATATCATTAATATATGTCTCCAAAAGGGTATTTTTCCGGATGCACTGAAGAGAGCCTTAGTCCATCCAATTCACAAGGGGGGGAACAGAAACTGTGTTAACAACTACAGACCCATCTCTGTATTAACTGCACTTTCGAAAGTCTTTGAGAGGGTTCTTTACAATCGACTGAGGAAATTCTTGGATAGATACCATATTATTGCAGACAATCAATACGGTTTTCGTTCGGGTGTATCAACGGAAGATGCAGTATTAGATCTGACGCAGGTAGTTGCTGAGAATCTTGATAGTAAAACCAAATGTCTAGGTATATTCTTGGACCTTTCTAAGGCATTTGACACAGTTTCTGTTCCGATACTCATTTCAAAGTTGGAGCTGGTGGGGATCCGTGGTATAACCCTGGAAATTTTTAAAAATTACCTTCAGAACCGTACCCAACGAGTAAAGGCTGAGGAGCACCTAAGTGATGAGGAACCAGTATATTACGGCGTTCCCCAGGGAAGCATCTTGGGCCAAATTTTATTTCAAATTTATGTAAATGACCTATGTAATATGACCCTCACAAACGCCAAGATTTACGCCTACGCCGACGACACGGCAATTATTGTTAACGGACCTAGTTGGGATAGTGTCAAAAATAGCGCAGAGTTAGCATTAGCTAAGATAACAAAATGGTTAAATTCAAATCTATTAACCATAAATCTTAAAAAAACCTGTTACATTCCCTTCGCTTTACGGCAAAACAATCTGCCAGATCACACTTTTTCAATTATAGCTCATACATGCCCACAACTATCAACTTCTTGCCCTTGCTCGAAGCTTACGAGATCTGAGGATGTGAGGTATCTGGGTGTACAAATTGATGCAGGCTTGCGATGGGACAAACAAATTGATGTACTAATTACCAGGACCTTGAGGCTCATCCACACTTTTAAATCCCTTAGAAGCGCCGCTGACCTAGATACATTAAGGATGGTTTATTTCGCCTTGTGCCAATCGATCCTCAACTACTGCATTGTTGTTTGGGGAGGTGCAACAAAAACCAACTTCCTGAGAATTGAAAGAGCTCAGCGAGCCATCCTCAAGGTAATGACTCGTAAGCCATACCGCTATCCTACTTCTCAACTTTATTTGGACTGTAGGGTTCTAACAGTTCGGCAACTTTATGTGCTTCAATCCATTCTCAGAAGACATCGTTCTGTCCCCCGTTCTAATCCTAACAAGCGCACCAATGTTCCACTGGGCACCAGTCACAAAACTGTCTTTGCTAAACACCAGTATTATATACTAAGTACATACATCTACAAAAAAAATCATAAAATACTAAACATAATAGACCTTAATAAGAATGAACTTAAATCGAAATTAACAAACTGGCTTCTTCAACAGGATTATTCAAAAACAGAATCTTTGCTTACATTCATCGCATAAATTTCATCTTAAATCTCCCAAAATACCTAAATGCACAAACACACGCACTCGCATACACACGCCCAAATATACTACTAACAAACACACACATACACACCCCCACACACACACATACACACACACAAACGCTTACTGCATGGCTACCATTTTTTTTATTTTTTATTTTTTATTTTTACTTACTAATCCATTAAACCAGTTTTAACCTGTAAGCATCTATGTATAAACTTAAAGGTAGATCGAAACACTCTGCTTGTTGTAAAATTAAAATGTAATAATCTTTAGCCGAACACTGTCTCTTAAGATACAGGATACCCTAGTTTAAGAGGCAGGGTTTATCAGTTTTGTATACAGATTTTTCCAACCTACGCAAGCCCTACCAATTCACCAATTGTTTATAAGATTACTCTGTAATACCTCTACGTAATGGTTATATATCTGTAATTCTTGAAGCAATAAATTTATTATTATTATTTTGGGAAAACGTGTAGTTTTTCTTAGCTCTAGGCTAGTTTTAAGCTACATTAACGGGCTAAGCCAAGTCAATGTAGCGATTCAATCTAAGGTGTAGGATTACTGTTTTGAGGAGATATTTGATTTTCTTCTATCTGCATGAACTTCCTAACAATTCTGCAAGTGTTAAGAATTGCGGCTTTCTGAAGTGTAATGTAGGTTGAGTCTTTCAGGTCTATTTGTTTGAGGCTATGGTGGAGATGATTGGGTATGACACCTGTAGTGGAGACAACAATTGGTACTACGAACACTTTATCTTGCCTCCAAATTCTAGTAACTTCTTCTTTAAGTTCAGTGTATTTACTGATTTTCTCACCTATAGTTTTTTGTAAGTTATGTGTGTTAGGGACGGCTATATCTATCAGGTAAGTGACTTTATTAACTTTGTCTTGAAGAATGATATCTGGTCTATTGTAGTGAACGGTCCTGTCAGTCAGTATGGCGCGGTCGTAGTATAATTTGTGGGTGGTATTTTCTAGAACTGTTTGTGGTACATACTTATAGTAGGGAGTGGTGTCTTGTATGAGTTTATGTTTAACTGCTAGGTTCTGATGAATGATATTTGCTAGTTGATTATGTCGGTGAGTATAATCTGTTTGTGTCAGTGTTGTGCATGCCCCTGTGATGTGTTGGATGGTCTCTGGCTGATTGTGACATTTGCGGCACTTATCATTTGCTATAGTGGGGTCTTTAATAATGAATTTCCTATAGTTTTTGGTGTTTATGACTTGATCCTGTATTGCAATCATAAAACCCTCGGTTTCAGGGAATAAACTTCCTATCTTAAGCCATTTTTTTGAAGCTATTGTATCTATGTGAGGCTGTTCTAAATCATGAGGGTGTCGTCCGTGTAGCACTTTCTTTTTCCACTCTTCGAACTTTTGTTTTTGAGGGTCATTGTTGATATCGTAGGTTGAATTTTGTTCATTTAGATTAAGGGGGGTGCAGTTAATATCGTTCATTACTATGGCTTTATGGATGTTACTTGTTTGTGATTTAGAGTGAAAGAATGTTTTTAATCTAACCAATTGTTTCTGCCACAGGTGATGGATGTCTATTAGGCCTCTCCCTCCGTATTGCCTTTTGATGGTTAGCCTTTCTATTGCAGATTTAGGGTGTAAGTTATTGTGTTTGGTAAATATAGTGCGTGTTGTTCTCTCTATTTGCTGGATGTCAGTTTTTGACCACTTAATCACTCCAAAAGAGTATGTCAATATGGGAATCGCGTAGGTGTTCAGCGCCTTTATTATATGTTTTCCAGAGAGTTGGGTTTTACATACTGCGATCACTCTCCTCTTATATTCTGTGATCAATGTGTGTTTAATTGCTGAATGATCTATACCTTTGAGTTGCCTATACCCTAAATATTTATATAACTCCGTTGGTTCCATAGCTGTGATTGCATCTGTATTGTTAATAGGATAGTCGCCCGGTTTTATTTTGCCTCTTATTATATGAACCGTTTTGCATTTATTTAAACCAAATTGCATGTTGATATCTTTACTAAATTTAGTTGTGGTGTCTATTAGTTTTTTCATGTCGTTTTCAGATTTTGCGTATAGTTTAATGTCGTCCATATAAATAAGATGAGAAATGGTAGTTTCACCTGAGATATGTTTAAGGGTATAACCGGCTTGGCAACAGTGTAGTAGGTGGGACAGAGGGTTCAGGGCGAGACAAAACCATAAAGGACTCAAAGAATCTCCCTGATAAATGCCCTTTTTTATGAATATCTGTCGAGTTGTAATAGTGTTGTGTTGGTAATTTAACTGGAGTGTTGTTTTCCAACGGGTCATGATATGCTGTAAAAAATTTATAATTTTTGAATTTATTTTATAAATCTGTAATACTTTAATCAGCCAGGAGTGTGGTATACTATCGAATGCTTTTTGGTAATCAATGTATGTGCAGTGTAGGTTTCTATTTTTGGTGGCGGCATGTTTGTGTATTGTTGAATCTATGATTAATTGCTCCTTACAACCCATATGACCTCTCCTACATCCCTTTTGTTCCTCAGCTATAATATTGTGATGTTCTATGTGCTTATTAATTTGAATTGTGATTGCTGACGTGAGAATCTTGTATATCGTGGGTAAACATGTAATTGGTCTGTATTGAGAAGGATGTGGTGAATATTGGGCTTTCGGTAACATATAGGTTATTCCAGTAGCAATAAATTCAGGAATATTTTGCTTTCCTAAAATAATTTCTGTTAAATTTTTAGCTAAAACTCTATGCAATGACTCTAACTTTTTATACCAAAAATTGTGTACTTTATCAATGCCCGGGGATTTCCAATTGTGAAGTCTTGCTGTTACGTTAGTTATGTCAGACTCAGTTAATTCGACGAATCCCATTTCTTCTAGTGCACCCCATTTAATTTCCTCGTTTTTTATCCAATCAGATGTTTCATTGTGTTGAACCTGCTCTTCCCATAAGTCAGACCAAAATGTCTCCAATTGTTCCGATGTTGGTAATTCTGTGTTATTTTGGGTTGTCGGAGTGTCAATTTGTTGTTTCTGTAAATTTCTGTAAAAGTTCTTTTCGTTCATGGCAAATAGACAGTTATCATTTTTTCGTGCTTGTGCTTTCTTATATCTTCTTAGTCGGTGTACTTTTAAGGCTAATTTTTGTTTTAGTGTATCTAAGAATTCTTCCGGTTTACTGTTATCGTTTTCGTGTCTAGTGTGTGTGGTCATGTTTCTAAATATTGTTTCTACTCTTTTAACTACCTTGTTTGATCTATTTTTATTTATATACTGGGTCAGCCTACCACAGTCTGCGCGAAGTTTTTCTATTTCTTTTTCAAGCCTATGCTGCCATGCTGGTTTGTTAATATCTAGTGGTCTTGTGTTACCTGAGTATTGTGTGATTTTATAATGAAGTTCTTCGGAAATAACTAATGCTGTGCAATATATGAGGGTATGTACGTCAATAAGTTGAGTTTCTTCGCTTATATATTGATTGAGAATACTTGCATTAAATAAATTAACAAGTTGGAAAAGTTTAGGTGTGTACCTAAGTTTGGGTAGCTTTGGTCGAGTTGCCGGATCCATCCCGGAATATAGGGTAAGAGCTGTTTTAAATTTATCGTTCAATTCTTGGATACATGTGTCTGTAGGCTGATTTTGATCGGTACTGATATTTATAGTATTGATTTCATTTTCTAACACAATACTTATACTCTCAGTTTGTGTGGATGTGTGCGTGATTTGAGAATTTGTTTGTGATTGATAGAATAATTGAGTTTGTCTGATAGGTTGTGTTTGACTGTGTGGTTTTAGTTGTTCTTGTTGATTATATTCAGGTGAATTTTGTGTTAATGCCATAGTGGTATCAGTTTCAGTATTTTCTGATTCCACTTGTAATTGTGCACGTACTTCTTCTTTTATGTTATCTATTTCTATTTGGGACAGGAGTTTATTTCTTACTATTATTCTTCTCTGATCTGAAATCCTTTGTTCTGTAACGGTAATCTCTGGGTACTGGCGTGTAAAAAGTTCATGCAGTTGTTTTCGGTAAGTGGTCATGTCGGTCTCTAATTTAGTAATGTAAAGGTATGTTCGCATGATAAATACGTTAACTTCTTTGCTCCATCTCATGCGAACTCTTGCTTTTCCAGCCTTGGTGGACGCGGGCAAGAAGGTAGATACCTCCCGCGCAACATTCAAGGTCGGAGTAGGTGGGATTGCATTTAAACTAATAGTAAGGGTTGATGTTGGTAAAGGAGATGACGATGGAATGGATGGTGATGATGGCCTAGAAGGTGTGTATGAAACTGTGCTAGGACTATACGGTTCTGCAGGGGTGTTTGTCCTGTCCGTAAGTCTGTCAACATCGTCAATGATTTCGGCTGTAGTATCTTTGTCGGTGGGAGCCCGCCTGCTCAACTCCTCACCGCTGACGGTTCGCATGCTGAGACACCCAGCGTCAGCTCCAGGTGCGCCCCGGCGATCGCCCCCGGGCAGCGGTCCTAAACGTTTTCTTTTTGAACGTGTCTCCATTTTGAATGGGTTTCCAGAGCCACGTTAGCCACGCCAGTAATTTCTCATTCGTGTGTCCGCCCCCCACGTGATTTGATGGTCAATCAGGACGTGTGGTTGTTTAGGGGGCTTATTATTATTATTATTATTATTCTCTTTATTTGTTATCCTTACATACTAATTTACATTTTTAAATATTTCTTAAAAACAACACATTATAAAAAAAACATTTAAAAATATAAAAAATAGTAGTCCGCCGGTGTCGGGAGCAGGGTCCAAGCTACCGGTGGTTAGGGCTCCAGAGAAAGGAACCTCCTCACAATACGAGCCGTATCGAGGAGTACTGCCTTCTGTATCAGGCCCTTAATCCAACCGCGTAACGCCAGCTTCGACAGATGGTCGTCGAAGCTTTTGGCCATCAGGCCATTGGCCGTAACGACTATCGGCACAATGACAGCCGAGTCCACATTCCACATGTCGACAACCTCGTGAGCTAAGTCGAGATACTTGATTTGCTTCTCTTTCTCAGCCTTCACGAGGTTCTCGTCATGCGGGATGGTAACATCAATTATCATTGTGCGGCGCGCTAATCGGTCTATCACCACTATATCAGGCTTATTGGCTACAATAGTCCTATCAGTGATGATAGACCGATCCCAGTACAACGTGACATGGTCATTTTCGAGAACTGGGTCGGGCACATACTTGTAATATGGTACCTCAGAATCTACAAGTTTGTATTTCAAAGCAAGTTGCTGATGGATAATCCTGGCCACTTGGTTGTGCCTGTGCAAGTACTCGCCGTTAGCCAGACGAGAACAACCGGAGATAATATGTCTGATGGACTCACCCGGACGGTGGCATGCCCGACACACGTCCACTGTCCCGTCCTTCATAATATGCCTCCGGTAGTTATTCGTCAAGATAACTTCGTCCATAATCGCACAGACAAAACCTTCAGTTTCCCCGAAGAGATCACTGAAACGTAGCCAGGCCACGGACGCTAAAAAATCTACATCGGACCCATGAAGAGCCCGATAGAAGCGCCCGTGAAGCTCCTTGCCTTTCCATACCTCCATGCGGTCATCTGTGGTAAGTATCACAGGTTTGCGCCAGTTCTCTTTAGCCATGGACAACGGGGTGAGCCCCTTGTCCACTGTGACCACATCTCGGTGCATACCCACATCAGCTTTGAGAAAATATTCTCTGAGACTGCACATCTCGCGGTTGTGGAGAGTCTTGGCGTTTAAAAAGCCTCGACCTCCACACTTCCGCGGGATGTACAGTCTCATCACCGACGATCGTGGGTGATGCATCCGATTTGCGGTCAACAGTGTGCGGACTCTCCTATCCAGGGCGTCGAGTTCGGTTTGAGTCCATTTGAGTATGCCGAAAGAGTACATTAATACTGGCATGACCCAACCGTTGAAGGCGCGCACCTTATTTCCGCCCGACAAAAGGCTATTCAAAACCTTTTTCAGGCGACCAAAGAAGCGCTCCTTCAACGATTGCTTCATGTCAGCAACATTAATGCCCAATGCTTCTGACATACCCAAATACTTGTAGGTTTCGGTCGAGCTGAGGGATCTAACCTGTATAGAATCCGAGAGTTGAATTCCCTCAGATTCCATAATCTCCCCTTTCTTTACATGCATGACTGCACATTTGTCCACACCAAATTCCATCCTGATGGCACTACTGAAGGTTTCAGTTACCTTCAGTAGCTCCATCAGTCGCGAATTGTTGGGGGCAAAGAGTTTCAGATCATCCATGTAAAGAAGGTGAGATATGGCCTGACCACCTCTTCTCAACCGATAGCCCAGACCTGAATCCTCCAGCAATGTGCTTAGAGGATTCAGAGCCAGGCAAAACCAAAGCGGACTCAAACTGTCGCCCTGAAATATTCCCCGTTTAATCCATACAGGCTCATCATTCCCCTGAATCGGTCGACATCCTGGATAGCGAAGGACTGTTTTCCATTGCCTCATACATGACTCAAGGAAGGTGCGTAGAGTTGCATCTATTTTGTACAACTCCAACACCTTCATGAGCCAAGTATGTGGCACAGAGTCATAGGCCTTCTTGTAGTCTATCCAACATGTCGACAGATCCTTGCGGGATCGACGAACCTGTTGGCTTATGGCCATGTCTATGAGGAGAAGCTCCTTAGTGCCGCGGGACCCCTTCCTACATCCATTCTGAGAGGCAGACATAATTGAGTTAGTTTCAATGTGCTCATTCATCTTCACTCTCAGGATGGATGTAAGAAGTTTATAGACCGTCGACAAACAAGTAATTGGTCTATAGTTCTTGGGTTCCGCGGGACTACCGGTCTTATGGAGCAGGTGGGTAACGCCAGTTGTTAGAAACTGTGGTAGCGACCCAGACTCTAAGGAAGACTGAAATTGAGATGCCAGAAGTGCGTGTGAGCTGCTATACCACTTAAGCCAGAAGTTATGCAGCCCGTCCGGTCCCGGAGACTTCCAGTTCGGTAATGGACGGACTGCTCTGGCTACATCTAGTGGAGTGATGGTAATTTCATCCATTTGTGGTATAGCTTCACACACGCGCTCGACATCGCGCATCCAGCCACCCTCCGCATGACAGACGGGCACCGACCAGATGTTTCGCCAAAATGTACTCGTGGCAACATCATCTGGGCGGCACACGTCTGTCACACTATGTTCAGGTCGCTCCCAAGCTCTGTATACCCACCTCTCATCGCTCTGGAACATGCGGTTTTGCGAGTATCGGTCAACCCGCCGCTTATACCGCCGAATACGGCTTGCCCATGCACAAACTTTCTGCTTCAGGAAGTCGATGCGCTCTGTGACACGGGACGTGTAATCTCGAGGGCTGATATCAGTCCCCGAAAACGCCCGTCTCACAAAGCGCATCACGCGTGGTCGTGTGTTGCCCTCCCTGAAGCAGTATAGTTTGCCGATGAGTGCCCTAGCCTCATCGATACGCCGCTCGATCCTGCACTGCCAGGCTGGCGCAGCAGGCTTTGGTCGTATAGCTTCGTCACAACTAGGGAACTTGACGTTCGCTATACGACATGCCGCAACAGCCCCGCAAAACAGGATTGAGTGCGTATCAACGAGGCTCTCGCTGCTTTCGAAGATGTTCTGCAGCAGCGAATCCAAGGCACACACTAGCGCCCTATTCTTTTTGTGCATAGGCAACCTTGGTAATCGGGGCCAAAGTTCGATCGGGGTTAACCTATACTCGCGAAGCGCATCCTCCAGTGCGCTCCTCAATTTATCATTGCACTGGCTACTTACCGTGACAACCCTATCATCTACCTCATCACTAACATTAACGGGCCGCGGTGTGATTGCGCCACAAGTTGGCGCCTGTACCGCGGTCTGAGTCGGGGTCGAGATGATAAGGTTGCCGAGTACCTCTGAGCGCAGCCTATCAAGTGCGGCATCGTCCAACCTGTGATTACGTTGGATGACCCGCACCTGATCCGACAATCGTTGAGCCGAGACGTTCACGGTTGGTTCCAGGTCCAGAAACAGAGACAGCATCCTGACACGGTACGCAGTGAGGTTAGTTCCCCCCTCTGTAGACCCGTAGTATGCGCGCATGACGTTTTCATTCATGGACTGCGTCCATCTCATGCGCTGCACACAACCACCGGTAGCGGGGACCCGGCTCGGGGCCGGTTGGCCCCTAGGTCCCAAGCCCCTCGGTGGCCGGCCTCTCCCCTGCCGACGCACAGGTGTTGGCGACGTCGGCGGAGAGAAATACTCGTCGCTGGAGCTCGACACGACTGCAGCCGCCGGTGACATTGGTGATCCGCTGTCCGGCGGCGGCGAGGTGGAGCTCAGCGACGGGTCCGGGGATGGTAGGCGTGCGCGTTTCGATGCTGCTCTAGTCAGCATTATTCAAGCTTTTATCATTCCGTTATTTCATAGGTATTTCAGTGGCATTTTTGTGACATATGTCAAAACGTGTCCGGTCATAGAATATTTTTTCTTCTTCCTGCATTTTTTACTTTTTGGATTATTTATAGGTTTTAGTGGTTATGTTCCAAATCTTGAGAGTTTCTTTAACTTAATTATGGATTTGTACGGACTAAAAGTATTAATAAAACGAATAAATTGGAGAACAAAAACAAAGCTTGAACTGACAGCCAGAGTTGCCAGCTTATTTTATTATTATTAAGCTAGCTGGCCCGCGCCGAGACGCGTCTCCATACACCTCAACCGTGCGGCTGGCTCGCACAGAACCGCAAAAAAATAAAAAATAGATGTATACGTTTATTTGCTAGTAGTGGTTTTTTGATCAAGGTGCACATTTTTTTCCTGTCTAAATCCCGAAAACACTCTAGCTAGCTGGCCCGCGCTGAGACGCGTCTCCTGACACCTCAACCGTGCGGCTGGCTCGCATAGAACCGCAAAAAATTAAAAAAATGTATACGTTTATTTGCTAGTAGTGGTTTTTTAGAAAAGAATAGAATAGAATAGAAAACATTTATTCAGCATAGACACAAACTCACAGCAACATAGACAAAATGAACAGAAATAATAGTAGGTACGAGTACACAATAATTGCGCTGAGCGTGCCCATACCGAAAGGGTAGCCATCTCAGCATTTGCTGAGCGTTAGACACCCAGCGCTGGTTTTCAGTTGGCACCCCGCAGTGACACACGGACGAAGGTAGACACAATAAACAGAATACTTAATAAAATATTGATAAAATAAACATGCTTAAATCGTAAATAAATACAGTAATATAAAAACTATGCCTACAGTAAGAAGGGATATTTATAATATATGTGTAGTGTGAGATGTCAACCAATCAGTCGACCAATAGCAAGCCACTGAGCCGGTTGACGTGGTGGCGGATTTTTGACGTGGGTAAATTTGTCTCCTTCGGCACGGCAATTATCTTTAAAACCGGAAGTAAAAGTTGTAATAGCAACTACTGTCGCAGAAACAAAAGAAATGTGAATGTTTAATACTCGTGGATCCCGGACAGGCGCAACGGACTCATCAATCCAGTCTACCGACTACCCCCATATTACTCGGAATTAGGTACATAACTACCTGGTGAGTTATTATTATACTTCGTTGCTTCGCCTTCGAGATTAGATAACATTTTAGTAATACGTCTAAGATATCGCCTTTCACACACTAAGTTTGTTTTTTTTTTTTGTGGGTACTTTGCCTTCCTTCTCTTTATGCCAGCAGTGTCATTCATTCGCGTTTTAGTGCGTCGCCGATCACCACTTACTTTCTACTTTTCGTTGAGAATTGAGAAAAGATGCCGAAACATATTCATAAAAACGACGACAGTGATTATTTAAGAAGAAAGATTCGAAAACTTGAAAAGAAAATCAATAAACGTGCCAAACGGTCGCGAGTTCGATTAAGTTCTGAAAGCAGTAGCTCATCGGCAAATATTATTCTATCGCCCGAGCAATCAAATCATGAAGGTAAGCTGAAGTGTTTTCTTATCAAAAGAAAGATATTGTGAAAAGTTTTTAGGACTATAATTTGACAAGACGTCATATTCCAAAAAGTGTTGTGAACATCTTGTGGGGATGCTACCTTCACTTCGATTCCCAATTTATTGGGTAAAATTGTCTACTTACCTACATAATTTAGTGATTGTGTACATTTAAAAGGAATGTTACCTTCACATTAGTTGATGACCTACTTAATTTTTATGTAGGTACGTCTTGGTGTAAATTAAATATATTTCATTGGGTTGTGGATAGTTTTCAAGGACTATCGCCACTCGAAATCTTAGTAGGTACCATTACCTACTTATGGTTAGTGATCATTGTGATTCACATTATTTTCTAAATATTGGTATGGATGATGAACTCGGTGTTGTGGATAGTTGTTAAGGACTATCGCCGCGCTATTTTCTCTTCAATACCTACATCTGGTACTTATTATATTCCAGATGAGATGGAAGTTCAGTTCGAAGTCGAGTCTATTCCGATTTTCGAAGACCCGCAACCGGGAACGTCCACCTCAACTACACATGTCCCGGCTACAGATGCGGTACAGACATTGCAGTTGGCTCTCCCCGTTGAAGCAGCGCCCGATCCCCTTAAACTGGATGAGGAGATTCTGAATCTGTTGGGTGAAACACCTTCAAGGGACAAAAAATATGGACCGGATATTAGAGGTGAGTTATCTGTTCGCTGGGAACACATTGCCACGACGGGTTTGACAAAGGATGCCAGAAAAGAGCTGTTGGAGAAGCATCTTGTTCCAAAAAACTGCACAAAGATTGATGCGCCGAAGTTAAATCCCAGAAATAAAGGCCGCTTTATCGGATGCGCTTATCAAGAAAGACAAAGCACTGGAGAATAAACAGGTGCAGGTTGCAGCAAGTATATCTTGTATTGGTGAAGCTCTCAATACATTGTTCTCTTCGGATCACAAAGACCAAACTGTAATAAAATTACTGATCGAAGCGAGTCGACTGCTGTGTGACTCACAATACACCGAGTCCATGACAAGACGTAGTTTTATATGTTCTACAATAAAAAAAGATATTAAAGATCATTTGTTTAATACAGAAATCGATCAATTCTTGTTTGGCGAACAGCTCACCGTTACTCTCAGAGCAGCAAAAGCCATATCCAAATCAGGCTCTGAAATTAAAGTAAACACACCATTCAGAAGGCCTTCACCAGCGCAGAGACTAAGACCGCCCCCTACTCAGTCTTTAAACCAGAGGCCTCCGTTCCCGCCGGCGCGCCAAGCAGGAGCAGCGAGGAGGGCCGAGCCGGCGCCGCGCCCGCGACTGCAGCAGCAACCGCGACAGCCGCCGCGCTCGCAGCAGCGCCCAGTCCCCCGGCACTAGACCTGGTACGTTCCGCAGGACGATTATCATATTTTTATGATCAATCGCAATTGATAACCAATGATCGTGTTTTACTATCGTGATTAAGAGGTTATGAGATACCGTTTACAAAACCGGTTTATCAGTCATACGAACCTAGTTCACCTACATTGTCTCCATCAGAATCCCTTCAATACAGGGGGCCATCACTGACCTTGTAAGCAGTGGAGCTATTTCACATTGCGAACCATGTGAAGGACAATTTCTCTCTAGTTTTTTCCTGAATAAAAAACCCAATGGTAAAAACAGATTTATATTAAATTTAAAGTCTCTGAACAAGCACATCACAACAGAACATTTTAAAATTGAGGATCTAAGAACAACTTTGAAATTAGTATCAAACAAAAAACAGTTTCATGACCACCCTTGATTTGAAGGATGCGTATTTTCTGGTATCTATACATCCGACCTGCAGGAGGTTCTTACAATTTAAGCACAAGGGTAAAATTTACCAATTCAATGTTTTGCCGTTTGGTCTTAATACAGCCCCATTTGTTTTTACTAAATTACTAAAACCGGTAATTTATTTACTGAGATCATTAGGCTATTTACCATCTATTTATTTAGATGACATTTGTATTATTTCTAATAATTATCAAGATTGCCTAGACAAAGTATTGCAAACAAGAAGTATTTTAGAGTCCTTAGGATTTATTATTAATATAGAAAAGAGCTGTGTGGTTCCGAGTAACGTATGCAATACCTTGGTTTCATGATAAATACGAAAAAATTACATGTTAGCCTCCCGAAGGAAAAACGATGTTTAATTAAACAAGAATTACAAACGTTCCAATTCAAACCTCGTTGTAAAATAAGACATTTTGCACGCTTGGTAGGCCTCCTCACTTCATCTTGCCCCGCAATTCAGTACGGTTGGCTTTATACTAAGCAAATGGAAAGATGCAAATACCTTGCATTATGTCAAAACACGAGTTACGATAGTCACATGTCTTTACCTCAGTACCTGCAGGACGATTTCTCCTGGTGGATAAAATCAATTGATGTCGCAGTCAATACCATTAGACAAGACGGCTACTTACTAGAAATATTTTCAGATGCTAGCAACAAAGGGTGGGGGGCAGCATGCGGTGAGGAGACCGTCAGTGGCCAGTGGAGTAATTCAGAATGTGTCGAACATATAAATTATCTCGAACTCCTGGCAGCGTTCTTAGGTTTACAAATATTCGCAAAGGGATTAAAAAAAAACAAAAATTTTGCTACGTATTGATAACACAACTGCTATTTCGTACATCAACCGTATGGGTGGAGTAAGATTTCCACATCTAACTGAAATCACAAAATCATTGTGGCAATGGTGTGAAGCTCGCAGTATATTTGTCTTTGCTTCATACATTAGTTCAAAAGATAACGAAATAGCAGATGCAGATTCTAGAAAATCTCACCCCGATACCGAATGGGAGATCAAAGATCATGCTTTTGAAAAGATTGTACAGGCATTTGGGCAACCTAAAATTGATCTTTTCGCATCAAGGTTGAATAATAAATGTGTTAAGTACATATCATGAAACAGAGACACTGAAGCATTCGCTGTGAACGCTTTTACTTTAAGCTGGAATAACCTTTAATTCTACGCATTCCCTCCTTTTGCGGTTATACTAAAATTTTTAAGAAAAATAATAACCGATCAGGCCGAGGGTATTGTTGTGGTCCCATTTTGGCCCACGCAACCCTGGTTCCCGCTATTTCAAAAACTTATCTTTTCCGAATTGATTCAGTTTACCCCATCTGATAATGTGTTATTGTCTATTTCCAACAGTCTCCCGAAGCTCACGTTGATTGCAGGGAAGTTATCAGGACGGCATTAGGGAACAGAAGAGTACCACCGTCAGCTTTAGATATTATGATAGCTTCCTTGTCTGAAAATTCAATAAAACAATATGACGTTGCCATTCGACGTTGGGTAAGCTTTTGTAAAACTCGAGAGCATTGAAATATATGAGGCGTCAATTCCGATGGTAATTTATTTTCTTACCGATTTATTTAATTCTGGTTTACAATACGGATCTTTAAACAGTCATCGCTCCGTTCTGTCTTTGATCTTAGGATAGAGATCTTAGATTGAGAGTAGGGTCTGATGACCGTGTTACTAGGCTTTTTAAAGGTTTTTACAGACTTCGTCCTCCAGTCCCCAAATACAATATCACTAACCCCTCAATAGTTTTAGATTCGTTATCGAAATTGTACCCAAATTGTAATTTAAGTTTAGATCAATTTATTGACCAAAAAGAATATAACTTTGCTCATGCTAATAACAGCACACAGAGTACAAACGATTGGGAAAATAACACTAAACAATGTAACTGTGCATGGTGAGCATATATTAATCAAGATAAAAGATTTTATAAAATCATCTCGCCCAGGTTCAGCTCAACCTTGCCTTAATATTCCATTTTATAAAGACCGTCCGGAAATATGTCCGGCTGAAGCGTTGTTAGCTTATATAGATAGAACAAAGTCCTTGAGTAACAATGTCAGTAGCCTATTCCTAAGTATTAAAAAACCGCATAAACCGGTCTCCACCAATACTATCAGCCCGTGGATAAAAGATATGCTATCGATTAGCGGAATTGACACCTCAATGTTTTCTGCTCACTCCACCAGACACGCAGCCACTTCTGCCGCTCATAGAGCTGGTGTCAACATTGACACGATACGAAAGGTCTCCGTGATTTCGTCTCCGTGAACTAAGCAGATCATTTCCCGGCAGAGCGTGAAAAAATGTGAGTTCTATTCGAATGCAGCATAGTTCTAGAGTTCCTGATACTTTTTGGAAATAGTTCTGGCGTTTTTCCCGGAAAAAAGTCAAATGAAAATAATTATGATCTGCTAACTTCCGGTAGCAGATCATTTTTTCCAAAACAAAAATTTTCAGAGTGTTTTCGGTCCATTAAGGTGAGTTCTATAGTTCCTGATACATTTTAGAAAGAGTTCTGTAAATATAGGCTCTCAAAAAAATTACAAACATATTCAACCGATACCAGAAATAAAGCAATATTTTTTGTTCAACTGGCGGTAATTCCAAACAACGGCAAAATATATTCATTATTGTCACCAATATCAGTAGTAAGGAATTGAAATAAATAGAAAAGAATATAATTAAATAACAAATTACTCTAAAACACCAGCAGATCACAGTAGAAAACTTAGTTTAGTAAAATAATGACAGTACTCAATGTCGAAAAGAAAAAAAGATAAATAATACTTAAGAAAGAGAACTCTTCGTTTTAAGATGAAACAAAAACAAGACTATAAAAAGGCATAACAAATAAATCCGGATCTAAGACTTAAGTATCAGCAGAGCATGGTTGAAGATCTAGATTAGCAAAAGTCATGATAAATTTTAATTGTCCGAGCTCAAAAATAAAAAAAATATTTTTAAACGACCCTGCAACAAAACTCTTCCTTTTAAGACAGAACAGTATCAAGACTATAATTTGCAATGCAAAACAAACCATAGATTTTGACTAAGGTATTAGCACAGCACGGTAGAATACCTAGATAAGATTAAAACATGAAAAATATTAAGTCCCAGCGTTAAGAAATCCAAAAAAAATATCAAGAATATACCCAGGATGAAGAACTCTACGTTATACAATAAACGTCAAATGAATTATACGCTAAATTGATAAATGTGCTAAGAACTCAGACTAAGGTTGGTAACAGAGCATGGTTGAAATCCTAGATTAAATTAAATCAAGAAAAATTTAAGTGACAGTAATAAATCCCAAAAAAGTATCTAGAAACTATGCAACACTTGGAACTCTAAATTTTACGATAGGCCTATAGTAGTACTATACGTTGTATTACAAACATTACTCAGAACTCAGACTCAGATATAAGCAGAGCATAGTTGAATTCCTAGATTAGACTAGATCATGAAAACTTTGAGTGCCTCAGTAAAAAACCCAAAAAAATTACTAGAAAGTACTTAGCAATGAGAACTCCTCGTTTTACAAAAGACATATAATTACACTATACACCACAATACAAAGTTTTCTCAGAACTCGGACTCAGATATCAGCAGAGCATAGTTGAATTCCTAGATTAAGCTAAATCATGAAAATTATGCGTGTCTTATTAAAAAATCCCAAAAAAATATCTAGAAAGTACTAAGCAATGAGAACTCCTCGTTTTACAAAAGACAGATAACTACACTATAAACCACTATACAAAGTTTTCTCAGAACTCAGACTCAGATATCAGCAGAGCATAGTTGAATTCCTAGATTAAGCTAAATCATGAAAATTATGCGTGTCTAATTAAAAAATCCCAAAAAAATATCTAGAAAGTACTTAGCAATGAGAACTCCTCGTTTTACAAAAGACAGATAACTACACTATAAACCACTATACAAAGTTTTCTCAGAACTCAGACCTCAGATATCAGCAGAGCATAGTTGAATTCCTAGATTAAGCTAAATCATGAAAATTTTGAGTCAGTAAAAAATCCCAAAAAAATATCTAGAAAGTACTTAGCAATGAGAACTCCTAGCTTTACAAAAGACATATAACTGCACTATACAAAGCAGCATAAAGTTTTCTCAGAACTCGGACTCACATATCAGCAGAGCATAGTTGAATTCCTAGATTAGACTAAATCATGAAAATTTTGAGTCTTAGTAGAAAAATCGAAAAAAATATCAAGAAAGTACTTAGCAATGAGAACTCCTAGCTTTACAAAAGACATATAACTACACTATACACAGCAATATAAAGTTTTCTCAGAACTCAGACTCAGATATCAGCAGAGCATAGTTGAATTCCTAGATTAGACTAAATCATGAAAATTTTGAGTGAGTTAGTAGAAAAATCCAAAAAAATGTCTAGACAGTACTTAGCAATGAGAACTCCTCGTTTTACTAAAGAAAGATATTCACAAAATACACAGTAACATAAAGTTTTCTCAGAACTCAGACTCAGATATCAGCAGAGCATAGTTGAATTCCTAGATTAGACTAAATCATGAAAATTTTGAGTGTCTTAGTAAAAAATCCTAAAAAAATATCTAGAAAGTACTTAGCAATGAGAATTATTCCTCGTTCTACAAAAGATAGATAACTACACTATAAACCACAATACAAAGTTTTCTCAGAACTCAGACCTCAGATATCAGCAGAGCATAGTTGAATTCCTAGATTAAGCTAAATCATGAAAATTTTGCGTGTCTTCTGAGAAAACTTTGTATAGTGGTTTATAGTGTAGTTATCTGTCTACAAAAGACAGACAACTACACTATAAACCACTATACAAAGTTTTCTCAGAACTCGGACTCACATATCAGCAGAGCATAGTTGAATTCCTAGATTAAGCTAAATCATGAAAATTTTGCGTCTTATTAAAAAATCCCAAAAAAATATCTAGAAAGTACTTAGCAATGAGAACTCCTCGTTTTACAAAAGACATATAACTACACTATACACCACAATACAAAGGTTTTTCAGAACTCAGACTCAGATATCAGCAGAGCATAGTTGAATTCCTAGATTAAACTAAATCATGGAAATTTTGAGTGCCTTAGTAAAAAATCCCAAAAAAATATCTAGAAAGTACTTAGCAATGAGAACTCCTAGCTTTACAAAAGACATATAACTACACTATACAAAGCAGCATAAAGTTTTCTCAGAACTCGGACTCACATATCAGCAGAGCATAGTTGAATTCCTAGATTAGACTAAATCATGAAAATTTTGAGTCTTAGTAGAAAAATCGAAAAAAATATCAAGAAAGTACTTAGCAATGAGAACTCCTAGCTTTACAAAAGACATATAACTACACTATACACAGCAATATAAAGTTTTTTCAGAACTCAGACTCAGATATCAGCAGAGCATAGTTGAATTCCTAGATTAGACTAAATCATGAAAATTTTGAGTGAGTTAGTAGAAAAATCCAAAAAAATGTCTAGACAGTATTTAGCAATGAGAACTCCTCGTTTTACTAAAGAAAGATATTCACAAAATACACAGTAACATAAAGTTTTCTCAGAACTCAGACTCAGATATCAGCAGAGCATAGTTGAATTCCTAGATTAGACTAAATCATGAAAATTTTGAGTGTCTTAGTAAAAAATCCTAAAAAAATATCTAGAAAGTACTTAGCAATGAGAATTATTCCTCGTTCTACAAAAGATAGATAACTACACTATAAACCACAACACAAAGTTTTCTCATAACTCAGACTTAGATATCAGCAAAGAATAGTTGAATTCCTAGATTAAACTAAATCATGAAAATTTTGCGTGACCTACTAAAAAATCCCAAAAAATATCTAGAAAATACTTAGCAACGAGAACTCCTCGTTTTACAAAAGACATAAAATTACACTATAAACCACAATACAAAGTTTTCTCAGAACTCAGACTCAGATATCAGCAGAGGATAGTTGAATTCCTAGATTAAACTAAATCATGAAAATTTAGGGTGTCTTAGTAAAAAATCCCAAAAAAATATCTAGAAAGTAGTTAGCAAAGAGAACTCCTCGTTTTACACAAGAAAGATAACTACACTATAAACCACAATACAAAGATTTCTCAGAACTCAGACTCAGATATCAGCAGAGCATAGTTGAATTCCTAGATTAGACTAAATCATGAAAATTTTGAGTCTTAGTAAAAATCCAAAAAAATATCTAGAAAATACACAGCACTTAGAACTCTTTATTTTACAAAAGAAATAGAACTACACTATACATAACAACACAAAATTTTCTCAGAACTCAGACTCAGATATCAGCAGAGCATAGTTGAATTCCTAGATTTAACTAAATTATGAAAATTTTGAGTCTTAGTAGAAAATCCCAAAAAAATATCTAGAAAGTACTTAGCAATGAGAACTCCTAGCTTTACAAAAGACATATAACTACACTATACAAAGCAGCATAAAGTTTTCTCAGAACTCGGACTCACATATCAGCAGAGCATAGTTGAATTCCTAGATTAGACTAAATCATGAAAATTTTGCGTGTCATTAAAAAATCCCAAAAAAATATCTAGAAAATACTTAGAAATGAGAACTCCTCGTTTTACAAAAGGCAGATATTCACAATATACACAAGAACATAAAGTTTTCTCAGAACTCAGACTCAGATATCAGCAGAGCATAGTTGAATTCCTAGATTAGACTAAATCATGAAAATTTTGAGTCTTAGTAAAAATCTAAAAAAAATATCTAGAAAATACACAGCACTTAGAACTCTTTATTTTACAAAAGAAATAGAACTACACTAAACATAACAACACAAAATTTTCTCAGAACTCAGACTCAGATATCAGCAGAGCATAGTTGAATTCCTAGATTAGACTAAATCATGAAAATTTTGAGTGTCTTAGTAAAAAATCCTAAAAAAATATCTAGAAAGTACTTAGCAATGAGAATTATTCCTCGTTCTACAAAAGATAGATAACTACACTATAAACCACAACACAAAGTTTTCTCAGAACTCAGACTTAGATATCAGCAAAGCATAGTTGAATTCCTAGATTAAACTAAATCATGAAAATTTTGAGTGTCTTAGTAAAAAATCCCAAAAAAATATCTAGAAAGTACTTAGCAATGAGAATTCCTCGTTTTACAAAAGATAGATAATTACACTATAAAACACAATACAAAGTTTTCTCAGAACCCAGACTCAGATATCAGCAGAGCATAGTTTATTTCCTAGATTAAACTAAATCATGAAAATTTTGCGTGACCTACTAAAAAATCCCAAAAAATATCTAGAAAATACTTAGCAACGAGAACTCCTCGTTTTACAAAAGACATAAAATTACACTATAAACCACAATACAAAGTTTTCTCAGAACTCAGACTCAGATATCAGCAGAGGATAGTTGAATTCCTAGATTAAACTAAATCATGAAAATTTAGGGTGTCTTAGTAAAAAATCCCAAAAAAATATCTAGAAAGTAGTTAGCAAAGAGAACTCCTCGTTTTACACAAGAAAGATAACTACACTATAAACCACAATACAAAGATTTCTCAGAACTCAGACTCAGATATCAGCAGAGCATAGTTGAATTCCTAGATTAGACTAAATCATGAAAATTTTGAGTCTTAGTAAAAATCCAAAAAAATATCTAGAAAATACACAGCACTTAGAACTCTTTATTTTACAAAAGAAATAGAACTACACTATACATAACAACACAAAATTTTCTCAGAACTCAGACTCAGATATCAGCAGAGCATAGTTGAATTCCTAGATTTAACTAAATTATGAAAATTTTGAGTGCCTTAGTAAAAAATCCCAAAAAAATATCTAGAAAGTACTTAGCAATGAGAACTCCTAGCTTTACAAAAGACATATAACTACACTATACAAAGCAGCATAAAGTTTTCTCAGAACTCGGATTCACATATCAGCAGAGCATAGTTGAATTCCTAGATTAGACTAAATCATGAAAATTTTGAGTCTTAGTAGAAAAATCGAAAAAAATATCAAGAAAGTACTTAGCAATGAGAACTCCTAGCTTTACAAAAGACATATAACTACACTATACACAGCAATATAAAGTTTTTTCAGAACTCAGACTCAGATATCAGCAGAGCATAGTTGAATTCCTAGATTAGACTAAATCATGAAAATTTTGAGTGTCTTAGTAAAAAATCCTAAAAAAATATCTAGAAAGTACTTAGCAATGAGAATTATTCCTCGTTCTACAAAAGATAGATAACTACACTATAAACCACAACACAAAGTTTTCTCAGAACTCAGACTTAGATATCAGCAAAGCATAGTTGAATTCCTAGATTAAACTAAATCATGAAAATTTTGAGTGTCTTAGTAAAAAATCCCAAAAAAATATCTAGAAAGTACTTAGCAATTAGAATTCCTCGTTTTACAAAAGATAGATAATTACACTATAAAACACAATACAAAGTTTTCTCAGAACTCAGACTCAGATATCAGCAGAGCATAGTTTATTTCCTAGATTAAACTAAATCATGAAAATTTTGCGTGACCTACTAAAAAATCCCAAAAAATATCTAGAAAATACTTAGCAACGAGAACTCCTCGTTTTACAAAAGACATAAAATTACACTATAAACCACAATACAAAGTTTTCTCAGAACTCAGACTCAGATATCAGCAGAGGATAGTTGAATTCCTAGATTAAACTAAATCATGAAAATTTTGGGTGTCTTAGTAAAAAATCCCAAAAAAATATCTAGAAAGTAGTTAGCAAAGAGAACTCCTCGTTTTACACAAGACAGATAACTACACTATAAACCACAATACAAAGATTTCTCAGAACTCAGACTCAGATATCAGCAGAGCATAGTTGAATTCCTAGATTAGACTAAATCATGAAAATTTTGAGTCTTAGTAAAAATCCAAAAAAAATATCTAGAAAATACACAGCACTTAGAACTCTTTATTTTACAAAAGAAATAGAACTACACTATACATAACAACACAAAATTTTCTCAGAACTCAGACTCAGATATCAGCAGAGCATAGTTGAATTCCTAGATTTAACTAAATTATGAAAATTTTGAGTCTTAGTAGAAAATCCCAAAAAAATATCTAGAAAGTACTTAGCAATGAGAACTCCTAGCTTTACAAAAGACATATAACTACACTATACAAAGCAGCATAAAGTTTTCTCAGAACTCGGACTCACATATCAGCAGAGCATAGTTGAATTCCTAGATTAGACTAAATCATGAAAATTTTGCGTGTCATTAAAAAATCCCAAAAAAATATCTAGAAAATACTTAGAAATGAGAACTCCTCGTTTTACAAAAGGCAGATATTCACAATATACACAAGAACATAAAGTTTTCTCAGAACTCAGACTCAGATATCAGCAGAGCATAGTTGAATTCCTAGATTAGACTAAATCATGAAAATTTTGAGTCTTAGTAAAAATCCAAAAAAAATATCTAGAAAATACACAGCACTTAGAACTCTTTATTTTACAAAAGAAATAGAACTACACTATACATAACAACACAAAATTTTCTCAGAACTCAGACTCAGATATCAGCAGAGCAAATTTGAATACCTAGATTAGACTAAATCATGAAAATTTTGACTGTCAGTATAAAAATCCAAAAAAATATCCAGAAAGTTCTTAGCAATGAGAACTCCTAGCTTTACAAAAGACATATAACTACACTATACAAAGCAGCATAAAGTTTTCTCAGAACTCGGACTCACATATCAGCAGAGCATAGTTGAATTCCTAGATTAGACTAAATCATGAAAATTTTGAGTCTTAGTAGAAAAATCGAAAAAAATATCTAGAAAGTACTAAGCAATGAGAACTCCTCGTTCTACAAAAGACAGATAACTACACTATAAACCACTATATAAAATTTTCTCAGAACTCAGACTCAGATATCAGCAGAGCATAGTTGAATTCCTAGATTAAACTAAATCATGAAAATTTTGCGTGATCTACTAAAAAATCTCAAAAAAATATCTAGAAAACACTTAGCAATAAGAACTCCTCGTTTTACAAAAGACATATAACTACACTATACACCACAATACAAAGTTTTTTCAGAACTCAGACTCAGATATCAGCAGAGCATAGTTGAACTCCTAGATTTAACTAAATCATGAAAATTTTGAGTCTTAGTAGAGAATCCCAAAAAAATATCTAGAAAGTACTTAGCAATGAGAACTCCTAGCTTTACAAAAGACATATAACTGCACTATACAAAGCAGCATAAAGTTTTCTCAGAACTCGGACTCACATATCAGCAGAGCATAGTTGAATTCCTAGATTAGACTAAATCATGAAAATTTTGAGTCTTAGTAGAAAAATCGAAAAAAATATCAAGAAAGTACTTAGCAATGAGAACTTCTCGTTTTACAAAAGACATATAACTACACTATACACCACAATACAAAGGTTTTTCAGAACTCAGACTCAGATATCAGCAGAGCATAGTTGAATTCCTAGATTAAACTAAATCATGGAAATTTTGAGTGCCTTAGTAAAAAATCCCAAAAAAATATCTAGAAAGTACTTAGCAATGAGAACTCCTAGCTTTACAAAAGACATATAACTACACTATACAAAGCAGCATAAAGTTTTCTCAGAACTCGGACTCACATATCAGCAGAGCATAGTTGAATTCCTAGATTAGACTAAATCATGAAAATTTTGAGTCTTAGTAGAAAAATCGAAAAAAATATCAAGAAAGTACTTAGCAATGAGAACTCCTAGCTTTACAAAAGACATATAACTACACTATACACAGCAATATAAAGTTTTTTCAGAACTCAGACTCAGATATCAGCAGAGCATAGTTGAATTCCTAGATTAGACTAAATCATGAAAATTTTGCGTGTCTTCTGAGAAAACTTTGTATAGTGGTTTATAGTGTAGTTATCTGTCTACAAAAGACAGACAACTACACTATAAACCACTATACAAAGTTTTCTCAGAACTCGGACTCACATATCAGCAGAGCATAGTTGAATTCCTAGATTAGACTAAATCATGAAAATTTTGAGTCTTAGTAGAAAAATCGAAAAAAATATCTAGAAAGTACTAAGCAATGAGAACTCCTCGTTCTACAAAAGACAGATAACTACACTATAAACCACTATATAAAATTTTCTCAGAACTCAGACTCAGATATCAGCAGAGCATAGTTGAATTCCTAGATTAAACTAAATCATGAAAATTTTGCGTGATCTACTAAAAAATCTCAAAAAAATATCTAGAAAACACTTAGCAATAAGAACTCCTCGTTTTACAAAAGACATATAACTACACTATACACCACAATACAAAGTTTTTTCAGAACTCAGACTCAGATATCAGCAGAGCATAGTTGAACTCCTAGATTTAACTAAATCATGAAAATTTTGAGTCTTAGTAGAGAATCCCAAAAAAATATCTAGAAAGTACTTAGCAATGAGAACTCCTAGCTTTACAAAAGACATATAACTGCACTATACAAAGCAGCATAAAGTTTTCTCAGAACTCGGACTCACATATCAGCAGAGCATAGTTGAATTCCTAGATTAGACTAAATCATGAAAATTTTGAGTCTTAGTAGAAAAATCGAAAAAAATATCAAGAAAGTACTTAGCAATGAGAACTTCTCGTTTTACAAAAGACATATAACTACACTATACACCACAATACAAAGGTTTTTCAGAACTCAGACTCAGATATCAGCAGAGCATAGTTGAATTCCTAGATTAAACTAAATCATGGAAATTTTGAGTGCCTTAGTAAAAAATCCCAAAAAAATATCTAGAAAGTACTTAGCAATGAGAACTCCTAGCTTTACAAAAGACATATAACTACACTATACAAAGCAGCATAAAGTTTTCTCAGAACTCGGATTCACATATCAGCAGAGCATAGTTGAATTCCTAGATTAGACTAAATCATGAAAATTTTGAGTCTTAGTAGAAAAATCGAAAAAAATATCAAGAAAGTACTTAGCAATGAGAACTCCTAGCTTTACAAAAGACATATAACTACACTATACACAGCAATATAAAGTTTTTTCAGAACTCAGACTCAGATATCAGCAGAGCATAGTTGAATTCCTAGATTAGACTAAATCATGAAAATTTTGAGTGAGTTAGTAGAAAAATCCAAAAAAATGTCTAGACAGTATTTAGCAATGAGAACTCCTCGTTTTACTAAAGAAAGATATTCACAAAATACACAGTAACATAAAGTTTTCTCAGAACTCAGACTCAGATATCAGCAGAGCATAGTTGAATTCCTAGATTAGACTAAATCATGAAAATTTTGAGTGTCTTAGTAAAAAATCCTAAAAAAATATCTAGAAAGTACTTAGCAATGAGAATTATTCCTCGTTCTACAAAAGATAGATAACTACACTATAAACCACAACACAAAGTTTTCTCAGAACTCAGACTTAGATATCAGCAAAGCATAGTTGAATTCCTAGATTAAACTAAATCATGAAAATTTTGAGTGTCTTAGTAAAAAATCCCAAAAAAATATCTAGAAAGTACTTAGCAATTAGAATTCCTCGTTTTACAAAAGATAGATAATTACACTATAAAACACAATACAAAGTTTTCTCAGAACTCAGACTCAGATATCAGCAGAGCATAGTTTATTTCCTAGATTAAACTAAATCATGAAAATTTTGCGTGACCTACTAAAAAATCCCAAAAAATATCTAGAAAATACTTAGCAACGAGAACTCCTCGTTTTACAAAAGACATAAAATTACACTATAAACCACAATACAAAGTTTTCTCAGAACTCAGACTCAGATATCAGCAGAGGATAGTTGAATTCCTAGATTAAACTAAATCATGAAAATTTTGGGTGTCTTAGTAAAAAATCCCAAAAAAATATCTAGAAAGTAGTTAGCAAAGAGAACTCCTCGTTTTACACAAGACAGATAACTACACTATAAACCACAATACAAAGATTTCTCAGAACTCAGACTCAGATATCAGCAGAGCATAGTTGAATTCCTAGATTAGACTAAATCATGAAAATTTTGAGTCTTAGTAAAAATCCAAAAAAAATATCTAGAAAATACACAGCACTTAGAACTCTTTATTTTACAAAAGAAATAGAACTACACTATACATAACAACACAAAATTTTCTCAGAACTCAGACTCAGATATCAGCAGAGCATAGTTGAATTCCTAGATTTAACTAAATTATGAAAATTTTGAGTCTTAGTAGAAAATCCCAAAAAAATATCTAGAAAGTACTTAGCAATGAGAACTCCTAGCTTTACAAAAGACATATAACTACACTATACAAAGCAGCATAAAGTTTTCTCAGAACTCGGACTCACATATCAGCAGAGCATAGTTGAATTCCTAGATTAGACTAAATCATGAAAATTTTGCGTGTCATTAAAAAATCCCAAAAAAATATCTAGAAAATACTTAGAAATGAGAACTCCTCGTATTACAAAAGACAGATATTCACACTATACACAGTTTTCTCAGAACTCAGACTCAGATATCAGCAGAGCATAGTTGAATTCCTAGATTAGACTAAATCATGGAAATTTTGAGTGCCTTAGTAAAAAGTCCCAAAAAAATATCTAGAAAGTACTTAACAATGAGAATTCCTCGTTTTACAAAAGATAGATAATTACACTATAAAACACAATACAAAATTTTCTCAGAACTCAGACTCAGATATCAGCAGAGCATAGTTGAATTCCTAGATTAAGCTAAATCATGAAAATTTTGCGTGTCTTATTAAAAAATCCCAAAAAAATATCTAGAAAGTACTTACCAATGAGAATTCCTCGTTTTACAAAAGATAGATAATTACACTATAAAATACAATACAAAATTTTCTCCGAACTCAGACTCAGATATCAGCAGAGCATAGTTGAATTCCTAGATTAAGCTAAATCATGAAAATTTTGCGTCTTATTAAAAAATCCCAAAAAAATATCTAGAAAGTACTTAGCAATGAGAACTCCTCGTTTTACAAAAGACATATAACTACACTATACACCACAATACAAAGGTTTTTCAGAACTCAGACTCAGATATCAGCAGAGCATAGTTGAATTCCTAGATTAAACTAAATCATGGAAATTTTGATTGCCTTAGTAAAAAATCCCAAAAAAATATCTAGAAAGTAGTTAGCAAAGAGAACTCCTCGTTTTACACACGACAGTTAACTACACTATAAACCACAATACAAAGTTTTCTCAGAACGCAGACTCAGATATCAGCAGAGCATAGTTGATTTCCTAGATTAAACTAAATCATGAAAATTTTGCGTGACCTACTAAAAAATCCCAAAAAATATCTAGAAAATACTTAGCAACGAGAACTCCTCGTTTTACAAAACACATATAACTACACTATACACCACAATACAAAGATTTCTCAGAACTCAGACTCAGATATCAGCAGAGCATAGTTGAATTCCTAAATCATGAAAATTTTGGGTGTCTTAGTAAAATATCCCAAAAAAATATCTAGAAAATACTTAGCAATGAGAACTCCTCGTTTTACAAAACACATATAACTACACTATACACCACAATACAAAGATTTCTCAGAACTCAGACTCAGATATCAGCAGAGCATAGTTGAATTCCTAGATTAAACTAAATCATGGAAATTTTGAGTGCCTTAGAGGACGTCCATTAATTACCTGAGGCGATTTTGGCGATTATCGGACCTTCCCCCCCCCCCCTCTTGGTGAGATATCGTGAGATTTGACTCGACCCCCTTACCCACGTCCTAATCTCACGTGAGATTTTTAAAAATGCGTGTTTTTAGAGTAAACACGCCAATCTGTGAATCAGACTAGTTAAGACTTCTTTCTTTCTTACTGAAATTTGTAAAAGATTATTTAATTCAGTCCACAGGGACTCATGTGTGTTCTCTTCTTAAGAATAATTACTCAAACCAACATGTCCATGTGATTTTCAGTAAAATCAGCACTCTTAAACTGTTGTAGTTTTGCTGGTGCGCTGTGGAAAGTTTACCGGTGCTCTGCAGCTCAGAAACATGTCATGTTTTACTAATTGATTTGTTGAACGACCAGTTTTTTCGCAATTTTATACTACCTATTGCATCTGTTGCTTTCGGAAAAAAATACGTGATATACGCCTTGACCCCCCTTCTCCCCCACATGAGATTCGGTGAGATTAGGCTCGACTCCCTCACCCCCTAAAATGCCTTACGTAATTTCTGGACGCCCCCTTAGTATAAAATCCCAAAAAAATATCTAGAAAGTAGTTAGCAATGAAAACTCCTCGTTTTACACAAGACAGATAACTGAACTATAAACCACAATACAAAGTTTTCTCAGAACTCAGACTCAGATATCAGCAGAGCATAGTTGAATTCCTAGATTAAACTAAATCATAAAAATTTTGCGTGATCTACTAAAAAATCCCAAAAAAATATCTAGAAAATACTTAGCAATAAGAACTCCTCGTTTTACAAAAGACATATAACTACACTATACACCACAATACAAAGTTTTTTCAGAACTCAGACTCAGATATCAGCAGAGCATAGTTGAATTCCTAGATTTAACTAAATCATGAAAATTTTGAGTCTTAGTAGAAAATCCCAAAAAAATATCTAGAAAGTACTTAGCAATGAGAACTCCTAGCTTTACAAAAGACATATAACTACACTATACAAAGCAGCATAAAGTTTTCTCAGAACTCGGACTCACATATCAGCAGAGCACAGTTGAATTCCTAGATTAGACTAAATCATGAAAATTTTGCGTGTCTTATTAAAAAAATCCCAAAAAAATATCTAGAAAATACTTAGCAATGAGAACTCCTCGTTTTACAAAAGGCAGATATTCACAATATACACAACAACATAAAGTTTTCTCAGAACTCAGACTCAGATATCAGCAGAGCATAGTTGAATTCCTAGATTAGACTAAATCATGAAAATTTTGAGTGTCTTAGTAAAAATCCAAAAAAAAATATCTAGAAAATACACAGCACTTAGAACTCTTTACTTTACAAAAGAAATAGAACTACACTATACATAACAACACAAAATTTTCTCAGAACTCAGACTCAGATATCAGCAGAGCATATTTGAAAACCTAGATTAGACTAAATCATGAAAATTTTGAGTGTCAGTAGAAAAATCCAAAAAAATATCTAGAAAGTACTTAGCAATGAGAACTCCTCGTATTACAAAAGAAAGATATTCACACTATACACAGTTTTCTCAGAACTCAGACTCAGATATCAGCAGAGCATAGTTGAATTCCTAGATTAAACTAAATCATGGAAATTTTGAGTGCCTTAGTAAAAAGTCCCAAAAAAATATCTAGAAAGTACTTAGCAATGAGAATTCCTGGTTTTACAAAAGACAGATAACTACACTATAAACCACAATACAAAGTTTTCTCAGAACTCAGACTCAGATATCAGCAGAGCATAGTTGAATTCCTAGATTAAACTAAATCATGAAAATTTAGAGTGTCTTAGTAAAAATCCAAAAAAATATCTAGAAAATACACAGCACTTAGAACTCTTTATTTTACAAAAGAAATAGAACTACACTATACATAACAACACAAATTTTTCTCAGAACTCAGACTCAGATATCAGCAGAGCATATTTGAAAACCTAGATTAGACTAAATCATGAAAATTTTGAGTGTCAGTAGAAAAATCCAAAAAAATATCTAGGAAGTACTTAGCAATGAGAACTCCTCGTTTTACAAAAGAAATATAACTTAACTATTCACAACAATACAATGTTCAAACTGATTTAATCGTTCCACCATTCCATCCGATTTTGGGTGGTAAGAAGTTGTTCTCGTTTTATGAGTACCCATAACTCTACAAGTTTCCTGGAATATTTGTGACTCGAAATTCCTTTCTTGATCGCTGTGAATTTTCAAAGGTACTCCAAAAGGACAGAAGACTTCATGAACCAGTTTATCTGCGACTGTTGAAGCTTCTTGATTTGGAATGGCGAAGACTTCCGGCCACTAAATGAAGTAATCCATTACAGCCATGAAATACTTGTTACCACTTTCATTTTCCAGAAACGGTCCTGCAACATCCAGGGCAATCCTTTCCGATGGTGCATCAACATTTTAAATTTTCTATGCACCTCTACTACGAGTCTTAGTTCCTTTTACAGCCGCACAACTTGTACATTTGCGACACCAATCCTCGACATCGTCACGACAATGGACCCAGTAAAACCGTTCCCGTATTTTCAGTAGAGTTCGTTTAACTCCCAAATGGCCTCATGAACAACCATTATGGTACACAGTGGCGTGCCTAGGGTTTTAAAATAAGGCAAGCCCAATAAAATTTTAACCAATTTCAAAAAAAGAAAGTTCAATTTTCGACTGAGTATGTAGGTACCTTCGTATGTATCATCGCAATTTTCTCATAAACTGATATAGATGTCTCAATTCGTTGTTTACCAAAATTACCGAAAGAAACCATTGCACACAGGTGTTTATGGGAATTTGCGTATTAACCTACCGTAGAACGAGGAGATCTCAGTGCTGGGTATTTTCTAGATATTTTTTTGGATTTTTATACAAAGACACTCAAAGTTTTCATGATTTAGTCAAATCCAACTAAGCTGTGCTGATATCTGCGTCTGAGTTCTAAGTGAAGTTTGTAATGCGCTATATAGAACAAAGAGTTCTCAGTGTTGAGAGTTTTCTGGACATTTTTTTTTATTTTTTTTCTAAGCTACTTAAATTTTTTGTGACTTAGATTATTCTAGGTATTAAACTATGCTCTTCTAATATCTGAGTCTGAGTTCTAGGGAAACTTTGACCTGTTGAGTATAGTGCTGTTATAGGCCTTTTGTAAATCAAGAGTTCTATATGCTGAGTATTTTCTTGATACTTTTTTTGAAACTTTTTACTTCACTTTTCATGATTGAGTCTATGGTATAGTGTTGTTAATATCCTATCGTAAAACGAAGAGTTCTCATTGCAGACTATTTTCTAGATATTTTTTTGGATTTTTCTACTAAGACACTCAAAGTTTTCATGATTTTGTCTAATCCAGGATTTAAACTATGCTCTGCTGATATCTGAGTCTGAGTTCTGAGAAAACTTTGTATTGTTATATATAGTGTAGTTATATCTCTTTTGTAAAACAAGGAGATCTCATTACTAAGTACTTTCTAGATATTTTTTTGGATTTTTACTAAGACACCCAAAATTTTCATGATTTAGTTTGATCTAGGAATTCAACTATGCTCTGCAGATATCTGAGTCTGAGTTCTGAGAAAACTTTGTATTGTGGTGTATAGTGTAGTTATATGTTTTTTGTAAAACGAGGAGTTCTCATTGCTAAGTACTTCCTAGATATTTTTTTGGGATTTTCTACTGTCACTCAAAATTTTCATGATTTAGTCTAATCTAGGAATTCAACTATGCTCTGCTGATACGTGAGTCTGAGTTCTGAGAAAACTTTATGCTGCTTTGTATAGTGCAGGGCTTGAAAACGGTACCAATTCACATTAAAAGTATCGTTAAGTACCGGTATTCCGTAAAGATACCTGGCATATCGGTACGGTTTGGTATTGTTACTTAGTAGCATAACATAATAATAACGTTAAAAATTACCTTGAAAATTACCGGTATTATTAATGTTATCGTAAAAATAACGGTAAAGCTTATCGGTATACTTTGGTTATTTTATGCGACGTTGCCGTTTTCTCCAAGGCGCCGCGCCCGGCGGCGGTTTGGCGGGTTTGCGGCGGTGGCGGGGTCGCGGGCGGCACGAGCCCCTCTGGCGCGCTATCTGGCGCTGTTGCAATTTCGTGTGCGTGTTGAAACAATCCATGATCCATGATTTTTTTTATTGTTATTTTTTTTATTTATTTTTAAATTTTTTTTTTTTTTTTTTTTTTAAACACCGACTTCCTAAATTATTAAGTTATTTTTTATTTATTTATTTTTATTATGTGCTTTTCCGTTTTCTCGGAGGTTTATTTTTTATGTTAAAAATTTGATTTGTGTATTCGACCTTAGCACTTCTAATATATCAAAAAAAAATCCATGATCGGGTAAAAATGAAAAAAAAAAACACCAAAACGCGTTTATTTCAATCATAGCTCGGAAAATCAAGTTATCTCTTGTTTTCTTTTTACAATATGCACTTCGCCCGCGACTTCGTTCGCGTGGATTTAGTTGGTAGTCTATCTTCATCTCCCCTCTACCCCCTTAATAGGGTAATGTGTAAATTACTTATGAATAGACTAAACGAAGGGCAGTTCGCTGAAACTGCAATATTTTTCTTACTTTACAGTATTTTTATATACCCGTCGTAACTTTTAACATTTTTAGTGCCAAGAACTCAGCGTATGGCTCGAGCAATGATTCGTTCGTGTGCCCACAACAAGGTGCCGGCGATAGATGAATTGTCCATTCAAACGTAATACCAATATCATTTGCACTTGGAACATATTTCCACCATTTTATGCTGATATTCGGATTTAGACAGTATTTATCTAGGTTCCTACGTCTTTTTTTTTTTTAAATACATCGTAAAATGGAGTTAAAGCGAATTTAATTTCGCACAGTTTTACGGCGACATGTTTTAATTTTGTTTTTTCTGTATTATAAACAAAAATATTTCCAATATTGTTTCCGCAGAAACATAGCTTATATTATCAAGTTACAAATTATAGAGAAAAAAGTAGAAAAACATTAAGTTTTCATTCATAATTTTTGGTATTACGGAACACATCCAAATTTATCACAAATTTCCAATCGTAAGTAGTTCTGTCTCGGTAAGCAAATGTCAATGTGTGCGTGATCGCACTGCTCATGGTGTGTGTATCACTCCGACAGACACTCACACCAGCGAGTGTTAGACGATTAGATAGGTACTTTACTGTGTAGTGCGCGCGTAATTATTATTGTTTTCTAACTTGTGTTGTAATATTTCTTGCACTTGACCTAAGCTATGAACTTGGATTTTGATAATTTTCCTTTTGATTTGGTATCGAGTTACGTACACTTTTAAGACCTTTGCTACTTTTAGTTGCTTTACGCCTTCAAATTGGTCTTACGTTGGTTTGGGATGTATCTCACCTAAAGTACAACCCAATGATATTATTATAATAAGTTTCTTAGCTACTAATTATTAACATATTTTTAAATTTAAAGTTAGCCCAAGAAGAAAATAAAGATATTTTTAAGCGTCTTCAAAAAAAGGAGCTTCTCAATTCGACCACGTATGTTTGTTCGCGGATAACTTCGTCGTTTATGAACCGATTTCGATTAATCTTTTTTTATATGAAAGGGTACGCTGCCGAGGTGGTCCCATTGCCACTACGTCAGGATCTGATGATGAAAACCCTGAGAAATCGAGGGCAACTCTCGAAAATTATAGGCACGCATCTGGTAAAAACTTGATATTCGTGTGTATATCGGGTGATACTACAAAACAGTTAAGGTTTGGATCAGACCTGATGATGGAGACGACAGAGATTCAAGGGAACTGCACATCGGTATGTAGGAACTACCAAGTGTTTGGGTTTATTTCATTCGTATTGACGAGACCTTTACACCGAAAGCACTAAGTAAGTTTTATTAATTATATATATACTATTTATACAAACATCAATACGTACTAAATAGGTAAATTACCTAAATAGGTACCTATTTTTAGTGAGCTAGCATTAGACCTAACTAAATTTAATTGAGTAGGTAGGAATAACCTACCTATCCGTTTCATCACTAATATTAATCGGTAGGTAGGTACCTATCACAGCGCAGTTGTATTATCTACTTATTACAAGCTTTGTCATGTCACTGTTCCGTTTCTTTACTCGAGAGAGAGTATAGGTGATTATATCAAAGACACTGCTCGCTTCTCTTGTAGGTATTGTGAATACTGCGATGTTTGTCCGGATCACCTAGGGTAGGGTGACAATTGCGGCTTTATGGCCTCGGTCCGGTTTTAGCTCGGATTTTTTTTTTATTCCTAATCCAAAAGTCAAAACATTGATAAAACTAAAGTGAATAGTTCAAAATCGTTCTAGTTAATTTTATAATTTGTTGAGTTGAGCTTCACGATTACTGCAAATGCGTGCACTGCCTGGACAAATCCACTCAATCTGTGTGGTTCTTCAGAAGACCATTTCAGACACCAATATACATCGTCTTCACATATACCACCCTGTTTAGTGTGGATCTTTGACACTGTGTACTCTGATTACCATAATTGTATATTTTTTAACTCGTTTAGTCGGTTATGGTCACCCTAAACGACTATCACGTTGTTATTCATATATTTTTCAAACATGAACAGAATTATCAATATCTATGAAGTATGAACATACATGTTAATAATCGTTATGTTTATTGAAAATCCTTGTATTTTAATTTTATTTTAGTTCAGAACGATTTGCAGACATCGCATAAATGTAAATTACTTACCTATTGGAATATTTGTCTTTTACCTACTACTTTGCATAACACTTTTACTATTTGTCTTGTTTTCATTATCAAACATCCTTACTAATATTATTATATTATATTATACTTTTAAAATATAAATGCGAAAGTAACTCTGTCTGTCAGTCTGTCGCGCTTTCACGCCAAAACTACTGAACAGATTTAAATGAAATTTGATACACAGATAGTCTAGAGCCTGAGAAAGGACATAGGCTACTTTTAATCCCGGGAGTATGTTCCCTAGGGATCACGCGGGTGAAGCCGCTGGCAGAAGCTAATCAATCAATATATAAAATTCTTTCGTTACGGACTGAGTGACAGACAACGCACAGCCGAAACTGCTGGTCGTAGAAAGCTGAAATTTGGCATGTAGGTATGTTTCGTGGGGACTGTAGGGGGGCACTAAGAGAGGATTTTCCGAAATTCCCAAGGGAACAGGAAAAAACGGGAAATGGCCGTACAAAGTCGCGGGCAAAAGCTAGTTTAGTAATAACAATAAGTATTTGAAGTTTAATAGTAAAAATAAAGAAATTAGACAGAAGTATTAGCTTTTCAAAGCTGAGACCGTCCTAAAGGAATAATGTAAACATAAACAGGCTTAAAATAAATGAAGACTATGAGAATTATAATATCCCAATTATTAATATTTAGGTAACCGATACGTGACGTGCGGCCGGACCTTTTTCCCCCAAGACCACCTATGCATGAAGCATCTGCTAGGTTTTCTCAACAAGGCCTAGATCTTGAGATCCTTTGTTGAGATATCGGCACGGTGAAGAAATTTCCAAAAAACGCATTACTAGTCTGTACATTCACTAACGATTCCCCAAAGTAGCCGACAAAAATAAAGCAATTAATGAACATAGGTAGGTACCTAATTTTACTTATAAAATTAAATGCGTTCGACTCGAGTCGTTATGAATGGAAGATAAGAATGCAACAATAGTTATCTATCCAGTCACACGCACACAGCTGCGCACCGCGTCCGTCCCCCGCTTATCTTTGGTCAAAGTGAGATGGCAATATGCCGCGAACAAATTTTGTTATCGCCTAAACTTGTAGTTGCTAGCGTGTACGCCGGATTCTTAAGTAGCTATATGTGACTTATGTTCATGCGCGGGTTGTGGGCACACGAACGAATTGTTGTTCGGCTCATGTGTTGAGTGCTTGGCACTAAAAATGTAACAACACTTGGCACTAAAAGTGTAGGAAAGGTCTGATTTGAATAATTTGAAGTATAATTTTCATCATCATTTCAGCCGAAAGACGTCCACTACTGGACATAGGCCTCCGCTAAGGGGTGCCTTAATCGCCACGCTTGGCAGATGGGTTGGCGATCGCAGTGTATGGTGTTGAGTTTTACAGAGAACACTGCTGCCCATTCTCTGGCGAGTCCCTTAGCCGCCTCTTACAACACCCACGGAAAGTGATGGGATGGTATTATTCTTTTACGGCACAATACGGCACCGGCCGACACCATACAGAGCAATAACTTACATGCACATAACCAACCATAATAATCAAACAATTTAAATGTAGTACATCACTTTGCTCTATTGCCAATAGTTTCCGCAGAGTAGTTTGCTGGATACATGACCAACAAAATCATCACTTTTGTTCTCTGTTGTAAACACAGGGTAAAAAAAGTAATGCGCAAAACAAACAATCGAAGACTTTATAAAATTATTGAAAGCTTAAGCAACAAAAAAAATACATCACTTTTTCTTTCAATCCTAGGTAATAAAAAAGCATACATATGGGTTATTCAGGATTATCTAGGGGTCTTCTATCTCTGGGCTTCAGCTTACCATATTTTTTGGGACACCCTGTATAGTCAAACTTAATAGGAAAAAGAAAACAAAGTTATTTTCTATTCTCTCATAATCAACCACAGCTGATCACTGCACTACTTTAATTTGTGAGTTTAATCAATACCAATCAGTCACGGTATGCTACATTTTAGTGACTTACATTTTTGGAATCGTCTCCTTTATCTTGATGGGACTCTATAGGTTTTGAAAATTATTTTTTTTTTGTAGGCATCATATCGCGCCAAAACTCGGCCATTTTAATTTTTATATACCCAGTGTCACTCTCACAATCAAGACCAATCTAATGATACCTCTCAAGCTCAAAACCAACGAGCCGTTCAGGCCGCAGAGCTTGGCAAACCATTATACGTACATACTCTCGAAAAACATAACCCTCCTTCTGGCGTAGTCGGGTAAAAACAAGCTTAACTCAGAATAGCAAAGAGAGTAATAAACACGCAAATAGTCGTACGGCACAGTCTAAGCGTCGATGCAGTCTTACATTCTTTTGCAATTGAACGAGAGCGACGGTAACAAAACTAACTCATAACGATAAAATTATCGGTACCGTAGGTTTTAACGTTAAGTATGTTTACCGATAAAATGGGCCAGATATAACGGTAAATATGATACCGTTATATCTGGCCCATTAGTATTTATTAGTTAACGATACCTGCATCAAAAGGCTGTAACGATACCACATTTTTACCGGTATTTCAAGCCCTGGTATAGTGTAGTTATATGTCTTTTGTAAAACGTGGAGTTCTCATTGCTAAGTACTTTCTAGATTTTTTTTTGGATTTTTTACTAAGACACTCAAAATTTTCATGATTTAGTCTAATCTAGGAATTCAACTATGCTCTGCTGATATCTGAGTCTGAGTTCTGAGAAAAGTTTATATTGCTGTGTATAGTGTAGTTATATGTCTTTTGTAAATCGAGGAGTTCTCAATGCTAAGTACTTTCTAGATATTTTTTTGGATTTTTCTACTGTCACTCAAAATTTCCATGATTTGGTCTAATCTAGGAATTCAACTATGCTCTGCTGATATCTGAGTCTGAGTTCCGAGAAAACTTTGTATTTTGGTGTATAGTGTAGTTATCTGTCTTTTGTAAAACGTGAAGTTCTCATTGCTAAGTACTTTCTAGATATTTTTTTGGATTTTTCTACTGACACTCAAAATTTTCATGATTTAGTCTAATCTAGGTTTTCAACTATGCTCTGCTGATATCTGAGTCTGAGTTGTGAGAAAACTTTATGTTGCTGTGTATATTGTGAATATCTGTCTTTTGTAAAACGAGGAGTTCTCATTGCTACGTACTTTCAAGATATTTTTTTGGGATTTTTTACTAACACACTCAAAATTTTCATGATTTAGTCTAATCTAGGAATTCAACTATGCTCTGCTGATATCTGAGTCTGAGTTCTGAGAACACTTTGTACTGTGGTTTACAGTGTAGTTATACATATGTCTTTTGCAAAACGAGGAGTTCTCATTGCTAAGTACTTTTGAGATATTTTTTTGGATTTTTCTACTAAGACACTCAAAGTTTTCATGATTTAGTCTAGTCTTGGATTTCAACTATGCTCTGCAGATATCTGTGTCTGACTTCTGAGAAAATTTTGTACATTTGTGTATAGGGTCAATATCTGTCTTTTGTAAAACGAGGAGTTCTCATTGCTACGTACTTTCTAGATATTTTTTTAGGATTTTTTACTAAGACACTCAAAATTTTCATGATTTAGTCTAATCTAGGTTTTCAACTATGCTCTGCTGATATCTGAGTCTGAGTTCTGAGAAAACTTTGTGTTGTTATTATTATTTTCGGATATATGTTGTTTTTCTCAGCTCTTAGGCTGGTTTCGACCACATTTACGGGACAAGCCAAGTAAATGTAGCGTGTGATCTTTAATTTGCTGTGTGATGAGGTCCTACTTCGTTTTCGTCTATCTGCATAAATTTTCTGACAATCCTACATGTATTTAGAATCGCAGCCTTTTGTAGTGTTATGTAGAGGGTTTCTTTCAGATCTAATAACTTTAAACTATGGAGAAGATGATTTGGAATAACGCCTGTGGTGGAAAGCACTATTGGAACTACGTATACCTTTTCTTGTCGCCAGATTCTCATAACTTCATCTTTGAGTTCTGAGTATTTACTTATTTTTTCAGTGATAGTCTTCTGTATGTTGTGTGTATTGGGAATTGCGATGTCTATCAAGTAAGTTATTTTATTTATTTTATCCTGTAATGTTATATCCGGTCTATTATAGTGTATGGTTCTGTCGGTGAGAATGGCGCGGTCGTAGTAGAGCTTATGTGTAGTATTTTCTAGAATGGTTTGTGGTGTATAGTTGTAGTAAGGAGTCTTAGTGTTTTGTATGAGAGAGTGTTTGAGAGCTAATTTTTGATGTATGACGTTTGCTACCTGGTTATGTCTATGAGTGTAGTCGGTCTGCGTGAGTGTTGTGCAGGCACCAGTTATATGCTGAATGGTTTCAGGTTGGATCTGACACTTGCGACATTTATCGTTTGTTATTGTAGGGTCTTTAATTATATATTTTCTGTAATTTTTTGTGTTAATGATCTGATCTTGAATAGCTATTATAAATCCTTCAGTTTCTGGGAATAAATTACCTATTTTCAGCCACATATTGGATGCTAATTTATTAATATGGGATAGTTCTAGGTCATGAGGGTGCCGCCCGTGAAGCACTTTCTTCTTCCACTCTTCAATTTTTTGTATCTGCGGGTCATCACTAGTGCTGCTTTCTGGTTCTATTCGACTGTTTAAATTAAGTGGAGTGTAGTTGATATCGTTTATTACTATGGCTTTATGTATGGTACTCGTGCGAGATTTTGAGTAAAAGAATTTTTTTAATCTACTAACTTGTTTCCGCCAAAGGTGCTGGATGTCTATAAGGCCTCTCCCTCCGTGTTGTCGTTTGACAGTTAATCTTTCTATGGCTGATTTAGGATGCAAGTTATTATGTTTTGTAAGGGTTGTTCGTGTAGTTCGTTCTAATTGTTCGGTGTCTGTTTTGGTCCATTTTATAACTCCGAATGAGTATGTTAATATAGGGATGGCAAAGGTGTTTATGGCTTTAATGAGATGTTTACTAGAAAGCTGGGTTTTGCAGATGGCATTAAGTCTTCTCTTGTATTCTGTAGTTAGTGTATTCTTAATTTTTACATGATCAAGTCCTTTTAATTGCGCGTACCCTAAGTATTTATATAAATCAGTTGGTTCCATTGCTGCTATAGTATCGTTGTTGTTCACTGCATAGTCTCCGGGTCGTACCTTTCCTCTTACAATGTGAAGTGTTTTGCATTTATCTAAACCAAACCGCATATTAATATCCTTACTGAACTCTGCTGTAATGTCTACTAACTTTTTCATATCTTTTTCTGTTTTTGCGTACAATTTTATGTCGTCCATGTATATAAGATGTGATATTGTTGTTTCCTCTGTAGTGTGCTTAAGGCAGTATCCGGCCCTACATCTCTGAAGTAAATGAGACAAAGGATTTAGGGCGAGACAGAACCACATAGGACTCAGAGAATCACCTTGGTAGATACCTTTTTTAATAGATATCTGTCGCGTTGTGATGATGTGGCGATTGTTATTTATCTGTAGTGTAGTTTTCCACTGTAGCATAATACGGCGCAGGAAATCAATTATTTTTGGGTCTATTCTATAAATCTCTAATATTCTTATCAACCAGGAATGAGGAACACTGTCAAAAGCTTTTTTGTAATCAATATAGGTGCAATGGAGGTTTTTGTTTTTTGTGGTGGCGTTTTTATGTATAGTGGAGTCGATAATTAGCTGTTCTTTGCATCCCATGTGGCCCTGTCTGCATCCCTTCTGTTCCTCTGCTATTATATTATTGTGTATAATGTGTGAATTAATCTTTCTTGATATTGCTGAAGTTAGTATTTTGTATATTGTAGGTAGGCATGTTATTGGTCTGTATTGGGAAGGCTCAGCTGAATTTTTTGTTTTAGGTAGCATGTATGTAATTCCTGTTGCAATAAAGTCAGGCGTGTGTTGTTGTCCTGATATGATATCTGTTAAATTTTTTGCTAAATATTTATGTAATGAAGTTAACTTTTTATACCAGAAATTATGTATTCTATCTATACCAGGTGATTTCCAATTATGTAGTCTAGCTGTTATGTGTGTGATATCTGACTCGGTTACCTCTATAAACTTCATTTCGTCAATGCCTCTCCACTTTGCATCTTCGTCCGCTATCCAAGATGCTTTGTCGTTATGTTGTATTTGCTCTTCCCAAATACTTGACCAATATGTTTCTAGTTGCTCTTTGGTGGGTAGGTTAGATGTATCAGAACTGTTCGCGTCATTTGTATCGGTGTGTTGTTTGTTCAGGTTTCTATAAAATATTTTTTCGTTTGTGGAGAATATAGCGTTATCATTTTTGCGTTGTTGTGCTTTTTTATATCTTCTAAGTCTGTGAACTTTAAGTGCTAGCTTTTGTTTTAAGGTATCTAAAAATTCTTCTGGTTTTCTGTTACTAATTTCGTGTTTGGTGTGCGTAAAACTATTCCTAAATATAGCTTCAACTCTCTTTACTACTTTATTTGATCTGCTGCCATTGATATATTGTGTGAGTCTGCCACAATCTGCTCTTAACTTTTCAATATCGTTAACTAACCTTTGTTGCCACCCTGGTTCTGTGTTTTGTCTCGTTCTTTTGTTTTGAGTGTGGTCTGTGATTTTAAAGTTGAGCTCTTCAGATATAACTACCGCTGTGCAATATATAAGTAAATGAATATCTAAAAGATGTGCGTCGTCAGAGAGAAACTGATTGAGTATATGCTCATTGAATAAGTTTACTAAACGAAATAGGTTAGGGGTGTACTTAAGTTTGGGTAGCTTTGGTCGAGCTGCTGGGTCCATCCCAGAGTATAGAGCTATCGTGCTTCTAAATTTGTCATGTATGTCTTGGGTATATGTATCCGTTGTAAGGTTTTGACTTCCGGCTACTAAAGTTTCAATATCGTTTTCTAGCGTCAAGGTTAAATACTCAGTTTGTGTAGATGTATGTGATGTTTGCGTGGAAGGCTGCGATTGGTGATATGGTTGAGATTGGGTAATAATAGGTTGTGATTGAGTGAGCACTAGTGGTTGTATTTGAAGAGTATTTTCGTTAATATTTTGTGTAATAGTGATATCGTTTGGAACATTTACTGATTCTTCCTGTAATAATTGTGTTCGTACTTCTTCTTTTAATTGATCTATGACTTCTTGAGATAGAAGTTTATTCCTGACTATTATTCTTCTCTGATCTGAGATTCTTTGTTCTGTAACTTTAATTTCTGGATATAGTCGGGTAAAATGTGCATGTAGTTGTTGTCTGTAAGTGGTCATATCGGTCTCTAGCTTAGTTATGTATAAGTAGGTTCGCATGATGAATAGGTTTACTTCTTTACTCCATCTCATGCGAACTCTTGCTTTTCCAGCCTTGGTGGACGCGGGTAGAAAGGTTGAAACCTCCCGCGCAGCATTCAAGGCCAGTGTGGGTGGAACAGTATTTAAACTACTAATTGGGGGTGACGATGGTACGGAAGGTGACGATGATATGGATGGTGATGATCTTCTAGAAGGTGTGTATGATACTGTACTGGGACTGTACGGTTCTACGGGAGTGTCTGTTCTGTTAGTAAGTCTGTCACCATCGTCACTGGTTTCGGCTGTAGTATCTTTGTCGGTGGGAGCCCGCCTGCTCAACTCCTCACCGCTGACGGTTCGCATGCTGAGACACCCAGCGTCAGCTCCAGGTGCGCCCCGGCGATCGCCCCCGGGCAGCGGTCCTAAACGTTTTCTTTTCGAACGAGTCTCCATTTTTAATGGGTTTCCAGAGCCACGTTAGCCACGCCAGTTATTTCTCATTCGTGTGTCCGCCCCCCACGTGATAAGATGGTCAATCAGGACGTGTGGTTGTTTAGGGGGCTTTATTATTATTATTATTTAGGAAAAACATGGACTGTTTCTTAGCTCTTTGGCTAGTTTTAAGCTACATTAACGGGCCAAGCCAAGTCAATGTAGCGTGTGGTGAGTGCTTAGGTGTCTTGAGAAGAAATTTCATTTTCCTCTATCTGCATGAACTTCCGCACTATTCTGCAGGTATTCAAAATTGCTGCTTTTTGAAGTGTTATGTAAACTGAGTCTTTAAGGTCTATTAATTTGAGACTATGGTGCAGATGGTTGGGTATTACTCCTGTAGTGGAGACAACAATGGGCACGACATATACTTTATTTTGCCTCCAAATTCTTGTCACTTCCTCTTTTAGCTCTGCATATTTACTTATTTTTTCTCCTATTGTCTTTTGTAAATTGTGTGTGTTGGGGACTGCAATATCTATCAAGAAAGTAACTTTATTAATTTTGTCTTGGAGAGTGATATCTGGTCTATTGTAGTGAACGGTCCTGTCAGTGAGAATGGCGCGGTCATAGTAAAGTTTATGTGTGGTGTTTTCTAGAACAGTTTGCGGAACGTATTTGTAGTAAGGAGTGTTTGTGTCTTGTATGAGTTTATGTTTGATTGCTAGTTTTTGGTGAATGATGTTTGCCACCTGATTGTGTCTGTGAGTATAGTCAGTTTGTGTGAGCGTTGTGCATGCTCCTGTAATGTGTTGTTATTATTATTCTCTTTATTTGTTATCCTTACATACTAATTTACATTTTTAAATATTTCTTAAAAACAACACATTATAAAAAAAAACATTTAAAAATATAAAAAATAGTAGTCCGCCGGTGTCGGGAGCAGGGTCCAAGCTACCGGTGGTTAGGGCTCCAGAGAAAGGAACCTCCTCACAATACGAGCCGTATCGAGGAGTACTGCCTTCTGTATCAGGCCCTTAATCCAACCGCGTAACGCCAGCTTCGACAGATGGTCGTCGAAGCTTTTGGCCATCAGGCCATTGGCCGTAACGACTATCGGCACAATGACAGCTGAGTCCACATTCCACATGTCGACAACCTCGTGAGCTAAGTCGAGATACTTGATTTGTTATTATTATTATTATTATTATTATTATAGTGAGTTCTTTATTTTGCTTCTCTTTTAAGAGAGGATATGACCTTACACACGGGTCAGAGCCAAGTATGTAAGGGGAAATTTAAATTGAGAAGGTGGATGAAAGTGTTGAAGAAGTCAGGAACTTTCGAGTGATGCGACAGGTGTTAAGAATGGTGGCTTTTTGGAGCATGTAAAGAGTATGAGTTGGCATCTGTAAAGTATTCAGGCTTTGTGTAAGAGATTTTGGTATTACGCCCGTGGACGAAAGAACTATGGGGACAATATGAACGGTTTGAGATTTCCATTGGGTTTTAATTTCTATGGCGAGATCTTGGTACTTACTGAGCTTTTCGGATATTGTGGTTTGAATATTGTGTGAGTTGGGTATTGCTATATCTATCAAATATACAGTTTTATTGATTTTGTCGTGAACTGTAATATCAGGTCTGTTGTAGTGAATAGTTTTGTCTGTTATTATTGTTCGGTCCCAATAAATTTTGTAATCTTTACTTTCTAAAACTGTTTCTGGTTTATATTTATAGTACGGTATAATTTCACTAACGAGTTTATATTTATATGCTAAATTTTGGTGTATAATTGAAGCGACTTGATCATGGCGGTGTTTATAATCGGTTTGTGCTAGTGATTTACATGCTCCTGTTATGTGTTGGATGGTTTCAGAGGCACTGTTGCAGTGTCTGCACGAATCAGTCGGCTGATTTTGATCTTTCATGATATATTTCCTGTAATTACGAGTGGCTATTATTTGATCCTGTATAGCCAGCATGAAACCCTCTGTTTCTGGAAACAATTCGCCTCGTTTGAGCCATTCGTTCGACTTAGTTTTATCGACGTGTGACTGGTTCAGGGACGCTCGATGTCTTCCATGTAGAGCTTTTTCCGACCAAATTGCAATTTTTTGTTGAGTACTTACGATGTTTTCATTAATTTGCGTGTTTTTATTTTGTAGATTTAGTGGCGTAAGTTTTTTATCTGTTTCCGATATCTGTTTGTGTAATAATGAGTTTTCTGATTTGCTATGGAAATACGCTCTGAGTGAATGTATCTGTTTGTTGTGTAAGTTGTGTATATCTATGAGTCCTCTTCCTCCTTCTTGGCGGGGAAGTGTAAGGCGTTGTATGCATGATTTTGGATGGTGTTTTCTGTACTTGGTTAGGAGTGTATGAACAGTTCGCTGTAATTTTTTGATATCAGTCTTGGACCACCTTATTATTCCGAAAGAGTACGTGAGAATAGGTACAGCAAAAGTGTTAATGGCTTTAATCGTATTTCTAGAGTTAAGGTTACTTTTTAAAATAAGGTTAAGGCGGTGTGTGAATTTTTTGATCAGTTCTTGTTTTGACAGCTTTTGCTGTATCTGTCTAGATTGCTTAAAACCTAAGTACTTGTAAGTACTCAATTCGTCCATTGGCTCAATCGCTTCACCAGATCCGAGTGTGTAACTATTATTTTGTGTTTTACCTTTTACAATTGACAAGATTTTGCACTTATCGACTCCGAATGACATACAAATATCGTCAGAAAATTGCTGTGTTTTATCAGCTAGTTGGAAAAGAGCTTCCTTGTCTGCTGCATATAACTTTATGTCATCCATGTACATTAGGTGTGTTAGTTTGAATTGTGTATTGTTGTTTTCTAGTGTAAACCCTGCGTCTGTTTTATCTAGCAAATGTGAGAGTGGATTGAGTGCCATGCAAAACCACAGAGGACTTAGGGCGTCTCCTTGAAAAATTCCTCGTTTTATACTGATTGGTTCAGTAGCTACAGTCGTTGAGGATGAATTAATTTTAAGAACAGTTTGCCAATTTTGCATAGTCGTTTCTAAGAATTGCTTCAGTACTGGATGAATTTTATAGAGGTTTAAGACATGTAATAACCAGCTGTGCGGGACTGAGTCGAAAGCCTTTTGATAGTCGATAAACATAGTGTGAATATCCTTCCTACTTTTAACAGCACTGTTCATAGTGATTGCATCGATGGTAAGTTGCTCTTTACACCCTTGGCTATTCTTACGACATCCCTTTTGTTGTTCTGCTAGAATATTATTATTAGTTAAATGCTCATATACAACTTCGCTTACGCAGGCTGTTAAAATTTTGTATAGGGTTTGTAGGCAAGTAATGGGTCTGTATTTGGCCGGGTTTATGGTGTCATTCATATCTTTAGGTATCATGTAAGTAACTCCGTGTGTTATATATGATGGAAGTAAGTGAGGTGAATGTATGAATATATTTAAATGGTTATGTAAGAAAGGATGTATGCTAGAGAATTTTTTATACCAGTAATTGTGGATGTTGTCAGAGCCTGGCGATTTCCAATTATGTGTGCGCTTGATAACTTCTATAAACGTATCTATGGGAATAAACTCAAATGCCATTTCGGGAATTTCTATTATTGCATCGCTGACCCAGTTTGCGCGATCGTTATGGTGTACTGGATTTTCCCAAATATTGGCCCAAAATTGTCTTAGTGACTCAGATGAAGGAGTGTTTATAGTCTGGCTAGTCGTGTCTTTATTACTAGAAGTAAGGTTCCTATAAAATATTTTTTCATTGTTTTTAAATTTTGTGTTTTCTACTTTGCGATTTGTGCATGTTATGTATCTTTTAAGTCTACTTGATGCTGCGCTCAATTTTTGTTTTAAAGTGTCCAAAAAGTGTTCTATTTGTGTATTAGAATTTTCATGTTGAGCGTGTAATTTGTATTTTATCTTTATTTGCTCTATTGCTGCTACTAATTTTTGACTTCTGCTACCATTGATGAAATGCGTCAGCCTACCTATATTTGCTCTTAGATATTCGATTTTCTTTTCTAATCTAACTTGCCATTTTGGTTTTCTTTGTTTGTATGTGCGGCGTTCATTTTGTGTACCGTCCGATATTTTAGATCCGTTACATGTAGCTGCCGTCCATGCTGCACAGTAAATAATAGTTTGCATTTCGTTGAACTCGGTATCGACATTGACATGCTTAGGAAGAATAATGGTATTTATGTAATTAACTATGGCAGAAAACTTCCTAGATGTCTTCTGCTTGGGAATGTATGGCCTATTAGTAGGGTGTGTGTTGTTAAAATTTTGTTGTGCTTGTTGAAATGTGGCATCTATTTCTGTATTACTTTCTGGGATAGAATCCAAATTGGTTTGCATAGGTATTGATTGCGATAAATCTATGTTGTTCAAAAAATTGTGATCTTCGTCAGTATTTACGAGTGATTCGAGAACGATATCGGTGCCTGTTTGGGGTGTGTCAAAGAAGCTAATATTTGTGCTAGGTTGATCTGACTCAATCTGCGATTGTACGTTCAAGTTATCGTTATTTATGTGTTCTATGTTTTGGGTGTTTCCTAATTGTGTAGCTACCTGAGTTTTGATTTCTTTTAACCTGTTTTTGTCTATGTATCCGTTATTTACAATCGCTCTCACCTGGTCAGATAATCTTTGCTCCGTGATATGTGTTAGTTCTGGATATATGTTTATAAATTCTTCTCGTAAGTTTTTTCTATAGGCCGTTTTATTAGTTTCTAATTGTGTGACAGTATAATATATTCTAATTATTGCTTCATTATGTTCGTTCGTCCATCTCATGCGCTGGCCGGCCTCTGAGTTAGATTGTGTGGAGTGTTGCTGTATCTGAGTGTGAACCATATGTAGTTCAGCCCTGATTTCTTCATAAATCTGATCTATTGTATCTTGTGGTAGCAGTTTCTTTTGTATTATGGCTCTACGCTGGTCACCTATTCTTTGCCGGCTAACTTGCATAAATGGGTATTTTTCTAGGAACTTAGTATGAAGCGATGGAAGATATGCATTTTTGTCAGTGTCCATATTGGTAAGATGAAGATAAGTGCGTAGGATAAATTTATTCATTTCAATACTCCATTTCCTACGACTTGTTCCAGTCTTAGCGATGGGTGCAGTATCGTCGACTAAGTTTGTCTCCTGTACAACATCTGCTGACTGTATACTAATTGAGGATGACGATCGCGTCGGAGTGATGCGGAAAGATTGCGAAGTTGATGCGATTGACCGAAAAAGAGAAGAGGGAGATGATGAAGAGATTCGTGAAGTTTCATCATCAATTTGAGGCATATTTGCCTGAAGTAGTTTTTTTGTTTTAGATCTAGTATTCATGATGTTCCCACGAGTAGCTAGGGACTTAAAAAGTCAACCACAGCAGAGCCCTGCGTTCACTGTGGCAAGGGTAACTAAAACTGGAGGTCCCCTATTATCCAGAGTTTGCACACTAGTGACTAGCGCGTTCCCCTAGCCATGCAGCCCTCGGCGTGTGCAACCTTGGCTTGGATTGTATCTCTCTTGGTCTGGCTCCTCACCCTAGACCTGCCTCGGCAAAGTAAACTCCACCGGAGCAGATCTAGTGTTCATTGGAGCGCGCAAGCCCCACCACGACGTCAACGTGGAGATACGGCGGTGGGGTTATTATTATTATTATTATTATTTATTTATTATCAATTTTACTGGACAAATTACATAGATCTTAAATATATATCTTAATTCTAAGGATTACGAGCCTGAACTAGGAAATCCTGTGTTTCAGGCGAGAAGATCTAAAATAATTTAAAATTAACAAATAATCAAAAAGATTCTATAGTACAATACAAAAGTGTAAAAAATCTGTGATATAGACAGTTAACAACTTTACTTCTAGATAACTAACTAAACTAGGTCTAAAATTGTATAAATCGTACAGTTTTTTAAATAACAAGGTACTTAAACTAGGTCAAGAATTGTATAAACAAAATCACTTTAGCACAACCAGTAAATTCTCTGTATCATCATAGGACATTTTTTGAAGAGTTTCCATAAGAATTCTCTTACAGGCTATAAATGTTTGCTTTCGCATTCAATCTATTGTAGAGGAAAGGACCAAGAAACATATAAAAGGCGAACGGCAGGGTTGTATGGGAGTTTCGTACAGCTAGTAAAATTTCTTGACTTGGGATCCTATTTGTTTTAATTGGTAGCTAATACGATAGACAAGCCCTTATTAAAATCTTAGATTTTTAGAAGTTGGGACGTAAAAGTTATACCCAGTTTTATTTTTTGAGGTTATGTACTAGTGAACCAAGGTAGGTTGTAAAAGACAGGTACATGAACATTGCTATACTGATAAAATAAATGTTCTTGATTGCTTTTCGCTATCTTTGTGTTTTACTTACCATTAGGTAGGTAGATTCAGATGAGGATCGTACCTACTCAGTAATGCACATAATAATATGGTATATCCTAATGCACCCGCATTAGGCTAACCCTATTGTCCAGCAGCGGACTGCAACTGTTTGATAATGATGAAGATCTGATGACTTTTTGAGTGTAGTGAGATGAGGATCGTACCTTCTCTGCTGGACAAAAGGTATCTCCTAATGCACCCCGCATTAGGAGATACCTTTTGTCCAGCAGCGAACTGCAACAGTTTGATAATGATGAAATTCTGATGGGATTTTGAGTGTAGTGACATGAGGATCGTACCTACTCAGTAGGGTGCATTAGGAGATACCTACCTATTGTCCAGCAGCGGACAGCAACAGTTTGATAATGATGAAGTTCTGATGGGGTGTAGATAAATAAAACATTACTTTGTTTTTGTAAGTACATTTATTTTATTGTACATAAGTATAATTAATTTATTCGTAATATTACTTCATCTAAGAAGGGGGCAGGTCGGGTAATACCCTCATGGCGAGCATAGCTTAGGTACCAGATTATGCTCATTACATGTGAGCAACAACCCACTGTTCTTAAACCTACAATGCAGTTACAGCAATAACTTCTGATTGCGTCCCGACCATTCATGTTTGTTTCTATAACTATGAACACAAAATATGTTCTAGCAGAAGAATGACGGGACTTTATTTTAGCACGAAGCAACATTGGGTTTATTCCCTCTAAACCATTTATTCTTTCTCGGGATACCTCTAGCGTATATATTCCATGAAAGCGGAAATGCTCACCCACATATGAACGGGCCTGTCGAATTTGGTATATACCACATGCAAACAATATCAATTCCTCCATGGATAGTCGCGGAAAAGATAGGGTTGTCGCATCTATGGGCACAAACCAGGAACCGCGCCTGTTTAAATTATGTTCCGTAACTAACTCGGCTATACTATTAGTTAAAAACAGGCGCTCAAATATAATTGAAACAAACTGCTCTGCATGTATATTTTCTGCGAATGGCGGAGTAAACGCATTCAGCAGAGCAGCTGCTATTTTAAAATCTGCCATTAGATGGCGACAACCACGGTTAAAATATTCATGCCGGAATATTTTAAAATCTCTCTTAAAACGGCCATTCACAGCTTCCACTACCCATCTGTTAATAGTCACACAGCGCGATCTGTTAGCTTGAAGAGTGGATAGCTGTGATTGGCCGTCTTCTCTAGTTTCAGGCATATGACCTATGTATCCTTTCTCATGCAGACTATCCATGCAGTCACGAAAACCTCTATCTAGGATAAAAATATCATTTTCATTATAAAAATCATTAAATTCTGGTTCATTTAATAAATCGTTCATTATGGTCGCATCATTTGTAGTGGCACTATATGGTCCGCGCACATCTATGATATATCCATCAGAGGCACAGAGGATAAATGGTTTTAATAAATTCCTATATTTATGTAAGGAATATGTTTCTTTTTGGAACAAGTAATTACTACTTTTTGTGTATATATATAGGTTGCATCAGCTATTGTAATAGCGGGTTTTTGTTCAGCTGGTGCATCAGGCTCACCAAAAATGTGATCAGAAATGTAGGAATTTCTTGCTGCCACCTGCTCTCTTCTTAAATGAGACAAACCAAGAAATTGTGGAACATAATGTGTTAATATGATATTTCTTGCGACAGACATTAATGTCTCTAGGGTCCGCCTTGGTACTTGAAATAAGCAAGACAATCTGTCTCCCAAATCTCCAGTCCTTAACTTGCACAATAAGGCTGTTAATGCAAAACTACCCCGATGCATATTCCTAAGCCTGGGTGTTGCTTCTAATATTCTGTGATGTTGTTGTTTCGAAATGCCTATAAAATACTGCACTTGGTTATCAGGGTAGTTTTGAATATTTTCATAAGAGATGTTACTCAGTCCTTCCATTAATATAAAAATGATCTCTTCTATATGTACGGAAGAAAAGTTATTAAGGCTATACTCAGCAGTATATAGGTTTCCATAATTTGCCTCCTGTCTATGGAGAGAACAAATACGAGTTCCTCTTGGTATAAAATATTGGTACCTAATGAGGACTTCTCGCCTGGTTTCTTCAGGCACAACATTTCTCTCTGGTTCCATGCATTCTCGGAAAATGCAATGCATTGGTGTTTCCGCTGCTCTTCTCATATTGGGCAATACAATATGCTGGGGTCTTTCTTGTGCTACTTCTGGTACTTGGAAGCTCAAATCTCGAGCTTGGTTCCAGCAAACTCCACAAACTTCATGCATGGATGACATCTGAAAGTAATTAATTCCATGAGATGGCTATATGTATATATCAAAAAAGCATTGATGAAATACAAATAAACACTTAGTTCTGTAGTCATAAGTTGTGCCAAACATGTTCAAGCATAAAATAAATAAACAAAAAAGAGGCAGAAACACAGCGAGATGCCTGATTGAATTTGAGTAAACCAAGCGGGAGCATGGTTCTTGAGATAATACAATTGGTTTCCTTCAGCTTACAGAAAACCTTTTCCAAATAGCTATGATGTGTTGAGTGAACAAGTTTATTCCTCTTTCTAGTACAGGAGAAGGGACTCATGAGTGTCCTCGAGTTAGCAACAAATGAGAGTTATGCCCTTTGTACGGCAAGTGTTTACAAGCTAGTTACTATAAATAAATTATCTCATATATACCTGCTGGTGCTCCAATAAACGAGCAACATTGTCTGGATTCCACTCTTCATCTGATGTTGTGGTGGACAGACTCTGACCACACACAGCACACATCAAAACAGAATGATCACCATCCAAATGATCAGGTGAAGGGGGTTGAATGTCTTCAACTGGTGGAGCAATCCTAGCTCTTCTAGCTCTTAGCCAGCATGGCACACAAGCTTCATCTTCAGTACGAAGCTAAAATAAAAAATATAAATAAAGAAAAGCTTGCATACAAACAGTCATGGTAATAGTGGGAAATAATTTCTATTATTTTATATCTTACAATTAGTTTAGATCAAATAAATAAATAAATAATAATAGTTATAGTAGGTACATGTTTTTTACCTCTCGTGGTTGGATCCAAGTAGAAACTATATTAGCCACTCTTTGTTGTTCTTCATTTGCCCCTTCAATCAAAATCCTGCGTCGACTTATTCTTAGAATAGATCGTCCACATACAACACAAACACTTTGGTGGCCAACTCGTCTTCTCGGCACATTATCAGACTGTGAATGAGCAGCTAGCTGCCAGCATGCATGGCAAACATGGTCAGCAGGTGTTATCTGGAAATAAAGAAGTGATTTGTAGTACTGATCAACATTAATAAATTCCCTCTTCTTTTCAGCATTCATACCATCAGAGTTATACCTATTCTAACACTCTTAGATAAACCAAGTAAGATATAAGTAGGTAAATAATAACTAATGAGTTATGTATATGTCACCAGATAATTGTAAACTCCATAAGATTGTATTAAATATTTTTTAGATTATATTTCGTTGATATATTGTTATTGTATCATTTTGATTACAATAAATCCCATCCAAATTCAATAGTTTCTAATTTATAAGTGCTTTATTGAGAAAAATTAGTTTACATTTTCACTAGTTATGTTACAATCTTACGGTGTCTGCTATTTTCTGGTGACATATACACCTATCTGTGTTTGTCAGTTTTTTGAATAGTATTGAGATTAGTCTTAGCAGACATACATATTTTAGTGGGGCATGGTGTGTTTTAAATAGTAAGAACTACTCTTCAACACGTAAAACTTATCACCGAGTTCGTCACTGGCCCACTCATAAGCAGAATGTTATTCGTTATCTACTTACATCTCTAGGATATGTCCACAGTCGAATAGTATTGATGAGATCTTCACTCTCATCGGATAAAGCGTGCCTTCTTACTCGCGACAAGCGAACGTTGCAATTAACACATTGCAAACTCGCCATTTTATGTAACGTACGTACACACACAGCACGGTTAATAAAGCGTCCTTTCGCGAAACTACTATCAAGAGTAGAGTACGGAGGAACAGATGCTCAACTCAACGTAACAACGGTCAGATAATTCACTAAATTGCTCAGATGCAGTCAGAAACCACAATCCAAAACAAAAGCAAAGTACTGAACTGACAGATACTAGAGATTTTCTTTACCTGTCAATAAATAATTGCCAGAACAAAAAAAAATATCATTGAAAGTAATTCCAATCATTACATCGTTAACTATTTTGAATTTATGCACAATTATGGGTTCTTAGGCATAATATTATTAGGGTTTAATTATATTTAATATTATATCTATTTCTAAATAATTAATTCTTATTTCGATGTTTGTGATATTTTACGTATAGCAAATTCTAAAAACATAACTGCGTTTAGTTAACTGTTTTCTTAGGTATATTTATTGAAATCTTTTTATTGATAGTATTAATTAATCCAATGTCCTAAAAATAATATATTCATATAAAAATACATGGCTGAGTTGCCTTAATAAGTGGTACAAATTCTATAACAGAACAACAAAAAAAGTTTGCTGTACGAATTTTGCCATTCGCCTTTTGATGAGAAAGCATGTTTGGTATGGTTTTGAGGACAGACTAAATCTTTACGTCTTTTGTTAGTAAACTCCGTGCTATATGTTAGATCTGCGTGCTGTTTTAATACAATACCCATTATAAATAACTGCCGGACTGTTAATACTCCACATTCCTCATATAGGAGGTTAGTAGGGAAAAGGAAAGGGCGGAAAGTAGACACTTTGAGAATTGCCCTCTGAGCTCTTTCGATAGTTAATAACAATGTTTTACCCGCTCCACCCCATGTCGTAATACAGTATGTTACTATCGATTGACATAGGGCAAAGTAGACTTGTCTCACAATATTTGGGTCTGCAATGAAGCGTATTTTTTTAAAAACAAATATCAGTTTCCGAATCCTATTATTAACAGCCTCTATATGAGGTTTAAACGAAAGTGTCTCATCGATTATAATTCCAAGGTACTTTACTGTATCTGACATTTTAATTTTAGGACAAACACATTGGTTATTTGTGCTAGATGTGCAGTTATGAGCATACAATGTTGGGGTAGTGCAAGTTAGTTTTTGTTTGCGCATCGAAAACTTGACGTAATTTGTCTTGTCAGCGTTTAAGGTAAGTGAATTATTTTGAAGCCATTTATTAATAACATTGAATCCGTGTTGCGCAAACTTGTAGACATTTTCTTCTGAGTCAGCCGAAAACAACAGAGCAGTGTCGTCGGCATAACAAACGATATGGCCATGATCTAAATTTAGATTACAGAGATCGTTTATGTAAATTAAAAAGAGTAAAGGCCCTAAAATACTTCCTTGAGGAATTCCAAAAGCTGTGCAATTTTCATCATTGCTGATAACATTCCCAATCTTTACACATTGCGTACGTTCTTCTAGATAGCTCTGAAATAGTTTCAGCTGAATTTCCCTGATGCCTATGGCTTCAAGCTTGCGCAGCAAAATGGGAATAGAAACTGTATCAAAAGCTTTGGCGAGGTCCAGGAAGATTCCTACTGTGTGGTTACCTTTATCGAGTTCTTGTGCTAGATAGTCAGTCAGATGGTGTACGGCATTATCTGTAGATATTTTAGGTCTAAATCCAAACTGCCGTCTAGAGAGAATAGATTTGTCCTCCAAATATTTATAAAGCCTATTGTTTATAATCTTTTCTAATATTTTAGACATAGAAGGCAGTAAGGAAATAGGCCTATAATTAGTCACTTGGTCTTTACTCCCTGATTTGTACACTGGGACAATAACAGCTTTTTTTAAGCACTTGGGGAAGACCCCTGTAGTTAAACATTTATTGAAAATGCAAGTTAATGGTGGTACTAAAAGGTCTTTGAATTGCTTGATAATTTTATTAGATATGTTATCCCAGCCAACTGCACAGTCTACTTTTAGACCCATAATAATCCTTTCTACTTCCGCCTCGTCAGTATCTAATAACACAAAGGATGATAAACTAGTGCTAGATGCAAACAATGTGCTTGTTAGGTGCTGTGATTGTCCCTGAGTTTGTTCAGCTAGACACTTGCCCACATTAACAAAGAAATTATTTGCAATATTCGCAGATGTTAACTGTGATGAATGTGCTTGTAATAAACCCGAAGAAGACTCCTTCTGTTTTGAATTATACGTCACATTTTTAATAATTTTCCAGATCTTTTTGCTATCTGTACCGGCCTCTTTTAGTGCAGTGGTATCGTAATTGCGTTTTACTTTTTTTAAGAGGTCGTTACAAAAGTTACGATATCGCTTATATGAAATTTGCAATATTAAATTATCCGGATTTGCTTTAGAATTCATATGCAATTTATCTCTATTTTTCATACAACGTATAAGACCAGCCGTGATCCATGGCTTTATATTGCAATATTTGTTATTTAATCGAGATGTGACCGTGTTTTTCTGAATAGCATGTTGCACTTTTTTAATTAGGTACAACATACAAAACTGCGGATCAGCGGAATTGTAGACTGGGTCAAAATTAATATTGCGTAAATCTTCTTCAAGTTTGTGTACATTTAATTTAGAGACTGTGCGAGAGGCCACATTAGGTAATTTACAATTAAGAATAAGTAGGTTAGCACTGTGATCGGTGATTGTTGAATTAGTTACAAGGGTAAGCGCAGGGAAATTGGTCTTGAGCATCATATGATCCAAGCAGGAGCCACTTTGATGTGTAGGGAGCGTATGAGCGGGAAGCAAACCATGGAACGCGCATAGGTTCAGATACTCTTCAGCTGAAGCGTCTGCCCTTCCAGAAAGGATATTGCTATTAATATCTCCAGTCAAAATAATATTTTTGAAGGATGATATGTTCTGCAAGGTTTCGTTTAGAGAGTTAGTAAAATTGTTTATATTCGTAAAAGAGGGAGATCGATATACAGCTAATATCGCAAATTCTGCTCCGATTTTAACTAACAATCTGCTACAGTCGTGCATGTTTGGTTCCACGACTGTCACATTTAGATGATCTCTTGCATACACTATCACCCCATCGTTCTGATTGGAAATTGAGTTACTCTTATACATACAATACCCCGGGATTTGTGGTATGTTATATTGTTTAGCAAGCCAACATTCAGTTAGGACAATAATGTCACAATTTACGTCTAGACGTTTTAGAAAAATGCTAAAACTGTCGAAATTCTTAAAAACACTGCGAATGTTTTGGGTTAATATAGTTAATGGATTAGTATAAGAGGAGAGAAAGTGTTTGCACTGTTCAACGTCACAAACTTCCGATTGAGATACAGAGAAATTATCTATGTCACTAATTAGATTATTAATCATATTAAATTATTATTAAAAATAACAGTAAAGGCCAAAAAGAATCGTAATTTACGGCGCTCCTAGGTGCCTCCATAATCAATAGAGTTTATGTACCTATTTTCTGCCATAATTTTTGCCGGACAGTCCGCTGCACCTGTCTTATGATTGCTTGGCTTTTTGAAGTGCAAGCAAGTAGCGCATTTTGGTTCCTCTGTTTTTTTAGTGCATTCTTTGATGGAATGACCTACTTCACCACAATGGCCACACGTGTAGGAGATCTCTCCCGACATGATTTAGCCGCATGTCCGTATTGCTGGCACTTATAACAACGTGTGACTAGGGTGAAGTCTCTCACAGGGCAGGAAGACCAATTAACAAATACTCTGTCTTTACATATCAGGGCTTTACGTATCAGTGCCGACACTTCAATTACAAAATTACATGTGTCAGCATCCTTCTTACCTGACTTGTGGCTCAGCTTAATGTAGGACAAAATAGTGTCGAGGCTGCAATCCTGAAGTTTTTCGGCTAGGTTTTGGTTGAACAAACAAGTAAAAACTTCTTTATCTTGCATGGATGAGGGCACTCCGATAATTACGACTCTAGGTTTTCTTTTCTGAGTTTCGTCAACTGTAAGGCCTGAATTTGAAGACTGCATCGATTTCTTTACCTTTTCTATGTCGTCCTTGCTCTCAGTGCTGATGATGACACCGCCATTTTTTGTCTTGCGTAGTCCTCTTACTTGTATTTTCATTTGTTCTGGGCATATAATTTTTTGTACAAGTGACTTTGTCTCCTCACTAGACTTCAGTTTGTCGTTGGGATAGATGGTCACTGAGCTTAAATTTAAGGGCTGAATAAATTTGTTGGTACCTTTCTTCACCATATCAGCAAAGGACGATCCCATATTTTGATTGGAGGCTCCAATTTTCATCTTAAGCTCTTGCAGTTGATGCGACAGATCAATTTGGTCTTCAAGGTTTTGTACGGTAGAGTTAGCCATGACTGCTCTCATTTTGACGGACTGGTATTGGACCGCCATCTGGGATGTGCCGTGACCAATTTTTCTACACAAAGCACTTATACGCATCTTTTGGTCAGTATTTAATTTGCCCTCTGATGCAATAGTGCAAACTTCGCCTAGACATTGTTCAATAGTCGTCATCCAGTTTTGTATTTCAGGCGTTGATATCACTTCCAGTTCGTTTCTTTGGTTAGGCGTCTGAGAGTGAGATGAGAGTGCGGGCACGGGTTGGGGTGCAGCAGTGGGCACGGGTGTCGCAGGTGGACTCCGAGCACATCGGTCACCCCGACTGAAGGGGCTGCTTGCCATTGTGACACAGTTATTGACTTTGTAACACTTTACACATTGTATTTCGTTACGTAAGATAACTAGCAAATATTATGCCTACGTTTCACAGAATTATCCGGCCAGTAGGTAAAACCAGGTCACAATTCAGCGAGTTTTTATTTATTAATTTTATAATTCTTCGGCACGTCCACTCACAACAAAAGCCAAAACATCAAAATGTTATGTATAGTGTAGTTCTATTTCTTTTGTAAAATAAAGAGTTCTCAGTGCTGCGTATTTTCTAGATATTTTTTTGGGATTTTTTACTAAGACACTCAAAATTTTCATGATTTAGTTTAATCTAGGAATTCCACTATGCTCTGCTGATATCTGAGTCTGAGTTCTGAGAACACTTTGTATTGCTGTGTATATTGTGAATGTCTGTCTTTTGTAAAACGAGGAGTTCTCATTGCGAAGTACTTTCTAGAATTTTTTTTTGGATTTTTCTACTATGACACTCAAAATTTCCATGATTTGGTCTAATCTAGGAATTCAATTATGCTCTGCTGATATCTGAGTCTGAGTTCTGAGAAAACTTTGTATTGTGGTGTATAGTGTAGTTATATGTTTTTTGTAAAACGAGGAGTTCTTATTGCGAAGTACTTTCTAGATATATTTTTGGGATTTTCTACTGTCACTCAAAATTTTCATGATTTAGTTTAATCTAGGAATTCAACTATACTCTGTTACCAACCTTAGTCTGAGTTCTTAGCTCATTTATCAATTACGCGTATAATTCATTTGACGTTTATTGTATAACGTAGAGTTCTTCATCCTGGGTATATTCTTGATATTTTTTTTGGATTTTTTAACGCTGGGACTTAATATTTTTCATGTTTTAATCTTATCTAGGTATTCTACCGTGCTGTGCTAATACCTTAGTCCAAATCTAGGGTTTGTTTTGCTTTGCAAATTATAGTCTTGATACTGTTCTGTCTTTAAAGGAAGAGTTTTGTTGCAGGGTCGTTTAAAAATATTTTTTTTATTTTTCAGCTCGGACAATTAAAATTTATCATGACTTTTGCTAATCTAGATCTTCAACCATGCTCTGCTGATACTTAAGTCTTAGATCCGGATTTATTTGTTATGCCTTTTTATAGTCTTGTTATTGTTTCATCTTAAAACGAAGAGTTCTCTTTCTTAAGTATTATTTATCTTTTTTTCTTTTCGACATTGAGTACTGTCATTATTTTACTAAACTAAGTTTTCTACTGTGATCTGCTGGTGTTTTAGAGTAATTTGTTATTTAATTATATTCTTTTCTATTTATTTCAATTCCTTACTACTGATATTGGTGACAATAATGAATATATTTTGCCGTTGTTTGGAATTACCGCCAGTTGAACAAAAAATATTGCTTTATTTCTGGTATCGGTTGAATATGTTTGTAATTTTTTTGAGAGCCTATATTTACAGAACTCTTTCTAAAATGTATCAGGAACTATAGAACTCGCCTTAATGGACCGAAAACACTCTGAAAATTTTTGTTTTGGAAAAAATGATCTGCTACCGGAAGTTAGCAGATCATATTTTCATTTGACTTTTTTCCGGGAAAAACGCCAGAACTATTTCCAAAAAGTATCAGGAACTCTAGAACTATGCTGCATGCGAATAGAACTCACATTTTTTTACGCTCTGCCGGGAAATGATCTGCTAAGTTCACGGAGACATACGAAAGACCGCTGGGTGGAGTGGCACCTCCAATGTCTTCGCTAGATATTATCATAGAGATATTCAATGTGAACAGTCTGACCAATTTGCATTATCAATCCTAACCTCAGAATGATGAATTATGCTTATAACTTACTTTTGTTTAACGCATTATGTTTTATACATAGGGATATATAATGACATTATGATTAAAACCTAATATAATGTTATTAAAATATATCTAATTATATTTATAAGTTACCCTAATTAATGATATAAGCTGCCTTTTAGTTTAGTAAACAGTCATAATATTTTTATTTGTTCATTATACGTTTACTAGTTAAATATGAGTGTTTAATATTTCACCAACTTTCAAAATCTACAATGTTATCTAATCTCAAGGACGAAGCAACGAAGTATAATTGGAGATTAAACGAACTTACCTGAAGTGAAGTTCTATCCAAATTATACGAGTTGCTTCGTCCGAAGAGATTAGTTCCCTCCCAACCCTATGACTCCCAATATCTTAAGTGAAATATTAAAAGGTTCCAGGCTTTCAACTAAATGAATGACACTGCAGACATAACGAGAAGGAAGGCAAAGTACCCACAAAAAAAAAAAACTAACTTAGTGGGTGAAAGGCGATATCTTAGACGTATTACTACAATGTTATCTAATCTCTTCGGACGAAGCAACTCGTATAATTTGGATAGAACTTCACTTCAGGTAAGTTCGTTTAATCTCCAATTTTTACCGCCCATTTAATTATTTTCCTGCTCAATTATATATATTCACTGATCCATTTCATTATTTTTTATTACTCATTTTTGTTTACTTTACTGCTTAGTTTTAACTGCTGAACTAGTTATTAAACGTGCCATTTATAATTTTTATCTTACTAAAACCGCTATTTACAACTGCCTCTTTAAATCAGTGCCTTATTAAATTCATGCACATGTATATTCTGATTCTAGATTTTTGTTTATTTAATATTTGTTTCTGCAGGTACACAACAGGTACCAAATCTACTCATACAGTGCACTTAGCTAAATTATATTGGTGAGGCCACCCGCAGTACTGACGTCAGAATGGCGGGAGTAGGTACCTAATTTTTTAAATAACATTGTACGGGTGTAGGTACCTACACAGATTCTCAGGAGAGGTACGTAAAGGTACACATAAGGTACCAAATAACTGCAATAAATTTAGGCAAATCTGAAAAGTACACCCGCCATTCTGAGATACATGAAAATTTGACAGTTCCGGGTAGCTTCATGTGCTTTCTGTTTTTTTTTTTCTTTTTTTATTTGTGACGGGTTTGCTCTTGACTCTAGTCTAGGTCAGACATGACAGAGACAAAGTCTACGATGGAGCGAGCTTGCCCAGAAGGAGCCTGTTCACTCTAACTTTGAAGAGATTAAGGTTGTAAGCGTTTAGAAACACAGACGCAGGCAGAAAGTTCCACTCCTTTGCTGTGCGTATTATAAAAGACGTTTGGAAACGCTTAGTGCGAATTGGTGGAATAGCAATAAGGTAGGGATGGGAAGTTGCAGTACGTCTGGATGTCCGACGGTAGAAGGGGCCGGTGGAATGAGGTCGTGGAGATCTTGGGCACACTCACCGAAGTACAATCTGTAGAAGACCGACAAGCAGGCAACCTTACGACGATGAGCCAAGCTATGTAGCTTGGCATCCAACAGTTTTACGTCACCGATGAGCCTCCTAGCGTGATTTTCTTTCTGATTCAAATATAGTGACCTTCTTAGACCCGCAGTTCGTGGTTGGGAGAGGGCAAATGATGATCTGGGGGCTAAAACGGCCACTTTAGGAGAATCATACTATTAATCACACAACAATCTGTTAAATTTCATTTTCAACTTTATCGCTAACGCATTAGGTTTAGGGTTGATTGGGAAAATTTGACAGTGACGGGTAGCGTGATGTGCTTTCTGATTCTGCTAAAGTGGCATTTTTCGACGCGCTGCAAGCCTTAATGAAACACAAGCTGTTGGTAACAAACAGATTAATATTATTTAAAGATAAAAACATACAAAAATACATTAATTTTTGTAGAATGTCACTATTTTTACTTATTTCAGTATTTTATATTAGCTACTGAAGTTAGTACATATCTACAGTCCTGTACAACATCAAATTAAAAAATATAACAATATCTAGTACCTGAGAGGTACATTATATCAAAATATCATAAAGTAGCGGACGTCACGCGGTTTCACCCGCGTAGTTCCCGTTCCCGTGGGAGTACGGGGATAAAATATAGCCTATATTACTCGCTGATAATGTAGCTATCCATTGCTGAAAGAATTTTTCAAGTCGGTCCAGTAGTTTTTAAGTTTATTCGTTAAATACAAAAATACAAATATTTCCTCCTTTTAAATATTAATATTAATTATAAATAAAATGAATAATATTAAAATAAAAAATAAATTATAATTATAAACATTAATAATATAGATAACTAGCTAGTTATCTAGTAAGTTTGCCAGAGCAGCTGCTCTGGCAAACTTTATTCTACCATATAAAAAAAAACCTTTGATCTATTCTCAGACCCACCCAATTATACATAAATACTGGGTGGGTAATATTTTTTTGTATTTTTTTTTTATTTTTCACTTTTAAGTTGTGAAACCTGGACGACATCTTCGTCTACGTAGAAATTGAAATAACCAAAACTGCTCATAAAATAAAAACTACTGAACCAAACTGAATCAAATTTTTACGAGACCAAGTGGCAAGTATACCGCACCGAACTAAAAAGAGAATCACAGAAATCGGATCAGAAACCTCGGAGAAATCGGTGTACATACATAAAGAAAATCCCCACCGAATTTAGAGCCTCCTCCTTTTTTGGAAGTCGGTTAAAAATTTCATAATAAAATTCGGTCAAGCCGTTTCGGAGGAGTTCTATAACAAACACCGTGACACGAGGTTTTCATATATTAGAAGATAATACAGAGGTATATATGCTAGCCTTTTCCCAACTTACTGTATGCAACTGAATAAAAGAATTACCGTGAGACTACCTATCTGACAACAGTGACAACACAACCAGTTACTGGGTAACCAGTTACTGGTTAACCAGTTCCCTGGTAACCAGTTACTGGGTTATGGAGGTCTGGTAGGCAGTCGCTCCACGTAAAAATAGTGGTATTCAGCTCAGTCCGATTTGACTGGAAACCGAACCCAATAGGGAATATGCATGCGATTTTTCTATTTGCAAAATGAAATACTTATTATCTCTAGTAAACAATCATGAAATTATTTTTAAATACCTTCATTAGCGATGAAATTCTAAAGCTTCAAAGATTGCAATTAGAAAGAAAAGTCCGATATGCACTGCGACGTCAAGTCCATGACGCCTATACAGCTGTTATATAATACAGCGTTTTCGCGAGAGGGACAGATATATTTGTTTGAAATAATTATATCTCGTTTGTTTTTCGAGCAATTTTGATTCTATCTTGACTGTTAGTAGGTATTATGTTCTTAGATAAACTGTTTAGATAATAAATATTTTTAATGCATAGTCCCTATTGTTACAGTTGTGAAACGGCAAGGCGTTGAGTTTGCAATGAATTACAATCGTTTGGTCATCGCAAATCGTTTTCTTTAATTATTCTCTGTTGCACTCACAACGAACCGGAAAAAACACACTGTACATTTTGTTGATCTCTACGTACAGCAGTAGGTATATGGGGCAGCCGATATTTTTTTTGCGATTTCAGTGTTGGTCCCATAGTGAAAGTTGTTCATGATGATGAGTATTTACGCAACGGGTCACGGGTAGCCGATGGATGCGAGACGTACAAGACCGGTTGTTGTGGCGACACGCGCGGAGAGGCCTCCCACAAGGTGGACCGATGACCTGGTGAGGGTCGCGGGTAGCCGATGGATACGAGACGCACAGGACCGGTTGTTGTGGCGACACGCGTTGAGAGGCCTCCCACAAAGTGGACCGAAGACCTGGTGAGCGTCGCGCGTAGACGATAGATGCGAGACGTACAGGACCGGTTGTTGTGGCGACACGCGCGGGGAAGCCTCCCACAAGATGGACCGATGACCTGGTGAGGGTCACGGGTAGCCGATGGATGCGAGACGCACAGGACCGCTTGTTGTGGCGACACGCGCGGGGTAGCCTCCCACAAGATGGACCGATGACCTGGTGAGGGTCGCGGGTAGCCGATGGATGCGAGACGCACAGGACCGCTTGTTGTGGCGACATGCGCGGGGAAGCCTCCCACAAGATGGACCGATGACCTGGTGAGGGTCGCGGGTAGCCGATGGATGCGAGACGCACAGGACCGGTCGTTGTGGCGACGCTTGGGGGAGGCCTATGTCCAGCAGTGGACGTCTTTCGGCTGATATGATAAATAATGAGTATAATGACACCATTTCAAGTATTGTACCTATTTATTTCTTTACACATTGTTTAAAAAGGTCAGATAACTTCTGACCGAAGCAAAAAAAAAATACAAGCAATATCAAAAAAATTTGAAACACACACAACACTCAAATGAAATATATTTGACCACTCAATTCTGAAATATTTTTCCATTCGGGGACGATGTCCATTCGAGTCCACACTTGTTCCTGTAGTCTTTGATACACTTCACCAAAATTCCTGCTTTGTATATTTGAAATATTATTTATTTTTATTCCTAAGTCGTCGAATAACATGTTTAACTTCGATTTATCAATGTCTTTTACAACACTGATAATATTCCATACATTTATAATACCATCCATTTTAACTGATACCATGAGCATATTAGTTTCTTTTACAATTTTAATGAAATCCACCAAATTGTTCTTGTTCACGTTGTCCTTAATTATTGATGAGAAGAAAACATTAATAAAATACCATAGGTCATGACGAATCGCTTCACATAGAGCTGATTGGATCTCACCATTCTCATTTCTTTTGTTTTTACCCTGTTGCAGTAGCAGATCAAATATTAATGTATGGTTTTTTCTTAAAGATTTGTCTAATTCATTGTCCAAAAACATTTTATCATTCAATATGGTCATAACATTTTTACTACAGTTGAAAAACATCTCATTTAATATAAAATCCCAAAGAAATTTCGGGTCCTCTTTACTTTTTATTAAATCACAAATGTATTCGACGGCAAAGTATTCCATGAGCGTCGAGTGCACAAAAATAGGAACATCGTCCACTACGTTACAAATGATGCCAGTTCTCTCTTCTCCCTCTTTCACTTCGTGTATCAATTCCTTGAATTGCTCCAACTCATCTTCACCAAAAAGGCGTTTGTCATAAACGGCGTATGCCGCTAGTTTCTTATGCTTATCCATAAAATCTGCATAATCCCGCTTGTATGCTAACACATTATCTGGTTTGGTCATGTCATTTTGAGTTTTATCTTGATAGCGTATTTTTTTCAATTTAGTTTCCAGAAAATATTTATACATGTCAAAGTGTTCATTGATCCAAATCCATTTGTTAGGTTCTGGGTTTATTTCTTTTATTTTATAATAAAAATAATTACCAATAATACCTAAATGTAGTGGACTTGCTACAAAATCCATCTCGAAAATTCCATTCATAATATACATATCGAAAAGTTCATTAAGAGCATTCATCATGGCAGGTGGCGCGAATGTAAGATTTGTTTTCAAATACTTCATAAAGCTCCAACAAACTAGAATAAATGGCATATCTATTCTTGATTGTATTTCAAAATGCGCCTTCGGAGAAAGGTCTATTTTCTTAAATAAAATCATCATATAACGATTATTTTGCGATATAAAGATGATGAATTCATCAATATTTTTGAAATGGTCTTCAGTGAGGTCCTCTAATATTTTCTGTTCATCCCAAAGTGCAGTCAAATAAACATGCTGCTCACGGCCTTCCAAAGGTTCTATTTCGAATAATGTATCAAATTGCAATTCTAGTATTGTATTCATTCTGTTATACGATCTACTAGTGATCCACATTTTATGATTCCGAGAAAAAGTTTTCACTGCGTTTATTAATGCTAACACTTCATTCGCGTAGATCGGGCAGATTTCATCGAAGCCATCGAATAAGATGAATAGTGTTTCATTACTGTTATAAAAATTTAGGAACATTTTCAATTCGAATAAAGCCCACTCATCACCTGCAAATTCCTTTAAATTTACTGTTCCGTTAGATTCTTCTAGTGTTATATTAATATGGTCGAACGTTTTGCTACTTTCTTCGCTGAGTGCCGCTTGACACAAGAATTTAAAACATTGCAAAGCATCTATGTCTGTTTTCTTATCTTTCCACTTGTTGAATTGCGACGTGTGCTCCAATAAATTAACTCTCACTATCCATCCCTTGTTTGGCGAAATTTCTATTGTTTTAAGCGTCAGATGAGTGAGTAGAGTCGACTTACCCATTCCGGGGTCTCCGATGATAAGAACATTATTGTCAGTTGTATCTAGTAAGTCGTGAAGCGTTTGAAGGTATTTGCGGTCACCTTTTACATATCCTGGTAACCTTTCCTCAAATCCTGGCATTTCTCTTCGTCTCCTCTTCGTATTTTGTTTTTCAGTTTTTAATTTGTCTCTAGAATATTGTCTTACACTCCTTTGGATGTATAAATTTGGTTTGTAATTTGTATTTATGACTGGTTTTCCTACAGCATTTTGATCGCTGTGCATCATTTTATATAACACGTCTCCTGTAACATAGCTAATCGAATTTTTTGTCAAAATTTGACCCAAGCGTACTTCGTAACCTTGAAACATCACTTTAGTGTTCTCTAAAATACTTTGCTGCGACTCTTCGGTCAAGTCAATCAATCTATTTTTTTCATCCTTCATTACGTTACCAGTTAGTGAGAATATTTCTTTCGCATTTTCAACGGATTTCTGGTCAGTTACGATGATTACTCTTTTATCTTTCATAGAGCTTGCAATATTAACCAATTTGCTGTTAGAGCTTGTAGCAATCAGAGCACTATCGAAGATAACAATAAGAGTTTTCACTTCCTTCGAATTCATAAGTTCTGTACGTAATGCTTTGTCGTCTCTTGCTGATAAATTAGCAATGTATTCAAAATCTAACACTACAGTATCCCTATTATTTATCTGATTTGTGAGCTTAGTAACAGTAAGTGCTCTGTTTTCTGTCACAATTACAGTTCCTGAAACCAGTCCATCTAACTTAATTGAACTTGTAGCTTCTTTATTGAAGGTGCAAGTTTTATTCTTAATTCTTTGCATCATATCCATGACGTTGATCAACGGCTGACTTTTACTAAGTATTACAGCATTTTTGTACAAACTCCCTTCTTTTTCAAGATACGTGCCCTTTCCCACTTTAGAATACATGCTCCATTTTTGTATCGCATCATGATACTTAAGAAATATGGCGTCGGAAGTTACTTCTACATGTTTCACATCATCATCTTGACTATTATTAATTTCATATGTTAAAGTTTCCTCTACCTTTTTCTCATTACTTTGGGATGTATAAAATATTAGTGTACTCAAGAAATCCCTCACAACTTTTTCGGTATATTCGTCAATTGACAATTTCGGAAATACTTGTGCTTTCACGTTGAATTTATATTCATTCAAATTATCGATTTTTTCTTTCAATTTACAATATAGAGTTTTGGCAAGCTTTCCTAGTGATTCATAGTTATCATTGAACTTTAGCAGTTTTGTGGATTCATCAAAAACTAATAAATTACCAACTGCAGAAGCTATGCCACCATTAAGCTGTAGAAATCCTTCTCCCATAGAATGGTCTATGGTGACAATATTACTGGGTTTTGATTTTTCTATAAAACGAATTATTTTAGATGTCAAATCGTTCAATTTTCTTTCGATTTTTACATCGTCACCTCTTATCGTTAAGTCTACATTGCCAAACGAAGCCGGCACTTTAAATTTTAGTGATGAAAAACACTCCGACTGCGGAACCCGACGATTCAGAAAACTGGATATAAATCCAGTTGCCAGCGGAAGCAAATGAGGCCGAAAGCTAGATATACGTCCAGGTGTATGCGGAAGCAGACGAAGCAGATAGTTGGACATACGTCCAGCTGTGGTCTGCGATTGTCTGAGTTGGTTGAAACACTCTTTTACTGCCATTTCGAGTGTTCTTCTTATATTATCTTGCGATTCATTAATTTTGTCTAGAAACAACTTGTAATGGTCGGGTGTGTTTTCATCAAGGAACACAAACTTTCCATTTTTGTAAATGAAACGGCTTCCAACTTCTTTGTATAGCGTTTCAGGATCATTGAATTTAGATAAAAGCTTGAGTGAATTCAATAAATTAATATACTCTGTAGAATTATCACGGTTTCGTCTTTTTAAAATCTCTGTGCACAGTTCGTCTTTAAATTGTCGCAGGTATTCTTCGTTGATATTAAAGAAATCTTCTCGCAAGTTTGCATCACGATGCCCTTCCGGTTGAATCTCGGAGACGTTGAATACTTTTTGTGCCAAAATGGCATGGTACCGTATCACGAGTTCATCCTTCATCAACATGTGGTTGTCATTAAACTCTCCGTAAATACACTTCGCCATCTGTCGAGCTAGCGCCGCCATTTGTTCTTCTAAAATAATTTTACACACGAACTTCACATGTTCTTCGTCGTGCGATGGCTGTGAGCCAGGAGCACCTGTTTTTATTAGAGCATTCAAACGATCAGCTGAACTACCTTCGTATAGTTTTGATTTATTGTCACCTTTTGCGGTTGTATATAAAACGAATAGACATTCTGTTTCATCAAATGTTCCATTGAAGAGGATGTCGTCGTTATTAGGTTTAAATTTGCGTTTGATTATCGAATAGCTGTTAAAGTATTCCGCTAAATCGCTTTTATTGAGTGTAAAGACTGAATTATTGTTCTCCCTATGTTTTGCTTGTATGAAAACCACAATAGGTTTATTGGTGTCCTTAAATGTAACTCTCAAACATATGTCATCAAACGAACCTACTTTGTCCACGTTTGTGGCTAAATAAATGTCTTCGATATTTTTATCGTGTATAGCTCTAAAATAAATCAGACTAAGAAGTTTTGTCTCGTACAATTGACCTCGTATTCCTGATGTGCCAATTCGCTTCGGGTACAGTTTGGGAGGTTTGGAGGCATTTTCTGTAGATCTCGCCATCTTGTTGCAGAAGGCAGTCACTGCTACATCGCTCACAGTCGCAGGAGTACTCGTTAGCAGCAGGAACCAGGGTCTCCTCGAAGACCGACAGCCACGTGACTGCTTTGATGGAGATCTGTCAATAAAAAGTAATATTACGTTCTTGAATAATCATGTTTTAAAAATAAAAGGAATAATAGACGTGAGCAAGAAGAAGAAGAAGAAGTGCTGCCAGGCTCAACAATAGTCTCCACCCAATGGGTTCTTGAAAACGGACGGAGCCGTTGAGACCGGCTCAGAAAGAAAACTAAGATTAGAAAGAAAAGGAAGACAAGAAAGAAAAAATCGACAACACAGAAATTAAAGAAAAGTAAGAATAAAACGGCAACACAGAAATTAAAGAAAAGTAAAAATTGAACAACAACACAGAAATTACTCTCAAGCTTCGTTCTCGATATTAGCATAATTACACATGTAGTTTCACTTACAGACTCGCCATTCCGCACTGAATTTTAGGAGAAAAATAAATAACTTAATATAATGGAAGGTAGATTAAAAACTTTTATTCGTGACTTTGACGGTCGCGCCTAGCCAGCTCATTCACGTAGCAGTGCTTCGCTGTTTCGCATCTATTCCTTTGTCTCGCAGTAATTCAAGTGCGTTTTGATATTATAATGCCGAAAAGACGTAGTGATAATCGTGATAGTTATAGTTATTTGTGTAAAAAACTTAAAAAGTTAAAACGTGAAATAAAACGTGGACGACGTACTCGCTATGAAAGTACTTCGTCATCGGATGGTGATTTTCCTAAGCCTTATAACCTGCAGGGTGAGTCATTGACTTACTTATTTTGTGTTTATATTCTAATAGGTTACTTATAGCATAGCAACTAGGTGGATTAGAGGGCTCGGTTTTTTAAAATACCGTTATACAAAAGTAGTATTTATGTTTTGAATTCATAACGGATTCATAACAATAATTAAATTGGAAAATCGGATTGTCCTTTGGGGGCCTTCCACTTCCAACATTAAGTACTTGCTACTCGGATCTACCTGTGGGGTTTTTCCATAGCATGTACCTACCTACCTGCATTATTCGTAAATTATGGAAGAGATTCTGAGAATAAATGTTTATTATTATTATTAAAATACTCATTTTGCTTGCAGAGTGCGAACCAATCTCTATCGATGACGATTGTGGCACATACCGCGGCGACATGGATCCACAACCTGGATGCTCGTACTGGCAACAAGCCCCAACAGAATGTAGTGATGAGGAGTTTCCGGCCCTGGTCGTGTCCGACCCCGTCGCACAGTCCCCCACTGCAGACAACATATTGGCACCTGTGAACGTGCTGCCGCCGAGCGCCGTGTCCGCCGCGTTGCCTGCTGCGCAAGTACTCGAGGCTCCTGCCGTGGAGTCAACTGCCGTACCTCTAGAGAAGGCGAGTGAACCTGCTCTTCCTGCTCCTCAACAAGATGTCCCCGAATTAGATCCAGAATTAATGGAAATATTAGGCGAGGACCCCACCTCGACTAAAGAATACGGGATTGAAATTCAAAGGGATTTGGCGATTAGACTCACACATTGCTACCTCCGGCCTCTCTAAAGAGAACCGCAAAGAGCTAAAAGATAGATATTTAGTACCAGTGAACTGCAAGTTTATAAAATCGCCTGCCCTTAATCCGGAGATTCGAGCTTCTCTCATAGAAACTCAAGCAAAGCGAGATAAGGGTATAGAGAGTAAGCAGGGATTAACATCTTGCGCTCTGTCCTCCATCAGCGAGGCTATTACCACGCTGCTCTCATCAGGTCACAAAAACCCTGAGCTTCTCAAGCTGTTAATGGATACAGCTCGAATTCTCGGTGATATGCAATACACGGACTCGATACTCAATACTTTATTGCGTTCCATATGTATAACATAGATGGTATAACAAGGTTAGAGATCAATATGGACCCTGTCGGGCACAGCAAACATTAGGAGAGAGGAAGACGGCTAAGTAGCATTTCAAGGTATTCAGAATTTTCAAAAATTATTTTAAATGTAGAATTGTATTTATAATTATAAATGTTATTAGGTCCGAGTTTGTATAATAGGGGAAAAAAAAATGTCTAAACGTAATCGGTAAATAAATGTCAAATTGTATGTATCATTATGTATATATTTATTAGGTCTGTGTTCGTAGACTATGAATTGATTGTAAAAAAAAAGAACAATAGGTCAAAAATGTCAAAATTAAATAGGTTAATAAATGTCAAAAAGTAATAGGTAAATAAATGTCAAAATTTAATAGGTTAAAAATGTCAAATTGTTTGTATCATTATGTATATATTTATTAGGTCTGTGTTTGTTGGTGTACTATTATTATAAATTGAATAAGAATAATAGGTATTTTGAAATTGGTTGAAGTATATTCATTCATTAAGATTAATTATGTTATTGTTTAAGTATTCATATTTCTATTTTTACGTTTGATTTTTATACGTACCTGTGTTTGGTGAATAAGAGAGAGAATAATTTTACTTTACAATTCATTTGTCATCAAAAAACTCTTTTACTGAGTAATATGACTTGGATTCCAGAAATTGTTTCAATTTATTCATAAATATATTTGTTTTGCTTACTTCTCTAATATCATTTGGCAGATTATTATAAATTTTTATGGACATTACTAAAGGGCTGGTTGAGTGCATTTTAAGTCGGGATTGAGGTATGTTTATTTTGTTTTTGTTGTGTCGAAAGTTGAATCTTGTTTGTGTTTCTTCACAAGTTGTGTAAAAATCTGGATGTTTTCTGACAAATTTACATAGTTCTAAGATGTATAAACAGGGAAGTGTGAGTATTTTATGTTTTCGGAAGTGTGGTTTGCAGCTATCTGTTTGATCTATGTTGGTTATTATTCGAATTAACTTCTTTTGTAAGATAAATATGGTTTGTGCATCTGTACTGTTACCCCACAACATGACCCCATAGCTAAGCCATGCCTGGGCATATGCGTAGTAAGTGACAAGTGCAGTCTGCAGGTTAGTAGTTTTTTTAATTTCGCGTAAGGCATATGCAAATTTTGATAGTTTAGCTCTTATTTTCTGTATATGGGATTTCCAATTTAGGTGGGTATCTATAGACAAACCGAGGAGAGTAAACTCATTGACTTGTTCCAGTTTTGTATTATTAAAAATAAAATTTATTTTTAATGGAATTGAATTTGCATCTTAGTACTCTGGAATCACACAGTAACATCATAATCGTAGGTGACATAAATATTAATTTAATAATAAAAGATACAGAAGTTTCACATCAGCGTGGAAATAGATTAAATTATCTTAATATGTTAGCAGTACACGGACTATTGCCGGGTCATTGTTTACCCACTAGGGACCGAAATTGCTTAGACCATGTAATTATAAAAATGGACAATACATGTCACTCGGCCTTCGTGGGTATCTTAAAGACGTCTATTACAGACCACGCTATGGTATTAACTAGTATAACCACCAGACAACCAGTTATAAGTAAAAAATCTGACAAACATAAAAGTGTTACAAACTTTGACAATGCCTACACTAGTTTTAAAAGTACCGACATGACATTTTTTAACTCGTATAAAGACCCTGATCTTATAGCTAACAAATTTATAGATGTTATTAATAAGGCTCTCCTATCAAATACTATAATTAAATCAGTCCCCAACAGATTAAGGTTACTTAAACCCTGGATGACTACCGGCGCACGTCGCTGTATAAATCTCCGGAACAAAATGCAATTGCGAACCATATCAGACCCTTATAATATTATTTTAAAAATCACATATAGACGTTTTCGTAATTACTGCACAAATCTAATAAAAAAATTAAAACGAAAATACCAAAGAGAGCAAATAGATTCTTCTATAAACAATCCGAAAAAACTCTGGTCAAAAATTAATGATATTACACAGTTTAAACCCCTAAGTCATCTAGTATATCTCTCCTCAATATGACACCACATCCTTTAAATTCACTAAACCGCGTTAACCAGTTTTTTGTGACAATTGGCAAGATTTTGGCCGATGAGATAATAAACAAAGGCACTCTTCCAAGCCACACTTCTTCACGCCGTTCTGCTTCGTCCTTTGTTCTACTTGCTACTGATCCTTTGGAGGTGGACGGCATACTCATGGGTCTTGATTCTGAGAGCTCGCCTGGCTGAGATGGCATACTGACAAGATTTCTAAAAATCTCTAGAGACGTCACTGTCCCACTTATATCTCAATTGGTTAACCTGTGTTTTGAAACGGGGAAGTTCCCTGCTGCTTTTAAGCGTTCCATAGTCACACCTGTGCATAAGGGGGGGGACACGAACGATGTCAACAACTACCGTCCGATATCTGTCATATCATGCATGGCAAAAATCTGTGAGAAAATATTAAACAATAGGCTTATCAGTTACTTGAACAAATATAAGCTATTATCCAAATCACAATTTGGTTTTAGAAGGGGTTTTTCTACTCAAGACGCTGTTAAAGCGTTAACTAGTGATATCGTAGCCAATGTTGACAAGGGGTTAAAATGCCTAGTAGTTTTCCTGGACCTAAAAAAAGCTTTTGACACCGTCTCTGTCCCAATCCTTCTGCACAGGCTTGAATCGATTGGTGTAAGGGGCATGGAGCTTTCTCTCTTCAAAAGTTATTTATCTGATCGAACACAACAGGTAAAACTTGGTAAATCACATTTTAGTGATGAAGAAAGGGTTGAATTCGGGGTGCCACAGGGAAGTGTGCTTGGTCCGACGCTGTTCCTGATTTATATAAATGAGTTGTGTAATATTGGGTGCAGCGGCGGACGAATCTTCTCATATGCTGATGACACTGCAATATTGTTTGCCGGTGAGTCTTGGACTGCCGTGCAGAGGACTGCTGAATGTGGTCTGAAGGAAATAGCCGGTTGGCTAAACGCAAGTCTTTTATCCCTTAACGTCAGTAAAACAAATTTTATATGCTTTACTCCCAATCAGAGGACACAGCCAGGTCCAAACTTTGGTATCGTGATCCATGAGTGTGTTAATCCACCCTATCAATGTAACTGTAATCGCATCAGTCAAGTTAAATCAATTAAATATTTAGGAATAATAATTGACCAACGGCTGTCTTGGCATGCCCACATTGAAAATACAATGACCAGGATTAGAAAATTAATATGGATCTTCAAAACTTTGCGTCATGTAGTTCCACCCCAGTTGCTTAACCAAATATATGTCGCACTCGCACAATCGGTTACAACCTATTGTATACCAGTTTGGGGTGGAGCCACGAAAACCAAATTCTTAGATGTTGAAAGAGCTGAGAGATCTCTTTTAAAAGTTATGTATTTTAAATATTAGATATTCCACAGACAATCTTTATAAGATCTGTAACCTGCTCTCGGTCAGAAAATTATATATATTAAATACAATCTTAACCCTACATAAATCACTGACATATGATGCTACAAAGTTAGACAGAAGACGTAAAGATATCGTGGCCCACTCACCGATGGTCAGAACTATGTTTGCCAGACGGCAATATAATATTCAGTCAACTTACATATATAATAAATTGAACCATACATTAAATATTTACCCCATGTTGCTATAAGAATGCAAAAAAGTATTGACTGATTGGTTAAAAACCTTATCATACGATGAAACAGAACTTATTCTAGCTCGAATCTGTTAGCGAAAGTCTCACAATCACCATCCATACTCACAAACACATACACACACCCCCACACACACACACACTCATACACATTCACATGCTCCAATTTGTTCCTAATTTTTATTTTAACTTACCTTACCGATGTTTAATTGTTTGTCACATCATTGTAAATTTAGAAACTAAGGGAAGGGCGAGGCAATCCCATCACAAGTATTCTTTAACTTAACGGGGATGCCTCAATTTTTGTGTTGCATGACAATGTAATAAGAAACAATAAAACATTTATTATTATTATTATTATTATTTCCTTTATTCGATAAATAATCCTATAAATTACATTTTTAAATATTTCTATAAAAAATAAAAAAATATTATTATTATTATTATAATGGAGATTTTTGATGGGGATGAAAAGTAATTAATTTTGTTTTGGTGTAGTTAATCTCTAGATTATGGTTATCCATCCAGTTTACAGCTGTAGAAAGAAGGGAGTTTAATTTGTTGTTTATATTATCATCGCTCTGGCATGAGGTGAGCAGGGAGATGTCGTCCGCAAATAGAACACATGGTCCATTTATTATTTTAGGGAGGTCATTTATGTATATAAGAAACAACAAGCAGCCTATTACACTCCCTTGGGGAATTGACGCGTTAACTGTTTTACTGTCGGATCTCATTTTAATTATTTCATGTGTGTTCTCATCAAAAAATTCGATTTCTACTAGTTGTATCCTATCCTTTAGGTATGATGCAAACCATTCATGAGCCTTTCCGCGTATTCCTATCCCATGTAACTTGTCCAGTAGTATTTTAAATTGCACCTTATCATAGGCTTTAGTCATATCGAGCAGCATACCAATGACATAGTTTTGATTATTAATTGTAGTTAGGGCCTCTTGTACGTATTTGTAGACTGCTAACGTTGTAGACCTGTTTTTACGGAAACCGTTTTGGCAGTCGTCAAGTATTTTATATTTTTCACAAAATGAGTACACGCGGTCACACATTGCCTTTTCAAAGATTTTAGACGCTGTTGGTAACAACGCGATGGGGCGATAGTTGTTAGGGTCGGTTTTAGAATTTTTCTTGTGTATGGGTTTTATCAGTGCGTTTTTAAGTTGACTGGGAAAGGTTCCCTCTTCAAACGATTGGTTAATTAATTTATAAAATTTCTACTTAAGCAATGCGCAGATGAACTAACCCTGTTCATCTGCGCATTGCTTAAGTAGAAATGGGGGAAGTTCGTCTACTCCATGGCTCTTTTGATTTTTTAAGTTTTTCATTATTTCATTATTTTATTAACTTCATAAGGATCGACAGGGCTGAGGAACATGGTGTTTTCTGTGGGGCACATCACAGGGGCTACTTTTGCTGATGAGGCTTTTTCCCCAATAGAAGCGAAGAAGTCATTAAAAATATTAGATATTTGCTTAGGTTCGGCTATTAATTTGTCTTTGTGATGTAATTTTATGTTATGTTTTTCCTTTTTTATTGATTTATTTGTTCTTTCATTTATTATGTTCCACATAGTTTTTACTTTATTTGTCGACTTTTTTATTTTATTTATATATTGCAGTTTTTTTGCTGTTATTACCGATTGTTTAAGGATATTTTCGTATTTTTTATAATGTTTTGATAGTATGGGATTGTTTGTTTTAATGGTAAGTATTTTTAGTAGTCTTTTGTTTTTGCAAGATTTTTTGATTCCCTTAGTTAACCAGTACTTCTTATATATCGTTTTGATTTTTATTTTCTGCAGCGGAATACACATATTTAGAATTTTATTTAAAATATTATTAAACGCACTATAGTTTTCATTTATATTTTTATTTGGTTGTATTATTTCATTCCAATTTTGATTTTTAAATTCAAATTTAAAGTTTTCTACGTTTTGGGTACTATATAATCTTTTTTTCGCGAACCAGTTTGTTTTTTTATTGCTGTCGCTAAGTAATTTCGTGTGGAAGATGGTTGCACAGTGGTCTGAGAAACCTAATTCTTCCACGGTGGTATAAGTATGCCTATTATTAAAATTTGTAAAAATTAAGTCTAAGCATGTTGAGGTAGTGTGTGAAATACGTGTGGGGACTTTAATATGTTGCATGAATTTATATTCCAACAAAAGATCCAAGAACAGATTAGTTTTTAAACAGCTGTCTAACATATTTATATTTAAATCTCCTCCTAATATCACGTTATATCTTGAATATTTTCTATTAATATAATACATCATTTCTTTTAATTGACGAGTAAATACTTCCTCCTCTCTTCTATTCCAATAAATTGTAATTATAAGTACATTCTCATTAGGTAGTTCTATTGCACATAACTCTATACAATATTCAACAGACATATTGCTAATTTCACAGATTTCTTTGTAATCGAAATGGTTTTGTAACAAGATACAGACAAGATACAAGATACAAACGATCTCACGACGTACATTCATTCTTTCTACTGTCAAGAAGGAGCTAAAAGATCAGCTAGAGAAAACCAAAATAGATGAAATGCTTTTTGGCAGTAGCTAATCGGAAACCTTAAAATCAGCGAAAACGATTATAAAATCTGGAGCTGATCTGAGATCATCTTCGACAATGAAGTCGACGGCTCAGAAACCGGCTAAAGCGGTAAACAGGCCTTTAAACTACCGAGCCCCCCTGGCGGGTCGCCGTCAGTTCCCACCACCGCCGCCGGGGGGCGCGAGGTATGCGTGGGCGGCGCCATCAACTTCGAATCAGAGGCAGCAGACGAGAACGACGCACAACAACGCTTCCGAGACATCGTCTCGTCAGCCGCAAGCAAGTTACCGACGTTAGACACGGTAAGCCCCGCGGGCCGTCTTTCAGGTTTCTATGAACAATGGTGTTTATTAACAAATAACCCTATTGTACTCTCTTGGCTATAAAATTGTTTTTTCTGGCCCAATTATTCAGACAACTATTCCATCAGAGCCTATTTATTCGCAAGTCGAACACGAGGCTTTTAAAGTATCAATACAAGACCTAATTAGTACTGGGGCAGTGTCTATATGTCAACCATGCGCGGGTCAATATTATATCCAGTATATTTCTTGTTCCTAAGCCGAACGGCAAACATCGTTTCATTTTAAATCTAAAACAATTAAATAAATTTATACCGACCCAACATTTCAAACTTGAAAATTTAAGAACTGCTTTGAAACTGGTGTCAAACGACTGTTTCATGTCAACTATAGATTTAAAAGATCCCTATTTTTTAATAAGCGTACATTCAAACTCAAGAAAATATTTACGTTTTAAATTTAACGGCAATCTGTACGAGTTTAATGTGTTACCGTTTGGTTTAAACACTGCTCCTTTCATTTTTACAAAAATTCTCAAACCAGTCGCGAAATTATTGAGGTCTTTGGGACATTTATCAACGTTTTATTTAGACGATTTGGTTCTGGTTGGTCAGTCATATACTGAATGTTTGAAAAATATGAATGACACAAAACAATTATTAAAATCTTTAGGGTTCATCATCAACACGGAAAAAAGCTCTGTTAAGCCAACAAATTGTTGCAAGTTTTTAGGAAATATTATAGATTCAAAAAGATTTGAAGTTAGGTTACCCGATGATAAAAGACAGAAAACTAAATCAGAATTGTTAAGAATAAAAAAGCTCAACCGATGTAAAATAAGAGATTTTGCTCGCTTCATCGGTGTTTTAACATCTGCATGCCAAGCCGTGGACTACGGCTGGCTGTATACCAAAGACTTTGAGAGGTGTAAATACCTAAACCTTAAAGATGATGAAAACTATGATAAGTTTATGAATTTACCAACCGAATTATCCCCCATATTTGATTGGTGGCTTAATGCTGTAAATGAATCAGTTTGCAAAATAAAGGTTGACACATATTCCTTAGAAATATTTAGTGATGCCTCAACAACGGGGTGGGGCACCGCCTGTGGGAACGAGACTGCCAGTGGACCGTGGAGTCAACATGAGCATACTCGACATATTAATTATTTGGAAATACTTGCAGCTTTTCTTGGGCTTAAATCTTTCGCACAAGATTTTAAAGATTGTCAGATTTTGTTACGTATTGACAATACAACGGCAATATCATACATAAATAGAATGGGTGGCGTGCAATTTCCTCATTTGACTGATATTACAAAACAACTGTGGAAATGGTGCGAAGCGCGTAAAATCATGGTTCATGCCGATTATATACGTTCTTCTGATAACGGTTTTACGGTTTTAGACATTTATTTTCTCAAAAGATTTACAATCACTTATAGAGAAAATACAATATTTTAACTTAAAATTACATGAAACCAATTGGCGTAGCGAGTTAGTTACTATGACAAATAACAACAAATAACATTAGTATATAATAACAAGGTAGTTGTAGAAAAAAAATAAAATAAAAATGTTCATACAAAACCAACACGCATCAACACTGCGGGTAGGGGCGCATGAGTTGTGGGATACAAATGATAAATACACATGTTTATGTTTATTAAGGCCCACGACACAGTGACTGTTAGTGCAGTCGCTTGAAGCATTTAAATAGATGTTATTATTGTGTTCGTAAATTTAATTTGTAACTTATTTTTGTTATGTTATGAACCTTATTATAATTATATTACTACATGGTTTTTTTTTGTATACTTGAGTTTATATAAATGTATTAATCTTGTATATACATATATATATATATTTAGTAGTAAGTGTAGGTAGTATCTAATACGTATTTTGAAATATTTAAATTATTTTTTATTTAAATAAGTATATTTATTTAGACATAATTTTATGTAGATTAAAATATAGTGTACTTATACAATGTACTCGTATGTATATTATATTTTGTTTCAATGTATTTAAGCGTGTTAGGTAGTGTGTATGTTATGCTATGGTAATTTATGTGTGTTATATTTAAATATGACTAATTATTAGTAAGATATATTTTGAACTTTATGTGTTGCAGGTTGTACTTATATTACGCTGTAAATTAGTAATTACTACCGCTTAACTTAATATTAAGCTCTTATTAATGAAAAATCCTTTAAAATGTGGCTTTTAAGTAGTCTTTTAAAAGTAAACAGGGATTTTGCTTCTTTTATATTTTTAGGTAAATCGTTGTATTGTTTTGCCCCATCAAATAGAATACTCTTTTTTCCATAGTTCGTTCTATGTCTTCTTAGGCACAGATTATTGGCTTGCCTTGTCATGCGTTAATGGTAATCTATCTTTTTTGTGAATGAAATTTGTGAGTGGATATCTTTAGTAAGTATTTTTCTAATAAAAATGCATGTATTATATTCATGTGTTTGGGCCAGATTGAATAATTTTGTTTCTTTATAAATGATAATACTGTTGCGGAAGCTGAATCAAGAAGATTACACCCCGACATAGAGTGGGAAATTTCTCCGATTGCTTACAATAAAATAACACAACACTTCGGTGTCCCTAGTATTGACCTATTCGCGAGCAGATTAAATCATAAATGTGATATGTATGTTTCTTGGCAGAGGGACCCTGACGCTTATGTAATCAATGCGTTCACTATATCATGGACTAATTATTATTTTTACGCGTTTCCACCAATTTCGGTTATTTTAAAGACCTTGCGTAAAATCATTAACGACAGAGCCACTGGTATAGTCGTCGTGCCAAAATGGCCAACACAGCCATGGTACCCCCTTTTCAAAAGCCTCCTCACCTCGAAGCCACTAGTTTTAAAATCGGAGAGTGATTTAATTATTTCTCGTTGTAGCGAACGTGCTATTCACCGACAAATTACGCTGGTTGTCGGGAGGTTGTCCGGACGTCATTTCTCCGAAGAGGAATTCCAGAGTCGTCCATACCCATCATGCTAGGATCTATATCAGATAACACTGTCAAACAGTATGATACGTGCCTAAAAAAGTGGTTTACGTTCTGTCATGAAAACAACATAGAACCTTTTAATGCTTCAACATCAAATATTCTCTGTTATTTAACGCAATTGTTTAATTCCGGAGCTCGGTATGGTACTGTAAATAGCTCCCGATCTGCTTTATCATTGTTACTAGGACAAGATATTGCAAACAATGAATATATACAAAGATTCTTCAAGGGAATCTTTCGGTTGCAGCCCACACTTCCTAAATATAATTTAACGTGGAACACTGATCAAGTTTTAAATTATTTGGGAGAACTATATCCCAACGAAAATTTAAACCTTGAAATAATTAGTAAAAAGTTGGTTACCCTTCTAGCCCTGGTAACAGCCCATAGAATGCAGACTTTATCAAAAATACACGTCGATAACATTACCAAATCTGATTCAGGGTATATCATTAAAATAACAGATTTAATTAAAACCTCACGAGTGGGTTCCTTACAACCTGTGTTTTTCTTACCGTATTATTCACAAAGGCCGCAAATATGCCCTGCTAGTACGCTTAAAGCATATCTTGATAATACCAATCAGATACATCAAGATCAACAATCTCTTTTTATTTCATTCAGGAAACCATACCGAGCGGTAACATCCCAGACTTTGAGCAAGTGGGTAAAGAGCATGTTACAAAACAGTGGCATTGATATCTCGCTGTTTACTGCACACAGCACCAGGCACGCAGCCTCTTCCAAAGCGTATAGCGTAGGCGTTAGTCTGGATGTCATTCGTAAAACTGCCGGGTGGAGTTCAACTTCTTCTGTATTTGCTAAATATTACAATAGAATAATATCAAATGATACGTCTACTGAAGGTGATTTTGTCAGATGTGTATTAAATGGATAATATCTCATTTCCGTGATAACATTGTAATCATCAGCTATTCAACTATGTGATTGAATTTAATATATGTACTTAGTTATGAAACATACTGGATATTTATTTACTTTCTTTAAATAATAATTGATTATATTTCACGACTGCATTCTCTAAACGTCTACATGTGTAATTATGCTAATATCGAGAACGAAGCTTGAGAGTAATTGAGATTGAACTTCACGTACAGGTAAGTTCGTTTAATCATCAATTATAGAAAAGTAATAATAGAACGACAAAACAGAAATTAAAGAAAAGTAAGAATAGAACGACAACACAGAAATTAAAGAAAAGTAAGAATAAATCGGCAACGTAGAAATTAAATTGAGGCCATTGAGAAACGAGCTAAGAGGATCATCGACAATGATAGGCTCGTCGCAACGAAGCCCCAAAGTCTTGAGCATCAACGACGAGTTGCTAGCTTATCGGTTTTCTACCGGTTGCATTTTGGGGAATGTGCGACGGAATTGCATAATTTAATTCCGCCAAGCCCGTTCCATCATCGGACCACAAGACGAACGGCGATGCGCCACCGGTACATGGTAGACATCTCACCCACACGCACAAATCGTTTTGGGAACACATTCATAGTGCGTACAGCTAAGGAGTGGAATTTCCTGCCGGAGTCTGTGTTTTCTGATAGCTACAACCTGGGAGTCTTTCAGTCAAGAGTGAATAGGTTACTTCTAGGCAAGCGTGCTCCATCTCGACCACATCATCGCTTACCATCAAGTGAGATAGTGCTCAAACGCGAGCCTATCAATAGTAAAAAAAAATTAAAGAAAAGAAAGAACCAACTAAAAATCTAAATAAAATTAAATATGTGGCGAGAAGACGTGGACGCGTACCGTGAGGACTGGTCAGGGCCGTAGTTAACAGAGGGGCAATGCCCTACCATAAATAAAATACCAATTCTACCTTAATGAGTATTTGTATGGCCTACGGATAGTTGTTCCGGGTCTGGCTGTTTGTGTATGTGAGTTTAAATGTGAACGTGTTCAAAATATTAATTCAACATACATACTTACTCAAAAATGTAGGACGAAGAGCTATCCTACTCCACTGCTTTTGCTTTTACTCCACTGCAGGTGCGAAATGAAGTGTACTTCTCGCTAGTCAGCCTACATATATTCAACTTTTATTGTTTTATTAATCCAGGCTAGTCGTCGGCATCTTTCACTGGTCGTCAGCGGCTCTCACTGGTCGCCGGCAGCTCTCACTGGTCGTCGGCAGCTCTCACGGGTCGCCGGCAGCTCTCACGGGTCGCCGGCAGCTCTCACTGGTCGCCAGCAGCGGTCACTGATCGCCGGCAGCTCTCAATGGTCGCCGGCAGCACGTAGATACTGGTCGCCGATAGCGACGAAAACACTGAAAAATATAAATGAATATTTCTTAAAATTTGGTTTAGATAGGTACAGTCTTGTCCAGTACAAATCACATAATCAGATATCAGGGTAAAAAAGTTTATTTTTGTGGCCTTCTGTAACCGATTGATGTTTAGATAACATATTTAAATATTAGAAAGCATTGAAATGTTAGGAATAATATTGTAAAGGTATTGCTGAGTTAAATACTTGTAGGTACTACGATAACCTGTATCACAAGTGGCAGGAACTCTTACACTGTGGTGTACTGTGGTGTGGTGGTGTGGTATGATGTGGTGATGGTGGTGATGTGGTGTGGTGTGGTGTGGTGGTGTGGGGTGGTGGTGTGGTGGTGCGGTGGTGTGGTGTGGTGTGATGTGGTGGTGTGGTGTGGTGTGTGGTGTGGTGGGTGTGGCTACTCGTAATAGTACAAGAAAAATAATCTTAACATTTTTTTTTAAAATACGTTATCTTGAAATAGTGTCAAAATTAATAATTTATTTATTACATAATTACTTACTTTTTGTACACCAAAAACTGAACATAAAAGGAAACTTAAACCGAAATCACATACCTATAATGCCTTATCATAAAAAAATAAATTATTTTATTTTTTTAGGTTAGCGTGGAACGTAAATACAGACATACAAACAAAGACTGCTGAAATCATAACATTCACATTTCCTATTAGCTTTGCCGTAGATAGTCGGATAAAAATGGAACAACAAAGAATATGATATACAACCTATTTTAATTTTCAAGTGTTACTTACCGTTCATTAATTCCAACAGGCACCATAGGAATCCGAAACAAATATTAAAAGGCGATGTAATTACCACACCCTAAATAACTCTATGTTTACCACAATAAGCACCAAATACTTAAAAATATCAATGTAAAGACAGGCGAGAAATCACTACAGGAAAATGAGTCGATTCAATAATTTAATACTCTGAAGCGGTGCAAATAATGTACAAAATGTCTATTTGTGTTCGTATTTACGTTATAAAGCATAGATAACAATGATACTTACCGGCTCGAGACGCGCGCGTCATATGACCTTGATACAGAGATACCAGCGACATCAGCGTTGCCAATACCAATTTATAAAATTCCCCGAAATTCCAAGTCAAATTGTTCAATTTTAGAACAAAAATCTATTTATTCCTCTAAGGGATGATTTATATTAAACCGGGCCTTGACCGGGGCGGGGCACGGATTTGAAACGTTACATGCATTTTGTATGAAACAGTTTATACTACACCGTGCATGATCCGTGTCCCGTCCGCGCCCGGACGGCGTTCGTCTACACCACGATTGTCCACCCCGTCCCCTACACGACCCGTCGTAATACGAACACATTACATACATTCGCTTAACGGTTACGAACACTCGGTGTAAATACAAACGTGCAGCACGAACGGGCTCCGCTCCGGCCCCGCGCCGGCCTCGGCCCGACCCAGACACGGCCCGGTCTGGTATAGATCATCCCAAAAAATCATCTATTTTTTATAAATAAATTAAACAAGTAACAACGTCCAATATGATTGATTTTCTTTTTATACCTACGCGTTTGTACATAGGTAACTTTGCGATTATTATATTGTTAGTCCAGTTGTTTATAGGTATATTTATTTTATTTATTTATATATGCTTTAATGTACACCAAATTTAAAAATACGTACACAAAATCTTAAACTAATGATATACAATTGGCGGCCTTATCGCATTCTGCGATCTCTTCCAGGCAACCTGGAATGGATAGTGAGAGCCTGGACACGAAGTGGGGTTGTACTTGGTGCTAATATAAAGTTACATAGAAAAAAAAAACATACAGAAATACAGCATTACAATATTACAGCTACTAAAATAGATACATAAATACATACATATTTAATATATAAGTAAGAAAATGTGTAACAATTATTAAAATTAAAACGAGATAGGAATCACAGTGACAAGTAGTGTCCCTTGACAAGCTTTTTAAAAACAGGCAGTGATTGTGCGCGTTTAATCGATACTGGCAATGCATTCTATAGACGAGCAGCTTGGACTGTAAAAGAATTGGCTAAAACTGTAGTGGAATGCATTGGCATTATTAGTTTCAAGTTATCTGATGACCTAAGAAATCTCGTTTCTTTAGATAAACAGGAGTGAAAGGGGAAAAGAGCACATTATACAAGAGGGAAAGAATATGAGCATTCCGGCGAAGGCGAATTGGCAACCACTTGAGTTTAACACGAAATTCGGAAACATGGTCATATTTGCGCAAACCGAATATGAACCTTATGCACACATTTTGAAGGCGCTCAAGTTTGTCAAGTTGCACTTCAGTGAGGTTAAGATAGCTAACATCAGCATTCAAGGATGGGTAGAAGATGAGATTGTGCAAGTGCAATCTTGGTGGCAATCGGCAGAAAAATACGCAGTCTTCTTAAAGATCCAGCAGTTTATAGGTATAGGTATTTATAGGTAGTTTTAACTTTAGGTACAGCTGTACATAATATTATAGTCCGCTAATTTTTATTCAAACATTATTTTGCCATTGGTGGCAGAAGATAATTAAAATAAAAGAAAGTCATTTGAAATCCAAAAGTAACGTAACAAAAATGTTAATGTAACTATTTAGATTTCTTGAAAAATTTTCTGACCCTGCTCGGACTATCTATAATTTATTAAAATCCTCAAATAATTCCCTTCCCTAACAAATCCCCAATCAACTTGATATTCCCCACAATTTAGGGAATTTCGTACAAGTTAGCAATGCTGACGCCTACTTCCTAAACACTTTTTAACACTGGCAACATTTACTGTAGACTTGTAGGTTCAGCTTTTGAATTTAAGGATCTTGCAACTCTATTTACATTCTACAAGTTTTTGGAAGGTGATTCCCCGTCAAAATCACGCGTGCGCTTGTCTACACTAATATTATAAAGAGGAAAGATTTGTTTGTTTGTTTGTTTGAATTGAATAGGCTCCGAAACTACTGGACCGATTTGAAAAATTCTTTTAGCAATGGATAGCTACATTATCAGGGAGTAACATAGGCTATATATTATCCCCATACTCCCACGGGAACGGGAACTACGCGGGTGAAACCGCGTGACGTCCACTAGTTTTCTATAATCTTCTTATCTGGCAGTCTATCTGTTCACGCGCAATAAAGACAGGCTCTATCATGTTTCTAGCTGACAGTTGAGGCTTCGTCTCTGTGTGAGGAAGTGGGCTGTAATCTACCACGATGCAGGGTGGTAAAAGTGACGCTACACGAGCTTTGCCGTCCCGTTGCATCGTCATGACGCTATGATTTCGTCGGACAGAGCACTCCGCTTTTGGACGACTCAGCGTCGCTCTTCGACGTAGCAGGGTATGTATGGATACCTCTCCGCTTCGTCTCTCTGGCCATTCGGCGGCTCGTTTCCGATTCTAGGACAGTGCAACAATGCTGATAAAACAAATAACTACATGAAGTGAGTAGGTACCTTACGCGCAAATTCTTCTTCGTCGTTCTCTCACTGCTGAGGATCGTGACCACATACGACGCGTTTCCACGCCATGCGGTCTTCTGCAGTGTGTCTGTAGACCGCTCTGTACATGCTGCTTTCAATAGCCTTCTGTAAGGCGTCGGACCATCTTGCCGGTGTCCTACCTTAAGCGCGTTTTCCTTCGACCCGGCCCAATATCATGAGCCTTTCCAGACTATATGCTTTACAAAAAACCGTTTGGTGATGTTGAGTTTTACCAGTATGGACTCATTCGTTCTCATGGAGTGTTTGGCGCAGTCTTCGCCAAACCCTCGATTCGAAAGCGTCGATCTTCCTGCATTCGCGACTTTCGATTCATGTGGTTTTCTTGGGAAAACAGTGCAGTGGTTTTTCTGGCTTATTCCGTTTATTAAGGTGGACTACTTTTTATCCCGGTAACTTACATGGCTTAACGGAGATGTCGGCGACTGAGGAGGTGAAAATACAGAGCCGCTGCTATTTTTTTTAGCCTTAGTAGGTACTACAGGCTTATTCCGATATCCACCTTACATAGGGTGGCTGTTTTAGGGTGCATAAACGAAATAAGCCGTTTCCCCTTGCCTTCTGCTTCTTTTGCTTCACAAGGCCACTGTAGCCTCTTCTGATCGGCTAGCCGACAGGTGGATGCCGCCATTGCTCGGAAGCAAGTGCCTCGTTCGTTATCTAGCAGGAGCAGGCCCCTCTTTGCCACTGGGCACCATGGGCAATTACCGAGGGCCCCGCGATCGATGGGGCCACCTAGATTCTGCCTGATCGATCATATACCGATAACTTATAAATATATTAAATATAAAGAACGTTGATGAAGATGAATGAAGACATCATACGATAGACTCGTATGATGTCTTGAAAGATAGACTGAACAAATGATTGACGATTTGACTTGTCTCAAAAGTAGAAGGGTACCTCTTCAATCAACATATACAGAAGGGGCCCCATTGTTTTAACGTGCCCAGGGCCCCCATTGGGTAAAATACGACTTTGAGTAGGAGGCACCACGATAGCCAGAAGGTCTATCACTGCTGGATATTCATACAAACCACCAGCGCGTGGAGGTGAGGTTGACATTTGGGTCAGCTAGATTCTATTTCTGTTCTCCTCTTACCCCTCAACGAGCTAATGTAATTATCGGCATGTAAGTTGGCAAAGATTCTCGTAGAAGGGGAAGTTCCCGCATATAAAAATGTATGAAATAGGCTACTTTCCACCATCAATAAATTGCAAATCTATTTAGTCCGCCAGTTAGAGTACTGAAAAATAATGGACACGTATTTTTTGTTTCTCTAAATCAATGAATATTGACAAAGATAAAACGCATCAAAACTCGGGAGTGGGGGCTCGTGACGTCAGTACGCATTAAAAATTATACCACGGCGTGAAGTATTGAGAATTTTAAAAGCGTCGTATCTTCGTCAATTTTGGTTTAAGAAATAAAAGAAAAAAAACGGGTCAAATATTTAAGAAAATCTAACTGACGGACTAATAAGATTTTTTCAGTGGACAAACCTATTGTGCTTGCGCGAACTTCCCCCACTACGAAAATCTTTGCCAACTTAGGAGCCGGTAATTATACTCGATGTTATAATTTTTCAATAAAAACTGGTTATTTTAGGAGCTCATTGAAAAAAATGGAAATCTTTGAAAATGATAACAGCCGCACGGGGCGATCTTCAAGGTTAAGCAACGCTTGCAGAGGTCGGTCTGCAGATGGGTGACCATGTTAACATACTCAGACCCCCCGTGCTCCTAAAAGCACGTTAGGCTGTTGGTCCTGGCTGCCATTTGTAGATCTTTGGCAGCCGTTATGGATTGTCAGTAGCCAGAAGGTCTGATACCAGTATTTGTAGGAAGTACCGTGTCACCCAGTTACTGAGTTATTGATGTCAAATAGGCAGTAACTCCACGTAAAATACAGCAGTGCAATTCTGTAAACATGTCGAAGTGAAGGCTTGGGTGAAGTGATCACGAAGTGAGCTGTCAATCCAAGTAATCAAGATGGAATGACAGCTCGCTTCGTAATCACTTCACCCAAGCAATCACTTCGACATTTTTACAGAATCGACCGGTTGGTATTAAGCAATACCTCCTAACGGGTCATTTTACTCATCGTTATGAACAACTTTTACTTATGGGACCAACCCCGAAATCGCAATAAAAAATCAGCAGTTCACATAAATGTATGGGGCAGTCGACTTTTTTTCGCGATATCAGTGTTGGTCCCATAATGAAAGTTGTTCATAATGTTGAGTACAGTGACCCCTTAAGAGGTATTGCGTTTATTCTGTTACACATTGTATTTGTCAAGCGCTCCTAAAATAACCAGCCTTTATAGAAAAATTATAACTTCGAGTTCAATTACCGGTACGTAAGTTGGCGAAGATTTTCGTAGTGGAGGAAGTTCGTGCACGCACAATTATATACGCGTACATATGGCTCGACGACCTTTTTCTCTACGCGTCTTGTTTTTAAGTACGCGTACCGAGGGTGACCCACGAGCTAAAAAAGTCGTCGAACCATAAGTACGCGTACTTGCCCGTACATCATCACCCACTAAACGTGTAATAAAGTACAATGATTTTTCCCTAATATCCCTTCATAGACTCTCGAAAAATAAATTATGAACCGTTTTTCATTAAAAGAAGCACGGGGAGGCACTAGCGTTCTCCCTTGACATCTCGAAGGCCTTCGACAGGGTCTGGCACGATAGCCTTATTAGTAAGTTTCCTTCCTTCGATCTGCCCGCCGGATTGTGTGATTGGATCGCGGATTTCCTGAGGGATTGGTCTATACGAGTGGTCATTGATGGCTGCTCGTCTGGACTGCTGGATATTAATGCCGGGGTTCCTCAGGGGTCGATGCTTTCGGCAACACTGTTCTTGCTGCATATTAATGATCTGCTTAAGCCCGGTACCTTTGGGTATGCAGACGACAGCACTGTTGCTGAGAGATACGTGTCCGACGCACGAGCTGATGGGTCGCAGATCCGGTCTCTCCGGGAGGCTATGGTTGAGCGCTTGAACGTGTCCTTACAGGCTGTCTCAGAATGGGGCGAAGCCAATCTGGTCAAGTTCAATGCTGCTAAGACCCAAGCGTGTCTATTTTCCGCTAAACGGAGCCAATTCCACCCAGCTCCATCTTTCCGAGGTGCAACCGTGCCGATAACCGACCAACTTGAGCTTCAATTTTGGCCCTTTCATAGAGGCAAAAGCGCAAGTGGCTGCAAAGAAGTTTAGGATCTTAGCAAAGGTGAGACGGTACTTTACGCCGGAACAGCTGCTCAAACTCTATCAAGCGCAAGTTCAATCATGTATGGAGTACTGCTCTCATCTTTGGGACGGATATGCCAGATACCAGCTTGATGCCCTTGAGTCAATACGGAAATTAAAGAAAATTAAGAATAAAACGGCAACACAGGAATTAAAGAAAAGTAAAAATTGAACAACAACACAGAAATTAAAGAAAAGTAATAATAGAACGACAAAACAGAAATTAAAGAAAAGTAAGAATAGAACGTCAACACAGAAATTAAAGAAAAGTAAGAATAAATCGGCAACGCAGAAATTAAATTGAGGCCATTGAGAAACGAGCCAAGAGGATCATCGGCGATGATAGGCTCGTCTCGACGAAGCTCCAAAGTCTTGAGCATCGACGACGAGTTGCTAGCCTGTCGGTTTTCTACCGGTTGCATTTTGGGGAATGTGCGATGGAATTGCATAATTTGATTCCGCCAAGCCCGTTCCATCATCGGACCACAAGACGAACGGCGATGCGCCACCGATACATGGTGGACATCCCACCCACGCGCACAAAACGTTTTGGGAATACATTCATAGTGCGTGCAGCTAAGGAGTGGAATTCCCTGCCGGAGTCTGTGTTCCTGATAGCTACAACCTGGGAGTCTTTAAGTCGAGTGAATAGGTTACTTCTAGGCAAGCGTGCTCCATCTTCGACCACATCATCGCTTACCATCTGTACCGGACGGGCGTGATCGGCTGGAACGGGGGTGTGTTCGGGGTAGGTCTATCCTTCTTCAACTTCCTTCGATGTGAACTGCGACCACCCAACTGCGTTCAGCCGCGCTGACGTCCTGTACCGATGTACGAAAGGTCTCTGTACCACACGTGTACCGTTCTTCTTTCTTGAGCCTTGAACTTGCTGTCTTCGGGAATGATTGGGGTTAGGGATGTTTGCTTACCAGGGAATCAAATAAGATGCAGATTGACTGTTTGAACACTGCAGCTAGCGGTTTAAGGGATGAAATTCGCGACTATGTACTTTCTATTCAAAAGTTCTATATATCTTCTTGCCAATGACTACGAGTTTACAATTTTGACCTATTTACTAATGTACCATTTTACTTTACCGTAACGAGGCCCAAAAACCACTAACTGTTTTAGTTTATTTTTAACCTTAAGTTTAACTTTAACTAGGGTACATTCCTGGCTATATCTAGGCTTATTCTAGGTCTGCATAGGGGTTGATGCACCTGCCTGTAAAGCCCCCGAAATTCCCCGTCGAACGGGGTGGAAATCAACCCTTCAACCGTAGGGTTGACCACTTAGTGGTTTGTTGCATTTATCTATCAAGACATCTACAAGTTTGAACTTGTTAACTATTAAGGGTTGACTTCCCGAAAAACTGTGCCCTTAGGGCTGTTGGGCTATCTGTATTACGGTAGGTGTATCATCCCTCTATCCAGATACACATCTTACAAAGCCACCCCTCTAAGGGTGGAAGGACTATGCGGTCAGAAAACCGGAAGGGGAAAAAATCTGTTTTTACATTTTTCTATTTTGTGGCTTTATGCCTTAACTGACCATATAGATGTATACATATTCGGATAGGGCTTAGTGCCAGCTCTTTAATGCCTATATTTTAAAGCCTAAATATCTAGGTTTTTGTGATGTTTAGTAAAAGGAGGTGCCTGTGAATGGTGGTTTCTCAGTCCACCCTACTACCTTTTGTGTAGCTGTCCTGTGTCGATGTATGAAAAATGTTCGATACCTGTGTACCTCCTTTACCTTTAACTTTTACCAGATACCTTTTCTAAGGGTAAAAAAACGTAAAGGATCACGATAGAAGTCGATTCAGGATAGCTTTGTCTTTATTTCTGTTTATTGATATTTGAAAAGTCAATAAATGAATGAGGGTCAACGACCGTTATCGCAAGGGTATCTGACGTCTACCATATATTAGAAAGGTTATACTTAGGCCCTTAGTTAAATAAAAGAAAACAATAATCTTGATGTGACTTTTTACACAAACACGTACTGAATAAATAAACTACTGCTTCAAGTAATGGTGTAATTGATTCTATCGTTCAATCGTTACTATTGTATTAACATTGGTTTCTGGTTGCATTTTATTTTTAAACTGATTTTTAGATTAAAAAATCAAATCAATCAAAAAGTAGGAGGTTCTCAACTCGGTTGTATTTTTAGAGTTCCATATCTAAAGGGTAACCAACGGAACCCTAATACTAACCTCCGCTGTCTGACCGTCCGTCTGTCTATCAGCGGGCTGTATCTCAAGAACCGTAATAGCTAGACAATTGGAATTTTCACAGATTGTGTATTGCTATTGCCGCTATAACAACAAATAATAACGATTCAGGTTATTGGTACGGAAACCTTCGTGTACGAGCTGGACTCGCACTTGACCCATTTTTTTTTTGTTTCTTACTTCATAACTCCATCTCCATCATTTATCGACCGATTTGAAAAAATCTTGTTTTATCTAAAAGGATATACTTCCGATTGGTTTTCGAATTTTATCAAAATCGGTCAGGAAGTTTGGTTTTTAAATCAAAATAGCTGGAATTCGTCTACTTGGATGACGGTTTTTTGTTATCGAACGTAAACGAAATTGCGTATTTTGGTTTCCTGCAATTTTTCAGTGGTGATGTTTGAACCACTTAAAAGTGAAAAATAACAAATTTTCTACAAAAAAAAGAAAAATACAACCGACTTCCAAATAAAAAAAGACACTACACAGTAAAAATACATTTAATTTCGGAAGTCGGCGTCAAAATACGAAGAAACTACCAAAACCACAGACTTCCGAAATTAAAATTATTTTTTACTTTGTAGTGTTTTTTAGCAACCTAAACCTTTCTAGTGAGAGATGAACCCTCTCCGTTACATACATAGATGTAAGTGAAAATGAATGACAAGCAGTAGAAATAAAACAAGTTTTTGAGTACAACCTTTATTAAGAAAAATTCTAACCAGTCTATCTTCTACAATTTTAGTACTAACACATATTAATATCACATTTAAAAATATAACTGGCAACACAGATGAAAAACCGTCAACTAATATAATAAAAAAAAAAAACAAAATTTCAAATATGGAAACGGTTTTATGAAGAAGAATCGTTTGCGCACTCAGGTAGGCCGCTGCAAACACAAATTGGCAAAATGGGGTTTTATAGATCCGTCGAATACTCAATGTGAGTGCGGTGCTTCCGTTCAAAACATGAGCCACATGTTAGAGTGCCCCAAGTGATACACCTGTACTTTGGAAGGATTTAATGAATGCCACCGATGCAACAATTAACGTAGCCACCTACCGGGCCCAAACAATCTAAGGAGTTAACCATGAACCACACGGTGGACCGATGACCTGGTGAAGGTCGCGAGTAGCCGATGGATGTGAGACGCGCAGGACTGGTCGTTGTGGCTACGATTGGGGGAGATCAATGTCCAGCAGTGGGCGTCTTTCCGCTGATATGATGATGGTGATGAACCATCGACGACTTGAAAAGAAGATTTTGAAAGTTTAAATATAGAAGGATGGGATAAAGAGGAAGACCAAGGATATGATAGATGGATTGTGAGTATGACAACTGATAGAGAAGTGTTGAACAGGAAGACTTGTAGCGCTGATCACTGGGGTAAATAGAACAATGGGGCAAGGAGCCACTTCCATTAGCGAGTCTCGCAACGATATTACCATCTCGCCACTTCATTCTTTCAACTCTATGAAGGGCCCTCCATACGGCGATAATATCGCGGCGATTCCACGAGTGACAATGAGGATTTCTTGAAATGACTAGCACTGAGGCGTCCGGCTACTCTCTAAGCCCAAAGTCCGTAGTTTCGGGCTTAGTTGCGGGCGTTTTCTACTCCGTATCGACTACGGACTTACGATTAGTCCCAAACCCGAACTAAGAATGAATGACAACACGATTTGACAGTAACTGTTAAATCGTGTTGTCATTCATTCTTAGTGGTTAAGTGATACGGAGCAGAAGACGGCCCCCTGATTCAGGCACCTGTCAAAAGGCTAATGTTTTCTGACATTTGTTAAATTGACATCAACGTTTAAGTCAATTTTTCAATGAAGAGGTGTTTTCGCCTATGTAGCGCCAACTGGTGGCGTAAATTTTCCTGGAAACACTCATTGAAGAGCCAAGCAGACGCCGCGTGCCTCTATATAAGTCGTAAGAGATTAAACGCAAAACATTTAAAGGAGTAATTTTACTCATCAATATGAACTACTTTTGCTATGGGACCAAATCTGAAGCTGCAAAAAAAATCTGCTGTTCAGTACATTTCGTCGAGTTATGCACTACATAAATGTTATTGTATTAAAAGTTGTTCATAATGCTGAGTAAAATGAGCCCTTCCGGAATTGCGTTTGTTCTGTTACACATTGTTTATATATATTGTGTTGGAATATGGTTTTTATCGTATTGAATCTGTGTTGCCAGTTTTTGCAAATAAACTCGCGGCTCAGCCAGCGGTTTGATTATTGCTTATTTTGATCACATTACACAATAAATATTAGGTACAGGTGCAATTCACATTATAAATAATTAATTATATGAATATTAAAAATCAATCAATTTTATAATCATTTTTAAGATGACATCGGGTACTTATTTCACGCTTTTTTATTTAAAATTATTGAAAAAGAAATATACAGGGTGTTTTTTAACGGGACTGCTTGGGGTAATTCGAATTTATGATTTTTTTATGTCCCTGTCAAAAAATCACTCTTTATAGAGAAAAAAGGTTAAAATAAGTACTTACCTACTCACAATTCTGATGCGTTATTACGATTTTATATTCATATTCATTATTATCAAAGAGACCAAGAAAATTTACAGCTATTTTAAACACATTTTTTTAAGGTTAAAAAATTTACAAAATATATTTTAACAGTACAGATTGGCAAAGCCCTGAACTCTCTTCCTTGACTAAAAGTTCAGTAGCACAGATGGAAAAACATAACCCTCCTTTTGGCCTCGCCACGGTCGGGTAAAAATCGTTTTTCTTCTCTCTCTTTAAAAGGCTTGTGCATGACTTTAAGAAAGTTCTCCGGACTTCCACCAATCACATGGTATAAGATATTCTAAAGACAATAGGGAACGTGCACGACGAAGACAGTGCCATCTAGAGTTGTAAATTCGGAACCTTTTTCGTATAATTACTTGACATTAACGTCTCTGTGCTGTCACATAAAGCTCCTAAACGCTCCTTTTAGGAGGACATGCAGCGTAGACTGTTACAACTAGTGGTGGAAAATCTGAACTTTTGTCGTACAAATACTTGACAAAAACACTTTTGTTTCTGCACGCTCCCATTTGCCTGTTTATTTTCACACTAGTCATAACTTCAATAAATAATCAGAATTTAAAGCCAGCTTAAAATTATTTCTATGCTAAGATATATTATTAATGACATTTTATTTTACAACAATACAGGGTAACTTTTAATTTATTAAGAATTGAAATTGAATTATTCTAGGATTTATTTTACAAAATCTGGCCCATCTATTTTATTTTTTTAACTTTGTATTATCGTCCATTTCATGTCAAATCTAAACTAAAAGGTGAAAAAATTGTGCGGTACCGACTAATACGTAAAAAAATTTAAACATTTTACTTAGGAGAGCAAGTCTAATTGAAGAAAATATCTACCATCTCCGTCCTTTGGCCGGTTACAGAGAGAGATAGCGACAGTTTTAGCTTGATTTAATCGATGATATTAATTTAAAACATTTCTGATATGATCATTCTTACATTGGGCCCTTTTTAAAAGACCAGCTGATGTTGGTTAATATGTCTGTCGCTCTCCGAATATCAGCAGATTATCTGAAATAAAAAGTTCTGATTAATCATTTGTATCGCCTTTCTCAACTGTATTGGGTTCGGCTTCCAGTCATCGGATTCAGCTGAATACCAGTACTTTATCAGAAGCGACACAACCCAATCATATTATCATCAACTTACTGCCCTTATCCCATGTTACTTCAACACGCAACACGTTTTTTTCTTCCATTCTACCCTATCAGCCGTCACGCTATCACTAACTCCCTTTTCTTTAATATCGCTCCCCACACAATCCATCCATCTTTTCTTTGGCCTTCCTTTCCCTCTGCATCCAATTAAATCAAACTCAAAGCATATATTTCAAATAAACCATTTACAAGCACTTTTGAATTGTCAAAGTCGATCAGCCAAAAACATGAAGCTATTTGCACGTTCCAAAGCGTAGATCTCTATGCAAGAAACTGTGGAGTTTCTTGCACGTTCTTCTCCATAGAGATCTCACATCACATGGTTCAAAAGAGTGTCCGTGGGGACACTCTTTTAAACCATGTGATGTATTACAAAAATCTTGTTAACATTATCTTTGATTGCTTCTATATGTGAGGACAATGCCATCATCATATCAGCCAACGTCTAGTTGTAACGCTGGCAGAAACCTAGTAGTGGAATAAAAACTTACATGAGATTCAGCGATCATTCGGCAACTTTCCGGCAGTTGGGGCAGGTCTGTTTTTCCTGCAGCCATGGCATGATGCATTCGGTGTGGAAGTTGTGAGCACAGGGGAGAGATGTCACCTCTTGGTTCCTGAGCATCACATCGAAGCAGATCGAGCATTCTTCCAGGGTCCATGAGCGTTCGCGACTGGAAAATGAAAAAGCGGTCTTGAATGCTTGGGCAGAGAGTGAATGATTTATAGCAGCCGCTCCGATCGATCTGCAAGGTTAGGTAAGGTTTTTTCTGCTCTCGCTTCTGAATGTTTCAAACCACGTCATGCGTAATTTATTCATGATAATGAATAAAGTACCTATTTTATTTTTGTTAATAATGAAAATGATCATAAATAACATTTATTTTTCAATTAATGTGTAGCAGTCATCGGGTAGATGAAGTGGGCTACCGTTGTAAGACGTCAAAAATGGCACCGTGTATAAAATCCACAACCCAATACGATACGTATTCTTTCAACTCTACATACGAGTAAGTACCTACTCGTACATTGCCATATTTCACGCATCCATGCTTCAGCTCGAACTACTAATAGGCAGTCAAGCATAAATTAATCAATTAACATTTATTTACTCGTTACATAACTAACCTACAGGTACTACTTATGTTAACAGGAATCGTATGAAGCAATTCAACACAAATATCATGCAAGAAAACCAGTGTTAAGACCGTAATAAACATGTAACAAAAAAAAAACTTTTTTTAATGAAAAAAGATCACATTTTTTATTTTTGTTATTTTTTCCTTAATGTATATTAGCTACCCAAGATCACCGTTAAATATAACCACGCACTACTGCAACACCCTGTATACAGGGTGTTTCAGAAGTGATATCTATAGATAAAAAATAAATTCGATGCAACACAAAATATACAGTGGCCCAGGCTAGGGGCCTATTTAATAAAACTGACTGGTGACAAGCGACAATTCGACAAATTTGTAAGTTTATTTTACACAATCTCTGCTTTATTAAACAACACATGTCACGAAATTGGGACAATTATGTCAGTATGTGACAAATTTGTCGCATTGTGAGTTATGATAAACAGCGGGTCGAAAAAGGCCACTTTAGTAAAATCATAATATTAATAACACAACAATTTGTCAAATTTCATTTTCGTCTTTATCGCAAACGCATTAGGTTCAAGGTTGATCGGGAAATTTTGACAGTGACGGGTAGCGTGATATCTTTTCTGATTCTGGCCTTTTTAGACCCCTCGGGCATATCTGACATAAAAGTGTCATTCTGTGTCGATAGCCAGTCGAATTACCACTCCTCCTACAAACATATCGGACAATTTTACCTCCTTTTATAAGTTTAGATAACTAATTATACGCTTATCACTAAATACAAAATACACAATCAAAATTCCGAGAAAAAACAGTTTTATTATTTAAAAAAAATGTAGTCCATGAATGAGCGACAGAATTATTTTTTGATAATAGTGGTGAGGTATGTAACATGTAACTAACATTTCACAAAAAATCACATATTTGAACAAAACACCGCACATGCATTCAAATATTAGTATAAAAACAGTTATTTTTGTTAAGTTAATTTTCTTAAAAACATTATCTTACAAAGCTTCTTGTCTTTTAATAGCCTTGAGTTCATCTTGAGTCCTGAAATTCATAAAAAATATTCCTTTACACAGCACGGTACCAGGGCTTAAATCGAGTATTTTCATGAAAAACATCGTTAGGCATCGTCTTACTTGGCTAACGATCGTACGAGTCAACGAATCGACTTCGTCGCGCAATGAAAATGATTCCTGTTCTCACGCGATGATTTGCAAGCTTCAATTAGGACACTGGAATTGGAGTGGAATTCCCTTCGAAAGTCTGTGTTTCCTGATAGCTAAAACCTGGGAGTCTTTAAGTCAGAAGTGAATAGGTTAGTTCTAGGCAAGCGTGCTCCGTTTTTTACCACATAATCGCTTACCATCAGGTGAGATAGTGGTCAAACGCGAGCCTATCAATAGTAAAAAAAAACTATAAAGAAATGTGTGTGTTTAATCACGTCGTACGATGAATTAGCTTCATTAACTCGTACGATCGTTAGCCACTTAGGACGACGCCTAATAGTCAGACAAGAGTCAGTACCGTGTGGACTCACCACACGGTACTGACTCTTGTCTGCACAGACTTTGAACTCTGAATAAAAAAAATCTATCACACTGACTTTTTTCTGCTGCTTTGTTGCACATACAGAATTCTATAGAAGTTTATGGGTGTCAGTATCGTGTGGACGGCCCTTAAGTGGGTGATAGACGTACGAGCAAGTACAGTGGTACCCAAATGATAAGGCGCGTCGTGAATCTTCGTTCGCACAGAAAAAAGTATGGCCCCGAAGATTAACGAAAGAAAATAAACTTACAATCAACCTTAGATCAGTACTATAAGGTTCATAATACACTGCAGCTGTTAGTTCCGTCTCACTCGCAAGTCACGTGCATGCCACGCAGCGCGCGCTGACATGGCGGCAGCTGCCGACCAATAGCGATACAGGAAAAAAAAGCGCGTTGCGTGGAGCGTGCCGATTGGTCAATAGCATTTCCCGCGCTTTGAAAATTCATCTTCTGCGCAGGTACATCGGTAAGCCATATCAGTTGGGTACTACTGTACGCGTACTATGGCTGGACGATCTTTTTCTCCACGAGCGACTAAGGTCGTCGAGCCGTAAGCACGCGTACTTGCTCGTACGTCTATCACCCACTTTAAGCGACAATTTGAACTTTTTACAGGAAAAGCTTATTTCTTTAATGTACACACATATAACACAAATAAGAAGAAGGAAACGAAAAAGGTATATACAATGGCGATGCTTATTTATGATATATTTCTAAATAATATATTATTCATACAACTACTGAAGGCAACTACGTAAATATTCGCTTTAAATGTCAAATTGTATGAAAAAAAAAAGTTTTCCCTTATTGTCACCGCTTATTCATTTTCAATAAAAATTGACGTTTACGACGCGATCGTTAACGTTAAAAAACTCGAACTAAAGCCACTGATGTATTAAAACAGTTTACTTTTTTTTAGAAAAAATGGCAACAATTATTTTTAATTATGTTAAAACACCTTCTCCAGTATAAAGAGGAGATATAATATTTAGAATTACTTTTAAATTACAAAAAAAAGAGCCTCTCCAGTAAGTGCAAATTGTCGCTTACGATGTTTTTTCCTAAACTGGCTTGAAATTGTCTTATCAAGTCACTAACGATTGTGTATGAAATGTTGTTCAAACTCAATGTCAAGCGAAAGGACACTACAGATTATGAACACTGAAAAGAAAAAACAAAGGGGTCCGAACTTTTCTCTATGGAAGCTGGCATAGTCCCCCCGCCGCCATTTTGTCATTTTTCAAAGTTGCGGCGCACGATCTCACATACTAATGGGTATAAGACACTTAAAAAAAAATAGGAGAATAGCATCATGGTGCCTTAAAGTATCACGTTGTCGAGATATTTCGAGGTAAATTCACCATGTGAGAACAATAAAAATCATTAAATATGAACTTATCACCCGCTTACAGATTGTGTTCTTATAATAGATATTTTTTATTTTTAATAAATTAAATATGAATGATTTTAGTTTTACGAAGTCCGGATGCAGCTGAATCTACCAGAGCTCCACAATCCATTTACTGTGTTACAAAAATATGTTTTGAAAAAACCAAAATTTAATGACTTTTTGCTCTATCTTGACAATGAGTTTTTAAACATCCTGTATATTTTGTCTAAAATAAAATAAAAAACATAAAATAAAAAAGACCCAACACCTGTTTGAAAACTGGATATAATAAAATAACTCTTTTCTTATTTTAAAGCATACATCCAATGAATACATGAAGTGAAATGAATGAATGAATGAATGAAACCTATATCTATGCAGAATTTACTAAAGCCCGCTTGCAAAATCATATGTATACTGTATACTCCGATATAGTTGCTAACCCGGTACCATGTGATGTGATGTGATGTGTGTGTGTGCGTGTGTGTGTATGTGGTGGGTGTTATTGAACCCCACGTTAGCAACTAACTCGGGAGTTTTAACTACCAGTCTATAGGGAATGTGCAGGAACTATAGGCGGCAGCACATACCTATATTTTACCTATAAGTTTCGAAATCTCAATGTTAATGTTTTGAATATGTAAAACTAGATGGCATAGTCAACACCGTGCACGTTCCTTATTCTGTCAACATCTCACCGTGTAAGCTTAGGTGACGTGAGCAGAAGTGAACTGTCATACCATCTTGCCTGTATTGATTGACAGCTCACTTCCTGTTCACTTCACCTAAGCTTATACGATGAAATGTTTACCTACAGAATCGGACTGCTGGATTGTGCGAGCGGGCCTAGGACTTTGACAAAAGTTTCATCATGAAATGACATAGAACAAGGCGATATGCAGGCGGAGCAACTTTAGTTGAAACGATTAGCAACTTTTTTTTAAATATTAACGATTGCCATATGCAACAAAAATAGGATTTGAAAGTCAATAGGGAAGATGCAATTTATACAGAATTTATGATGATTTTGAGATTCATTAAAATGATAAAAAGTATAAATCCACTACAACATTTTTATTTTAGTTAATATTGATTTTTAACAATAACTACGAATAAAATAACGTTAAAAGGGACGTATTTAAGTACAACAATCAGCATTTAGTGACATCACTGCTGACAGAGCATAGAGCAACAAAAAGTAGAACTTAATTGTTTGAGTCATGACAGTTCAAGACCACTGTGGCACTGACAGACAGAAAGTGACTAATTGTCCGTTTTCGCGCGAAAATTAAACTGACAGTTTAAAACCGCAATTTTGGCGATAAATTAAGCGTTTTTTTTATTCATGCTTATATGGTTATTCTTTAAAATTAAAGCAAGATGAAAATATTGTATGTTCCCTATTCTCGTATTTAAAAAGCGTTCAAATTCATGTCGCAATATCATCTCAGCGAAAATCAATGTTATAAAAATATGAGAAAATTAGAGGTGCTTTTGATAGATCCCGACTGCGATACGAATGTGAACATTCCGTAAAATACGGGAATTGCCCCTCAGTTTACGGTTGCTGCGATTGACGTTGATGCAGGAAGCTACTGGAGACGGAAAGGGAGACAACTCATCCGTTGCTTCATGGTACAAAATCAGTTGCTTGGGTTTTTTTTATTTGAAATGGGCTTGCTCTTGACTCTAGTCTAGGTCAGAGATGACAAAGTCTACGATGGAGCGAGCTTACCCAGAAGGAGCCTGTGCACTCTTACTTTGAAGAGATTAGTTCCGGCAGTTTGGATTTTTTTTGTTGTCATTGAAAACTGTTTACGATAACCTAAACACGCAACTTAAGTTGCTGTGCCTGCGTGAATCGTAAAAATATCTGAAAATTTTCATTAAACGTGAATGAGTAGTCAGTTGCCGGTTGCCGCATAATGGACAAAAAGTTGCTACGTCTGCAAATCGCCGAGTTCCCAGAAATACCCTCCACAGAGTACTAAAAAGGCTTACTTTTTCCTATTTAAGCGAATGGTATCTACTATTCCGCCGTGAAGCAAGCGAAGCCAATTCATGTTTTCCGGAATATCGCTTGAAGAGGTTGTAACATCCCATTCCCTACTCTCTGATTCTGAATTGGAGCTCCTTGGTGACGTCATTTCATCCGAATTTGATCTATACATGTCAAGAGATATGACAATGGCAGCTTCCAGGTCAGAATCTGTATCATTCTCTGAACTTTCATCGTCATCTTCTTCTGTAGACGTCGAATTATCAGTATTTACTGAGGTTTCTTCTTCAAAAACCATGAATGAATCTTCTGAAGTGTGCATGCTGGTATCTGAAGTGTCATGTTCTGACACAGTCGTGTAAGAGTCATCCGATTCAGCGGAATCGCTAATGAGGTAAAATGAAAATAGGGTTATGAAAATGAATGAAAAGAGCCAACTTCAAAAAGGAGTTTTTGTATGTTGATTGGTGGTTTAAAAATTGCAGCCTCTTTGGGATTATTGAAGATTTTTTTTTCACAGCTATCATTTCCATTTTTTTTTTTTTTGTTTTAAAAAAGACAGAACTGATAACTGGAAAAAAATAGGTAAGATAATAAGAATTAAGTACTTAAGTATAAAAAAAGAAATAAAAATATTAATTATTTTATTTTACATTTCATTTATTTGCCATAAAAAAGGACTGGTTATTACTGGAAAAAAAATAAGATAATAAAAATTAACGATCCATATTGGTGCGTATTTTTTTAAGTAATATTCAACCATGATATAAGAAAAATAACATAGTCAAGTACTTTTTGAAGTTGGTTAAAAACAGAAAGTTATGAAGAAAAAAAAGTACTGAAAGTGATGCTGTAGATGAGCAATTAAAATTCATGAGATGATATTTTGTCAGTACATTAGGTACTCTCGAAATATTTTATTAGGTTTGCCACAACAGATTTCAAATTATTATTGTACTTATACATTATCTCTAGAAAGTTAGTACATTATGATATTTAAAAATCTCATTTGCACTTTACAAATTTTAGACGAGGTCATGGCTAAATAATAACAGCCACACGGGTCGATCTTCAAGGTTAAGCAACGCTTGCTCGCTTGCGTTTGCTTCTTTCTTATGTACACCATACCGACCGATAACACACCGACAACAAACCGATAACATACCGATTTTCCTTCGTGCCTCGGAAAGCACGTTAAGCCTTTGGTCCTGACTGTCATTTGTAGATCTTTGGAAGTCGTTACGGATTGTCAGAAGCCAGTAACTCTGACTCCAGTCCTGCCAAGAAGTACCGTGTCACCCAGTTAATGGGTTGTGGAGTTCTGGTAGGCAGCCACTCCATGTAAAATACTGGTATTCAGCTAGATCCGGTTTGACTGGAAGCCAACCCCAATATACTTGAGAAAAGGCTAGGCAGATGATGATGATGATGATAATGGTTCGGTGATACGGAGTAGAATCCCAGCTGTCATTTGTAGATCTTTGGCGGTTGTTATGGATTGTCAGAAGCCAAAAAATCTGACAGCAGTCTTGCCCAGAGGTCCAGCTGAGTAGGTATTAGTATTTTATATAGAGTGAATTCTTCTTATCGTGTGGGCAGTAAGGTCTAACGACCCCACACACATTTGACGACCGCCATTTGGCGGCCGGGACCACCGGCTTATACGTGCCTTACGAAGCCCGGAATCGTCTTTTTTATCAGACAATCAGGTGATTTAAGCCTGCAATGTGCTAACCAAACTGGAAAACAACTATACAAATTATGCTTTCCCGTGGGAATTGCACCTACAATCACTGGGTCACAAACGCCTAAACCACTTGAACAGTGACTGTCAAAGATTTACAAATGACAGCCAGGACCAATGGCTTAACGTGCTTTCCGAGGCACGGAGGACACTCAATGTGTAATGGATGGTCGTCCATCCACGGACCGACCTTTGCAAGTGTTGCTTGACTTGATCGAACCATGCGGCTTATTTTTAGCCATGAGCTCCTCACCGTTATGGTGACTTGATATTATTTAGTAGCCGCGTTTTTCTTTATATTCATGTATTGATATAGAATATTTAACAGAATAAACACAATACCTCTTAAGGTCCATTGTACTCATCATTATGTTTTTTTTTTTACTATGAGACAAATCTCGAAAAAACGAAAAAATTAGCTGTACAGAACATTTTGTTGAGTTTTGCGTACATAAAATTAGCACCAAAAAATAAATACACGTTTACACAATTTGTCTATAAGCTACTTATAATAACACTTAATAAATAAAACAGTTTCAATTGTGTGTTAAATAAGCATCTGCTGCTGAACTAGGTTTGGGGCCTGTGTTTCAGCATGCAGCGCCTCAAGCCCTGGAGCTGAGTCTGCGAGTAGGAGCTCACGAACAAATGGAAACAATGTTCATCTTAGCTTTGGTCAAGAATTTTAAATAACATGTATGGAAAGCAAACTGAAGTGTTAAGTGTCCTCTGGGACAGTCAATTCTTTTTCACGATTTCAGAGTTGGTCCCACAGTAAAAGTTGTTCATAATAATGACCCCCTAAGTATTGCATTTATTTTGTTACACTTTGTATAACCATAGTTATTGTTACGATATTGTCATGTAAAACGTTGAGACGAAACCAATTAAAATATTTCAAGGTAAAGAATTTATTTGTACTAATTACCTTTGTAACAGTATTTAATTTCAGAAAACAGGTGTTTTGTCCATACAATGAGAATATAAAACAGACACCAAGTAAAATACCTATATACTTCAACTAATAAAATAGGCATCTAGTAATATTGCAAGATATTTTCAACATGCAGTTTTACAAAGTTTTTTTACAAGTACCTTCTAAACTTAATTTAGAATTGATAAATTAATTTTCAACAAAATAAAATGTCAACCATAATTTACAATGAAATCATTTTATTTTCTTTCCTAAGACAATTTTAAAGAAACATTGAAGAAATACCACCCAAAATTAAACTCTAAATCTACTTACTAAGTTCACTAATACATAGGTACTTACCAATTTTTAATAAAAAACACAGAGAAATCCATTTTGAGTTGGTTCGATATTTCAAGAAAACAATTTAAAAAATACGTTCTGTTCAAAAAAGGCATAGACAGTGACGACGTTCCAAAATGGAGTAGAAAGCATTAGAACAATTAAAATGATTTATCGAAGGTAACGATACAAAATTTGCGACTTCCCACCTTCGATCCGAAATCGTGCCAAACAGAATCATTCAAGCTAAAATAGGTTTTAAACTAATACTCACAAGGTTTGTTGTCGTTCACAGGTCCAGTCGCTGGACGAACCTTCTGTACTTGGATTTTCTTGTCTTTTGTTAAAGAAGTAGTAAAGGGCTGCGCCAACCCCGACGCCAATAGCAGCGGCTGCAATACCGAGCCCACGGCTCGGGCAGCTATTTTTCTGGCGTTCTTCCTCGCGAACACTCATTTTAAACTGCGTATTTGTTGTGAAGAGTAAAGAAATTATTTTCGTTTTGGACTGGTCGTCAATGTCAAAATTGAAAGCTGTCAAATCGTCACGTTTCGATTCAGTAATTAGGTTCTGAAGCGTTCATAGTTCTTTTGAGTTAAAAGATGGGAAAACTCGATTGTGCAACTAAACAATTATAATTCTTTAAAGAAAATTCTCGCAAAATAATAATTCTTCACGAAGAATTTCGTAAAAAATAAATTATTGTGGTGAAGTTTCCAGTGGTAAACGTTGCTGTAGTTGGGTATGAAATGAGTAGACTTTGCATCCCATTCTACGCGATAAGCAACTGATCTTTAATAATGGTACGTTTACACGCTTGCCGTGGCTTGGCAAGCGTCCACAAACACAAGTGTGTGAACGAGGTGTATGGCTTGGCTTGCTTAGCTTGTCGCCGATCCGGACTAGTGTCGGTTTTTGAACACAGAGCAATTAATGTATATGTGTATAATTGTATTTCTACATCTACACTATAATTATTAAATTATAAAGAGGAAAGATTTGTTTGTTTGTTTGAATTGAATAGGCTCCGAAACTACTGGACCTATTTGAAAATTCTGTCACCATTAGAATCCTACATTATCCCTGATAAACTAAAGATTATTTTCAAAAAAGTTAGGGATTCCTATGAAAACTTCGATAATGTAACCCAAGGTGTGAAAAAATTACCAAAAAAAATCCTTATATCGCGTACGCTGCGGAAACTATTGACAATAGAGCAAAGTGATGTACTACAGTTTTATAGAAAACATCAATATCCACAAAAATGTCCGCGAGGGTATATATCTAACTATTATGGTTAAGTCATAAGAACCGCTTTTTGTTCAAATGATTCGATCAAAATCCGAGTGGAATGGAATAGTGGTGATTTTGGTATCGTGATATTAATCCTTATCCCTTTAAATGTTTTGGTAATTTAAGTTGGTTATGTATACGTAAATAACACTTTTATTTATGCAAATCAGACCTTTCGTTTAAAAGTTACGACGGATATAAAAATACTCTAAGTAAGAAAAATGTCGCGGATTGAGCGAATAGCCCTTCGTTTAGTCTATTTACAAGTGACCAGCTTCTGCCAGCGGCTTCGCCCGCGTGGTCCCTAGGGAACATATTCCCGGGATAAAAAGTAGCCTGTGTCCTTTCTCCGGCTCTAGACTATCTGTGTACCAAATTTCATTTCAATCGGTTCAGTAGTTTTGGCGTAAAAGCGCGACAGACAGAGTTACTTTCGCATTTATAATATTAGTAAGGAAGTAAGGATTACTAAGGATTTACACGTTAGCCTTTGTAGAGGGACGACAAGGAGATGAAGTTCATGGAGGACCTACTAAACCCGCGCGAACGAAGTTTCGGGCAAAGTGCTAGTATATTATATATCCATCGATTTTCATGAAATTTAGTATGTGAGGTTTTGGGAGCGATAAATCGATCTAGCTCGGTTTCATTTTTAGAAAACGTGGTAAAAAAGCCGAGCTAAGCTCGGTCATTTAGTTATTGAGTAGTAATTGGTCTAACGAGGAGAATAGGGCCTTTCTCGAGGCCTCGCAACTTTAACGTCTACGTCCGCCATGCTTGCCTGTGCGGAACATACTAACGCACTCGCAAGCGTGTAAATGGCATCCAAGCGTTTGTAAAGGCTTGGAGCTTGTGCACGTTTGGCAAGCCTCGGCAAGCGTGTAAATGTGGCATAGTGTTTAACTTTAAACATTGGTATACAATTTTTAGCCTGTTGTGTTTTTTTTTTCAGTGCATTTGATTTTTTTTTAAGTTTCTCGTTACTTCTGCACGTCTATTTCATATTTAAAAAATGTTCGTGAAATGGATCGCATTACCTTGTGTCATAACTTTTTATAGTTTGACTTTTGTCAAAAAAGTAGGTAAGTATTCTGCTTTTTTGTCAGGGGAATTACGCTGAATTAGAGAATCAAAATAAACTAGGAGGGGGAGCTAAGAGATCATCACATTTTCAATTTGAAGTACTTATTACAATCAAATAAAGTGTCTCGTAACTAATTTGAGACAGATAAAATCAAATTAGCAACTCTTTATTGTAGAATCTCCTTGGTAACGAAATGATATTTTAGTATTTGCGCAATTTCTTGGGAGTACGTCTTCAGTCGTTTTTATATTTCTTTAATATTGCACGTAAGTACATTTTCTGTATTTTTATACCTACCTACTAGTTTTAGACAAGTTAGTTTATAAAAATGATGAACCTAGCTAACTAGAAATTATTTTCCTACAAAAAGGTCTACCGACCCATTGAAAATTTGAAACGAATGCATTTATTGTCATAAGTTGTTAAGTACTTAAATCAACTGACTAGTAGGTAGGTACGTATTTCACAACGGTGTTTTGGTGAAGAGTGCCAATTTTAATGACGATATAGAGAGTATTTAGAAACGCAATAGACATGGATGGCGCCCACATAAAAACATAGCATATGTAATTAATGAACTATGCTACCCATTACACGCTCATGCAATCGGGTTGGAGCCATGGCGCGAAGACTTACTCGTTTTTTTTGTTGTTAAATTTGCCAATTTTATTACAGTTTCGGGTTGACCTTGACCTTAAAAACCATTTGTGTTCCGAGAATCATGGCCCTACGACGCACCGTTTCCGAGTTTTATGGGCTTCCGATTTTTTTTTTTTTTAGATAATGCTTTAAATATGTATAGAGCGTTTTATGCAAAGTAATGTTTTTTTTAACCGACTTCAAAAAAAGGAGGAGGTTATCAATTCGACTGTATTTTTTTTTTATGTTTGTTACCTCATATTAACCGGCTGGATGAACCGATTTTCATGATTCTTTTTTTATTTGAAAGCTGGTGCTTCCCGTGTGGTCCCATTGCCACCACGTCAGGATCTGATGATGGAAACCCTGAGAAATCGAGGGCAACTCTCGAAAATTGTAGGCACGTATTTGGTAAAAACTTGATATTCGTGTGTATATCGGGTGATACTACAAAAGAATGAAAGTTTGGATCAGACCTGATGATGGAGACGACAGAGAGTCAAGGGAACTCCACATCGGTATGTAGGAACTACCAAGTGTTTGGGCTTATTTCATTCGTATTGACGAGACCTTTACACCGAAAGCACTTAGTGAGTTTTATATTCATAACATAACATCACGCCGGTACGCTGTGAATGGGTACGCAGGTACCACTAAAAAGTGAAATATAAAAAACTATTTTACAAAAAATGTAACCGACTTCCAAAACAAAACACTACAAAGTATAAAATAACTTTAATTTCGGAAGTCGGTGTCAAAAAGCGAAAAAACTAAAAACACCGACTTCCGAAATTTAAGTTATTTTATACTTTGTAGTGTTTAACGAAAAATGTGACGCAGACGAAGTTGCGCGGGTCAGCTAGTTCTTAAATATGCGACGATCCCTATACTTATTAATGACTGATATACCTACCTACGAAATTTGAAAAAGGACTAAACCATTACTATGACCCATTCCAAAAACATGAAACAGACCCCCATTCACTTAAAACTCGAGAAGAAACTATTTATTTATTTACTTAGGGAAAACAAACAGTTACACAAAAGTGTTTAAAAATACAAAAATAACAATGTGTAACCCACGACGCTATACACATTTTAAACACAGCTAGTTGACCCGCGCAACTTCGTCTGCTCCGCTCCTATTGGTGTTAGCGTGATGATATATAGCCTATAGCCTTCCTCGATAAATGGGCTATCTAACACTGAAATATTTTTTCAAATCGGACCAGCAGCTCCTGAGATTGCAGCTCCTGAGATTAGCGCGTTCAAGCAAACAAACTCTTCAGCTTTATATATTAGTATAGAGTATAGATAATATATATTAACGGCACTAATTACACACGAGAAACACTGAACAAAATACTAATAAAAAGATAAAAAATGGATAAAAGTTTAAAAACATTAAAATTCACAATTTTTTTAATTAAATAAAAATTCAAATAAAATCGAAAAGCAAAATTTAAATTAAAGTTCAGAATTAAAAACTAATAAAACATCCAGATTTTCGTCAATCAATTCCATGCAACCATCAGTCACTGCTTTAAACAAGAGGTTATCCGTCAGTCACAGCCTTGACTGAGGTTAAACTGACAGAAAAATCTATCGTGTCTTGCGCGCCTTAGACGCTACGCGACGATATATTACACTAGTTTACAAGGTTTTTGTCCTAGAACGGAAAAGATTTTATTCTTAATTAATGAGGTGCTGCAAGTTTAGAAAAAAATATTAAAAAATTCCAACACGTCACATTTCGAAAATACTCCCCATATATTTTTGCAAAGATAACGAGACTAAAATTGAATTAGTGTCGACGTTTTTGATATTTTTTTATAATCCAAATGCTTTTTTAGCACCTTTGAAATATTAAAAAAGCTGCTTGGACATCCGCACGTGTAATTTAACCCTTGGTTATATGATTAAAGCCAAATGCTTTTAGCGATGGTAGTAACAATCAGTTTCGTGGTTGTATGGTGGGTCTTTATCATTTGCTTGCAATTTCAACAATCTATTTAAACTTGCATTCCAGCAGCTTAGCGTTCTTCTACATTTTTCAATAAACACTTGAGAAACCCACTTTTATCCCGATGAGAGACCGGAATTTTCAAGTAATAAAAGATAGGCATATTTGAGTGTTTTCTTTATAGAATATTATTTCTTAGATATAATAAGTTCACCAAAAACAGCCAGAATGTACTCTAACCAACCTTTTTGACCTTTTGAAAACAAACATTTATCAAAATGAAGACTAGCTATTTCAGAACAAACTTGTGGGTAGTCGAAACTAAAAGGGGTCGATATCTTCCATCTGTGACGTGATAAAAATAAAAAATGTACATGTTTGCATTGAGTTATTGCAGCTAATTAAAAAAATATGTAATTTGCTGCAAGGACATTTTTTTTTTGTAAACTAGTTTTTCAGTTTGGCTAGGACATTGCAGGATTGAATCACCTGATTGTCTGTTTAAAAAAATGATTCCGTGCTTCGGAAGGCACGTATAAGCCGGTGGTCCCGGCCGTCAAATAAAACATGTCGGAAGCCCTTGAGGCGGCTTAGAAACTCTGACACAGGACACTAGGGTGTTTCGGGTCGTTAGACCTTACTTGCTACCCACACGAAAAGAAGAAGGCAAAGACACCTTTATACCTGAGGAGCCTACTCTACTTTTCACACCTACTGCGAGGACATTGTTCGCAAGTCTTGAAGACAGGAGGATGGCCGCAAGCGGTTCCCGTCGGTCTCAAAGTTAAGTTCCATAAAATCACATTATTGACCTCCGGGCAATAATAATGGTACTGAATTTCATTATAACCCGCCGGGCAATCATCCGGGCATGACATCTAATCTGACGTTTTCGTACAGTTGGTGTGAAAAAGTAATAATGTATGTTGTCTACGTTATTATCAAGTAGGTACTATATATAATAGGACGGCCATAAAAGGAGTGACCATAGCGCTCTAAGTACGATAACTATATTGTTGCATATTAATGTACTGTGGAGGAGCTCGTGGCTACATAATAAAAGGCGCACGGATCGATCGTCAAGGTTAAGCAACGCATACTTGGTCTTTGGATGGGTGACCTTCTTAACATACCGAGACTCCTCCGTCTCTCGATGCGCACGTTAAGCCGTTGGTCCCGGCTGTCATTTGTAGATCTTTGGCAGTCGTTACGAATAGTTAGAAGCCAGTAAATCTGACTCCAGTCAAATCAAATCAAATCGTATATTTCAAATAAACCATTTACAGGCACTTTTGAATTGTCAAGGTCGGTCAGTCCAAAAAGATGAAGCTATTTGCAGGTTCCAAAGCGTAGATCTCTATGGAGAAGAACGTGCAAGAAACTCCACGGACACTCTTTTAAAAAATAATAAATTGTTACAAATTTTTGTTTACATCAAGTTGAAATTAAACAAACATGTGAGAACGATGTAAAGACGAGCAGGATAAAAGCGTCCGGGAAAAAAGGAACAATTCAAAGAAATATTTAAAATAAACCATGGCAACTGAGAAATGACCAGTCCCAACTGCCAGCGTCCGTTCACGAACATGACGCATGCGCTAGCACCATTCGGCTCAACCATTTTGAAGGGAGCCAAATGATCCAACGCATACGCCACTATCAGCCAGACTTTTGTGTGAGCATGACACTCCCAACCGCCAGGGTACATTCAAGTCAAAAACAAACCTAAAACTGATAGCTATAGCTTAAGTTTAAAGTGCACAGTACTCGCACATGTGCCGTTAGTCTTACCAAGAACTACCGTGTTACCCAGTTAATGGGTTGTGGAGGTCTGGTAGGCAGCCGCTCTGAATCCAGTTTGACTGGAAGCCTGCGAGAGTCTCATAAAAAAACCTAACAGCAATCACGTTCAAGAGGCTGTTCCTTATGCATGTTCCAGGTCACCAAAGATGGAAGTGCTGATGAAAGGTATCGTCATTGGGGCAGCAGCGTTGGTGGCAGCCGTCACCATCGCAGTCGAATGGTGGCAGTACCGACAAGTGCCCAAGGCACATGCAGCCTATGGCCAGCGAAAGCCAAAGAGTGATTGATAATGTCATAATGTAAGTATTATACCCCCTGCCCCGTTAATCTCGTGGTCATAAGCGAAACTGCGGGACGTGGGGTCTTTTTAGGGTTCCGTACTTATAGAAGTTTATGGAAGTCTGCATTGGCGCCGGGAGGGTATGCAAGGGGGTACACTTGCACCCCCCTGGCTTTCTTCAATAGAATAATGAATGAATAAATAAATAAATAATAAATAAATGAAGATATAAAAAAAACTGGCCAAGTGCGAGTCGGACTCGCGTGTAAAGGGTTCCGAACGAATTTAATAGGTTTTCCTGTAATCTTTAGGTAAAGAACTATTATCTCAATTTTTTTCAAAATTTTAGGCTCAGTAGTTTCGGAGACAAGGGCCCCCTTATCTCCCAAACTCCGAATGGTCATTTTTCGTCTAATTTCTTGAATAACTTCTAAATCATTTATTTTAAAATTATAAAAAAAATATAATTTAAACCCTCACAGTAAGCCCTTTCATCTGATATGTCACACGATATTGTTCAAAAAACTTTTTTTTAATTTTCTAGTTTGACCCCCAAAAGTGACCCCCATACTAAAAATTTAATAATTTACGTAACGCGTCCGTGTTTGGGTCATAGAAGTCCATATGTGTACTAAATTTCAACAGAATCGGTCCAGTGGATCCGGAGAAAACTGGCTGTGACAGACGGACAGACAGCGTAATGTAGTAAAACAGATCTAACAAATTCGAGGCGAGGTATTTCGAGCTCCCTCGCGTTCGGCCTTGTATCCGTCTTCTTTAGTTCTGGGTAAAAGAAAGAAGAAAGAAATAGTACATTGTTGCATCGAGCAGAAAGTGACAATTAGTTGCAACGAGTGTTAGTTTGGAGCCCGAGCTTCAGCGAGGGCTCTCAAACACGAGTGCAATTATAAACGTCACTTTCGCGAGGTTCATAATCTGCTTTTCTTTCAACTACCGTATAAAGAACTGAAGTCACTACAGAAAACGCAGACACAGAGTTTTCTTCCAACTACGCAATAATTTCATCATAACTACCCTAAATAGTGAGAACAAAGCAGCACTTTACTGCTTCAGAGTAAAACAGTGCAGTAATGATGTATCTTGCCATGTGTTTCTTGTGTAAATTCAAAATGACTATATTGTTATACTTACCTATAAAATTTGTACGCCACTATTGGCAAAATATGGACGCTCACAATACATATATTGTTAATACCTTGCATGTCTGATTCGACAGTTCATGTAATCGCATATTTGACAGATAAATTATCATTCTTTCTTTCTTTATGAAACTCCATTACTACACTGTATTTGCTTTAAAACAGTGCAGTAAAGTTGTATGCAAATCCATTACTGCATTGTTTTCGCCCTAAAGCCACTAATCCCCTTCATTTTTACAATCATGGCCAACTAGATTTATACCAGCCAATCAGCGCTATTCGGACCACAACAACAGGCCAATCGCAGGCTACAAGCATGATCAACTAGTTTTCTATCGGCCAATCAGCACTATTTTTACTCCCGGCGCAATTAAAAAAAATTAGATATAAATTGGCGCGAATCGAATCGCAACCTTTTTCGATTTCTTTGGCGCGTTGTTCGAATGTTACTATTAATTTTTCTAAATAAATTATTTCTACTTTATTTGACTTCAGTTCTTTATCCGGTAATTAAAAGAAAAGAAGATTATGAACCTCGAGAAAGTTACGTTTTTCATTCACTTTCTGCTCGATGCAACAATTTGCCCCAAGCATGACCTAAAGAAAACCTATCCTATTTGAGGCGGGGTTTTAAGATGTACCCCCCTGAAAATGTTCCGGCGCTCATGGAAGTCCATATCTTGTGGAACCACCATTACACGTCAATTTGTTTGTCATAATAATCTAGATGAGGCAAGTGATCAAAATACCAATCAAAATTAAATTTAAAATTTAAAAAACCCCCGACAAAAAGAACTATAAAAATAATTAAAAAATTAAAAAACACGCCTGCCATGCCAGTCGGGGGACCATTAAAGAAATGTTACAGAGTACCTACTGTCCCCCGACTGCAATAAAAAAGTTGCTTTTCAGTTTTAAATTTTTGGGCCAATGCTTGTTTTTAATTTTTTAGTTCATTTTTGGACATGGCAGGCGTGAATTTTAATTTTTTTTTTTTATTTCATACCTTTTAGTGATAAAACGATATTTTGATTAAATAAGTAATGCGAAACTAAATCGATTTTTGATTGGTATCAATGTGATACTAAAATTTCTTGGCTGTCCTAAAATTATTTTTTAAATTTTCATTATTAGCGAACGAGTGCATATTGAATACTACTGTGTTGCTATATTTTTGTTATGTACTAAGCAAGCTCTAGATGATGATAGTATAGGTCAGCAAATTTTCATGAAAATAAAAAAATATTTCCGTATTTTTTATGATCCATGGCTACCCCATTATATTTTTTTAGTTTTGACTAGCCTATGTTACCCGGGATAACGCAACGCTTCTAACGATACCACATAGGTACATCGAAATCGGTTAAGGCGTTTAGGAGTTACGATGGAATAAAGAAACTCACAAACATACATACATACATGAACCCTGAAAATATAACACTCCTTTTTTAGGCAGTCGTGTAAAAAGTAACAAATAATTTCTATTGATCCTTTTAGTTTAATATAGATACGATTCTTTGAGCTAAGGGTCTTCGTCTCGGGAGACCGCAAATCTTTTGTTTTAACTAAGTATAAGTATTATTAGCGGTCTCCCGACGCGATGACCCTTGGCTCAAAGAATCGTACCAATATTAAACTAACCCCGTCGTTTTTGCGGCGAGATCTAAAAATAATACTTACTAATTTTATTTTGTTACAGATGCAATGCAGAGCTTTAATATTTTATACTTTTAGAATTAAGTGATCCGTCCGTCGCATATTTTATCAAAAGCAATAATATTTAAAATAGGTAGTATAAAATAAGGTGCAAATCGTGCAAATGTAATTTATTGTAGATATACCTATTTACATTAGTAATATAACGCAACTCTTTTGCAATATTCTTTTATTGTATGTAATTTTTGGTTTTTGTTTTTTTTGGTAAGCCCGCTCCATCGTAGACTTTGTCTCTGTCATCTCTGACCTAGACTAGAGTCAAGAGCAAACCCATCACAAATAAAAAAAAAATTTAAAAAATATATGATATTTAATCACCATACAAAATTTTGTCGGCATCAAATGAAAAATAACACAAATTTTCAGTACCTATCTTAGCACATTTTCGGAAAGCACGTTGAGCCGTTGGTCTTACTCTTTTTTATTAATGGGAGGATATCCTCATGGATGTCCTCCGCCCTAGGGCGGGCGGAGGGGTCTGTCAGCTTACTGACTAAAACCACCCCGATGTTCCATCTTTGCCGGGGCGCCCACCTCTGCGGGCTACCTCGTGTCAGCGGGTGAGTGAGGTGTTTGACTCCCCCGGCGACGTCAAAGAGAGGCACATGGGAACATCACGCGCCGCCACCTCGGGTTCGAATGAATGGGGGACGACGGACATCCCCAAGTCCGCCGTCCCTGAACCCATGGACCCATAGTTATGGGGGCCGGGAGAGGGCAGCGTATGCCTTCCTCTGACTCCCGGTGCGCCTGCTGCAGGGCGGGAATCAGGTCGACACCTAGTCCCTCTCCCTTTCCGCAGCTTCTTTCTGCGCGATAACTGTTTCGCAGAACAAGACCACCGCATCCCAGGCCACCTCGCCGTCGACCATAGAACGGATGTTGGTCTAGCCCAGTTATACTCAACCTGCGGCCCGCGGGTCGCATGTGGCCCGCCAAGCTTTTCCGTGTGGCCCAGTAGCCTAGCACATTATTGATGCTATATTTAGTCAGTGTATCGTATTTATCTATCCTATACTAATTAAACGACTTCCAAAAAAGGAGGAGGTTCTCAATTCGGTGAGTATTTTTTCAAATGTATGTACACCGATTACTCCGAGGTTTCTGATCCGATTTCTGTGATTCTTTTTTAGTTCGATGCGGTATACTTGTCATTTGGTCCCGTAAAAATTTGATTCAGTTTGGTTTAGCAGTTTTTATTTTATGAGCAAATTTGCTTATTTCAATTTCTGCGTAGACAAAGACGTCGTCCAAGTGTCACCACTTAAAACTGAAAAATAAAAAAATAAATACAAAAAAATATAACCGACTTCCAAACAAAACCTACAAAGTATAAAATAACCTTAATTTCGGAAGTTGGTGTTAAAAAACAAAACCGAAAACACTGACTTCCGAAATTAAGGTTATTTTATACTTTGTAGTGTTTTGTTTGGAAGTCGGTTATATTTTTTTGTAATAGTTTTTTTTTGACTGTCCTTGACGATGTGCTGAGACTATTTCTCACCCACTATCAAGTATCAACGTGAAAAACTTGGCTTATGCCATATCAAAACGGTCCTTTTGTCACAAATTCAAAAGTCCCATTCATTTAGATACTATTAAATGTATAATTTTATTTTACTACTAGTTGACCCGTGCCCACTTCGTTGGGCGGTATTATTCGGGTTAATATATAACCTACTAGCTTTTGCCCGCGACTTCGTACACGCATATCCCGTTTTTATCCCGTTCCCGTAGGAATTTCCCACTCCCGTATAGCCTATAGCCTTCCTCGACAAATGGGCTATCTAACACTGAAAGAATTTTTCAAATCGGACCAGTAGTTCCTGAGATTAGCGCGTTCAAGCAAACAAACAAACAAACAAACTCTTCAGCTTTATATATTAGTATAGAGTATAGATGACACTCACAAATAACGTGGCTTTCTACTGGTAAAAGAATTTCAAAATCGGTTCAGTAGATCCAGAGATCTACAACCTCACAAAATCACAAACTTTACCTCTTTATTTATAATCCTTACTGTAATATACTATATATATTATATAGTTTTATATATTATATATATATATATATATATATATATATATCCTTACTTTCTTACTTATCCTTACTAATACTAGGGAACACGCGGGCGAAGCCGCTGGCAGAAGCTATAATAATAATATTATCTTTACTATATATATATATAATATTAAAAATGCGAAAGTAACTCTGTCTGTCTGTCGCGCTTTCACGCCAAAACTACTGAACCGGTTTAAATTAAAGGACAGGCTACTTTTTATCCCGACAGTATGTTCCCTAGGGACCACGCGGGCGAAGCCGCTGGCAGAAGATAGGTTATTGCCGCGCATCATATTCATGACAATAGTAGAAGCCAAATGTGGCCCTGAGAGAAAAAAGTTGAGTACGGCTGCTCTAGCCGGTCTGCGGGGCTAAAAAGGCGACTTTAATGAATTATATTAGGATCATAAAAATCATAGTTGAGAGCTTGTCATGCTCACACAAATGTTTTGCTGATGGTGGCGCGTGTTTTGGATCATTTGATTCCCTTCAAAATGGTTGAGTTAGATGGTGCTGATGCACGCGTCATGTTCGTGAACGGGCGCCGTCAGTTGAAACTGGTCATCTCTTACCTGCCACTTATTTTAATCTGTACCTGCATTTTGAATTGTTTATATGTTTTCTTGTTCTTTGCATTGTCCTCACATATAGAAGCAATCAATGTTAATGTTAACAAGATTTTTGTAACACATCACATGGTTTAAAAGAGTGTCCGTGGAGTTTCTTGCACGTTCTTCTCCATAGAGATCTACGCTTTGGAACGTGCAAATAGCTTCATGTTTTTGACTGACCGACTTTGACAATTCAAAAGTACCTGTAAATGGTTTATTTGAAATATACGATTTGATTTGACATACAACAATCTATCAAAAGACAATGTCCAAATTCGCCCTGTGCAACAAAAGTATCGGACATACACGATAATTCATGTTCTATTTTATTATATTAGTTGCAAGTACTTTTGTAACACGGACTAGCTGCATGCCAAAATGAACATTAAAAAGTATTTTCACGAATAATAACATGAATCGCCGCCATCTTCACCAAACGTCATGTCATGTCAAAAAAGATTAGGGATGCCCAATCGATTGTAATCAATCGATTGAATTTTTAAAGAACTGTAATGTAATTATTTTTAATATGAATCATATTTTGAATTTATTTCGAATAAAGAGCAAACAGAAGATACAATAAAAGCATTCAATTACCATTCCATATATTATTCCCTAAATGTATATTTAATTCAAAAAAACCTTCTGAGTATAGGTACTTTGTGCATGAGGTCATACTCCAATTTAAATAGATAGTAAGAATAATGCTGAAGTGATCAAAACCTTCGTATTTCACCATGATCATTATTCAAGGTTTTCTTATGATCGTTTAAGAAAGTGTGTGAGGTTTACTTCTAACTAAACGATTAGGTAGGTATATACAACTTAATATAAAAATAACTCTCCTTTTGGGCTTCGCCGCAATCGGGTAAAAATACTTATCGTTACTGAATACATTAAGTAGGTAGGTACTACAAATGTTTTTGTTATGTTATACAAATGTTATTAAGTATTCATATTATAAAAAGTATCGAAGAGTGTTTTTATAAGTTAAGTAGAACATTGTCATCCTTGTAACAATATCTTAGGGAATATCGATAAGTTGTATCGTATTTTTACACACACTCCTATTTTTGACGTCACTAAATTGTCACTTGTCTGTCTGTCACCTGTGCTTTCACTGTTTACATTAGCGTCGCTTGCTCTTTGTAATTGTGTTGGTGTGTTTTGGTGACTTTCGGGACTACTAATATTACGACTAGGCTATTATAATGGACTCTGATTGCTTTCAAAAACGACCAGACTAACACATACGCTATAGAAAGTGTATTTTGTGTAAATTGCGGCTCTGCTGGTGGTTCCATGTTGTTGGAAGATGATCAGATTCGTCATTGAGTACAACAATGGACTGCGCCTCTTTTGGTAATTACATTTTTACTTTGTTTGCACCTATATTATTTTTTGTTGTAACTTTCTGTTTGCGATCTCTCAGACTTTTTTTTCACTAATAAGTTTCTTTACTAACACATTATGTTTGCAATTTTCGTTTCCAAAAAAAAAAAGAAAAAATTTATAAAGTATTTTGGTATATTCATTATAGTAGAAAAAATCTGATAGGTAAATACTCTATAAAAATACAATTGAACTAAGTATGTTTTTTTTAGGTTCAAGCTCATGATCTCATATGCACCACTTGTTGGACAAGAGCTCAAGAGATGACTAACACTTCAGTAACAAGTAATGTTGGTAGAAACTGTGCACTCTGCAATAGAATGTTCGCACCTCGGGCATGCACGCTCACATCATCTGATTCATTCATCTGAAGACGGCATATTCTCCATAATGATACCATTCTTGTGCAAATACAGCAATTAGTTGCACCACAAAAAGTAAGCTTTAACCTCCATTTGTAACTATTTATATTTATAATGGCTCTGTATAGAAGAGAAAATATAAAATAAAACATGTTTATTTTATACCTACTTATAACATGTTTTTATATTACAGGTGACTGCAAATGATTACATATGTGATGTTTGTCATACATTATTTGTTAATAGAGTTACCACAACATCACAAGATTTGCAAGAAGTACCAATGGTTGGTTATCAACATGATCAACGTGTGGTATATGGTTGTTCTCTGGCACGAATCCAATGTCACTCCGAACAAGCAGAAAGTATCAGCCACATTTTAGATATTATGCGAAATTGAGTTCAACCCTGAGAGGTGAGAGACGTTTTTGATTGGTTAACTATTGCAAGAAATTAGGCTATGGTAAACATCAGATACCCATGCAATAACAGTCATTGACCCTCGTACATTTATTGACTTTCCAAATAACAAAAACAGAAATAATGACATAAAGCTGTCCTGAATCAACTTCTATTGTGATCCTTTAGGTTTTCTAGTAATGAAAAACGGTTCATAATTTTTTGTTTGAGTATCCACGAAGGGATATTAGAGAAAAATCTATGTAGATACTTTATTACATGTTTATCTGGTGCCGACCATAGTATGCTTAAACTTGCCTGATGTGTTATTTTGTTTAGCTAATAGATCTTTTCTGGTCAGTTATAGTCGTGCAACATTTGTAGTGTAAATTCTTTTATTTATTGTACTATAAATGCAATGTGTAATCAACAATTTTTTTTTGTTGCAGGTTCAGCCATCAGATTTGAATGAACTACAATTAAATAATTCCGAAACCATATGGATATTACGGGGCAAAATTCACAGCCGCCATATCAGCAATAAAACATATTTTGTTTACATAGCAATTGATTCAGCTCAAATTGGTCGACAAGCAATCGTACAATATTGCTGTAATTATGACCATTATTTTGTATTAAAGCTATGCGAGACATCAAAATAATGTCGACCCCTGCACAGTTTTTAGACAATATTTTAATTGCCAATTTAGATGAACAATAAACATGAAATTAAAATCTGTTTTATTTCTTATTCAAACATAATCAATCAGTAAGTTAAAGTAGGACTGTAGGTTTAACACAACTTACCGGCTACCTAATTGGTGAGGCTGGTTTCGTAGCCACGCGTTTGAACAGCGCGCAATGTTTTATATCACTACATAGTATAAAACAAAGTCGCTTTCTCTGTCCCTATATCCCTATGTATGCTTAAATCTTAAAAACTACGCAACGGATTTTGATGCGATTTTTTTAATAGATAGAGTGATTGAAGACGTAGGTTTATATGTATAATAACATCCATTAAATAGTGAAGAAATACTGTTATTTTTGAGGTTTTTAATGTGATGTCGTAAATAATTACATTTTATGACGCAGACGAAGTTGCGCGGGTCAGCTAGTATACATTAATATACACAAACATGTAATCTCACTCCAAAACCAATGCTAAGAATACAGGTATCCACTATCTACCTATGTTAATTAGATTCTATGCATTTAAACGTTGCACTTACCTATTTACTTACACTTAGGCTTTAGAAAAAAAAAACTGCAAAGGTACCTAATTATTTAGGTAGGTACTGAAAATAGCTAAATGTGTTATGATTTTGTTAATCAGTTTCTAAAAGATCACTTGGACCTATGAAAAACTATATCTAATATTCGTTGTTATGGTTAGATTATAACCTCAAAATCTGATACTTTTTTGGACATATATCTTTTCTGCAGCTAGTCCGCTATGAAAATAAGATCTTATAGGAGTTTACTAATGATCAACAACACAATACATAATTTTCCGATGCTCCTGGCTCCAGGGCGAACAATGTATGGGGGCAGAGCAATCTCCTTTCGTTTTCATTTTTAACGCTCAATCGCTAAAGCATTTCAAAATCGTCCTGCTGGGGGTCTAAAAAGGCCACTTTAGCAGAATCAGAAAGCACATCACGCTACCCGTCACTGTCAAATTTTCCCAATCAACCTTGAACCTAATGCTTTAGAGAAGAAGAAAATGTACTGTGTACCTTAAACTTAAGCTATAGCTATCAGTTTCAGGTTTGTTTTTGACATGAATGTACCCTGGCGGTTGGGAGTGTCATGCTCACTCAAAAGTCTAGCTGATGGTGGCGTATGCGTTGGATCATTTGGCTCCCTTCAAAATGGTTGAGCCGAATGGTGCTAGCGCATGCGTCATGTTCGTGAACGGGCGCTGTCAGTTGGGACTGGTCATTTCTCAGTTGCCATGGTTTATTTTAAATATTTCTTTGAATTGTTCCTTTTTTCCCGGACGCTTTTATCCTTGCTCGTCTTTTACATCGTTCTCACATGTTTGTATAATTTTAACTTGATGTAAACAAAACTTTGTAACAATTTATTATTTTTAAAAGAGTGTCCGTGGAGTTTCTTGCACGTTCTTCTCCATAGAGATCTACGCTTTGGAACGTGCAAATAGCTTAATCTTTTTGGACTGACCGACCTTGACAATTCAAAAGTGCCTGTAAATGGTTTATTTGAAATGTACGATTTGATTTGATTTGAATGAAATTTGACAGATTGTTGTGTGGTTAACATTATGATTCTGCTAAAGTGGCCTTTTTAGGTGACCTGCTCTCTTTCCGGCCATCCCATCGCAGTATGAGAGTGATGGAAGAGGGAGGGATCTGTGTTTGCACACACACGCCAAACTATAATATGTGCCGCGCCGTTGGCTAGCGGAGACTAGCTAGACTTGGTCTCCATTGGCCGCCATGGCCGAAATTAAAAAACCGGACAAGGGCGAATCGGACTCACCCACCGAGGGTTCCGTACAAAATTTATAGGTACAAATTACTTTAAATAAAGACTATATTTTTATGATTTAATTAAAAAAGTGTAGTTTACAGACTACCCTTTACTTGTAGTGCATAACGATATTACTCGCCAAATTTCATAGTTCTACGTCAACGGAAAATACCCTATAAATTTTGATTTCCTTGAGAATGTCCAAATATACGTTTTTTGCGGCATAAACGGCTGTATCTTTTTTTACGTTAAATAAAAAAAATGATTTTTTTACAGCTTCAACGGACTGTAGACATGAGTATATGGTTTTAATTTCAACTCAATACCTCCACGCGTTCCCGAGATAAAGGGTCTTGACAGACAGACGGACGGACTACAAAGTGATCCTATAAGTTCCGTTTTTTCTTTTTCAGTTACGGAACCCTAAAAAAGGAGTGCAATTCGACCCTTATGTATGTTATATATTGTCAGAATGGAACAGTATAGTTTTTTTTTCATATAACTCGACATAATTTTGTATGGTGTTCAAAAAATCAGGTTTGTTTATGTATTTAAGGATTTTATCTTACTTTGAGCAATCTCAAAATAATTTATTAAATATTTTAAATTTATATTATTTATTTGTGGTGTAAATTATAATCAGGGACCTATATTGCTATATTATCAACTACCTTTAATATAGGCCCAATATAATACAGACTTATTGTACCACTGCCAGGAAAAACTCTCTTCTAAAAATAAGAAGTAAGGAGCCATTTTGTTCAGCACGTTTTGACAATTTCAGACCAATAGAATTTTAATAGGAACCGACTAGCAATCAAGGCCTGTCGCAAATTTCTCATGGCTAAAGAATAACAGCCGCCGGGTCGATCTTCAAGGTTAAGCAACGCTTGCCGAGTTCGGTCTGTGGATGGGTGATCATCTTAACATACCGAGACTCCTCCGTGCCTCGGTGCGCACGTTAAGCCGTCGGTCCCGGCTGTCATTTGTAGATCTTTGGCAGTCGTTACGAATTATCAGCAGCCAGTAAAATCTGACTCCAGTCTTCCCAAGAAGTACCGTGTTACCCAGTTAATGGGTTGTGGAGGTCTGGTAGGCAGCCGCTCCACGTAAAATACTGGTATTCAGCTGAATCTGGTTTGACTGGAAGCTGACCCCGATATACAACATGTAACAGAATAAACGCAATACCTCTTAAGGGGTCATTGAACTCATCATTATGAACAACTTTCACTATGGGACCAACACTGAAATCGCGAAAAAAAAACAACTGTCCCATACATTTATGTGTGCATAACTCCACAAAATGTACTGAACAGCTGAATTTTTTTTTTGCGATTTCGGTATTGGTCCCATAGTAAAAGTTGTTCATAATGATAAGTACAATGACCCATTAAGAGGTAACACGTTGTATAAATGACTATAATGGCAAATAGGAACCGACTTGCAACTAAGGCTTGTCGCAAACTATCTTTGTTCTATCGACATTTGACGCGGTCGGTCTGTGGATAGATGACCATTCAGTTTTAGGGTTCCGTACCCGAAAGGTTACCAACGGGACCCTATTACTAAGCCTCCACTGTCTGTTCGTCCGTCTGTCTGTTAACGGGCTGTATCTCAAGAGCCGTAAGGCTGACAGTTGAAATTTTCACAGTGTGTATTTCTATTGTCGCTTAACAACAAATAATAAAAATTGAATTAAGAATTAAAGGGTGCCCATACATGAGGCGTTTTTTTTTCGGTTTATGGTACGGAACCCTTCGTCTTAAAACCAAAAATGTTTAGCTTTAAGAGGGAACTCTAGTCGGTAACTCTTGGGCCTTTCTCCAAACGCATTCCACTGTTTACTTCGTGGATAATGCTGCTATAGCAATATGTTTTTTCCAAATAATCTAGATCGAATTAATACGTGCCTCTATCATTTTCTTTTTTCCAAAACATAATTACTTAAAGAATTATGACAATCCAAAAAACCGAAAAAAGAGCCCGTTTTTACTGCCATGTTCAGACGACTATCAGACTTTGACAAAGATGTTCTAAATGTTTTTATATCATTTCTATAGATCAGTAGGTACAGTTTTGAACAAGAAAACAGCGGAATACAAAACGTCTTTTGGTCAAGGTTTTTATAGGTAAAATCAGCCTGAGCTGCAGTTGTCGCTTTCGCACTTTAGTTGGAAGGCGCAGCGCGACAGCATCGCGGCAACAGTTTCTTACCATACCTGTTTTTCAAATTCTTCGGGACTAGAGTCCCCTCTTAAGGCTCTAGATACATATTTTTATGTACTTAGTTTTTAAGTATGTATTATACGAATAATCTCAAGCTATCCATAAGCAATAATAATGCTTTAAAATCACTATTCTTAATATAAGTTTTTGTTTGATGAATAAATATAGTATTATCTTACTGTTGTTATTTATTTACTAGCACTTCCCCCGCCACTTCGTCCGTGCGAATTAAGTAGGGGCTTTAAAGGGTAGTTTTGGAAAATAAATCGCAACTATTTTTATTAATAATTTCTTATCTGTTTGACTTATTCCGTTTATCCACCCTAAAACAGCCACCCTGAAGTGGATAGTCGGAATAAGCCTGTAGTACTAAGGCAGCAGCGGCTCTAGATTTCCATTTCCCCCTCAGTCTCCATTAGGTAAGTCATGTAAGTTACCGAGATTAAAAGTAGCCGTAATACGGCTTATTCCGAGTATTCGTCTTAGGGTGGCTGTTTTGGGGTGAATAAACGGAATAAACTATCTATATTTGTTGCTGCGCCTACAGGGTCAGCGAAAATGTTAGGCCCCGTTAGGGGTTGTTTTGAAAAAATCCCGTTTTATTTATTCCACTTTTAGATTGTTTAAACCAATTTCCAAGTTATTTGAAGCAAGCAGTAATATCCTCGCCTAAAAACTTCACCCATTTATTTAACTTTTTTGATTTTAGAAAAATCCAAAAAAATGTTCTTATTTTTTATCAAGACTCCCAATGCCGAGTTTCAACTTCATCGAAACAAATGTTAAGATTCTTCCATACGAACTAACACCCCCTAAGCCCCCACTGGGGGTTTTGAAAAACGAATAATTTCAATCTTTTGTAATTTATCTTGTTTTTGTCTTTTGTTGCATTAAAATTTGTACTAAGTTTCAAGTACATTAGCCCGAGAAATAAGATTTTTCCGTATAAACTATAACATCCCCTACATCAACTTTAAGGGATTATTCTGAAAAACCAATAATGACAACCTTCCTAAATTATTTAGGCCAGTATTTGTACAAACTTTCATGCATATTGGGCCCAAGGAATACGGTTTTACATTTAAACTCTCATCCCCTATTTCACCCCTTTACAGGGGGAGTTTCCTAGAATGCTTTCAAACAACTTTTACGATAGGACCAACACTAAAATCACGAAATAAAAATCGACTGTCCCATACATTTATGTGCGTACAACTGGACAAAATGTACTGAATAGCTTTTTTTTTCTCGCGATATCTGTGTTGGTCCCATATTAAAATTGTTCATAACGATGAGTAGGTACAATAGCTAAATCGGCTTGATACCCTCGAGTTAACTAAGAAACGAGCAAAGAGGATCATCGGTAATGATAGGCCCGTCGAGTCGAAGTTCCAAAGCCTTGAGCATCGACACCGAGTTGCTGGCCTGTCGGTTTTCTACCGGTTACATTTTGGGGAGTGTGCGACGAAATTGCGTAGTTTAATTACGCCAAGCCCGTACACACACCACAAAACATTTTGGGAACACATTCATAGTGCGTACAGCTAAGGAGTAGAATTTCCTGCCGGAGTCTGTGTTTCCAGATAGCTACAACCTGGGAGTCTTTAAGTCCAGAGTGAATAGGTTACTTCTAGGCAAGCGTGCTCCATCTTCGATCACATCATCGCTTACCATCAGGTACTTAACACAGTGGTCAAACGTGTGACTATTAATAGTGAAAAAAAACGAAACTTACGGACGGAGCCGCGGGCGGTAGCTAGTATTTTATTAAGTCAATCAAAAATGAATTAAAACAAAAACAATAAGTAGTAAAAACATTTATTTAACGATAATATATTTGAAAATAATAATCGAACACTTCATTTCAAATAATAAATTCAACTTCTACATTTAACTAAAATAGTCTTCTTTGCTTAAAACAAAGTCAAATACTAAATTAACTAGAGAAACTACGGGGTCAACGCCCCCTGTTAGTTCAGCTACTTGAAATTAAAATTTTACGTAAAACTAGACAGAACTATTTCTGTCTATTTTAACATCAAATTTAAGTAAAAATAAAGAAAATACGCAGTGGTGAATAGAACCTGCCAAGTTTGCAAAATTTATTTGAAAGAGTGACCGCGGCCCTGGAACGCGGCGGGCATTAGGAGGAACACGGATGGGTTTTAGTCAGTAAGAGTCTGACACTCCCGCACAATGTGCCCACAGCGGGAGGAGGCATTTGATGACTTACCATCTAAAAATAAAGGGGTAAATAGAAACAAAACTTTGATTGAGATTTTCAATTTTACGCCATAGTATTCGTTAAAAAAAAACATTATTCTTTTTAAAGTTTATTTGTTTTTAAAACTGAAGAACATTCTTAAGCGCTCCTACGCACTAGCGAGCAGCCGCGGAGGCGGCCAACCGCCCCTCCAGTTTAATATGCATCCGCTGTTCCAGTTTAATATGTCGGCACAGTTGGCGCAGTGGTTGAGCGATCGGCTGCTGCGCCGCGTGTCGTCGGGGGAATCGAACCCCGCACGGAACAAATATTTTGTATGGCCTACATAGTTGTTCCGGGTCTGGTTGTTTGTGTATGTGACTTTGTATGTTTGTAAACGGACCCACGATACAGGAGGCAACGTTCTTTTTTTTTAAACAAAAAATATTAAACTGGAAAAGCGGCTAGCCGCGCGGTCAGACGCCCCGCGGCCAACCGCTAGTGCGTAGGAGCGCTTAATGTTGCAATGTTTGTTTAAATAACGTGCAAATCCCCTCATAGCTTTGTTTCTATTCACCTCTACAGCAGTGCGATTCTGTAAACATCTCACCGTGTCAGCTAAGGTGAAGCGAACATGAAGTGAGCTGTCAAACCATACAAACAAGATGGAATGACAGTTCAATTCATTCTTACTCCACTTGAGACGTTTGATAGAATAGATCGATTGTTTCTATTTACCCCATTGATATATAAAAAACCCAAAATACACACTCAGCATCTCAAAAACGTCCGCAAAAAATAAGCGCAATATGTATAATTATGCGCAAGTTTCAAACAATCTCGCATCGCTCGCCATACTGCACTGCTTTGTAAAAACAACTTTAAGCGATCCGTGTAAGGTTGAATTTGCAAAAAAAAATTGCGCATCACTCGCCATACTGAACTGCTATGTAAAAACAACTTTAAGCGATCCGTGTAAGGTTGAATTTGCAAAAATAATTGTTTATAGTATAACTGCACACAACTCCCACATCACACTTGATACATGTCAGTTTTTGACGACAGTTTCGAGTGTTGCATTTGTTCGAGACTGTGCATCTTGGGTTTTTTACATATCAATGATTTGCCCTGTTTAATTTGTTTTGTTGTCATTAGATATTGTCACTCATCACATATGTGTAATGTCACCAAAATCTAAGAAGTCCGATTTGACAGCTAGTCCGAGTAGAGAGGGATAGAAGATTGCTTTACCACTAAGTGCGAAAGAGATATATTTTTATGTCTCTTTCATACTTACTAGTAAAGCAATGTTGTATCCTGCTGTTAAAACGAGCCTTTTATTTTTTGACAACTATAGTTCCTCTAATTAATTTAATTTAACCCTGTATACTAAACTACGTAGTGGTACATAATAAAGAGTACTTATTCTATTCTATGGTAGGCGCCAGATAAATGTGCAATAACGGTCATTGACCCACATACATTTATTGACTTTCTTAATATCAAAAACAGAAATCTATATGCTTATATCTATACTAATACATAAAGCTGAAGAGTTTGTTTGTTTGCTTGCTTGAACGCGCTAATCTCAGAAACTATTGGTCCGATTTGAAAAATTCTTTCAGTGTTAGATAGCCCATTTATCGAGGAAGGCTATAGGCTATATATCATCACGCTAAGACCAATAGGAGCGGGGCAGTAATGTAAAATGTGACGCAAACGTAGTTGCGTGGGTCAGCTAGTACTAATATATAATAAATATAAACGAAATTCTTACGGAAACGGGAAATGCACGTACGAAGTTGCGGGCAAAAGCCAGTAAAGACATAAATAAAGCTGTCCTGAATCGACTTATATCGTGATCCTGTACGTTCTCTAATTGCTCGGGTATCTAGGTACGAAGGGATTTTAGGGAAAGGGCAATGTACTTTATTGCAAGTTTATCTGGCACCTGCTCTATTCTATACTATTCATTCTTGTAAAGCCAGGAATACACTATTCCAGTAATTTACATCTAAGTATGCGAGTACGTCATCTTACTAAGGACCATTTTCACCAATTCAAACTGATCGCGATCAAGGGGTCTAAAAAGTCAACTTTAGCAGAATCAGAAAGCACATCACGCTACCCATCACTGTCAAATTTTCCCAATCAACCTTGAACCTAATGCGTTAGCGATAAACATGAAAATGAAATTTGACAGATTGTTGTGTGGTTAATATTATGATTCTCCTAAACTGACCTTTTTAACCCCCTATTACATCTGAACTGCGTACAAGAGCTGTCAGTGTCAATATTCCACAGAAAATAACGACACTGACAGTTCGTAAACGTGGTTTGTATGCTGATAGTGATCACTTTCGTTGGTGAAATTCGCCCTAAGTCTACATATTATTTGTACAATGTCTTAAAAAATAAACACAACACCTGGAAAGGGGCCATAGTACTCATAATTATGAACAACACTGAAATCGACTGCCCCATACATTTCTGTGCGCATATTATGTAGCTCGACAAAATGTACTGCCTGTCAATTCTCTCGAATATCTTACCGTCTAAACTCAGGTGGAACGCGCATGAAGTGAACTGTCATTCCAACTTGTTGATTGACAGCTCACTTCGTGTTCACTTCACTTCACCTAAGCTTACACGTTGAGAGATTTACAGAATTACACTGCTGAACAGCGGGTCTAAAAAGGCCACTTTAGCAGAATCAGAAAGCACATCACGCTACCCGTCACTGTCAAATGTTCCCAATCAACCTTGAACCTAATGCTTTAGCGATAAAGATAAAAATGAAATTTGACAGATTGTTGTGTGGTTAATATTATGATTCTAATATGATTCTCCTAAAGTGGCCTTTTTAGACCCGCTGGTGCTTTTTATCGCGATTTCAGTGTTGGTCCCATAGTAAAAGTTGTTCATAGTTATGAGTACAGTGACCCCTTTTAAGGTATTGCGTTTATTCTTTGACACGTTGTAAGTGCGAAAGGTCGGATGGTATGTTTGTTACTCAATGACGCCAGAACGGCTGAATAGATCTGAAAATTAAACTGGCACTGACATAGATTATAGTCTGGAATAGCACATGGGCTACTTTTATCCCGGGAGTAAGTTCCCTAGGGGTAATTTCACACATACATGATTAGACCAATTCTGGATTAGCGAAGGTTGTAGTGGCGACATTTGGGGAAATCCTTCCACAAGGTGGACCGATGACCTGTAGTGGTATTCTGTAACAACATTTTCGTATCTCGACAGTCGAATCCGAGGTGAGTTTCAAATTAAGAACTTTATGTTGTGTGCAATAAAGCTCATTTTGTGAGTTTTGTCACTCAGGTGAAGCTCGATATCGAAATAGTTGTTTACAGAATAGACTAGCTGGTGAGGGTCGCGGGTAGCTGATGGATGCGAGACGCACAGGACCGGTTATTGTGTGCAGCAGTGGAAGTCTGCAGGCTGATATGATGATGACTGTCAAAATTGCTTGCAGACTTATGCAAAGTACTAAAAATGTGTATTTCTGGCTTTAACGATTTGTTAATAACAATAGAAATTTAAAAATACATTATTCCTAGAATAAACTACCCATGTTATGTTCTAAGCGTACGTGGCGCGTCCAAGCGTCCAAGTTTTGGAAATCCTGAAAACAAAAATGGGAATTGAGGAGATCTACAATAAGAGAGTTGTGTACTTCGCGAACGAACTAGGCCGAAAGTAAAGTAATCATTATGAACATCTAAATTGCGAAGAAAAAATCGACTGCTCCATACATTTCTGTGCGCATATCTCGACAAAATGTCTTAAACAGATGATATTTTTTTTCGCGATTTCTGGTTTGGTCTCATAGTTTAGCATTTATTCTGTTACAAGTTCTAATGTTATTTAAAATGAAACTTACATCGTCACAATATTGGCAAGGGAACAGTTCCAAGCCGTGTGTAGCCACGTGGTCTCTAAACTTGTCAGCGTCGCCGAATGAGACGCCGCAAGCATCACACATCCAAGCAGATTCTTCCGCCGCGTCTCCTACAAAATAAAATAAGTGTTTGTTTTTCCGAGGCCCTGTTTATAACTGACAATGTAACAATTTTACCAAAAACTGACATAATTGTTACAATTTCGCGACAGTTGTTGTTTAATAAAGCAGATAATGTATGAAAGAAACGTATAAAATTTTATAATTGTCAAATTGTCGCTTGTCACTTGTTACCAGTAAGTTTTATCAGTAACATCTCTGCCAGCAACATGTCTATCGACACCAAATCGTTGTCACTTAAAACTCTATCAGTAACAACTCTATCAGTAACAACTCTATCAGTAACAACTCTATCAGTAACAACTCTATCAGTAACAACTCTATCAGTAACAACTCTATCAGTAACAACTCTATCAGTAACAACTCTATCAGTAACAACTCTATCAGTAACAACTCTATAAGTAACAACTTTATCAGTAACAACTCTATCGGTAACAACTCTGTCAGTAACAACTCTATCAGTAACAACTCTATCAGTAACAACTCTGTCAGTAACAACTCTGTCAGTAACAACTCTGTCAGTAACAACTCTGTCAGTAACAACTCTATCAGTAACAACGGTATCAGTAACCACTCTATCAGCAACAACTCTATCAGTAACAAGTCTATCAGTTAAAACTTTATCAACAATTATTATCAGTAACAAGTCTAGTAACATGTCTATCGACAACAACTCTATCAATTATATCGTCTGTATCATGTGGATGTGGACCCACTATAAAGACTACAAAGAAACGCTCTTTACCTTCGTCTTTGGGCACCAATTCCGTCTTTAAAGCTTCATCAATGATACTAGAAGATGTGGCTTGTAATTCAGTCTTTATTTTCTTAGATTCTCTTGGCTCGAAATAAGGACAGGCTAAAGAACGAAAAAAGCCTCATTGTTCTAGCTTTGACACAAGTAGGTATGTTGGGAATATTCCCAGTCCTCACATGGATGGCCATCAGGTGGCAATCGGGAATAAAATTCCCAGTTGCCACCGGGTGGTGACTGAAAAGTTACAATATTGTACCCACTTCAAATCGCTTACACTGTGGCGTGGATTGCCAATCCCCTCAACGCTGTCTGTCTTACGGCCGCGATGAGCAACTACGAGGAAGAAAATTTGTTTGTATATCCCTAATAATAGCATTTACCTACTAACAAACCGGTCAAGAGCGAGTCGGACTCGCGCACCGAGGGTTCCGTCATCATATCAGCCGAAAGACGTCCACTGCTGGACATAGGCATCCCCCAAGCGTCGCCACAACGACCGGTCCTGTGCGTCTCGCATCCATCGGCTACCCGCGACCTTCACCAGGTCATCGATCCACCTTGTGGGAGGCCTTCCAACGTTACGTCTTCCGGTACGCGGTCGCCACTCCAGAACTTTTCGGCCCCATCGAGCATCTGTTCTGCGAGCAATGTGCCCTGCCCACTGCCACTTTAGTTTGGCGATCCTTCGGGTTATGTCGGTAACCTTGGTTCTCTTGCGGATATCATCATTCCTGATTCGATCACGCAAGGAAACTCCAAGCATTGCCCTCTCCATTGCCCTTTGAGTGACTTTGAGCCTTCTGATGAAGCTCATTGTAAGCGACCACGTTTCAGTTCCGTATGTCATCACTGGCAACACGCACTGATCATAGACTTTCGTCTTGAGACACTGTGGTATGTGGGACTCCGTACTATCATAGGGTTCCGTACTATCATATAAAACGTGAAATGTTTTTAAATCTTCATCGGCGAGGCCTATATTCGTCAGAGAATTTTAATACTGCTGTATATATTACAGCATTAGATCACCGCCATCTCTTGGACCGATATTGGAACTAATATATTTTTTCTGAATTTCTGAAAAAGTGTGCTATTTAGAGACATCGTATTATTTTTCCTGTAATTTTAACATAAACTTCTATCACATAGATTAATTTCAGATTTTTCTCTATGCAAACTTCGGAAATAAGGGGGGTATGGTCAATCTTTTTTATTTTTTGAAAAGTCGAAAACGAAGCGGTTTAAAAAAATGAGAAAAAACTGGCCAAGTGCGAGTCGAACTCGCGTGCAAAGGGTTCCGAACGAATTTAATTTTTTTAAACGTTATTTAAACACTACAGACTTCTAATAGGTTTTCCTGTAATCTTTAGGTATAGATCTACTATATCCATTTTTTTCAAAATTTTAGGCTCAGTAGTTTCGGGGAGGAATGGTGATTTTCGTCTTATATCTTAAATAACTTAGAAACCATTTATTTTAAAATTATGAAAAAAGTATAATTAAAACCCTCACAGTAAGCCCTTTCATTCGATATGTCACAAGATAGTGTTCTTTCTTTCTTTTTTAATTTTCTAGTTTGACCCCCAAAAGTGACCCATATACTCAAAATTTAATGATTTACGTAACGCGTCCGAGTTTGGGTCATGGAAGTCCATATGTGTACCAAATTTCAACAGAATCAGTCCAGTGGATCCGGAGAAAACTGGCTGTGACAGACGGACAGACAGACAGACACCCGAGTGATCCTATAAGGGTTACTTTTTTTTTCGGAACCCTAAAAATGATTGAGAATGGGCGAATAGCGCTCTTGCATATTCTCATATGACCCACCGCATTAATATTGTAATATTAATATTAATAATAATAATATTACAATATTAATATATATATATTCCTACACTTCGAATTTTTAAGAACCTAATTCAGCCGCTGTTGCAAAAAAATATAAATATTTCTTTCTTATTTGCAAAATATCTGATCAAAAGTCATCTAAATCTATTGATTTCAAAATTTCAAGTTGATACCATTAGTTCTTCGGTTATCCAGCTGTGGCTGTGACAGACTTAGACACACCATAAGGGTTTCTTTTTTACCATTTTGGTACGGAACTCTAAAAACCACAACCAAAAATAAAAAAAAAAAAACAAAAATCAAAAGTCATTTATTCAAATTAGGCTGAGTTCCAGCACTTTTTGAACGTTTACAAAAGACAGTCCCCCAAAACGCCCGCCCGTCACCACTTCCTAGTGTTTTAGCTGTGGAGAAGAAGTGGCCAACAAACTCCCCAGCAAAATGGAAAAGTCTGACCGCCAAACCCCTCGGTGTTGGCGATCCACGCCGCAGTGTACAGCGATGCCAAGTGCAGGCAATAACTTCCCAGAATAATAAGAAGCAATAATAATATTAAATTAAACAACATTTGGTAACTTTTTGTAAGATCGCTCACAGATTTTGTAAATCGTACTGTTATAACCCTTATAACAAGGCAATAAAGCCTAAGTCAGCTTTCACTTATAAACAGTGTACTTCTCCGATACTAAAGTACTGATGTTGCATTTTTACCCAATGAACAGAAATAATATGTTTAATTCAGTTAGTTAGAATCTGGACGCTGTCGCGTAACCTAGTATGCCCAAACTAAAGAAGCAATTAAGAGGGACATTGCCAAAATTATAAGTTCCCAAGAACTTGTGTGTCTGTGTTTAATTAAGAGGAACATTGCTAAATTAAAAGTTCCCAAGAACTTATGTGTCTGTGTTTAATTAAGAGGAACATTGCTAAATTATAAGTTCCCAAGAACTTGTGTGTCTGTGTTTAATTAAGAGGAACATTGCTAAATTATAAGTTCCCAAGAACTTATGTGTCTGTGTTTAATTAAGAGGAACATTGCTAAATTATAAGTTCCCAAGAACTTGTGTGTCTGTGTTTAATTAAGAGGAACATTGCTAAATTATAAGTTCCCAAGAACTTATGTGTCTGTGTTTAATTAAGAGGAACATTGCTAAATTATAAGTTCCCAAGAACTTGTGTGTCTGTGTTTAATTAAGAGGAACATTGCTAAATTAAAAGTTCCCAAGAACTTATGTGTCTGTGTTTAATTAAGAGGAACATTGCTAAATTATAAGTTCCCAAGAACTTATGTGTCTGTGTTTAATTAAGAGGAACATTGCTAAATTATAAGTTCCCAAGAACTTATGTGTCTGTGTTTAATTAAGAGGAACATTGCTAAATTATAAGTTCCCAAGAACTTGTGTGTCTGTGTTTAATTAAGAGGAACATTGCTAAATTATAAGTTCCCAAGAACTTGTGTGTCTGTGTTTAATTAAGAGGAACATTGCTAAATTAAAAGTTCCCAAGAACTTATGTGTCTGTGTTTAATTAAGAGGAACATTGCTAAATTATAAGTTCCCAAGAACTTATGTGTCTGTGTTTAATTAAGAGGAACATTGCTAAATTATAAGTTCCCAAGAACTTATGTGTCTGTGTTTAATTAAGAGGAACATTGCTAAATTATAAGTTCCCAAGAACTTGTGTGTCTGTGTTTAATTAAGAGGAACATTGCTAAATTATAAGTTCCCAAGAACTTATGTGTCTGTGTTTAATTAAGAGGAACATTGCTAAATTATAAGTTCCCAAGAACTTGTGTGTCTGTGTTTAATTAAGAGGAACATTGCTAAATTAAAAGTTCCCAAGAACTTATGTGTCTGTGTTTAATTAAGAGGAACATTGCTAAATTATAAGTTCCCAAGAACTTGTGTGTCTGTGTTTAATTAAGAGGAACATTGCTAAATTATAAGTTCCCAAGAACTTATGTGTCTGTGTTTTCATTATAGTGGATTAATTAAAGTGGTTCCAGTAAAACCATTATCTTAAAAAAAAAGACAAACGGAGTCGGCTTGGCAACAGTACGCCTCGTTCGATTAACCCGACTGCCCAGAAAGAGGGTAATATTTTTGTGTGAGTTAATCGCCGCAGTTTTCCGCACAAGAGCGGTAATAGAAAAGAGAAACGCACTGCGCGTGAAATACACTACATTCCGAGCAGTGGCGTAGCGAGTCTCAAAAGGGGCCCAGTATCAAACATTTTTGAGGGCCCCGTTTAAGGGTACTTATTATTCTTTTTAAACAAAATACTAGCTCTGAAGTGTCTCGGCAGGCTACGAAGGTGACGGTGGGAATAAATGTAGGACTGGGAGCTTCCCGTCCACACGTCGGGGCCCTTGTAGTTCGGGGGCCCTTGTAGTTCGGATCTTTGCTACGGCTGATACTGCGGTAGCTACGCCCCTGATTCCGAGCCTAAAAGCGGTGCGATAGGAGCCAGTTTTCGTGCGTCTGCTGAAAAAATAGTTTCCTTCCTTCTTGCCATGATGTGCCATGATATACTTACGTCCATGTCCCACATGGGTCTTGTAAAAGGTGACCAGCACACGGTCCATAGTTTCTGTGACGATCATATGAGCGGGACACGCTTTACCCGTTTTGTATATCTGTCTTTCAGGCGCTGGGCGTTTACCTTTACCCTGGAATTATTTATTTAAACTTTAAAAATAGTAAAAAAAAAAACTAATTGTATAAATTAGCTTTTTTACTATTGATAGGCACGCGTTTGACCACTATCTCACCTGATGGTAAGCGATGATGTCAGCGAAGATGGAGCACGCTTGCCTAGAAGTAACCTATTCACTCTTGACTTAAATACTCCCAGGTTGTAGCTATCAGGAAACACAGACTGGCAGGGAATTCCACTCCTTAGCTGTACGCACTATGAATGTGTTCCCAAAAAGTTTTGTGCGTGTGGGTGGGATGTCCACCATGTACCGGTGGCGCATAGCCGTTTATCTTCCCGGGGCTTTCGTATGTAGGTACATATCCCGTCCCCGTAAGAATTTAGAGAAATCCTCTCTTAGTGCTCCCCTACACTCCCCCAAGGAACTAGTACCTACTTAAAAAAACTTGATCATCAAATGACTTCTCACGCTCTGAGCAGAGCGGAAGGGAGTGTCAGACTCTTACTGACTAAAACCCATCCGTGTTCCTCCTAGTGCCCGCCGCGTTCCAGGGCCGCGGTGACTCTTTCGAACAAATTCCGCAACATATTCTAACCTACTTTTTCAAGCCAACAAATATTAATATTTTCTTTCGTTTCTTACTCACCTGATAAACGTAGACTCCTGATTGGCTACACATATAGTGAGACCTCACTCCCTCAATAGTTTGCTTGCTAGCTGTTGTCTTTCTGAATCTGTACTTGGTTTCCTCCTGAATCGCGCTTTTGAATATCATGAAATCTGCAATAGGATTATTGACTACTTTCAAAAATGTACATGAATGAATACGTATTTTAAAAGACTGAACAATGAAACGATACAAGGAATTGAATGAAACTATTCAAGGAATTGAATGAAACTACTAAATGAACGTAATGAACTATTCAAGAAACTGAATGACACTGTTCGAGGAACTGAAAGACACAGGAACTGAGTGACACTATTTTAGGAACTTAATTAGACTATTCAAGGAACTTAATGAAACTATTCAAGGATTTAATTAAACTATTCAAGGAACTGAATGGAACTATTCAAGGAACTGAATGGAACTATTCAAGGAACTGAATGGAACTATTCAAGGAACTTTATGAAAATATTCAAGAAAGTGAATGAAACTATTCAAGACGCTTACCATCCATATTGTGAAACTCCAGCTGTTCAACTTGTTCGTGGACCCGGTGAGAATGTAACAGGTGGGCGCTAAAGTTAGACCCGTAGCTGACTCTCTCATCGCAAAGGGGACATATGAAGGCTTTGCGTTTTTCCACCTGAGGTGAATAATTAAGAGACTTATCTTCGTGAGGAGCTCGTGGCTAAATAATAACAGCCGTACTGGTCGATTTTCAAGGTTAAGAAACGCTTGCTGAGGTCGGTCTGTGATTGGAGGATCATCTTAACATACCGAAGACTCCTCCGTGCCTCGGAAAGCACGTTAAGACGTTGGCCCCGGCTGTCATTTCTAGACCTTTGGCAAACTTTACGGATGGTCAGATCCAAGAAATCTGACACCAGTCAACTTGACACCAGTGTCTGTCTGTCGGTCTGTCAGTCTGTCTGTCTGTCCGTCTGTCACAGCCAGTTTTCTCCGGATCTACTGGATCAATTTTGTTGAAATTTGGTATACGTATGGACTTTTGTGACCCAAATAGGAATGCGTTACGTAAATAAATGAATTTTTAGTATGGGGGTCACTTTTGGGGGTCAAACTAGAAAATGAAAAAAAAAGATGTGACATATCAAATGAAAGGGCTTGCTGTGAAGGTTTTTATTATATTTTTTTCGTAATATTAAAATAAATGGTTTTGAAGTTATTCAAGGAATTAGACCAGAAATGACCATTCCTATTTATTCATATCTCCGAGACTACTGAACCTAAAATTTTGAAAAAAAATCAGATAATACTTCTACACCTAAAGATTACAGGAAAACCTATAAGAAGTCTGTAGTGTTAAAATAACATGTTAGAAAAATGAATTCGGAACCCTTTGCACGCGAGTCCGACTCGCACTTGCCTTTTTTTTTTTTTTTTTTTTTTTTTTTTTTTTTTTTTTTTTTTTTTTTTTTTTTACTATTGATAGGCACACGTTTGACCACTATCTCACCTGATGGTAAGCGATGATGAGGTAGAAGAAGGGGCACGCTTGCCTAGACGTAACCTATTCACTCTTGACTTAAATACTCCCAGGTTGTAGCTATCATCAAAGAGCTGTCAGCATAGAAGATGGGGCCCGCTAGGGCCAGTGCCTGCCGGGGTTGTGGAAACTGTTTGAAAGAGACACCGCGGCCCTGGAACGCAAAGGGCATTGGGAGGAACACGGATGGGTTTTAGTCAGTAAGAGTCTGACACTCCCTCCTGCTTCACCCAGAGCGGGAGGAGTCATTTGATGATTTCCCATCCTTAAAAAAAAAAAAAAAAAAAAAATGTTGTAGCTATCAGGAAAGTTACCTCGAATCCATGGGCTTTCCATAGGTGTTTGTTGAGAATCTGCTTTTGGCTGAAATCTCTATTACACATGTGGCATTTCTTACGTTCCCTCGGTACGTATTTTGGTGTTTGTTCGTTACAGAGTTTTACTGAAATAAAGAAATAAAAGAGGGTAAAGTCCCGCAAATCTCCATAGAAAAGGGAGGATCCTCCGACCAGTCGGTTGTTGTGTCCAGCGGGCAACTGCCCGATAGTTGATATTCGGACTGTTGTATATGTTTAAATTGCACGGAAAGCTCTGATACCGCGATGCAGGATTTCGTTAGTAGTTCGCTCCGGGCGGGATCGTTGCGGTTCCTTTTATTGCCATACAAATTTTGCTTCGTTGTTTATTTATAATATTAATAATCATCCTAACCTAATTTATAAAATTCTTCCGTTACTGACTGATTGACAACGCACAGCCGAAACTACTGGTCGTAGAAAGCGTTTATTAAACATATTTTTTATACTTACATCCGTGCTTCATCCGTAAATGGGTAAAACATGCTTTCTTACTGACATAAATATTATCACAGAAATGGCAAGGATACTTCCTGCCATCTGAATCTGATTTGATACCATGACACCTGAAAAGCGATGTAACAATAAAAGTAGAGTTCGGTTACTGGGTTGTGGAGCTCTGGTAGGCAGCCACTCCGTGTAAAATACTGGTATTTAGCTTCATCGTCTATATCAGACTAGATTGGAAGCCGACAATCATCAAATCAATTCACATTTAAACGGTATTTTTGACATTTGAATTGAATTAGGCATTTTATTTAGTATCTTGGAATTTGAATTGTATGTTGACATTTTAATAGTATTTTGACATTAGAGCTGAACTTTGACATTTGAATTGTATATCGACATTTGAATTGTATGCTGACATTTTAATCGTATTTTGACTGAATTGATTTTAATTCGATGAACTGTAAATTTTTATCTTATAATTGTAATTAGTGTTCCATCTATTTATTCATATCAAATTTTGGGCAGAATGTATAGCTCAACTTTTATACTTCACGGCCTCATTTGTAAACTTGCATTCTAACAAATAAATAATTTGATTGATTGAATTTGCACAGAAAGCTATGACACGGCGATGCAAGATTTCTTCAACGTAGTTCATTGCTGGCGTTATAGATGGCGCTGCATAATTTTTATGTTGCGGTCCAGATGTCGCTAACTACTTAGTTTTATTTTTTGTGCCGCTATTATAGTTCAAATCATTTATTCAACACAGTCACAGGGTTGTGTTGAATAAATGATTTCTATTCTATTGTGGCTGATATTAGGGACCATGGGAGGAGCTCGTGGCTAGAGCAAACTGTCGCACGGGTCGATTTTCAAGGTTAAGCAACACTTGCCAAGGTTGGTATGTGCATCTTAATATAACGAGTTTCCTTCGTGCCTCGGAAAGCACGTTTCAAAAAAAATCAAATCAAAAGTCAAAAATGTTTATTTCGTTATTACTCGTTGGAATGTTATACAGTTGGTGGCGTCCCCTTTTAAGCATATAGATGCCTGTACCAGGAGGCGCCGCTCTTTTATATCATACGAGTGTAATAATTTACAAAACGAGAGTGGAAATGAATAATTAATAGTCTAATTCTAGTTTTATCATAAGTCTGTTGGTGTGTGTGTGTGTGTGTGTTTTTGATTGTGTGTGAGAATGTTCGTGTGTGCGTGCTTGTGTGCGAGTCTGTGTGTGTTTGTGTGAGTGTGTTCGTGTTTCAGTGTTTGTGAGTGAAAGGGTGCAAGGTTGTTTTATACGGAAAGAGGCCTAAGTAACTAGGAACAGTTCAATTTAGATTTAATTTTTATTTAAATTTAACAGCTGATTTTCTGTTTCATCATAAGTTAGGTTTAGTATAGATATCTGTTTCTTTATTTATTTTATTATATAAGTAGGACGAGCGTCTGTCGTACTGAATTTTAGCAAATTCTGTTTTTACCCGGGTGGTGCAAGCAACATTGTGTTTTCTTCTTCAAGCTAGAATATTGGAATCTGGTGGTAGGGTTTTATGTTTTTTTAGTACTACTTGTATAATATATAACGTTTAGCCGTTGGTTCCGGATGTCATTTGTAGATATTTGGCAGTCGTAATGGGTCAGAGTCGTCAGAAGCCAGGAAATCTGACTCCAGTCTTGCCAAGAACTACCATGTCACCCAGTTAATGGGTTGTGGAGGTCTGGTGCGCAGCCCGCTCCACGTAAAATACTGGTATACAGCTGAATCCGGTTTGACTGAAAGCCGACCCCAATATAGTTGGGAAAAGGCTAGGCAGATGATTTGGGACTATGTAACTAACCTGTTATGGTGATCAGCGGGATCCCTCAAAGCAACGCCGCACAACGAACACTCCCTCAAAGGCAATCCTGTCCTAGGCTCCAATTCGTGGACCGTTCGTATATGATCGTGGACGTCATCAACTGTCGGAAGCTGAAGATCGCAATATATGCAGGTTGTCTCATCCAGGGCTTGGATTGCATGTTCTTCGTCTAAATCGTCTGTTTTAGGAATTATTTGAAGAAAAATAAATATATGTACAATATGTAACCGAACCTGGGCGTTATCTTTTCATGGGGAGCTACTTTCTAAGCCCGAAACTACGGACTTCTGGCTTAGAGAGTAGCCTCCCCCCCCCCCCTGAAAGATGAAATTGCCAACAAAAATTTATTATCCCATACATTTACCTATGGGATGCTACTGAACATCTGATTTTTTTCGCGTTTATGGTATTGGTCCCATAGTAGAAGTTGTACATAATGATGATTACAATGGTTTCCAGGTATCGCGTTAATTCTGTTAAAATCTAATTAGTCCGTCAGATTTCCAAAAAATATCAGACACGTATTTTTCCTTTTTAAAATCGAAGACGATACTGTGCATTGAAAACTTGCGTGCCATCATAGCGATATATCTCTATGATCTAGCCGTGGAAGGGGAACCTGGTGAACCTGGTGACCTGTATCACAGGTTTTTTCTCAAAAACCTATATCAGGCACCAGTCTCTCAAAAAGGTGGATTACAGCTGCGACATTTCTTGTACACATTAATGTTAAGTAAACTTTGTGAAGAGAGAATAAACGATAAATTACTATATATACACTTCTGGACACATCTATTGGCCCACCTTGTATTTTCAGTTTCGTTTGGTCCTAGCTAAAATTTTATATTAGGTCGAGCAAAAAGTTTTTATGCAGTTTTGAACCTGGCACATTCACAATTTCATTCAATAGTCTTTTTTTGAATTTCGAACACAGAATTTAAAGAAACAAAAGACAATTTGGAGCCTGTTTGTTGATATCGAACAATCGAATACTAAGAAAACTTGGTTTTATTGGTTTACTTGGATTTAATTCTTGAAAAAGTGATTGATATCTTTGGTTTTGCAACAAACATTACTTATTCTTAACATTAAGGTGAGGTTCTATCAATAATCTATGGATACTTCACCTGAAGTCGCCGCCCAAGCTGTGGCACTCATTCAGGCCGGACACAGCCAAAGAAACGTGAGTGCTCAACTTAATTTAAGTCGATCTGCGGTCTGAAATGTTTATCGGAGGTACCTAGAGACTGGCGGCTTTGTTCGTTGCCAAGGAAGGCCACGATCTCGGGTCACAACTGAAAGGCAGGATCGATTCATCGTGACGACCAGCTTGAGAAATCGTCACCTTACCTCCATTGAGATACAAAACCAACTTCGCGACTTCCATGGAGTATCTGTGAGCGCTCGAACTGTTCGGAGAAGGTTAAAAGAACGCGATATGGTACCACACAAGCCAGCTAATGGGCCCAAACTAACGCGAGCCCACCGAACAGCGCGCCTTCATTTCGCACGCAGTCATTTAAATTGGACACAGCAAGATTGGAGCCGTGTACTCTTTCCTGATGAGTCTAAAATTGTGTTACATGGCAATGATGGAAGGAAGAAGGTCTACCGACGTAAGGGAGAGCGTTCCGCACAATGCTGCTTTGAAGAGAGGGTTGCTTATGGCGGTGGCTCATGGACTGTCTGGGGCGGTATATCCGCGAGCGGCAAAACTCAACTTGAGGTTGTTACAGGACCACGGCTGCCAACATTAAATGCTGAAAGGTACATTCGTTAGTGCTTAAAACCTCACGTGATACCATACGCGGACTATGTGGGCCCAAATTTCCTTTTTATGCATGATAATGCAAGAGCACATGCGGCCGGCATCGTCAGGGAATATCTTCGGGATGTGAACATCACAGTTATTGACTGGCCAGCCAGAAGCCCAGACATGAACCACATTGAGCACATGTGGGACGAGCTAAAAAGACGTGTTAGGGCTCGTCAGCCAGTTGCCCAGACGATGCAGGAGTTGAAAACTGCCATAGAAGAGGAATGGGAGATGACCCCTCAAAATTTCATAGAGCGGTTGATAAACTCTATGCCTAATCGTATGAGAGCTGTGGTAGATGCCCATGGAGGCAACACGCGTTATTAAATTAAACCTTTATTTGATAAAACATGTTTATAGGGTTCCGAAAAAAAAGGAACCCTTATAGGATCACTCGGGTGTCTGTCTGTCTGTCTGTCTGTCCGTCTGTCACAGCCAGTTTTCTCCGGATCCACTGGACCGATTCTGTTGAAATTTGGTACACATATGGACTTCTATGACCCAAACACGGACGCGTTACGTAAATTATTAATTTTTTAGTATGGGGGGTCACTTTTGGGGGTCAAACTAGAAAATTTAAAAAAAAAGTTTTTTGATCAATATCGTGTGACATATCAAATGAAAGGGCTTACTGTGAGGGTTTTAATTATATTTTTTTCATAATTTTAAAATAAATGGTTTTGAAGTTATTCAAGAAATTAGACGAAAAATGACCATTCCCCCACTTATCTCCGAAACTACTAAGCCTAAAATTTTGAAAAAAATGGAGATAATAGATCTTTACCTAAAGATACCAGGAAAACCTATTAGAAGTCTGTAGTGTTAAAATAACATGTTAAAAAATTTAATTCGTTCGGAACCCTTTGCTCGCGAGTCCGACTCGCACTTGGCCAGTTTTTTATTCAAAAATCAGTTGTCTTTAACAAGGCGCATATCCGACTTGTTAGGCGTAGCTCCATGTCGTATGGTATTATGAATTCAAATTTAAAACAATACGATCGAAAAAGATGGTAAAATGTATCAGGTTTAAAACTGCATCAACAGTTTTTGTTCAATCTAGCAATCCTAATCCTAAACTCTAAGGTGGGCCAATAGATGTGTCCAGAAGTGTATATATATATTTTTATTTGTGATGAGTTTGCTCTTGACTCTAGTCTAGACCAGAGATGACAGAGACAAAGTCTACGATGGAGCGAGCTTACCCAGTAGGAGCCTGTTCGCTCTAACATTGAAGAGATTAGGATTGTAAGCGTTCGGAAACACAGACGCAGGCAGAGAGTTCCACTCCTTTGCTCAGAATCAGAATGTTTATTTGCTCAAAATGTAGGTACAATATAAGATAACTTACACAAACACATAGACACAAAGACGTTTGGAAACGCTTAGTGCGAATTGGTGGAATAGCAATAGGATAGGGAGGGTAAGTTGCAGTGTATCTGGATGTCTGATGGCAGAAGGGGGCCGGTGGGATGAGTTCGTAGAGGTCTTGGGCACACTCATCGAAGTGCAATCTGTAGAAGACCGACAAGCAAGCAACCTTGCGGCTATGAGCCAAGCTGTGTAGCTTGGCATCCATCAGTTTTACGTCGCCGATGAGCCTCTTAGCTCTGCGTTCCACCGAGTCCAGCGCGGCAAGCTGGTACTTAGCTGAATTTTTACTAAAACGTGACATTACCAGCCCCCACAGTTCAACTTTAATACTCTTCATCTTTTTCATAATCAAGAACAATCGTAGGAATGGAGGAAGCTTTTGCCCAGTTGTGGAACTTTTGAGATTAGTAAAAAAATGTGGCTATGTTGAAGTCTGTGGAATAACGATTTGGTATTTCCAATTTTCCATCGCGCTCTCGCACATTTGTAACAGTTTCATGTTTAACTGTCTCCGTGGTCGAGTGGTTTAGGCACTTGTCTTGTGACCCGGTGGTCGTGGGTTCGATTCTCACGAAAGCATACTTTGTAAAGTTGTTTTTCAGTTTGGTTGGGATATTGCAGGCTTGAATCACCTGATTGTCTGATAAAAAAGATGATTTCTTGCTACGGAAGGCACGTTTAAGCCGGTGGTCCCGGCCGCCAAATGGCGGTCGTCAAATATACCATGTCAGAGGCCCTTGAGGCGGTTTAGAAACTCTGACACTAGGGTGTGTGGGGTCGTTAGACCTTACTGCCCTCACGATAAGAAGAAGTACGGTTTGTTCAATTCTGGCGCTAAAAACCTTCGGTTCCGGCCTAAACTTCAACCCAACAGAAGGTTCGGTCGGGTGCTAAGAGTTTAGGTACTAAGTTTTTTGGGACAGGGTGGAAATCCTCATGGATATCCACGGTCCTGGGGCGGACTGTCAGAATTCTACCGACTAAAACAACCTCGTGTTCCCTCGCACTTACACCGAGGTCTGCAGGAGCATCTATTCATCTTCGAGGCTGCCCTTAAGAGGGAACTCTAGTCCCGAGGAATTTGAAAAAGAGGTATTTGAAGAAACTATTTCCGATGCCGTCGCGCTGCGCCCTATCAAGTAACGTGCGAATGCGACAACTACAGCAGAGGCTGATTTTACCTATAAAAACTTTGAACAAAAGACGTTTTTTATTCCGCTTTTTTCTTCTTCAAAACTGGACTGATCTATAAAGAAACTGGCCAAGTGCGAGTCGGACTCGCGTGCAAAGGGTTCCGAACGAATTTAATTTTTTTAACATGTTATTTTAACACTACAGATTTCTAATAATCTTTAGGTAAAGATCTATTATTTCCATTTTTTTCAAAATTTTAGGCTCCGTAGTTTCGGAGATAAGGGGGGGAATGGTCATTTTTCATCTAATTTCTTGAATAACTTCAAAACCATTTATTTTAAAATTATGAAAAAAATATAATTAAAACCCTCACAGTAAGCCCTTTCATTTGATATGTCACACGATATTTTTCAAAAAACTTTTTTTTTAATTTTCTAGTTTGACCCCCAAAAGTGACACCCATACTAAAAAAATAATGATTTACGTAACGCGTCCGTGTTTGGGTCACAGAAGTCCATATGTGTACCAAATTTCAACAGAATCAGTCCAGTGGATCCGGAGAAAACTGGCTGTGACAGACGGACAGACAGACAGACAGACACCCGAGTGATCCTACAAGGGTTCCTTTTTTTTCGGAACCCTAAAAACAAACTAACTCTATAAAGACGTTTGTTTCTATTGTTATATGCTTCTATTATTTTCTATTTTGTTTAAAACTTTTCAAATTTTTCTGATAGTCGACTGAACATGGCAGTAAAAACGGGACGTGTTTTTGTGTTTTTGAATGGTCATTATTCTTTAAGTAATTATGTTTTTGAATAAAGAAAATGATAGAGGCACGTATTAATTTGATCTAGATTTTTTGGAAAAAAAAACATTCCTCTAGCAGCATTATCCACGAAGAAAACAGCGGAATGCGTTTGTATGGAGAAAGGCCCCAGAGTTACCGACCTGAGTCCCCTCTTAAAGATACTATGCACCTCTGCCAACTTCGAGGAACATACTCCTCGGATATTGCAAGTGTATTATGAAGAACGCTGATAATAAGACTTACCGTCCAAGTCATCATCGTCTCCGTCAGAAGTCGGAGGTTTGAGAACGATCAAACTCTTCGCGTCATCAGGGGTGATGCATTCAGCTTCTTCAAGTATAGACTCGTCCAAGTACTCTTCATCTGAAAGAGATTTAAATATTTTGTAGATTTCAGGTGAAAGGTCGATCTTTGTGAGGCCCATGAAGTGGGCTAAATGAATTGCTGTCAATCAGTGGCGTAGCTACTCTCAAAGGGGCCCTGTATTGTATCAAACATTTTGGGGCGCCCGTGGTTAGGGGTACCGTTTTTTTTAACAAAATAGGTCCTACTAGCTAAGGACTGTATTGGCAGGCCACGTTGGAGACGGCGGGACTAACTGTACTACTACTATAGCTTTTCGACGGGGCCCTTGTAGTTCGGGGGCCCCGTATCTTTGATGCGGCTGGTACAGCGGTAGCTACGCCCCTGATGTCAATCCAAACAAGGTGGAATGATAGCTCACTTCACGCTCACTCCACTTAAGCTTACACGGTGGGACGTTAGGGAGCGTTCAAGTATTACGTAACGAATTTGGGGGTGGGGGGATCTTGTAAAACGTTACGATGCGTTACAGGTGCGGGAGGGGGATTTTTGAACTACGCATTACGTAACATTAACAAAGGTATTTTAGCGACTTTCCGGTACTTTACGCCACATAATTGTGACTTTTAGGTAAAAATGGTCACTTGGTGTTTACGTAACGTTTTCCTAGGGGGAGGGGGAGTACAGAAAAACGTTACGCGTTACATGGGGGGAGGGGGGGTCAAAAATCTCCAAAAATTGCGTTACGTAATACTTGAACGCTCCCTTAATCAGAAAAGACCGGCTGTCATTCCGTCGTATTTGTTTGGTTTGACAGCTCACGTCATGTTCACTTCACCTTAGTTTATATGCTTAGATCAGCTAGTCTATTCTGTAAATAACTACTTCGATATCGAGCTTCACCTGAGTGACAAAGCTCACAAAGTGAGCTTTATAACACACAACATAAAGGTCTTGTTTATACGAATGTGATACTCACCTCGGATTCCACTGTAGACACACGAAAATATACTTACAGAATAGCACTACTTAAGCGGATTAAATGTTGCCAGCGCCTTAGGCAAACCTCATCGGCACCTCTATAGTCTGTTTTTTAATCCCGAAGGCTAAATTGACAAGTGCAAATGGCAAACTGACATTGATTACAATAGGATTTAAGTCAGTTTTAACATTTGCACTTGTCAATTTAGTCTCCGCGATTAAAAAACAGACTTTAGATTAGGCACGTGCAGGCGCGGATCCAAAATTTCGCTAAGGGGGGTGGGGGAAAATTGTCTATATGTGTAGAGGGGGGGCGGGGGTTATTGTAAAAAAAATGCGGCGTGACAATTTTAACGTAAGAAAATTATAGATCGTGGTAAGCACAAAAAAATACTAATTGAAAAACAGAATTACACTTTCCACAACCCGGGAATAAAATCCGCTTAGCAGTCGTGGTTTGTGACCATAAGACCAACAAGACGATTGTTATTTACAATAACTCTCAGAGGTAGATACTGTGGATGTCGTAAAACAGTTGGCAGATGATTGGTTTTTGAGATCGAGCCATATAGGAATAGGTAATCAAGTAGTAATAGGGCCGTACTTCGGAATATCTATACAAATTAGGATTTTTTAATATTTGTATTAGGTACTTTTTTTCGTGTTAATTTTCCCCGTGCGCCCCTTTGTAATCTGGGGCCCCTAGGCACGTGCCTACTTTGCCTTAACGACAATCCGCCCCGAATGAGATTTTTACAGAATCACCCTGCTGATATGCGAGCTCCCGGTGGGCGATCACCTTTACTTTAACACTTGGCCTACACTAGCTACCACATACCTTTGACATTCTGCAACATCGCTAAACTCTTCGTAGTCTGACCTTTGAAGGATATTGACTTCTCCAGGTTTTCCACGCAATCAGAACATATATATTTGAGGTTGGTTGGCACCTAGTAACAGAAGTTATTGCTTTAAAATGCGTGATCCCTCACAATGGGCCTCCTCAGAAGGTTTAAAGTCACCCAAAGGCCAATGAAGGGGGCAATGCTTGGAGTTTCCTTGCGTGATCGAATCAGGAATGATGATATCCGCAAGAGAACCAAGGTTACCGACATAGCCCGAAGGATCGGCAAGCTGAAATGAAGTGGTCGATGGGGCCCTGGAGTGGCGAACGCGTACCGGAAGACGTAGCGTTGGCGCGGTCTCCCACAAGGTGGACCAATGACGTGGTGAGGGTCGCGGGTATCCGATAGACGCGAGACGCACAGGAGGGCTACTCTCTAAGCCCGAAGTCCGTAGTTTCGCTTAGTTGCGGGCGTATCCATATCACCTAACCACTGAGAATGAATGACAACGCGATTTGACAGTTACTGCCAAATCGTGTTGTCATTCATTCTTAGTTCGGGCTTGGGACTAACCTAAAGTCCGTAGGTGATACGGAGTAGAATACGCCCGCAACAAAGCCTGAAACTATGGACTTCGAGCTTAGAGAGTAGCCCTCCTGGACCGGTTATTGTGGCGACACGCGCTGGTAGGCTGCCGTCCAGCAGTGGCATCATAGCAGCCTTTCGGCTGATATGATGATGATGATGAAAATGCGTTTTTAGTGGTGCGGAGACAAGGTAGATCAGAGCAGAGCTGACTCAAACGCGATTTAGCAAGTGATAAGTTTCGAGGCTTGATGCTTGTTTTTTAAATCCATAAACCGGTAAAAGAAAAAAAAACTGGCCAAGTGCGAGTCGGACTCGCGTGCAAAGGGTACCGAACGATTTTTTTTTAACCTCTTATTTTAACACTATATTCTTCTTATAGGTTTTCCTGTAATCTATAGGTAAAGATCTATTATCTCCATTTTTTTTTAAATTTTAGGCTCAGTAGTTTCGGATATAAGGGGGAATGGTCATTTTTCGTCTAATTTCTTGAATAACTTCAAAACCATTTATTTTAAAATTATGAAAAGTATTTAATTAAAACCCTCACAGTAAGCAGTTTATTTGATAAGTTACAAAACATTGTTCAAAACACTATTTTTTTAAATTTTCTAGTTTGACCCCCAAAAGTGACCCACTCTCATACTAAAAATTTAATGATTTGCGTAACGCGTCTGTGTTTGGATCACAGAAGTCCATATGTGTACCTTTCAACAGAATCGGTCCAGTGGGTCCGGAGAAAACTGGCTGTGACAGACAGACACCCGAGTGATCCTATAAGGGTTCCGTTTTTTGTTCGGAACCCTAAAAAACCAGCCAAGTGCGAGTCGGACTCGCGCATGAAAGGTTCCGTACCATCGCCATTATTATAATCCACTAAAGCCGTTAAAATCGAGCAAAACCTCAAAAAACATATCTCTTAAATCATAACCCCTTTCATATTTAAATGTTATTTTATTTATTTATTTTGCGAATATGGCAATACAACTCCTTCAGCACTTCAAACGTCTGCCTGTTGCCATTATTAAAATCGAGCAAAAATAACACGTATCTAGTAGGACAGTAATTTTTAATTTATTTTTAATTGTTGTTATAGTGGCAACAGACATCCACTGAAAATCTTACCTGTCTATCTATTACGGGCCATGAGATATAGACTGCTGACAGACAAATGGACGGACAGCGAAGGCTTAGTAATAGGGTCCCGTAGGTCTTTGTATACTGAACCCTAAAAATAGTACCCACCCACGAAATTAAACACAAAAGAATTTATTGAAAAGATTAAAATATCGAGAAACCAAATTAAATAATAAATTTTAATGATGAAGTACTTAATAATTCCATGATTTACAAAACAGCAACGAATAATTTTGTAAATCAGGAACATTGTTCATTACGACGTTTTTAAAATAAGCACATTTATGGATGAACGCAATTATTACCTACTAAATGAAAATCTAAAGAAAATATTATAAAATTTGATACAAATTTTGTTTTTGCGAATATTTCCTAAATACAATGTAAATACGATCCACCATTTCAATATTCCCTATTTATAATGTCACTATAAGTATACCTACTAATTCTACTACAAGCAAAGGTCGGAAATAAAGAATGCTAATATGATTCTTATATAAAATCTATTTACTACTTCAAGACTACATACTAAAATAAGAAAAAGCCATAATATAACCTTAATATCAAAACAGGTTTCAAACATTTTCGCATAAGTTTCTGTGTTCTCCGCGTACACAGCAAATAGGTCGCATAAATCATTGGTGTTCATGCAACTGATGCAACCTACAAACTCTTCGTCCTCCATTTTGTGGTATATTTTTATTTATTTACAATCTAAGGAGGCCGGCCATGTTTTGTGATCAAAATTCAAATGAAAGAAAATGATCGCATTGATCACTGAAAAAAACAATTGAAAATCGCGGGTTTTAGTGATGTTACCCACTGTAACTGCTTTAGTGAATCGATCGATTTATAAAATATTTTGTCAATAGAATTTCGTAAAATTGGAAAACATTAATTAGTTCAGGTCTGTGCTATTATTATACACTTTTAAAAGTAGGTATTTAGGATCTCTCCTCAATACAACTCCTTGCGTTGATAGTGTTCATATGACTCGATTGAATGACTATAATAGGTAATCATGAAACTGGGTCAATTGAAATTTGCAGGCTACCTTGACGTTTCCATAATTATACAGAATTTCAGTTGTTTATAGGATTTCCATTCTTCTTTTACATAAAAAAAAAACAAATAAGTATTTGAAACATTTATTTTTTCACTTCCACAAACTACATAACAAAATATATAAGGATAGAAATATTCCTTTATACTACTGACTGGAGACTGTTTCCCATACTAGGAAATCTTGTCATACAGATTACCAGAAATTTGATTATACTGGATGACAAATCTCTAATAAGTGCGTTCGTATAAACTTGTGTTTGTTACTATGTCACAATGTATACTGAGCACACATTACTAAGAAAAACAACTTATTGTATTTGTTCCTCAACCTGCTTCTAAATGAGCAATAATTGAAAAATAATTAAATATAGACTCTCGATTGTGTACGAAGGTCATAAATGCAAAGTCACTTCACTATTAAAATTCGGTATTCAATTTTAGAGATTCTTTAGCATGTTTAGCATGTGCAAACGAGATAGCACTACAAAATTTATTTGAGTAAAAGAGAAGACAAAGAAAAACTGACATCACAATGACAGTTGACAAACTACAATGACATCTTATTTCAATGTTGCCAACGTTTAATAATTCCCTTTAGACATGGTAAATTTTCTGGCTTTGCAGTTTTTAAAATACTAATATAAATTTTGCTGTAATCGAACGAACAAAGTCCTAGAAGAATCTATACTTTTATATACTAATAAATAAAGCTGAAGAGTTTATTTCTTTGTTTGTTTGTTTGTTTGCTTAAACGCGCTAATCTCAGGAACTACTGGTCCGATTTGAAAAATTATTTCAGTGTTAGATAGCCCATTTATCGAGGAAGGCTGTAGGCTATATATCATCACGCTCAGAACAATAGGAGCGGAGCAGTAATAAAAATTGTGACGCAGAGGAAGTTGCGCGGGTCAGCTAGTAAGAAATAAAGCAACTATTTAAGGGGCAAAGCTTTGAACCTGATACTTTTTAACTTGTCTTCCTCTTCTTGGTTAAAAATCGTTTTGGAAATGCATACCTTCATTGTGCATACAGCTAAGGAGTGCAATTCCCTGCCCGAGTCTGTGTTTCCTGAATTCCTGATACGTACAACCTTGGAGTATTTAAGTCAAGAGTAAACAGGTTACTTCTAGGCAAACGTGCTCCATCGTCAACCACCAGGTGAGATTGTGGTCCTACGCGTCCCGAATAATAATAAAAAAGTTACTAATTAAACTTCTTACACTTCAACAGAGGTGAGGAAGTAAATGAGTAAGTAATAGACACAAACACAAACAAAACACAAACAAATAGAACAAATACTTTGCCACATTCAAATAATGATCGTACAACTAACGACTAATCGAAATATTGACCTCTCTCATGCATGACCTCCCAGTCGTACTTGACAACAAGCAACTTGTGAGATCACACACTAGCAACCCTGTCAGCTGGTTTTGAAAGGTATCAAACGTCAGTACAATTTTATTATTATTATTATTATGACAACAACGATCGAGTTTATCTGCCGTTGTGTTTATTCAGACAGTCAATAATTTTATTATCTTTGAGTTAGTTGCGTCTGGTGCGATAACAGGCAAAACAAGTATTAGCTTGATTCGTCTCCTATTCCTTTGTGTGCAAAATGATATCAGTGATTAGTAGAGTCGTATTTCAGTGCTCAGTGCTGTTCTTAGTCGTAGAAAGTTGTTATTGATGCTAAAACCTGTCTTGGCTGCCGGAAAAAACTATGCCGTCGCGTTCATTGACCTGTGCTCGGTGAAAAAATAACACGAATATTTTTGAAGGCTGAAAGTAAAGTTGTTGTTACAAAAAAAAAATGAAATTCAAGATAGACAGAGGACTTCTGCCCATAAAGGCTCACTTCTTCTTTTTTTTCGCGGGTAAGTTACTTTTTTAATTTATATTAAAATAGTTCCATAATTTTTTTATGGTTGAAGAATTTGTCTGATTTTTTTTGGAACTAATCATGCAATTCAGATTTGAAAAATTATTTTCGCGCGCTCCTATCGTTAAAAAGAACGCTTGGGGGCACAGCTAGTTAATTCTATTTTTAGTTTATGGTATAAAAGTAGGTACTTACCTAACCACTGATTATTTCTATAAATAAACATTTATGTATTTCTTTTATCGGTAAATCATGATTATCTGATAATATTAAAAGTATTTTATTATTATTCTCAGTATTATATTTTATTCTAATAACATTATTTATTCATAAGTTTTAAAGTATAATTTGACCTCTTATTTCTGAACAATGAGAGTCTTTGTCTGGCTTGAAAACAAACCCTGCAGTCATTTACTTACATCGTCAATTATGAATGTTTTATCACTTATTAAATAGGTATTTTATGTACCTACAAAACACTTTTTCATATTAATTAGTTCTGGGTATTCAATTAGTAATGTATAAAACATTAATTACAATTATACAAAAGTCTTTTTATTTTTAAATTATTAGATTTAAAATAGTTGTAGCTTCTTTTATACTAAGTATGAGACTATCAAAAGGGTGCCTGTAAATCTTTACCTGCCTAGCTTCTCCAGGCAGTGCCAGACTCTTACTGACTAAAACCCATCCGTGTTCCTCCTAATGCCTGCCGCGTTCCAGGGCTGCGGTGACTCTTTCGAACAAATTCCACAACCTTGGCAAGCATTGCCCCTCTCCTATACTGACATCTGACTGAGGATGGGCTTAGCCTCTACCCAACTATGTTATTTTTTATTGTTTGGATGGGAAATCATCAAATGACTCCTACCGCTCTGGCCGGAGCGGAAGGGAGTTTCAGACTCTTACCCATTCGTGTTCCTTGCCCTTGTGCTTGTGTGTGTGTGCCCTTTGTGTTCCAGGGGCACGGTGACTCTTTAGAACAAATTCCGCAAGCCTGGCAGGATTCCGAACTATGTTGGGGTCGGCTTCCGGCCTACCAGGATGCAACTAAATACCAGCTCTTTTCATGAAGCGGCTGCCTACCTGACCTCCAAAACCCAATAACTAATTAAAATCTAAACAATTTAGTAGAAAAAAATACATAAACAAATCATGTCAAGTTTTACCATAGTTCTACCTGTGGATAAAATGAAATACCTAATATAAATAACCGGCCAAGTGCCAGTCCCCTAAAAACAAAGAAATGGAAGATTGAAACCCTTATCACTCTTTTGAATGTAAGGGTAAACTCACACTGAGACGCGGTGCTAAGCTATTTAAGAGGGCTATTACATTTTTTCTTGGATTTGAGCGTTTGACTATAGTTTTGTTGTGTGATTATGGTTTATATATGGTCACAAATGAAAAAAAAAATATATATGGCCATGAAAGTTTGATTCTTTTTCTTGGGAGTGCTTTAATTTGTTTTCGTAAATTAGTAAAAACCTTGTCTCTGCAAAGGATGTTTTATAAAATTTTACTTTAGGCATCTTTTGATGCTTTGTTACATCGAAGATATAATAATTTAATCATTGATAAAAATGTTTATGGTACAACTGGATCTTACTTTGGAGCGCTTTATTCAATTTATAATGTTTCGTACAGTAATACACCAAAAATAATTCCGTAAAACAGAGAGTTACTGACAATTTTTCGTCCGAAATTATATTTCTTTCTATGAAAATATACTCCAAATTCAAACAAAAAGTAACTAATAACTAAGGCTACTACGTTACATTGCTTGAAAAAAAAATTGTCTATTTAAATGTAAAACAATATTTTTATACAATTGAAATTTTCGCTACAATCATTATAAATCTCGGAAAACGCTGTCTGTAGCTTTAGTCTGCGCCAAGCGCTCGATTTTATAATAGCACCCTTAACAATAAAATGGTCCGTTCAGCGGGCCGATCTTAGTGCACCGACATGCCAAATTTCAGCTTTCTACGACCAGTAGTTTCAGCTGTTGCGTTATCCGTCACTCAACCAGTAAGTAATGGAAGAATTTTATAAATAGTGATATTGTATTATTTATCGCATCGCTCACGATATGGCCTAACCTTTAATTTTGGGTGCCATTACGAAGTCAAATCACTGACACAAAAAAACGGACAGGAAAGGTTCAACAAAAAAAACATGTGTCGTAAAAACCTGTTCCAAAAAGTTTTTAGGCGATAACAAACCTTTTTTATCTTTTTTTTTGTTTTAAGGAATTTATTGGACGACCCTTTAATTTTTTTTTTACAGTTTCATGGGCCTGTTTTGTTTACCATCAGTTTCTGGAGAGATATCGACATGCATATATTTTTAACTAGCTGATCCGTGCATCTTCGTCTGCGTCACATTTTTCATTAATGCCCCGCTCGTATTGGTCGTAGCGTGATGTTATATAGCTTATAGCCTTCCTCGATAAATGGACTACCCAAAACTAAAATATTTTTTCAATTCGAACCAGGAGTTCCTGAGATTAACGCATTCAATCAAACCGGTTAAGTAATACGCGTTCATCAACATCGGTGAGGTCGCTCTGCGAAGCTTGTGAAGCCTTGAAGTTTCTGTGCTTTTTTTACTATTAATAGGCACCAATTGACAACTATCTCACCTGATGGTAAGCGATGATGTGATCGAAGATGGAGCACGCTTGCCTATAAGTAACCTATTCACTCTTGACATAAAGACTCTCTCAGGTTGTAGTTATCAGGAAACATAGTGTTTGGCAGGGATTCTATTCCTTAGCTGTGTGCACAATGAATGTGTTCCCGAAACGTTTTGTGCTTGTGGGTGGGATGGCCACCATGTAACGGTTGCGCATGCCCTAAGTCTTGTGGCCCGATGATTGAACGGGCTTGGCGGAATTAAACTATGCAAAACAATCCAAGAACGGTAAGGTCGCTCTGCGATGCCTGCGAAGCCTTTAGGAAGCTATTCTGCTTCTGGTCGGAGATAGGTGATTTTTTTTGTGGGTAGGAAATCATTAAATGCCTTCTCCCGCTCTGGGCGGAATGGAGTGTCAGATTCTTACTGACTAAAACCCATCCGTGTTCCTCCAAATGCCATTTGCGTGCAAGGGCCGCGGTCACTCTTTCGAACAACTCAGCAACGGGCTCAGCTAGGCTGGCTTTGTTAGGGCAAACACGCAGAACGGACCGAATGGGAGGTGTGCCCACCAGAGATTTTCTAGAGCGACGATGCGTAGCGAGGAGTTGCGCTGAGCGAAGCTAGTTAAATGAAGCGATCCTATTGGTTCTTAACAAACACATCCGTTCGCACATTGCTCACACTCACACTGCTCTCTGTTCACATTGCTCGCAGAACATATGGTCGATGGGGCCGAAAAGTTCTGGAGTGGCAACCGCGTACCGGAACACGCAACGTTGGAAAGCCGCAAGGTGGACCGATGACATGGTGAAGGTCGCGGGTAGCCGATCGATGCGAGACGCACAGGACCGGTCGTTGTGGCGACAATTGGGGGAGGCCTATGCCCAGGAGTGGACGTCTTTCGGCTGATATGATGATGATGATGAAACACATCCGTCGCTCGCTGCGCATCCTCGCAAATCTCTGGTGAAAACGCAGCCAAGTGCTGAAAACAGAGCTCCTATACCTACTCTACTCGACCATGCTAGAAAATTACATCTGCCTAGCCTTTTCCCAACAATATTGGGGTCGGCTTCCAGTCAAATCGGATTCAGCTGAATACCAGTATTTTACGTGGAGCGGCTGCCTACCAGACCTCCACAACACATTGACTGGGTAACACGGTACTTCTTGGCAATACTCATAGAAATATTATTATATGGCAATAATAGTATCAGATGTTCTGGCTTCTGACTATCCGTAACGACTGCCAAAGATATAATTATGAAATGACAGCCGGGGCCAACGGCTTAACGTGCTTTCCGAGGCACGGAGGAGTCTCGGTATGTTAAGATGATCACCCATCCACAGACCAACCTCGGCAAGCGTTGCTTAACCTTGAAATCGACCCGTGCGACTGTTATTATTTAGCCACGAGCTCCTACTACTTCTACCATGCAGGACACATGGTATTTTAATGTCTTGCGCTCACGACCGCTCCCGAAGATACCCGACCGCATGGCGAGTGCGCTTCGGTCTAGTATTACCTAAGTCGGACCAAATTGTGACGTCAGAAAAACGCTTGGTTCTGCCATACGAATCAATGTCGACGCGAAACATATTACATAATTGGTTTAAATAAAAGCTCTCGCTTGGATCGACGCTAGAAGAACGAGACGAGCTCGTGGCTAATTAACAGTCACACGGGTTGAACTTCGAGGTTAAGCTACGCTTGCCAAGGTCGGTCTGTGAATGGATGACCATTTTGTATACCGAGTTTCCTCCGTCCCTCAGAAAGCACGTTAAGCCGTTGTTGCCGGCTGTCATTTGTAGATCTTTGGCAGTCGTTATTTACGGGTAGCCAGAAGCACGGAAACCCAGTTGCTGGGTTGTAGAGATCAGAAAAACAGTCCCTTCATGAAAAATACTGGTATTCAGCAATCAGTATCTGTCAATTAGTAATTGCTTCACATTGTATGTTTTCTGATAACATCAGTGTTGCGTTAATCAAACGATTAATTGATAATTTGATACAGATAAAATAATGTTAGGCAACTATATGTGCCCACTAGCTTTTGCCGGCGACTTCATACGCGCATATCTCGTTTAATCTTGGTCCCGTGGGAATTTAGAGATATCCTCTCTTAATCAAATCAAATCAAATCAAAATTGTTTATTTGTGAGAATATGGTACAATAGATGTTATAAAAATAAGTTCCAGCATATCCTGCCATAATATGGCGTACAAATATTTCGATATAAAAAGAAACGAGGCCATGGATTACAGATTAAAATATGAATTTATAATATTTAATAAATAAAGATTGAAATTGTACTGTATTGGAAATGTAATAATTAATAAAATTGTATTATATTATTAATGACTTATCCTCTAAATATTCTTGAACACTGTAGTATTTTTTTTCTAGTAATAAACTGAACAATACCCTTTTGAACAACGGCAATGGTAAATCTTGAGTATTATTTGGTAAATGGTTATATACAATAATTGCCATTATAAAATTTTAGGGTTTCCCTTGATTTCATGAGATTCCATCATTCCGAATTTTTCAAATCGGTTCATAAATGACGGAGTTATGAGGTTACAAACATAAAAAAAATACTACCGAATTGAGAACCTCATGTAATGCGAAGACCAGAGGACCACGTCGTGCGAATTTGCTTTTCCATGGCTGATAGAAAGAGAGGGAGACCGCAAACCACATGGCTGACGAATGTCCATAGGGATATGAAAGGGTTAGGCCTAACAGACCAAGATGCTTACCAGAGAGATAGATGGCGCCGAATGATCAGGAAAGCTGACCCCGAGTAACGGGACAAGGCGAGGACAAAGAAGAAGAGCAGAATTTAGAACCTCCTCCTTTTTTTGAAGTCGGTTAAAAAAGCAATGACGAATATGTTTTTTTTTTAAATGTATATAAAACATTGAGTTAGTTTTTTAAGAGTTTGGTAAATTGTGTTCTCAACACATAATTATGAAAGAAAGAACGAAAAATATTTATTTGGGACTCGCACAAGACATACATATCAATCAATACATATAAGCTGCATATATGCTGTTATATGAGTGTATGTGTTATATCTTGATTTATTCGGCTTAAAAAAAATTCACGCCTTTGTTGGCTGACGATTGATGTCCATTCTCCACATCGTATTGGGTCACGAGGAAAACTAAAATGTAAAAATTAGAAATCTCATGTCTGTCCATTGTTTATTATTACACCAGGTAATAAAGTTTTTCAATTTCGGAAGTCGGTGTTTAAAGTTGTTTTTTTTGATACTGACTTCCGAAATTAAAGTTATTTCATACTTTGTAGTGTTTTGTTTTTTTTGGAAGTCGGTTGTATCTTTTTTGTAAAAAAGTTTTTAATTTTCATTTTTTGTGGTTCACATGTGCCCTTCACAGCGTACCGGCGTGATGTTATGTTATGAACTTGCGTCTTTTCTGGTTCCTGTCAATCCGTAACGACTACCAAAGATGTTCAAATGACAGCCGGGACCAACGGCTTAACGTACTTTCCGTAGCACGGAGGAATCTCGGTTTGTTTAGATGGTCACCCATCCGACCGACCTCGGCAAGCGTTGCTTAACCTTGAAGATCGATCCGTGCGGCTTATTATTTGACCAGGAGCTCCTCATGTTAAGGCGCGGTTACACGGTGCGGGATAGCACGAGACCACGCGAGCAGCGCCATCCGTGTAGATACGGCTCGGCTAAATCCGAACGCAAGCCAACTCGTATACCTACACGGCGCGTTTTAACACAAGCCGAGCCATTGATCCGTGTCAAAAAACCGACAAGCGATGGATCGTACGGTTGCCGAGCCGCGCCGAGCCGCACCGACCGAGCGCAGGCTGTTTAAACGGTGCGTGGCGCGCCGAGCCGAGCCGTTTAAACGCACCTTTAAGCTACTTCACTTATTTCATTACTAGTTAACGCGCGCAATTCCGTCTGCTCTGCTCCTATTGGTCTTAGCGTGATGATATATAGCCTATAGCCTATCTATCTATATATATATCTATGATATATATCTATCTAACCTTCCTCGATAAATGGGCTATCTAACACTGAAAGAATTTTTCAAATCGGACCAGTAGTTCCTGAGATTAGCGCGTTCAAGCAAACAAACAAACAAACTCTTCAGCTTTATATATTACTAGCTGATCCGTGCAACTTCGTCTACGTCACAATTCTTATTACTGCTCCGCTCCTATTGGTCTTGGTCTTATAGCCTTATAGCCTTCCTCGATAAATGGGCTATCTATCACTGAAAGAATTTTTCAAATCTGACCAGTAGGTCCTGATATTAGCGCGTTCAAGCAAACAAACAAACTTTTCAGCTTTATATATTAAAGTATAGACTAACTGACCCGCGCAACTTCGTCTGCGTCACAATTTTCATTACTGCTCCGCTCCTATTGGTCTTAGCGTGATGATATATAGCCTATAGCCTTCCTCGATAAATGGGCTATCTATCACTGATAGAATTTTTCAAATCGGACCAGTAGGTCCTGATATTAGCGCGTTCAAGCAAACAAACAAACTTTTCAGCTTTATATATTAAAGTATAGACTAACTGACCCGCGCAACTTCGTCTGCGTCACAATTTTCATTACTGCTCCGCTCCTATTGGTCTTAGCGTGATGATATATAGCCTATAGCCTTCCTCGATAAATGAGCTATCTAACACTGAAAGAATTTTTCAAATAGGACCGTTCCTGAGATTAGCGCGTTCAAGCAAACAAACAAACAAACTCTTCAGCTTTATATATTACAGTAGATATAGATAGATTTCATATTAAGTACAAAAATGAATAGATAAGGGAAATCGACTCGCACTCTGTACCTACTGACATGTTGCAACCTGTTCGTCGCATGTTTGCATTAGTTACCATAGTGCGAGATTTTTAACGTTCTCGATCGCGTTAGCGTCAACTTAAACTTGTATTGGAACCTGTACGTCTACCATCAGTTTTATCAATCTATACTCGCTAGCGACTGTAGTTAAAAATATGAGTGAAAACTTTAAAAAAACAAGTTTCTAATTTATTTTTTTAGTTATTGTCTAAGTTTTATTTGCAACTTGCTTGCTTGAAAGTTAACAACTTGAACAAATAAGTTAGAAACTTGTTTTTTTTTAAGTTTTCATATATTTTTTTAACTAGAGTCGCTAGCGAGTATAGATTGATTAAACTCATGGTAGACGTACTGACTAAGCGCCGTCGGGTGACAATAACGTAAAATCTTTTTTTTTTAGGGTTCCGAAAAAAAAGGAACCCTTATAGGATCACTCGGGTGTCTGTCTGTCTGTCTGTCTGTCTGTCCGTCTGTCACAGCCAGTTTTCTCCGGATCCACTGAACCGATTCTGTTGAAATTTGGTATACATATGGACTTCTATGACCCAAACACGGACGCGTTACGTAAGTCATTAAATTTTTAGTATGGGGGTCACTTTTGGGGGGCAAACTAGAAAATTAAAAAAAAAAGTTTTTTGAACAATATCGTGTGACATATCAAATGAAAGAGCTTACTGTGAGGATTTTAATTATTTTTTTTTCATAATTATAAAATAAGTAGTTTTGAAGTTATTCAAGAAATTAGACGAAAAATGACCATTCCCCCCCCCCTTATCTCCGAAACTACTAAGCCTAAAATTTTGAAAAAAATGGAGATAATAGATCTTTACCTAAAGATTACAGGAAAACCTATTAGAAGTCTGTAGTGTTAAAATAACGTGTTAAAAAAATTAAATTCGTTCGGAACCCTTTGAACGCTAGTCCGACTCGCACTTGGCCAGTTTCTTTTTTCATACAAATTGACATAGGTAAGCGAACGTTTACGTTAACGCGATCGAGTACGAGTACCATAAAAACTCGCACTAATCCCTCAGTTAGGTAGGGACGTAAATATTTTTTCACAGCACATGCACGAAAACGTCAGCTTATATGACATGGAAATAAAACCTAAAGTACGTCATTCATTATTGCCCGGCCCGGCCCGGGTTATAATGAATACCGCGGGGTACGGAGGGCAATAATGTGATTTGAATTTGGAACTCAACTTGTAGGCCGACGTAACTACTCGCGGCCAGCCACCTCCCTTCATGACTTGCAAACAATTTTCTTGCTGTAGCTTGAAAAGTAGAGTATGCTCCTCAGGGACAAAGGTATGCTTTATCCCCTCGGTGCATAATCTACCATTATATTTCTATGGTTAGGGCTCAGAGCGACACATGGCTTTTCGTCACAGCCACAACGCGTTGTGGTCTAATATCTTGAGCTTGAGCCCTACGCAAAAAATTTTGCCATGCGGTTATTTTTTATTTACCAACGGGACCCTATTACTAAGCCTCCGGTCCGTCCGTCCGTTACCGTTTGGGTACGGTACGGAACCCTAAATAGAAATTCGGCACTCGAAACTCTATTTTTAGGGTTACGTACCTCGAAAGGAAAAAAACAGAACCCTTATAGGATCACTGTGATGTCCATCCGTCTGTCTGTCAAGACCGTTTATCTCGGCAACGCGTAGAGATATAGAGTTGAAATTAAAACCATATACTCAGGTCTATAGCCCTTGCAGCTGTGAAAAAAAAAACTTGAGAGGTGTCAAGGGACACCCGGATGGAACGAAGTTCCTTTCGATTAATTAGTGAAGGAATTGAAATAAAATTTTATTTTTTTAAGTTACCTAAAAAAATATTTAAAAAAAATATCAAAAAAAAAAAAATCATAAAAAGATAAAACAGAAATAGAAAGACGAAACGAAAATAACAGGCTTGCTTTCTATGAGAGAGAGAGAGAGAGAGACAGACAGAGAAACACGCGCACGCCACACGGCTTACAACTATAGCAAAAAGTGTCGTTACAACTTTTCGTATGAGTTTTTTCCCTTTCACAACGCGCGATAAGGAACTTCGTTCCAAAAATCAAACTTCTAAGTTAACGTGAAAATAAACGATCGTATCTTTGGTCGTTTATGCCTAATCAAAAGGTATTTCCCGTTAACCTAGAACTATGAAATTTGGCAAGTAATACCGTCTTAGTGAAATTTTACAAGTATAGGGAAAAGTCTATAAACTATACATTTGTAATTATTAATCATTAAAAACATAGTCTTTATTTAAAGTCATTTGTAGCTACTTTGTACGGAACCCTCGGTTCCTTTGTACCGACTCGCACTCCTTAATTTTTTTTTTAAAGAAGGGAAATAAAAAAAAAGAAACGAAAAAAAATTGTTGTAATTGTTGTGTGTGTGGTGTTGTTGTGATTTGTTGTTGTTGAAATCATCAAATGACTGCTCCCGCCCTGAACGGAGCGTGCGGGTGTGTCAGACTCCTACTGACTAAAACCCATCCGTGTTCCTGCTAATGCCCGCCGCGTTCCAGAGCTGCGGTGACTCTTTCGAACAGATTCCGAAACCACTGGAAACCCCCTACAATGTCAAGATGGAGGATATCTTCACTAAATTGTCGTTTCCTACTCTGTGATCAACTAGGCCCGCATCGCATGACGTCAATACACTACATTGAACTTAGATATACTAACAAATTAGGCCAAGTGTCTGGTCACGGTCCGTGGTTGGGTCACCATCTGTAGCGGCATCAATGCCGCCACAAGAAACAACAACGGAGCAAATCTACATCGCAACAAAAACAACCGCGACGCCATCTATCCAACTAGCAGCGAACTACTACGTCGAAATCCTGCATCGCGCAAGCAGTTTACCGTGCGATTTGAACATATACATCAGCCCGAATATCAACTGTCGGGCAGTTGCCCGCCAGACAACAACCGTCTGGTCGGAGGATTCTCCCTTTTCAATGGGTATTTGCGGGACTTTACTCTCTGTTCCACCTAGCTCTACCGTACCGAGATTCCCCCGGGCCTCGGACAGCACGGTAAGCCGTTGGTCCCGGCTGTCATTTGTAGATCTCTAACAGTCGTTCCAGGGGGAACTAAAACTAAGCCCGAAGTCCGTAGTTTCGGGCTTAGTTGTGAGCGTATGCTACTCCGTATCACCTAACCACTAAGAATAAATGACAACCCGATTTGTCAGTTACTGTCAAATCGTGTTGTCTTTCATTCTTAGTTCGGGTTCGGGACTAATCGTAAGTCCGTTCGTAGGTCCGTAGAATTTGTTCGAAAGAGTCACCGCGACCCTGGAACGCGGCGGGTACTAGGAGGAACACGGATGCGTTTTAATCAGTGTCTGACACTCCCTTCCGCTTAGAGCGAAACGAGTCATTTGATGATTTCCCATTATTAAAAAAAATGACAGTCGTTACGGATAGTCAGTAGCCAGAAAATCTAACACCAGTCTTGCCAAGGGGCATCGTGTTACCCAGTTTAAGTAGCCGGCACGAATCGTGAGCACAGATGAATGCAGCGGGGTGATCCCGCCAATGTACGGTGGGCGAACGACACTCGCAAGCGCAATAGTCGATGAGCATTGACTGACGAACCAATAACGTGAAGCGTCAGAGCTGGCGTCGTCGAACCGACAATGGAGTGTGGTCACGACTCGTGCCGGTTATTATACCAGGATTAGGGAGTCAGGCAGTCGCTTCATGTAAATACAGGTATTTAGCTGCATCCAGTAGTAGGTAGGTAATATAGTTGAGAAAAGGCAAGGAAGAGCCTCGGTAATCTCGGTATGTGACGATTGGTCACCCCATCCATGGACTGACCTTAGCAAGCTCAGCTTAACCTCGAAGTCCGATCCTTGCGGCAGATTTTTAGCCACGAACTCCTTTTTTCCTCACATAAAGTTGATATTGGGTATTTTCTTAGATAGCATAATAATAATAATTATGATTCAGAAAGCGGTACTTCTGGACACGGCTCGCATTGTCAGGAGGTTCCTCTCTCTGGAGCCCTGACCGCCGGTAGCTTGGACCCTGTTCCCGATTTTTAATATGAAAAAATATAACAATTATGTATAGTTAATGAATAAAGGAAAATAATAATAATGCTATTTTTAAATCTGTCCGTTTGATTTTCAAAAACATTGAACTCGTAGTTTTTGCTATTTCAAATCTATCAAACTGATAAAGATAAAGTGCATTAAAGTTAAGGACGGCACTGCGGCCGCGTGTTTATTATTTGTATGGATGAACAAAGCAGCGCGGCTGCAGCGCGGCACCTTGCGACAAATTTGAAGGCGCCCTAAAGAGTGGGTGCTAATGACGGCACGTTTTACTGTACTAAAAACTGACGTCACGCGATTTTTCAACGCACGACATCGGCTTCATTTTTGTTAAGGTATGTAAAAAGAAAAAGTACGTGCCCAATACTTTTTGAAAATCTATCTCACGGTCTAAACCGATTTTTCAGAAAAATACCCTATCTATACTAATATATAAAGCTGAAGAGTTTGTTTGTTTGTTTGCTTGAACGCGCTAATCTCAGGAACTCCTGGTCCGATTTGAAAAATTCTTTCAATGTTAGATAGCCCATTTATCGAGGAAGGCTATAGGCTATACCGGGTGTAAAAGACATCGACGCACAAACGATTTCCATGGATCCAGGACATGATTCTGGACACCCCCAAGTTGGAATTTTTCGTCGGCTTTTTCCTCATTTTTTCATTTTTTTCAGGAGTTTTTTTTTACTTTAGACTGCTCATAATCGTTATTCTGACCTAACCCAATAAGATTTTTAATAAAAAAATCATTAATTCTCTATTTTCACCAAAAAAAGCAATGTAAATAAAACTACAAATAGGTATACGCTCAGCTGTGCAAAGTTCAAACGAAAGGTCAACGCATGCCTAGTACCTGCCTGCACACTAACGAGTGTGCATGTGTGTATAGCTCATCAAAAGCGCCGCTCAAACATACCGTCTAAAGACTGCCGTCATTAGAAAATAATACGTATCACAACAAAACGAAGTAAGCGATTTCCAACATTAAAGTAATTGCTTAAAGACGCAAATCGGTTACTTCGTTTTGTGTCGCTATGTCGTATTTTCGTATAACAGCTCACGTCTTTTGCACATGCCGCCGATGCCGACACAAGAGCCGATCTAGGTATTCTGTTGCTTTGATAGAAGAGAGCGCAAGGGGCGGCCTTAGATAGCCGACCGAGAAAATAAATCTTTTTTTTTTACTATTAATAGGCACGCGTTACACAAACCATAATAAGGCTAAAGTTAAAATAAGTAATGTTACGCTTATCTCAATTGGCTCTTGCTATACCCAATTTACGCTTTGATACATTAAAAGACAGAATGTAAAATACGGCAGCACTAAATTATGTACATGGTGTTGAGACTTAATAATGACAAGTGATGACGCTAATTTGTTTGTTTTAATTAAATAAAATCATACTTCCATTCAGTGGCGAAACTTGTTCGCTTCGTTCGGTTTCTTGCAGCTTGGGTTCTCTTAGATCTTATCATTTTTGAAGGCGACCAAGTAACTAAATAGTTGAGTTTTTCAATAAAAAAATCATTCAATAAATAAATAAAAACCAATGATAGATCCGCCACTGTACTGATGCACGTATGTCGGCGAAATCAAAGGAGAGTTCGAAAAGAACATTTCGTGATAGATTTTTGTTAGTATCTTGTTGATGTTGACCGCGAGCGAGTGTTTTTTTTGCGAGATTTTGTTTTCGGAACGTTAGGAAAGATAAGTTTTGGTTTGATACCAAAACTTATTATTAATTTTCTCTGTGTTTGTGTGTGTTTTGTGTGTTTGATTTAAAAATGTCATCTGGACTTGTGGAATCGGTAGATTCGGTCTGGAGCCATGGCCAGTTCGCTCACCAGACTTGACATCATTAGATTTTTTTCTTTGGGGTTACGTCAAGGACAAGGTGTTTGCGTCCGAGTGTTTACGACGCTGCGTGAAGAGTGTGCTCAGGACCCAAATTTGGCAGCGGCCACTTCGAACCCAATCTGTAACCAGATTGGGGTGAGCGAGCTTAAGGTAATTTAGTAGTAGGCAGATACTTACATTATCGGATCGCAATGTACTTACAATTAACCAACGAATCCCCTTTACTGAGCCTCCTCTGTCCATCCATCCGTAGGACTAGGTAATTTAAGGCTCGCATACAAGAAACGTGTTTTTTTGGGTTATGGTACAGATCCCTTTGTTTTAGAATCCGACTCTAACATGGCCGGCTTTGTTATCAATCCTTATCGGAATCGTGTTCGTGATTTGAAGAGACTAAAGTTACTAAAGAGACTAAAGTAATGTTCCACACAATGTTCTACAAGGATCCTGCGACCCATCCAAGGTGACCTTGCTTGTTGCCGTCCGTGAAGACGGCAGATACAATCCAAATTCATACAAAATTCGCGGATGGAAACCAAGCTCCCACCAAGGTCACCTTGGATTGGACATTGGATTAGGTACATCCGTGTGGAACATGCTTAAGCTTATGGCTCCTTAACTTCTGCATAAACATGTCAGTTGTTGTTTGCGAAGGGCCGATATTCGTAGGAACTTACGTACATTCAAAGTGAGTTAGGTAGTTCATTAGTTATCTACATTACCGGATCTCAATGTACTTCCAGCTTATTTTTTTAAATCAATCCTTATTCGAATCGTTATTTTAAGAAACTAAGCTTATGGCTCCTCTTAACTTCTTCAAATACAAGTTCTTACCATTAGTGGGTAAGTTTTTCTGAGTGATACAAATGATAAATTTTATGTGATAGGCATTATTGTTGTTGGCGAAAGGCGATGTAGGTACTTACATTCAAAGTGAGTTAGATAGTTCATTAGTTTATACCTACACGTTACGGGATCTCAATGGTAGGTACTTACAAGTTTCTTTTTTGTTATCTTATCAATCCTAATCGGAATCGTGATTTTAAGAGACTAAGCTTATGGATCCTTTTCTTCTCTTAAATTCTGCATAAACATTTTCATACCATCAGTAGGTACCGTAGGTATTTCTGAGTGATAAAATGATTTTGTGTGATTTGTTGTCGGCGATATTCGTAGGTAAGCATCTACGAGTACATTTAAAGACCGCAGCGCGCGCGGCGTCGCAGCCTTGTGTATGTGTGTGTGCAAGTAGTGTAGGTACGTATTTCATACAACGCTCTCGCGCGTTTAGATCGCGTTGTTCACAATACATTGCGTGCTCGAAAATGACAATTTTTGTAACCGATCATTAGCGAGATTAATGACTTCCATAATTTGGTTAGTGGCATTAGGTGTAGCCTTTTCGCGAAGTTTGCGTTACGATGTCCTTTACACCCTGTATATCATCCCGCTACGACCAATAGGAGCGGAGCTGTAGTGAAAATTGTGACGCAGACGAAGTTGCGCGGGTCAGCTAGTCCTATTATAAAACCTGTAACTTAGCTCCCGTCATACCATTCATGTTAGGTTCCTTTTAACCCTGCAGATAGAAATAGCGGGGTCGTGGTTTACAATGTTAAAATTGAATGATTATAGTTTGAATTTAGAATTCCCAAAATTTAATCTAGTATTATAAAGCTGAAGAGTTTGTTTGTTTGGTTGAACGCGCTTATCTCAGGAACTACTGGTTTGAATTGAAAACTTATTTTAGTGTAGGATAGCCCATTTATCGAGGACCAATAGGAGCGGAGCATGCATGAAAAATTGTGACACAGCAGAGTTGCGCGGGTCAGCTAGCATTTCATATATTTTCGTCACACGATTACCCTATTCTATGAGCGGCATAAGCATCTGGCAGCCACTGTCAATTCGCGTGAACGTGACGCTCATACCATGGGGAATATGCATGCTATTTTTAACCGACTTCAAAAAAATGAGTAGGTTCTCAATTCGACCGCGTATATATATATATTTTTTTTATGTGTGTTCGCGGATAACTTCGTCGTTTATGAACCGATTTCGATGAATCTTTTTTTATAGGAAAGGGTATGCTGCCGAGGTGGTCCCATTGTCACCACGCCAGGATCTGATGATGGAAACCTTGAGACATTGAGGGCAACTCTCGAAAATTGTAGGCACGCATCTAGTAAAAACTTGATATTCGTGTGTATATCGGGTAATACTACAAAAAAATGAAGGTTTGGGTCCTGATGATGGAGACGACAGAGATTCAAGGGAACTCCACATCGGTATGTAGGAACTACCAAGTGATTGGACTTATTTCATTCATATTGACGAGACCTTTACACCGAAAGCACTAAGTAAGTTTTATTAAATAGGCCCCAGTTCATAACATAACATCACGCCGGTACCTACGCTGTGAATAGGTACGCGGTACCACTAAAAAGTGATAAATAAAAAACTTTTTAACAATAAATAAATTTAATTTCAGAAGTCGGTGTTTTTGGTTATTTTGTTTTTTGACACCGACTTCCGAAATTAAAGTTATTTTATACGTTGTAGTGTTTTGTTTTTGGAAGTCGGTTATATTTTATATAAAAAAGTTTCTTTTTTATTTACGAAATGAAATACTTATCAGCTGTAGTAAACAATCACGAAGTTATTTTTAAATACCTTTCATCAGCGATGAAGTTATAAAGCTTCCAAGATTATAATTAGAAAGAGAAGTCCGAACTTTGACGTCAAAGTCCATGACGCCTATACAGCTGCCATAGAAAACAGCGTTTTCGCGAGAGGGACAGATATATTTGTTTACAATAATTATAATTATCTCGTTTGTTTTTCGAGCAATTTTGATTCTATTTCACTGTTAGTATTATATTTTTGTATATTTTTAGATACACTGTATAGATATTATTTTTTTGGGTTCCGAACAAAAAACGGAACCCTTATAGGATCACTCGGGTGTCTGTCTGTCTATCTGTCTGTTTGTCTGTCCGTACGTGTGTTTGTCCGTCTGTCACAGCCATTTTCTCCGGATCCATTGGACCGATTCTGTTGAAATCGTAAATTACACATAATTATGGACTTCTGTGACCCAAACACGGAAACGTTACGAAAGTTATATTTTTTTTTGTATGGGGGTCAAACTAGAAAATTAAAAAAAATAATTTTTTTTGCACAATATCGTGTGGCATATCAAATGAAAGGGCTTACTGTGAGGGTTTTAATTATATTTTTGTCATAATTTTAAAATGAATGGGTTTGAAGTTATTCAAGAAATTAGACGAAAAATTACCATACCGCCCCTTATTTCCGAAACTACTGAGCCTAAAATTTTGAAAAAAAATGGAGATAATAGATCTTTGCCTAAAGATTACAGGAAAACCTATTAGAATTCAATAGTGTTAAAATAACATGTTAAAAAAAATAAATTCATTCGGAACCCTTTGCACGCGAGTCCGACTCGCACTTGTTTTTATGCATATTCCCTATTGTTGTAGGTAAAATAAAAAACATGACAAACAATAACACACAAATGTTGTATTAGACGCATTGGCTGGATGTCATTTAGGCCGCTGATTAAACGGCGCCGTTCAAAGAAACAAATTGGCATCCAATTGTGACATAGACAAAGTTGAACGTACCAACAGAGCCTAAATATAATCTGTTGACTCTTTTCGACCGTAGTTGCTCCTGACCCTGATCCAAGGCCCCTTCACTTTGACGCCTGCTTCCTAATATAATGAAATAATGGCTGTCGTGGATACGTGGTCCACGTAGCGTTCCCTGTGACTCATTGTATAATCAGCGGTGGCCTTACGCACAGCGAATTTTATTCGCCGGCAGAATTCTGCGACATATTATGTAAATTGAGTGGCGTAGCCACATATTTTTAACTGACGTCCAAAAAAGGAGGAGGTTCTCAATTCGGTGGATATTTTTTTTTTTAAGTATGTACACCTATTACTTCGAGGTTTCTGATCCGATTTCTGTGATTCTTTTTAGTTCGATACAGTATACTTGCCATTTGGTCCCGTAAAAATTTGATTCAGTTTGATTCAGTTTGGTTCAGTAGTTTTTATTTTATGAGCATTTTTAGGGTTCCGAAAAAAAAAAGGAACCCTTATAGGATCACTCGGGTGTCTGTCTGTCTGTCTGTCTGTCCGTCTGTCACAGCCAGTTTTCTCCGGATCCACTGGACCGATTCGGTTGAAATTTGGTACATATATGGATTTCTGTAACCCAAACACGGACGCGTTACGTATATCATTAAATTTTTAGTATGGGGGTCACTTTTGGGGGTCAAACTAGAAAATTAAAAAAAAAGTTTTTTAACAATATAGTGTGACATATCAAATGAAAGGGCTTACTGTGAGGGTTTTAATTATATTTTTTTCATAATTTTAAAATAAATGGTTTTGAAGTTATTCAACAAATTAGACGAAAAATGACCATTCCCCCCCCCCCTTATCTCCGAAAGTACTGAGCCTAAAATTTTGAAAAAAATGGAGATAATAGATCTTTACCTAAAGATCACAGGAAAACCTATTAGAAGTCTGTAGTGTAAAAATAACATGTTAAAAAAATTAAATTCGTTCGGAACCCTTTGCACGCGAGTCCGACTCGCACTTGGCCAGTTTTGCTTATTTCAATCTCTGTGCTGACGAAGACATCGTCCAAGTCAATCACCACTTAATAGTGAAAAATAAAATACTTTTTACAAAAACATATAACCGACTTCCAAACAAAACAAGTAGTGTAGTAGTAGGGATACTCCTCAAGGAACTTATATGCTGAATTTCAACTTTCTACGACCAGTAGTTTCGGCTGTGCGTTGCCTGTCAGCCACAACAAGTTCACTGTCCGAACAGCAAACACAAGTTAAAAATCAGCGCAGACCACATGTGGTCTGTTTCTGTTGGACTGTGAACCGGTCACAGCCGGTCAGCTTTTGTTTGTTTAGCCGTGGTCTAAGTGTCCTCTACCCATATACACATAAATGTTTCATGGTGCGCCGCGATTGTGAAAATAAAAATACTTAATAATTTCGGAAGTCGGTTTCAAAAAACGAAATAGCAAAAAACACCGACTTCCGAAATTATTAAATATTTTTTAAATTAAAGTTAAGTATTTTATACTTTGTAGTGGAATGTTTTTAGAAGTCGGTTATATTTTTTGTTAAAAAGTTTTTTATTTTTCACCTTTTAGTGGTACCTGCGGCTGCGTACCCATTCACAGCGTACGGCGTGATGTTATGTTATGAACTGGGGCCTACCTATTTAATAAAACTTACTTAGTGCTTTCGGAGTAAAGGTCTCGTCAATACGAATGAAATAAGCCCAAACACTTGGTAGCTCCTACATACCGATGTGGAGTTCCCTTGACTCTCTGTCGTCTCCATCATCAGGTCTGATCCAAACCTTCATTTTTTTGTAGTATCACCCGATATACACACGAATATCAAGTTTTTACCAGATGCGTGCCTACAATTTTCGAGTTGTCCTCGATTTCTCAGGGTTTCCATCATCAGATCTTGACGTGACGATTTTATGTCACCGAAAAATTGCAACCGTCGTAGAATTGTAAAATATCGCGTGAAATTATAAAATATTTTTTTCTTAATAAGCCACGGATATATTGGAAACCATTGAATTTGGGTGGGATTTATTGCATATAAAACGATTTTTTCATAAATAATAGTACATTTACTTAAATTTATTTTAATACGTTACGAACTAAATAACTAATAAACCTAACTATATACACATGAATATACAAAAAAAAAATACACTCAGGCGTCGAAGAATTCCTCCGCATCGCTGTCATCCGGAAACGTGTCCAGCTTTACTTAAACGTAAATTCGCAAAAAACTCTCTCTCGCAACTGCAAGGGATTACTAGCGTCACGCAAGCGGCGCCTCTCAATTCGCAAATGGCTTTTGTTTTCGCTGTTCTTCAGCATGTCCCAACAATATTAGACGTGCCATTCCTCTTTGCTAACACGAATAACAATAATTTAACACTTATCAAACACAAAAAACTTCTAACTCTACTTTACCCAACACTCGGCTTCGGTGTTAATAACAAGAATTTTATTCTTAAAACTCTACTTATGAGTAGTTTCTTTCACGAGAATTGTGACAATTTATATCAATTTGATGTCCACTCTAAGCTTACACACACACACACACACACACACACACACACACTATATGGATCTCTTGGCCTGAAATAAAATTTTTGAATTTGAATTTGAATTTAAAAGCTTACACAATAACAATCTTACAAGTATCGATACGTTAACATCTGTCAAAATGTGTTACGGTGACTATCGGCGATACTGGGTGCTCATGACGTCATCCTTGTAAGTCACTGAAGATGGCTGGCAGCATTGCCACGTTGAATGGCAATACTAATTCTTTGAGCAACGAACGAGCCAGCCCTGGTCACGCAGTGTCGATCAGTCGGCGAAAAATGTCCTTAAAAAGGAGACGCGCACTCGGACCCCATGACCCGCGTTTCGACCCTGTACCAATAAGGTTACAGTATTTGTGCCGCTTGAGGGCTCGGCAGCCGCAGCAGCAGCGCCGGCACAGCTCGCCGTACCTGGAACGTGTGACAGCGCAAGGGTGTCGACACATGTAGCGTCCCACACCAGAGGCCTCCCCACCCTCCACGGCACCAACGTCATACCATCTGGACTCTTCCTCTTCTCGTCTTATTTTTTTCGAGAAATCATCTAGACTAATATAAAGAGAAAAGGTTTGTTTGTTTGTTTGAAATGAATAGGCTCCGAAACTACTGGACCGATTTGAAAAATTCTTTCACCATTAGAATCCTACATTATCCCTGATGGACATAAGCTATAGAATATTTTCAAAAAAAAAAAACTGGCCAAGTGCGAGTCGGACTCGCGTGCAAAGGGTTCCGAACGAATTTAATTTTGTTAACATGTTATATTAACACTACAGACTTCTAATAGGTTTTCCTGTAATCTTTAGGTAAAGATCTATTATCTCCATTTTTTTTTTCAAAATTTTAGGCTCAGTAGTTTCGGAGATAAGGGGGGGGGCAATGGTTATTTTTCGTCTAATTTCTTGAATAACTTCTAAATAATTTTTTTTTGAATTATGAAAAAAATATCATTAAAACCCTCACAGTAAGCTCTTTCATTTGATATGTCACACGATATTGTCCAAAAAACTTTTTTTTTAATTTTCTTGTTTGACCCCCAAAAGTGACCCCCATACTAAAAATTTTATAATTTTCGTAACGCGTCCGTGTTTGGGTCATAAAAGTCCATATGTGTACCAAATTACAACAGAATCGGTCGAGTGGATCCGGAGAAAACTGGCTGTGACAGACAGACAGACACCCGAGTGATCCTATAAGGGTTCCTTTTTTTCGGAACCCTAATGATTCGTATGAAAACTTCGATAATGTAACCCAAGGTGTGAAAAAAATACCAAAAAAGATCCTTATATCGCGTACGCTGCGGAAACTATCGACAATAGAGCAAAGTGATGTACTACAGTTTTATAGAGGGCATCCATATCTACAAAAAAGTGCGCGAGGGTATATATCTAACTATAATAATTGTTAAGTCACAATAACCGCTTTTTGTTCAAATTACTCAATCAAAACCCGGGTGAAATGGAATAGTAATGATTTTAGTATCATGATGTTAATCCTTATCTATTTAAGTTATTCAATAATTAAGGTTGGTTATGTAGATGTAAATTACACTTGAAATTATTCAAATTGGACCTTTCGTTTAAAAGTTAAGACTGGTATAAAAATACTCTAAGTAAGAAAAATGTTCGGTTTGAGCGAACTGCCCTACGTTTAGTCTATCAATAAGTAATTTACACACTACCCGAGGGTAGAGGGGAGATGAAGTTCGTGGAGTACCAACAAATCCCGCGCGAACGAAGTCGCGGGCGAAGTGCTAGTAATCTAATAAAGATTTATTACAATCTTACGGAGTCTGCAATTTTCCAGTGACATACATTTTGATTAGACTGTATACATTTGTGTTAAAATAAATCAACAAGGCACAGTATTTGCATTAGATGTTTATAATCTACATGCCTATCAGGTAGTTTAAACAGTGTCTCCTGTGTGAACGACGATATAGTGACAAAGTTATTGCCAGGGGCGTAGCTACCGCCGTATCAAAGATACGGGGCCCCCGGACTACAGGGGCCCCGACGTGTGGACGGGAAGCTCCCAGTCCTACATTTATTCCCGCCGTCACCTTCGCAGCCTGCCGAGACACTTCTGAGCTAGTAGAGCTTATTTTGTTTAAAAAAACTTTTTTACAAAAAATGTAACCGATTTCCAAAAGAAAACAATAATTTCGGAAGTCGGTGTTTTTGGTTATTTCGTTTTTTGACACCGACTTCTGAAATTGAAGTTATTTTATACTTTGCAATGTTTTGTTTTGGAAGTCGGTAACAATTTTTGTAAAAAGTTTTTTATGTTTCACTTTTTAGTGGTACCTGCGTACCCATTCACAGCGTACCGGCGTGATGTTATGTTATGAAAATAAAACTTACTAAGTGCTTTCGGTGTAAAGGTCTCGTCAATACGAATGAAATAAGCCCAAACACTTGGTAGTTCCTACATACCGATGAGTTCCCTTGACTCTCTGTCGTCTCCATCATCAGGTCTGATCCAAACCTTCATTCTTTTGTAGTATCACCCGATACACACGAATATCAAGTTTTTACCTGATGCGTGCCTACAATTTTCGAGAGTTGCCCTCGATTTCTCAGGGTTTCCATCATCAGATCCTGACGTGGTGGCAATGGGACCATCTAGGAAGCATACCCTTTCATATAAAAAAAGATTCATCGAAATCGGATCATAAACGACGAAGTTATCCGCGAACACACATAAAAAAAAAAATATATATATATATATATTCGCTGTCGAATTGAGAATCACCTTCTTTAGAAGTCGGTTAAAAAACAATAAGAACCCTTTTTTTTTAAGTATGGGAAATCATCAAATGACTCCTCCTGCTCTGGGTGAAGCAGAAGGGAGTGTCAGACTCTTACTGACTAAAACCCATCCGTGCTCCTCCCAATGCCCTTTGTTTTCCAGGGCAGCGGTTACTCTTTCGAACAGATTCCGCAACCCCGGTAGGCACTGGCCCTAGCGGGCCCCGCCTTCTATGCTGACAGCTCTTTGAGGCGCGCGTGGAACACCGCGTGCCGTCTACCCGGGCCTGGTTCTGATCGGACGGCGAGCCACCCAATGCTCGCCGTCCGCAGGCCCGCGCCTACGGTGGCCGGGAATCGCCCTGCGACTCCCGACACAATAAGTTCTTTTTTTTTTAGGGGTACAATAAGTACCCCTAAAAACGGTGCCCCCAAAAAAGTTTGATACAGGGCCCCTTCGAGACTGACTACGCCACTGGTTATTGTTGAGGCTGTTACTGGCATTTATTTATTTATTTATTTATCAGTTAAACTAACTTATGCCCGCGACTTCGTACGCGCATATCTACTACTAACATAGGTTTTAAGTTTTTATCTACTAACACAATCTGTATATTATTATATATATGTTATTTTGTAAGGTATTGTTACGCGCCAGAATTAATGTTGGGGACATGGCGGCATTTGCGTGCTGCTAACGCCATCTAGTAGCAGGTAGCGGAAACAAACCAAACATTTACGTGCCTGCCATCTAGTATCGAGTAGCAGATACTGGCATACTGCTGGCGCCATCTAGTATCCAGTAGCTGACATTTACGTGCTAGAACATTCTCGATGTTTTGACGGGACCTGTGTGTGCCCGAACTTTCCAGAGGTTTCCATACAGGAGGGTTCTGGAAATGACTGTCGGTATATAAAGGGCGGACATCCGGCGACGGCAGTCAGTATTGAATTGGCGATACAAACGATAACTTCGAGAGCGATCTTCGACTGCGAATTATAGTGAAGTGAAGTGTTCAGTAGTGCGATTGTATTTTATAATTAGTGTGTTTTAAAGTGATAATTAGTGTTGTGGATTAAAGTGTCAGTTTTGGTTGTTTAATCGGCTGTTTTTATTGTAACGAACCCCAAGCTCGTAACAATTGGTGTCAGAATAGTGGATAATCATGCCGATTCTGCCAAAGGACGACACGGAGGGTATCCGTACCCGTAGTCAACGCCAGCAGGAGACGGACCAGAGGCGTTTTGGTGGTGCAACGCCGCAGACGTCGGCAGGTCAGCTACCGACCATGGAGGCCGGCCCGTCCACGGTAGCTCCGGCATCACCACCACCAGACTTTGCTGCTCTGATGATGATGCTGCAGGAGCAGGCTCGCCGACAGGAGGAACAGGCCCGCCGACAGGAGGAACAGGCCCGCCGACAGGAGGAACAGGCCCGTCGGTTGGAAGAACAGTTGCAGCACGACAAGGCGGAGCAGGCCCGACGACAGGAGGAGCAGGCCCGACGACAGGAGGAACAGGCCCGTCGTTTGGAAGAGCAGCTCAAGCTTGACAAGGAGGAGCAGGCGCGCCGCCAGGAAGAACAGATGCTCCTCATGAAGGAACTTCATGCGTCCTTCAGGAAAGACATGAAGGAGGTGAAGGATAAGGTTGCTCAGCATGACAACCGCTTGTCAGACGCTGAAACCAGGATCAGCAAGTTTGATGACGTCATTGCTGATATGAAGAAGGAGTTGGGCAACCTTAAACTTGGAGATGGGATTGCTACTTCAGCAGCCACTACACCTTCGCCACGTGGGTTCAAAGTGCCGCCGTTCGATGGGACGTCTTCTTGGTCGGCCTACAAGATTCAGTTTGAGGCTGTCATGAGGGCGAACGGGTGGAGTAAAAATCAGGCCATGACTGCCCTCACCCTCGGCCTGCGCGACCAGGCCTTAACTGTCCTGGAAGCTCTCGGTAAGGAGGTGACTTACGAGCAGCTGCTTGAGGCGTTGGAAGCTAGGTATGGCGACGCCCATCTGGAGCACGTGTTTCGTGCGCAGTTAAGGGATCGCGTGCAACGCAGCGGTGAGAACCTGCAGCAGTGGGCCCTGGAAGTGGAGAAGCTGGTGCGAAAAGCATACCAGTCTGCACCAGCGCTCATTGAAGGGAACCTGGTGCAGGCATTCATCGACGGCATCCGCGACCTTGAGGTTAGGGCTGCAGTGAGGCTCGGGCACCACGGGACGCTTAAGGACGCCTTGGCCCATGCACTGGAGGTGGAAGCTGTGCGGCAAGATCATCGTTCCCACCGCGTCAGGGAGGTTGCAGCGGTTACAGTTCGCGATCGTGTTAAAGGATACAGCCCTAGGTGCTACGGCTGTGGTGAAAGGGGCCACCTTCGATCCAGTTGCCCTAAGCGAACTGCAGAAGGGGAAGGTAGCCGATCTCCAGAGGGCAGGGCGGCTAATAGCACCGCCCAGCAACAGCAGGGAAACGAGTAAAAGCCAGGACTGCGGGGCGGGTGCTGGCTGATGTTCAAGGAGCCCCAAGGATTTCGATCTCACAAACCCGTGACGGGAACAGCCTTATCATCAAGGGCGAGGTCAACGGGACGTCATGTAAGCTGACGATAGACACTGGAGCCTCTCGCACGGTTGTCAGTTCCCAACTTATAAGTCGGTTCCTTGGGGACTCTGCATACAACCGAGAGCGCATAAATTTGGTAACAGCCACCGGTCAGCGCATACCCGTCCGAGGAGAAAAAGAGATGGAGTTGAAGCTAGGCAACAAAATCTATCTACATAATGTTGTTGTGGCCGATATAATGGACGATTGCATCCTGGGCTTAGACTTTATGAGGAAGAATCGTTGTGAGATCGACGTTAATCAAGGAGTTATGAAATGTGGACAAGAGGAACTTTTCATGGAAGGGGCTTTACCTGGAAATGTGTACAACCTAAAGAAGATTGTTCTTCCTCCGAGATCGGAAACGGTTGTGCCGGTTAGTCTTCCTCGGAATCCTGGGCAGACTCATCGTTGCGTACTCGTGGAAAGGGTTGACAATGACCTCCCATGGAAAGTGGCACGAACATTGGTCAGAGCCACCGACATCTCAGGGGTACGTGTGCTGAACCTTTGTGACAAGGAACAGGTGATAGAAAAGGGCACTGATGGGTACCTGCGAGGAAGTGGATTGGTTGCATCGATGCCGATATCTATCAACTGGGACTCTCAGCAAGGATGCACAAACGAGAGTGACTACACTTTTAGAAGACTGTCGCAGCGCTCTGTCTCAAAATGAAATGGTCAACGCAAATAGGATGTTACTCAAGTACGCCGATGTTTTCTCTTCGAACGATGCTGACATCGGAAAGACTGGCTTAGTTCAACACAAAATAAACACAGGAGAAGAATTGCCTATCCGTCAACGGCCAAGAAGATTACCGGTAGCACGTGAAAAGGAAGTGGAAACCATGATTGAGGGAATGGTGAAGGATGGTGTTATAGAACCTTCATCCAGTCCATGGTGTTCGCCTGTAGTGCTGGTAAGAAAGAAGGACGGCAGCATGCGGTTTTGTGTTGATTATCGTCGTCTGAACGACGTTACGAAGAAAGACAGCTATCCCTTGCCAAGAATTGATGACACGCTGGACATGCTTACTGGAGTAAAGTGGTTTAGCACGTTAGATCTAAAAAGTGGCTACTGGCAAGTAGAAATTGACCCGAAAGACAAGGAGAAAACTGCATTTTCGACAGGAAAGGGTCTATGGCAATTTAAAGTTATGCCATTTGGATTGTGTAACGCTCCGGCAACGTTTGAAAGATTGATGGAACTGGTACTAACCGGGTTGATTGGTGATGCCTGCCTTGTCTACTTGGATGACATCATCATCGTAGGCCGTACGTTTGAAGAACATCTTCAAAACCTGGAACGCGTGCTCATGAAGATCCAGAGTGCCAACCTCAAGTTGAGTCCGAAAAAGTGTTCATTTTTCAAACGGCAAGTTAGCTTTTTGGGTTATGTTGTGTCGGAAGAAGGTATCCGCACGGATCCAGAGAAAATCGCCGCTGTCAAGGATTGGCCAATTCCAAAAGACAAGACGCAGGTCAGAGCATTTTTAGGTTTGTGCTCCTATTATCGGCGTTTTGTCAAGAACTTTGCAGATATAGCCAAACCCCTGCACAAGCTAACTGAGGAAAAGCGACATTTCTGTTGGGATGAAAGTTGCGACATCGCTTTCCAGGAGCTAAAGGACCGTCTGTGCAAAACACCTATTTTGGGGTATCCTGATATCAGCAAGGAATTTATAGTTGACACAGACGCAAGTGATATCGGACTTGGCGGTGTGTTATCTCAGCGGAATGGCGACCAAGAGGTTGTGATTGCGTACTTCAGCAAGTCATTGTCGAAACCAGAGAGGAATTATTGTGTCACGAGACGGGAATTGCTTGCTGTGGTAAAGTCATTGCAACATTTTAGCAAATATCTACTGGGGCGGAAATTTCACCTACGAACTGACCATGCTGCGCTGAAATGGCTATTACAGTTCAAAAATCCAGAAGGACAAGTTGCGAGATGGATTGAACTACTGCAGGAATACGACTTTGTGGTAGAACATCGCAGCGGAAAATCTCATGGCAACGCTGATGCACTGTCAAGAAGACCTTGCCCTGAAGACTGCAAGCATTGTACTAGGCAAGAGGGTAAAGAAGTCATACCTGTGAGGATGCTCAAGACAGACCTCAGCAACGAGTGGAAGGAAAGCCTACAACATGCTCAGCACGAAGATTCAGACATCAAGCCGATTCTGGAGTGGATGAAGGCCAGTGCTCCTAAGCCCACGTGGAGTGATGTCTCAGCGATGAGTTCGATCACAAAAAGTTATTGGGCCCAATGGGACAGCTTAGTGATTCAGGATAGAGTACTGTGCCGTAAATGGGAAAATGCTCGAGGAGACAGCTGTCATTTGCAAATGGTTGTCCCTAAAGCTAAAGTACCGGATGTTCTACAGCTGTACCATGATGGCTGTTCAGGAGGCCATATGGGAGTCAAACGGACTCTACTGAAGATACGGGAACGGTTTTACTGGGTCCATTGTCGTGCCGATGTCGAGGACTGGTGTCGCAAATGTACAAGTTGTGCGGCTGTAAAAGGACCTCAAACTCGTAGCAGAGGTGCATTGCAATTGTACAATGTTGGTGCACCATGGGAAAGGATAGCTCTGGATGTTGCGGGACCGTTTCCGGAAAGTAAAAGTGGTAACAAGTACTTCATGGTTGTAATGGATTACTTCACTAAGTGGCCGGAAGTCTTCGCTATTCCAAATCAAGAAGCTTCAACAGTTGCAGATAAACTGGTTCATGAAGTCTTCTGTCGTTTTGGAGTACCTTTGGAAATTCACAGCGATCAAGGAAGGAATTTCGAGTCACAAATATTCCAGGAAACTTGTAGAGTGATGGGTACTCATAAAACGAGAACAACTTCTTACCACCCACAATCGGATGGAATGGTGGAACGATTCAATCAGACATTGGAGAGATACCTGGCAAAAGTTGTGGAAAACCGGCAACGCGATTGGGACAAGCATATACAACCATTTTTGCTGTCATACCGAAGTGCTGTTCACGAAAGCACATCAGTGACACCAGCTTTCGCAAACTTTGGTAGAGAATTACGGCTGCCGGCAGACCTGATCACTGGAATGCCACCTGATGCCCCACGTAGTATAACCGATTATGCGAATGACTTGCGGAACAAAATGAATGACATTTATGAGCACGTCAGAGAATCGGGCCAGCAAATGTCTAACAAGATGAAAACCCGTTATGACCGCAAAATGAACAATAAAGGGTTCGATGAAGGTTCACTAGTGTGGTTGCACAATCCAGTTCGCAGTAAAGGCAAATCTCCTAAGCTTCAAGCTAAATGGGACGGGCCGTACCGGATTGCGACAAAAATCAATGACGTGACCTACCGTATACAAAAAGGTACAAGAAGTGCTCCTAAAATCGTCCACGTGGATCGACTGGCGCGTTATTATGGGGCCGATAATGCTCGGGGCGAGCATGTCTTAGGAGGGGGCAGTGTTACGCGCCAGAATTAATGTTGGGGACATGGCGGCATTTGCGTGCTGCTAACGCCATCTAGTAGCAGGTAGCGGAAACAAACCAAACATTTACGTGCCTGCCATCTAGTATCGAGTAGCAGATACTGGCATACTGCTGGCGCCATCTAGTATCCAGTAGCTGACATTTACGTGCTAGAACATTCTCGATGTTTTGACGGGACCTGTGTGTGCCCGAACTTTCCAGAGGTTTCCATACAGGAGGGTTCTGGAAATGACTGTCGGTATATAAAGGGCGGACATCCGGCGACGGCAGTCAGTATTGAATTGGCGATACAAACGATAACTTCGAGAGCGATCTTCGACTGCGAATTATAGTGAAGTGAAGTGTTCAGTAGTGCGATTGTATTTTATAATTAGTGTGTTTTAAAGTGATAATTAGTGTTGTGGATTAAAGTGTCAGTTTTGGTTGTTTAATCGGCTGTTTTTATTGTAACGAACCCCAAGCTCGTAACAGTATATATCTATGGGCCAAAGTAGCCTGAAAATAAAGAGATTTATTATTATTATTATTATTATATCCCGTGTTTTCTTCCCGTGGGAATTTCGGGAAATCCTCTATTAGTGCTCTAATGGGCATAAGGTGAAAAATGTAATCACTGTTCATTACTTTTGTGTTATACAACAGTTTATAGTCTGTACGCACTATGAACTGTTGTATAACACAAATCATCATCGGACCACAAGACGAACGGCGATGCGCCACCGGTACATAGTGGAGTAGTGGACATCCCACCCACACGCACAAAACGTTTTGGGAACACATTCATAGTGCGTACAGTGGAATTCCCTGCCGGAGTCTGTGTTTCCTGATAGCTATAACCTGGGAGTCTTTAAGACAAGAGTGAATAGTAACCTATTCACTCTTGTCTTAAAGACTCCCAGGTTCTAGGCAAGCGTACTCCATCTTCGACCACATCATCGCTTACCATCAGGTGAGATAGTGGTCAAACGCGTGCCTATCAACAGTAAAAAAAAATACCTGTAGTAACGAAACGGCCAAGCCACATATTTTGACTAAGGTGTAGAGTTTGTTAAGTTAGGGCTTGTAGAGTTAGAAGCTTGGCTCTACATGAGATCTGATAACTTTTTGACAGTGCGAGCCATATGGTCTCGTCTTGGCAACATTTTACATGAAAATGTTTTTTTGTGGGATTAAATTTTACAAGAAGCATAGCACGCAACGTTTCAAACATGCGCCAGCGACCTTGGAGGAACAAAACGTGCACTCGTTTCAAAATTCATTAGTTTTTTGTACTTTTATTATAAACATGGATGGTGGGGATAAAGTTATGGCCATATTTCTGGATCTTGCCAAGGCTTTCGACACGGTTTCTGTCCCAATTCTTGTAAGTAAGATGGAACGGCTGGGAATCAGAGGACTTCCACTGGACCTTTTTAAAGACTACCTGAGTGGGCGTACCCAGAGAGTAAAGATAGATGAATTCATCAGTGACGAACAAATAATTAACTACGGCACGCCTCAAGGTAGTGTCCTCGGACCTTCACTATTCCTCATTTATATCAACGATCTGGGTGCGCTCACTATCCCCAATGGCAAAATTATTAGTTTTGCGGATGACACTGCCCTCTTGTTCAGCGCGAGCTCGTGGGAAGCTGTCTATGAGCGTGCACAGCTGGGCTTTGATATGGTGTCCAACTGGTTACGCGAGAATCTCCTGACCCTCAATACAACCAAAACCAATTATATAGCTTTCTGCATGAAAAACAATGGATCCTCTCAATCATTACCTAAAACTATAGTAGCTCACTCTTGCACAAACCCACTCACCCGTAGTTGTAACTGTGAATCACTCACCAAGGCTGAGACTGTAAAATACCTGGGAATAACAATTGACAAAAACCTAAGATTTCAAGACCACATAACCACTCTTAGTAACAGATTACGGAAACTAATATATGTGTTTAAAACGCTAAGACATGTAGTCGATAAAAATATTATGAAAGCAGTGTACTATGCCCTTGCTCAATCTATAATATGCTACTGCATTACCTCTTGGGGTGGAGCTCCGAAAACTACCCTAATAGAAATTGAAAGAACCCAAAGAGCTATACTGAAAGTGTCGTCTTTTCGACCTTATCGCTACCCTACTGAACAGTTGTACAAAGAAAATAAAGTTCTAACAGTGCGTCAACTATTTATACTGCACACTTTGTTGAAGCAGCATAGTCGCCTGGTTTATAACCCTACGCTGTCCAGGGGGAAAAGACGTTATGACCCAGTGGAGCGCCATCATCTACGCCACAAAACTAGTTTTGCAAAGCGTTTCTTTTGCTATCTGGGTGGCTACTTATACAATAAAACGCATAAGGCGTTAAATATATTTAGTCTCACAAAGCATAAATGCAAAAAGAGGCTAACTGACTGGCTACTAAATTTAAACTATAATGACACTGAAAATATGCTTATAAAAACCTAAACATACGACAAACACACACACACACTCACACACAAACACAGACACACACACTCACACACAAACACAGACACACACACACCAGCACACCCACTCATACACCCATAGGTACTACACATCTACTAACATTTGTCTCGCCTATCCTATATATTAAGCATAATAAATAAAACTATAAATGTCGTATGATACCTTACTACATTCTGTCAACGCGCTTATTACATGATTTATTTATAAAATGAAAATGTAAAGGGGTGGGGATCCTGGTGTCCTGAAACACAGGCCTCGAGCCTAGCTTAGGCACCAGTCTCCCACAATACTTACCCGAGTTATGTATTACCGTAGAATCTGACTAATGTAAGTTAATTTATGTATATTGTGTGAGAAATAAATAAAAAGTTATTATTTTATTATTCTATGACTTAAAAAAAACTGTATTATAACAAAATGTAGATAATTAAATTGTCTTTGAGATAGTGTAAATTCTATTAAAATACGCTCGGCGGTTTGGTCAGATGGTCGTTTTTATGGCCGTATAAGGCATAACTTTACAAATGAATAACACTATGCTAAACGACTAAAACTCAAAATTTTCATATATCAAATTATTAAGAAAATAGTCTAATATAACATATATTTTTTTCAAAAAATTACGACTAGCCTTTTAGACGTGATGCTCATTTCAAAATCAGCTACTGAGCCGTATCTGCGCCTTAAGTGTCGTTTATTCCGCTGTTCATCAACGAAAACACTCGTTATCTGTGAGCGTTCGTCCCTGGCAAATAAATAAGGTAGTGACGAAAGACACGGCCAGATCCAAAAGATATAGAATGCGGGACATGCCGGACGCTTTAGAATCTAAAGCATCCCGCTTGTCCCGCATTCTTATACATATTGAATTGTCTCTAAAATCGTCTAAGGTTTCGTTGAAAGACGATTTTCGGGATAATTTTATTAAATACTAGCTGACCCGTGCCCACTTCGTTGCGCGGTATTTTTCGGGGTAATATATAGCCTATGACACTCACAAATAACGTGGCTTCCTATTGGTGAAAGAATTTTCAAAATCGGCACAGTAGATCCAGAGATAACCCCCACAGGGATGGCGAACCTATGGCACGCGTGCCAGTAAGGGCACGCAGCAAAATAATTTGGGCACGCCTATACAAGAATACTTAGCATCATGATGAAAGTTAAAGTCAAGGGGGCTAAAAAGGCCACTTTAGGAGAATCATATTAGAATCATAATATTAACCACACAACAATCTGTCAAATTTCATTTTCATCTTTATCGCTGACGCATTAGGTTCAAGGTTGATTGGGAAAATTCGACAGTGACGGGTAGCGTGGTGTGCTTTCTGATTCTGCTAAAGTGACCTTTTTAGAGCCGCAGTATGGTTTATGTTGTTGCTAATACAACAGAAACTTACTTTACTATGCGGATAAATGGCGGATAACATTAAAATTGCTTTATGAATTTATAGTTACAAAAAACTGGCCAAGTGCGAGTCGGACTCGCGTGCAAAGGGTTCCGAACGAATTTAATTTTTTTAACATGTTATTTTAACTCTATATACATCTAATAGGTTTTCCTGTAATCTATAGATAAAGATCTATTATCTCCATTTTATTCAATATTTTAGTCTCAGTAGTTTCGGAGATAAGTCTAATTTCTTGTAAGTCTTTTTTCTTTTTTGTAATCGTTCCAACTGATTATTTAACCTACACATGTTTTTGACAAATAAATATATCTTATCTTATCTTGAATAACTTCAAAACCGTTTATTTTAAAACTATAAAAAAAAATTAAAACCCTCACAGCAAGCCCTTTCATTTGATATGTCACACGATAGTGTTCAAAAACCTTTTTTTTTAAATTATCTAGTTTGACCCCCAAAACTGACACCCATACTAAAAAAAAATTTACGTAACGCGTCCGTGTTTGGGTCACAGAAGTCCATATGTGTACCAAATTTCAATAGAATCGGTCCAGTGGATGAATGTGACAGACAGACAGACACTCAAGTGATCCTATAAGGGATCCGTTTTTTTTTTCGGAACCCTAAAAAGAGTTAAGTTAATAGCATCTTATGCTACCACTTTTTGTCCATTGAATCAACAAGTCAATTATTTTGGCGGCACGTCATGGCTACTATTTAGGTATTATTTTTTAATGAAAATGGCACGAACACCAAAAAAGGTTCACCATCCCTGCCCGCCAACCTCATAAGCTTACAAACTTTACCTCTTTATAATTTTCTAATATATAAAAAACTCGAGTCACGGTGTTTGTAACCGAACTCCTGTGAAACGGCTCGACTGATTTTCAAGAAATTTTGTGTGTATATTCGGTAGGTATGAGAATAGGTCGTGGGGTATTTTTTCTTTTTGTATGGCATATGGACGTTTGCCGAGTCAGCTAGTATTAGTATATATATTATGGCAATGCGGGATTGCAACTGTCATATATGTTACGAGACCGCCCCGCCGAATGCGGGACGGTTGGCCTCCTTAGTGCAGTGACGACATTATTAGCTGACATCAGGCAATATAGTAAAGAGCAGTGCAATTTGAGTGTTATCAGAGTGATAATAGATTACGACTGTTATCAGAGCACATAACGACATGTTATTTACTGTAATCAGTCTGTCGTGTTATCAAACAATTGGGTAGAGCTTATTATAGCAGCTTAGTCTCACTAAAATTAACATGTTGAATACCTAGTGTTTGTTTTTGTAGAGATTAATGTTATCTTGCGATTTTATTTGCCGTGTTTTCCGGTTAAGAGAACATCTGTGTGTTTATTTTAGGTGATACTTACAATATTATTTGCGGTTTTGCTCCGGTGTGAAATGTCAATGAATGATAGTGATACTTTCTACATATTCATCATCATATCAGCCGAAAGACGTCCACTGCTGGACATAGACCTCCCGCAAAAGGTGGGGGGGGGGGCGGGTTCTACATATTAGTAAAACTATAATGTAAAGATCCGGCGGCATATAGTAGGTACTGTAGCGGAATCTATACCGCCACAAAATTGAAAGTAGCGACATCTATACCGTCACACAATCAATAGTAGCGACATCTATACCGCCACAAAATTAAAAGTAGCGACATCTATACCGTCACACAATTAAAAGTAGCGACATCTATACCGTCACACAATTAAAAGTAGCGACATCTATACCGCCACAAAATTAAAAGTAGCGACATCTATACCGTCACACAATTAAAAGTAGCGACATCTATACCGCCACAAAATTAAAAGTAGCGACATCTATACCGTCACACAATTAAAAGTAGCGACATCTATACCGCCACAAAATTGAAAGTAGCGACATCTTTACCGCCACACAATTGAAAGTAGCGACATCTATACCGCCACAAAATTAAAAGTAGCGACATCTATACCGCCACAAAATTGAAAGTAGCGACCATTGATATATAAAATCCCAAGATACATACTCAGCATCTCAAAAACGTCCGCAAAAAATAAGTGCAATATGTATAATTATGCGCAAGTTTGAAACAGTCTCGCATCGCTCGCCATATTGCACTGCTTTGTAAAAACAACTTTAAGCGATCCGTGTAAGGTTGAATTTGCAAAAAAATTGTTTATAGTATAACTACACACAACTCCCACATCACACTTGATACATGTCAGTTTTTGACGACAGTTTCGAGTGTTGCATTTGTTCGAGACTGTGCATCGCGGGTTTTTTATATATCAATGATAGCGACGTGTATACTGCCACAAAATTGAAAATAGCGACATCTATACCGCCACAAAATTGAAAGTAGCGACATCTATACCGTCAGAAACGAACTACGGCGTACAAAAGTATCGTGCATCGCGGTATCGGAGTTTTCCGTGCAATTTGAATATATATATACAACCAGGCCCTTCTTTTCCACTGGGCTCTCTGAGTTTTCGCAGAGTCCCGCAGTCCATGGGGCACCCAATTTCTGCCAGAGGATATTAGCTATGTTAGGATATATGGTTTCATACACAAAATTGTGCAATTCTGACTGATTCTATATCGAATTAATAACCTCCTTTTTCGAAGTCTGTTAAACATAAAAACGCCATGACTTAAAAAAGACTTGAGCTTAGTTGTTTTGTTTGCTAAACGATAATTATGTAGTACTGATAATTTTCTAAAACCCCTATATAACGTTGAGTACATAATTAGGAATTGTAATCATAATTATACTTATTGCGGTATGAGTTTTACGATGTCTCTCGTTGAATTGAATGCCGTTGTCTTCTGCGCAAAATGTGTTTTGCAATTCCTACTATGTATGTACATAAAATTCTTCCGTTACTGAAAAACAACGCACAGCCGAAACTACTGGTCGTAGAAAGCTGAAATTTGGCATGTATGTTCCTTGGGGAATGTAGTGGAGCACTAAGAGAGGATTTCCCGAAATTCCTACGGGAACGGGAAAGAAACGGGATATGCGTGAACGAAGCCGCAGACAAAAACTAGTGTCATATAAATCAATTAAGTACCATAAATGCATACCTTTCTACAGTTTTATAAATAGCTCATAATACTAGGTATATTGTCGATAAAATCTATGTGCATAAACTCATAATATTAATTGATGCATACGACTTAAATACTGTGCATTCGCGCAATGCATGCTAAGGGCAATCAACGCTGTGTATAAAAATAGAACTGGCTGAGAGTATAGAATGCAGTATTGATTACATAATTATTGTCATTTAGCAGCGATCGGAATAACGTCTTCTTCAGGGTTCCGTACCCGAAGAGGTAACCAACGGAACCTTTTTTTTTGTTGTCGGGGAGGAAAATCCTCATGGATGTCCCTCACCTGGGGCGGGCGAAGGGGTCTGTCAGACTCTTTACTGACCAAAAACCACCCCGGTGTTCCTTCTCACACTTGGACCGAGGATCGTGAGAACTAGTGCGCCTTCCACGATCCCCAGCTAGTGCTGGCCCGCCTATGTGGGCCACCTCAGGCTCGTGGAAGGAGTGAGGTGTCCTCCCCCCGCGATGTCCAATAGGGACGCGTCTGGAACTATACGCGCCGCCGCCTCAGGTCCGGCTGGATGGGGGGCGGCGGACGACCCCGAATCCACCGTCCCTCCGGACCTTTCTATGGGGGCTGGAAGAGGGCGTTGTCCGCCCACCGCCGACGCCCGGGTTGCCTGATGCGGCACGGGAGAGTGGCCACGGCCTCCCTTTCCTTCTCCGCATCCCACGACTCGGTGCTCCCGACCATCGAACGAGCGCCAGCCGGCAGCGACAGAACCAACCTTCCAACGTTGCGTCTTGCGGTACGCGGTCGCCACTCCAGAACTTTTCAGCCCCATCGACCCTCTGTTCTGCGAGCAATGTACCCTCACCACCTGCTGCTTTATGGGTATTCTAATAATATTGTTTTCTCTTCTTCCCCAGCACTAGGACCGATCCTGCCCCAGATCAATGTGTTCGGGCGTCAACTGGGGGTATCCCCATCTGTCATGGGGATGGTCACTGCCGTCCTGCCACTGTTGTGGGCTGCAGCCAAACCGGTATTTGGATACGTCGTCGATTTCTGGCCGGTAAGTTTCCATTTACCTGTCGCGGAATTCTGCTACCGTAAGAATAAAAGAACGAGATCTACAAAACAAAGTAATCGATTTCCGACTTTAAATTATTTTCTTAATGTCGCAAATCGATTACTTCGTTTTACGTGAACTCGGGCGAAACTGCTGGCAGAAGCTAGTTGATCATAAAACCTGAAGGTACATCGTTTTTTTTTAAGATTCCCTGTACCTAGGCTGAAGTATCCGCATAATTGTCCTCTTTTACTAAAATTGTAAATTTAAATTTTCAGGCGCACAGAAAACTAGTCTTCATGCTGCTTATAACAATAATGACATCATCATACTGCTGTCTATGGTTCCTACCGATGCCTGACCAAAGAGAAACAAAGACCTCATCACTATTAGAATCAGTCTATCGACTAAACGACACCATCTATTTAAAATCATACACAAATTCGAACAACACTATAGACTTAGAAAAATACAAATGTCATTGGAACTGCAGTGTGGCGGAAAATTTTGACGTTTACCTGTCAGGTGGTCCGTTCATCAACACGGTTTACATAGACAATGAAGTGTCAAATTCATCCTGCTTCAATTTGTCTATGGGCTTTGACGATTTTCAAGATGGCGAAGTTACATGTATTCCAAAGGAAGATTGTAATTTACTTTGCTATGAGAATGAATTTGATATACAGAGTAATAAAACTAGGAGAAGCATAGAGAATTCAGTAAATGATAATTCTGTTGTTGATTTAAGTAAGAATGTTAGTCGGATAGAGGAGACAGTCGAGAAGAAAAGTGAAAGCTTTTATATGACTGCGCCGTTTTGGGCGTTCGTTATTTTGACGTGTATTGGTACAGTTGCGTTCAATGTTGCTAACTGTATCGGTGATGCCGTATGCTTCGATGTCTTGGGTAAGTTGTAATTTAAATTTATTTTCGTAAAACAAAAGGCCTTAGAACTAAGCTATATCGCCATTTCGATTTTTGTTCAAAGTCGATGAAACAGAGATACATGAGTAGATACCTGAAAACAGTCTAATTTGTACACCTCGTCGCAAGTTGGCAAGTTGCAAGCCCGTTACAAGAAAAGCACTCAATTACTCAGTCATCCAGCATAAATGATGGCGTTGCATTTTATAAACTACGAGCTTCTGCCAGCGGCTTCGCCCGCGTGATCCTTAGGGAACATACTCCCGGGATATATATAGCCTATGTGTTATTCCAGACTATAATCTACCTCTGTGCCAAATTTCATGAAGATCCTTGCCTTTATAATATTAGTAGGAAGTAGGATAAACAAATTGACATAGTCAGCATCATCATTTTGATTTTATTGCTTTGAGATGATAAACAAATTGACATATTCAGCATCGTCATTTCGATTTTATAACGAAAGTTTTGATGATAAACAAATTGACAATCAGCATCGCCATTTTATATTACAATGTTGAAATGGTAAACAAATTGACATAGTTAGCATCGCCATTTCGATTTAATAACGAAAGTTTTGATGATAAACAAATTGACAATCAGCATCGCCATTTCGATTTTATAACGATAGTTTTGATGATAAACAAATTGTCAATCAGCATCGCCATTTTATATTACAATGTTGAAATGGTAAACAAATTGACATAATCAGCATCGCCATTTCGATTTTATAACGAAAGTTTTGATGATAAACAAATTGACAATCAGCATCGCCATTTTATATTACAATGTTGAAATGGTAAACAAATTGACATAATCAGCATCGTTATTTTGATTTTATTGCTTTGAAATGATAAGCAAATCGACATAGTCAGCATCGCCATTTCGATTTTATTACAATGTTGCGATGATAAACGAATTGCCATAGTCAGAATCGCATATTTGATTTTATTACAAAGTTGCGATAATAAACAAATTGAAATAGTCAGCATCGCCATTTCGATTTTATTTCAAAGTTGCAATGATAAACAAATTGAAATAGTCAGCATCGCCATTTTGATTTTATTACAAAGTTGCGATGAAAAACAAATCGACATATTCAGCATCGCCATTTATGTAGCTACTTGTAATCGCATTCATCGTCATTTTCTGCCCAAGTGCTAACGTATTAGTGGTCTCCTGTCTTATGTCCACTCTTTTAGCCGCCCCTTTAACGCTGTATTTTCATCAGGGATGTGCGAGGATGCGTATCGAGGAATGTGTTTTTAAGAAACAATAGGATCGTTTGCGCTGAGCGAGGCTAGGTAAATGAAGCTCTTACAGCAAAGCCAAGACTCTTATTCCCATTCTGCCAGGGTTGCGGAACTGTTCGAAATATTCCTTGGGTCTCAAATACGTCTTGAAGGAACATAGGTGGGTTTTAGTCAGTAAGAGCCTGAGCCTGACACTCCCTTTCACCGCGCCCAGAGCGGAAGGAGTCATTTGATGATGTGCCAAAGTGTGGCTCATGTTCTGAACAGCGGCACCGCACTCACATTGAGTGTCAAATCCTTATCCTTACTAATCGCTTGCGCTGAGCGAGGCTAGGTAAATGAAGCTCTTACAGCAAAGCAAAGACTCTAATCCCCATTCTGCCAGGGTTGCGGAACTGTTCGAAATATTCCCTGGATCTCAAATACGTCTTGAAAGAACATGGGTGAGTTTTAGTCAGTAAGAACCTGAGCCTGACACTCCCTTTCACTTCGCCCAGAGCGGAAAGAGTCACTTGATGGTTTCCCATCCACAAAAAAAGGTATATGGGCAATTGTGGCACTCCAAAGTGTGGTTCATGTTCTGAACAACGGCACCGCTCTCACATTGAGTTTTTTTATTTTTTTTATTTATTGTCAAACATAGATAAATACACCATTTGTTTTTCTTACAATTTTACTCGCCAAACCTATTAGTTTGATGGCGAGTGTCCAATCCTTATCCTTACTAATATTATAAATGCGAAAATAACTCTGTTTGTCTGTCTGTCGCGGTTTCACGCCAAAACTATTAAAACTGATTTAAATAAAATTTGGTACTCAGATAGTCTAAGAGCCTGAGAAAGGACTTAGGCTACTATTTATCCCGGGAGTATGTTCCCTAGGGACCGCACGGGCTAAGCCGTTGGCAGAAGCTAGTAGAGTTATAAAACCCCATTTCGCCAAGTTAGGTTTAACTTTTCCTTGTAGGTCCAGACCGTGGTTCAAAGTACGGTGCCCAAAGGGCTTGGGGCACAGCAGGGTACGGCTTGACAGCACTACTGGGTGGCTGGTTGATCGACAGCGTCTCTGGGGAGTACAAGGACTTTACGCCAGCTTTCGTAGTGGCAATGGTAGCGACCGCAGTCGATTTGTATAGCTGTAGAGCGCTAACGGTAAGTTGTTTTTTTTTTTTTTTAGTAACCATTGAGTACCAATCGGTACCAGCCGGACGATAAAGTTTTGTTTTCTTTTTTGGATGGTAAATCATCAAATAACTCTTCCCGCTCTTGGCGGAGCAGAAGGGAGTGTCAGACTTACTGATTCAAACCCATTCGTGTTCTTCCTAATGCCCGCCGTGTTCCAGAGCCGCGGTGACTCTTTCGAACTAATTCCGCAACAAGTTAATTTTTGCCTGCGCCTTCGTCCGCTTGAAGTAGTCTATAATCGTTTCCAGGATTCCATCTATCTGCCAGGGTTGCGAAATTGTTCGAAAAATTCACCGCGGCCCTGGAACGCGAAGGACATTAGGAGGAACACGGATGGGTTTTAGTCAGTAAGAGTCTGACACACCCTCCCGATCCGCCCAGAGCGGAAACAGTCATTTGATGATTTCCCATCCACAAAAAAAAATGTGTATATGGGCACTTGTAGCTTACCAAAGTTTGTTTTTTTTTACTATCAATAGGCGTTCGTTTGACCACTATCTCACCTGATAGTCAGCGATGATGTGATCGAAGATGGAGCACGCTTGTCTAGAAGTAACCACTCTTGACTTAAAGACTCCCAGGTTGTAGCTATCAGGAGACACAGACTCAGGCAGGAAATTCCACTCTTTAGCTGTACGTACTATGAATGTGTTCCCAAAACGTTTAGTGCGTGTGGGTGGGATGTCCACCATGTATCGGTGGCGCATCGCATTCGTCTTGTGGTCCGATGATGGATTGATGATCTCCCATCTAATAAAAAGCATGTATTATGTTATAAGGACCTAATTTAATGTATTGTTTCTCCAGCTGCCAGCTCTATCAAGTCCTGAAGACTCGGGCAAGGCTCTGCGCGATGTCCTGAGAATACCAAAAGTGATGGTGTTCATAATATTTGCGGTGGTCGCCGGCACATTTGATAGTTTCATCATCTATTACATGTTCTGGTAAGTTCTGCGTGATTTTATTTACTTCTTTCGGTGCTCCATAAAAATAACAAGTCTATTTTTTGAAGAATGAATCTTTGTACCTACATACGTATAAGCAAGGTAGCTATGTCTAAAAAGTAAGTTAACACTTTCAGTGCCAAGTGCAAAAGTGTTTTTACATTTTTAGTGCCAAGCACTCAACACATGGGCCGAACAACATTTCGTTGGTGTGCCCACAACCCGCGCATGAACACAAGTCACATAATGGCTACTTAAAACGACGACTCAGATACGGGTTGTGGGCACATGAACGAATCACGCTCGACCCATACGCTAAGTTCTTGGCTGAGAGAGAGAGCAAGACAGATGATGATGCTGCTCTCTTTCCCTCTGCATCTTTTTCCTGCCCTTATCCCATGTAACTTGGGGTCGGCGCAACACGTTTTTTTGCTTCCATTCTGTCAAGTCAGCTGTCACTGACTCCATTTTCTTTCATAGCACTCCTCACATCAGTCCATCCATCGTTTCTTTGGTCTCGCTCCATCCACATTTACATCCAGAACTCTAACTGCCGCCGTGGTCGAGTGGTTTAGGCGTTTGCCTTGTGACCCGGTGGTCGTGGGTTCGATTCCCACGGAAAGCATACTTTGTAAAGCTGTTTCCAGTTTGGCCAGGACAGTTTGCAGGCTTGAATCACCTGATTGTCTGGTAATAAGATGATTCCGTGCTTCGAAAGGCACGTATAAGCCGGCGGTCCCGGCCGCCAAATGGCGGTCGTCAAATAAACCATGTCAGAGGCCCTTGAGGCGGTTTAGAAACTGACACTAGTGTGTGAGGGGTCTCTAGACCTTTCTGCCCACCCGATAAGAAGAAGATTTAAAACTTTTCCTCAGAGGGAAAGAAAGCAATTGTATATTTTCTTCAGAAAGTGAAATATCTATCTCTCTTTTCCTCTTAGCATTTGTTTCGAACCTGACTACACGCCTAAAGTTCTTGCATATCTACAACCTGTAACAGAATAAACGCAATACCTCTTAAGGGGTCATTTTATTCATCATTATGAACAAATTCTACAATGGGACCAAACACTGATCGCGAAAAAAAATTCGATTGCCTCACACATTTATGTGCGCATGTGTACAATGACCCCTATTCTGGTATGTCGTTCATTCTCTGACACGTTGTATATCGGAGATCGTACATCTCTAGGTAACATCAGTCATGATATCGGAACTAAACTGAGCATACTATGGGAAGTTGGGAAGTCCTGGTTATTATGCTATAAAAAAACCGTTCAGTTTTACAATAGCAATATTCTCACACAATAGGTACAAGGCGCAAGCGTACGAACGCGTGTTCCGAATACTGAACAAGTATTCGGAAATTGGAACAGGCGGCAGTTCCTAAACGTATTCACTGCTCGATCGCCACCAGCTAGTATATTCCGTAAATAACAATTTCGATATCGAGCTTCACCTGAGTTGAGTTGATATTTCTATGGGCCAAATGCTATTTTGGAGTAAAAATGCATTGTGTTCTAAGAAGAAGGGAAGTTCAAATATTAACTGTAAAACTTATTTTTAACTTATTTACTTACTTAACTTATTTACTTACCTACCTACTAAATAAGTTTAATATTCTGAGGATACACATACCATTTTTTATAAATAAAAGTTACGAGACGCTACGTTAGTCCTACAAACTATGTTGAATCGTCGAGCCGTCCAATCGCTTAGACGTCGCGTGTCTCGTCGCCGCGTCGCCGCGTCGTTGCAAACGTAACAAACTTTACGTCGTGGACTAGTCGACAAATTGAACTAGTTGATCGACGCGTCGATGAACGGAAATGGACGGCCTAGTTTCGTTCACGATAAATACGTCGACGACCCATCACTAGAACTGATGAAGTCAGCCTCGGTCGAGCACGATCTGTCGAACGCCACTAGATGGCGCTGGCGTCCCGATTATTCAATTGGTTACTTCCTAGATAAATAAATAATAATTCTATTTAGTCCTTCCTTTAGATTTTCGAAAAATATTGGACACGTATTTTTACCATTTCAAATCGATAAATATTGATAAAGATAAAATGCATCAAAGTGAGGGCTGATGACATCACGTTTTAGTGAAAAATGTACTAAACTCACTGACATCACGAGAGTTTTTAAGGCACTGTTTTTGTGAAAACGAAAAGATGCGTGTCCAATATGTTTTGGAAGTCTATCTGACGGATTAATTTGATTTTTTTTTATAAAAGTAATTGACTGACGTATTTCCGACATCCCTACATATTATAAAACAAAATTTCCCGCCGCATCTGTCTGTCTGTTCGCGATAAACTCAAAAACTCAGATTTTCATGCTGTTTTCACCAATGGATAGACTGGTTCTCTAGGAAGGTTTAAGTACATAATTTGTCAAGTTTTTTTTTACATTGGCTAAAATATGATTATATTTGTTGGACGTGTCGGAACGGGATCAAAATTTTATGTTTGAAATTTCCGACATCCACGCGGGCGAAGCCGGTGGCATCAGCTAGAATAGTTATAAATAAACAATGTCCATGTGCGAGTCGGACTCTCGCACAAAGGGTTCCGTACCACAAGCCAAAAAAACACGTTTCTTGTATGCGAGCCGCCTGTAAATTATAATTTAATTTAATTTTTAATATTAGTTGTTATAGCGGCAATAGAAATACACACTGTGAATTTCAACTGTCTATCTATTACGGTTCTTGAGATACAGCCCGCTGACAGACAGACGGACGGACGGACGGACAGCGGAGGCTTAGTAATAGAGTTCCGCTGGTTACTTTTCGGGTACGGAACCCTAAAAAGCATTTAAAAACCAATATTTTTAACGTAAACAGTCGTAACGATTATATATTTTTTTCAGTTTGAGTATACTATGCGGCTTACCCAAATGTCCTTACTTTGGTATTGTTCGTCGGTTCGTTGAGCTCCTCAAAGTTCTGAGTTGAGCTGCACGATAACTGACAAATGCTTGCACTGTCTGGACAAGTCCACTCAAACCTGCGTGGTGCTTTCCTCAAAAGGCCACCTCAGACCTTAACCTACATGTTTTTCATATGTTATTGGCGATTGTATGGACTTCAAAAGAGACTATGACCTCTGAGTTTGTTTCGGTGTTTCTTCTCAGGGTAGTCAGCTAGGATACCGGCCTCATCTAGATAAATATGTCAAAAAGAAAAATTGACGTGTAAAAGAGTTACTTGTAAACTAATTGCAAAATAAATATCATTTATTATTTATCAGGTTTTTAGAAGAACTGGCAGAGAAAACGGGACATACAGCCAAGATTAAATTGATAGAAGGAGTCGTCGTGGCAGCACAGAGCTTCGTGGGAGAAATACTGTTCTTCTACTTATCTGGTGAGTCATCATCATCATCATCATATCAGCCGAAAGACGTCCACTGCTGGACATAGGCCTCCCCCAAGCGTCGCCACAACGACCAGTCCTGTGCGTCTCGTATCCATCAGCTACCTGCGCACTGAGCCAGGTCATCTGGTGAGTGGCATAGACTAATTATTTTATTAGAATCGTTTCTGTTGGTACCTTTTATATACTTAATAAATATTTCATCTTCTTCTTATCGTGTGGGCAGTAAGGTGGACAGTAAGTCTAACACATCCTAGTGTCAGAGTTTCTAAACCGCTTCAAGGGCCTCTGACATGGTTTATTTGACGGCTTATACGTGCCTTCCGAAGCACGGAATCATCTTTTTATCAGATAATCAGGTGATTCAAGCCTGTAATGTCCTAACCAAACTGGAAACAACTTTATAAAGTATGCTTTCCCGTGGGAATCGTACCCACGATCACCCGGTCAGAAGGCAAACGCCACGGAGGCAGTTTATAAATGTTGTTATAATTGTTTTTATAAATTATGTAAAAAACGCGTATAAAAACAAAAAAAAACATCATTGGACATAAACAAAATTAGTTGTCTGTAAATTCGGTTTACGGACAATAATTTTACGTGATAACATCATAAGAACACAATTAAATTATTAACAAACAAGCCGAACGCTTAGGCCGATCGGGCCTCTCTATCGCTTGTTCCGCGCTCTGGCTTGCACGCTCGCGCTTTTTTGTCACCGGCGTTCATCGATTTATAAGACGTTATTACGTCATAAAAAATATCTCCATCGTGCATTTTTTGTCGATTTCAGTGTTGGTAAAGTTGTTCATAATGATGAGTACCAAATGACCCCCTTTCAGGTAGGTATTGCGTTCATTCTATTACACGTTATAGATTTGTAGCGGCACAACACCGCCACAAGAAACACCAACGGAGCAAACCTACATCGCAACAAAGAGAACCGCAACGCCATCTATCCAACTAGCAGCGAACTACTGCGTCCAAACTACTCTCTGCCTGCGTCTGTGTTTCCAAACGCTTACAACCCTAGTCTCTTCAAAGTTAGAGTGAACAGGCTCCTTCTGGGTAAGCTCGCTCCATCGTAGACTTTGTCTCGGTCATCTCTGACCTAGACTAGAGTCAAGAGCAAACCCATCACAAATAAAAAAAGAACAAATCCTACATCGCGGTGTCCGCGATTTACCGTGCGATTCGAACACATACAACAGTCCGAAAATCAACTATCGGGCAGTTGCCCGCCAGGCACAACAACCGTTTGGTTGGAGGATCCTCCCGAATTTCAATAACTTTTTAAACAACAAATAATTATGTTTTTGTAAATTCCAGGTAGAATAATAAAACGCTTCGGGTACGGCACAACGCTGACATTCTCGCTGTTCTGTTACGGTGTCAGAATGATGTGCATCTCCTTCATTCAGAACCCCTGGCACCTCTTATTTATTGAGGTAAGGACTCATTTATACTTAATACTATAAAACTGAAGAGTTTAAAAATATAAATGTTGTACTCATTTATATTTTTAAACAAACTCTTCAGTCTGTGCTGTTTGTCGGCAATTCTGAACGTCATTCCGGGATTTTCCTAATCGGGTCTTAGTTTTTAGGGTTCCGTACCCAAAGGATAACCAACGGAACCCTATTATCTAGCCTTATCTGTCCGTCCGTCCATCCGTCTGCCAGCGGGCTGCATCTCAAAAACAGCAATAGGTAGACACTTGAAATTTTCACAGTCCGAGCGTCCAAAAACTTAATTCTTCATATTCCTTCTCACCGTACCGGGTTCTTGTCTAACTCTTACGCTATTTCCACCACTAAACTCTGGAATGTGCTACCCCTTGACATCAAGAAGGCTGAGTCGAAATTTTCTTTTAAGCGTAAAGTCCGAAAACACCATGATTATACACAAACGTCATGATTATTGTGAGTTCTCTTGATCAGAAGGATTATTATAAAACATCATATTTATTAGTTTATTATTTTAGCTTATATATGTATTTTATTAGTATTAAATATATTATTTGTATAATGTTCCCCAAAAGATTCCATTTATTTTTATTTTTTTTGTTGTACACCTACCACAGTGCAGTCTTTTTAACCCAAAGGTTAATTGGTAGAGAATGCCTTGTTGCATTAAGTCCGCCCATGTACCACTACTGTACATAAAGTTTAAATAAATAAATAACAACAAATAAAAAAAAATTAAAGGGATCTCTTGTACAAGAAACGTGTTATTTTTCTGTTTATGGTACGGAACTCTTCCTGTGAGAATCTGACTCACACTTGACCGGTTTTTAACTTCATTCAACTTGTTGTTCATCAAGTACAACAGTTTCCCCCATTACCTCACAGGGCATAATGCAGGGTCCTACATACGCGCTGTGCTACTCCACCATAGTGGGGTACGCAGCGCACGTGGCGCCCGAGGGGTACTCCGCCACCGTGCAGGGCATCGTGGCGGGCATGGATGACGGCGTCGGTGAGTACACTCTTCCAATAACCAGATTTTCAGCATCTGTCTTGTCTGCTCCTAGCTATGGTAGGCAGTGGCGTAGCTAGCATGGGAGACACACGGTGCGGATAATGTGGTGTCACGCCACAAATAGAAAGCCCGCCCCGAAATAATTATGGGTTTTTAGAGTTTTGCGCAAATGAATGTATAGTCAGTCGATTGTTGGTCCCATAGTAAAAGCTTTCATAATCATCGTCATCATTTCAGTCAATTGCCGTCCACTGCTGAACGTAAACCTCCCCCAAAGAGCGCCAACCATCCCGGTGTTGAGCAGTCCGCATCCATCCGCTGCCAGCCACATTCTTTAAATCATCGCTCCATCGCACCGCAGGGCGTCCCACACTACGTTTGCCCATACGCGGTCTCCACTCCAACACGTGTCTGCTCCATCGACCGTCTGTCCGTCTGCAGACATGGTCGACCCACTTCCACTTCAGCATGCTGATTCTACGCGCAATGTCGGTGACTTTAGTTCTCTGGCTTTTCATAATGATGAGTAGGTATTATTAATTTACACGTTGTATACTATTTATTTCGTTTCTCATTTTCCAGGTTTCGCTATAGGATCCTTAGTAGGGGGGCAGCTCTACAGTTGGCTCGGAGGGCGAAGCTCCTTCAGGGTGCTCGCAGTGACTGCGGTGATAGGCTCAGGGCTCCACGCGATACTCTTCGCTCTAGTGTCCAAGAGTGACAAGAGGAAAGGTGAGTACAGTCGAGTTGTTTTACCTTCTTTCAAATTCTTTCCTTATCAAGCCTCCCCTTTAAAACTACGCCACTGAACAAGCTACTGCTTAGAAAAATATTGTTAAGGCACTTAAAAACAAAGGTCAATTTGGCGTAACCATTGCAAAAATAACTAGTTCACATCAAACTCAAACCTCGTTAATTAAATTACTGTTTTTTTTTGTAACCTCCTACCTAGGTAGACCTAGGTCTGTATTAATCTATTTTATTCAAAACTTGCATATAAAACTGTACAAAGGTTAAGGTCACGAAATATAATAGACTAGGTTTTGCCCGTACCTTCGTACGCGCATATCCCTTAGGAAAGCTTCATTCCAAATTTCAGCTTTCCCCGACCAGTAGTTTCGGCTGTGCGTTGTCTGTCAAATTTCGCAAAGCTACCTATCGCCATTTTGATTTTACTCTAAAGTTGTGTTTTTGGCTCCCAATTTAATTTGACCTAAACCTGCCTACCCCATTCTCTAGTCTGAACAATATTAACATCTTCTCTCTCTTCTTACAGCTGAGAAGCAATTATCGACGCAAGAAGCGACTTCAGAAGAAGGACAGAAGATGCTACAAGAGCGCACTAACGCCATCTATAAGGACACAACGGTACCACTAAACGGTGAAGAAAAGTTTGATAGGTAACGCTCATAGATGGCGCTAGTTTGCACTAAGACTTATATTTCAAAAAAGGATTTTTCCGTTAGATTTATTTATTGAAGTTTTTATTTTGGAATGGTTTGCGTGACATATATAGTAAAGTTTTAAGTGTATGTGAACTAAACAGCTAGTCTATTCTGTAAATAAATATTTCGATGTCGAGCTTCACCTGAGTGATAAAACTCACAAAGTGCTGTATTGCAAACAACATAAAGGTCTTAATTTAAAACTCACTTCGGATTCAGCTGTCGAGATACGAAAATGTCCTTACAGAATAGCACTACAGCTGGTGGCTCAGTGGTTTATGAAACAAATAATAAATAGTTACTGTCACAGATATGCGTACAGAATTCAGACCTCTCAAAGGGGTTCCAACTTTTTTCTTTGGGAGAGGGCTAAGTCCCTCCGCCGCCTTTCGACATTTTTTCCAAAGTTGCGACGCATGATGTAACATGTATACATGGGTAACGAAAAATGTTAGCGATTTGGTGCCCTAAAGTGACACGTCGCCGAGATATTTGAAGGTGAAAAATCAAAATCATTAGGAACAAGGAACAATGAAAATCATTAGGTCAGGTTAGACAGTGCGCCGCAACTTAAAAAAAATGGTGGCGATGGGCTATGCCACAATGGTTTTATGCCCTTTATCCGAAGAAATGTATTTTTTTTAAGATATGTTTTTTTGAGATACTGTGTAGAGAGAGAGAGGGAGAATAATTTAAGTTTTGTATAAAAATTTATAAATCACTTTCTATACAAAACTTAAAATTGTCCTCTCTGTAGGGGGAGTTAGGAATAGGCTAAGCGGTTCTCTATTGTGTCTCCTAACTTTTTTATCCATAATTTAAAGTGCCATAACTTTTTTGTCCTAATCATCATTTGTCCGAATGCTAACTTACCCGAACTTAATATCACATAATATCACATGCCATAAAATTGAAATCCCTAAATATAATATAATCTAAATCCGTTTGTCATAAATATTACAATAAATAATATACAAAAGACATAAAACCGTTTTCAATAAAAGTTAAAAGTCCTAAATTCAAACAAAATCAACTAACTCTAAGTCCTAAAATCAACAAATTCTTGGAACAAATTTGTATAACAAAGCTTTTACTATGAACTTCTCTCAGGCGTCACGTAGATACGAACGGGCAATATTTTGTCTCCTACCGACTTGTTTTGAGATAGTTTACTTGTTATGTAGTTCTGTTTAGTAGCAAGATAAATACGATTTTGTTTTATAATATACTCGTATCAAAAATAAATGATTGAAAATGCAGCAATGTGAACTTTTAAAGACTAATAAGAGTATAATATTATAAACATAAAATTAAACTGTGATGGCTTTACTTACGACAAAAATCGATTCCACAAAGAAAAGTATTACTGGGTGTGTGAAAAGTACAAAAATAAACAATATAAGTGTAATTTGCTAGTGGTTTTTGTAAGCATGCAGCATGCAAGCAAGCGTGCAACATGCAAGCAAGCATGCAAGCAAGCACGCAGCATGCAAGCAAGCATGAAGCATGCAAGCACGCACGCAGCATGCAAGCAAGCATGCAGCATGCAAGCCAGCATGAAGCATGCAAGCAAGCACGCAGCATGCAAGCAAGCATGCAGCATGCAAGAAATCATGCAGCATGCAAACAAATACGCAGCATGCAAGCTAGCATGCAGCATGCAAGCTAGCATGCAGCATGCAAGCAAACACGCAGCATGCAGCAGGCATGGTTTCTGTCACGGCTCCGGCGCTGCGGGGCTCCGGCGGTCCCACGCGAGTTTATCGTCGCAGATGGGTTTAACGCTCACCGCCGCGGCTGGGGCTGGCCGGCTTCACCGGCTAGCAAGCCGAAGCTTGGCGAGTGTTACAACCACCTGCTCCTCAACTCACGGGCCGCCTCGCCCCTCCGCGCCTACGCGAGTTTAAATTAGACTAGGGGTAGGGCAGACAAGACTGCGTGGAGTCGGATTTACAGCGATTCGTTTCTGTCACTAAAACCTAATTTTTACCAAATGTTTTAGGACTAAAAAATTATCATAAACTAGTGGACGTCACGCGGTTTCACCCGCGTAGTTCCCGTTCCCGTGGGAATACGGGGATAATATATAACCTATGTTACTCCCTGATAATGTAGCTATCCAATGCTAAAAGAATTTTTCAAATCGGTCCAGTAGTTTCGGAGCCTATTCAATTCAAACAAACAAACATACAAACAAACAAACAAATCTTTCCTCTTTATAATATTAGTGTAGATGCGGAATAATACACATTATTAAACACAATATTTAGGGCATATGACTTTAGGTCATGTAAAATAAGGAGATTCAATTATTATAGTACTCGATATTTTGACAGAATACTTTTAGAACTAAGAATAATTATGTTAAACAAAATTTCGGGATTTTGAATATTATGGTTACTGAAGTTTATAGCGAACGTGTTATGGATAATGATTTTCGGACAAACAATTTTAGGAGAAGAAAGGGAGTACCAGGCTAAGCATATGATGATAATTTTCATACAAAAATAATTTATTAAAAAAAATATTAGCACTGGAAACATTTTTAAATGTTTTATCTCATCTTAACACCAGAAATTCAACATTAAATGCTTATTATATGTGTCATGAAAACTATTCCTATTTTTAAGACTATAATATTTGTATACAGTATTTGTACTAAAAAGAAACAAAAATAAATATAGAATAATCGACAAAATTTCAATAATTTTGCAAATGTATAAAAAGTCGTTTTTCCCTGACTGCTGAATTAGTTGTAAGATTTTGCAATAATTGTGCCATTTTTCTATTTTAAAAGAACTTATTTATTTACAAAACAATGTACTGCTATTATAAGATTTTTATGACGAATTTAATAATGTATTAAAAGAATGTGGCAAGGTGTTTTTAAAATAAATGGATTTATTTTAACATAGCGCTCAGTACCTACGTCTACCAAAGATTTCCAAGTAAAAAACCGGATAGACAGACACCCGGGTGATCCTATAAGGGTTCCGTGTTTTGTTCGGAACCATAAAAATAATTAACGTTAAGGTTTATGGTACCTTCGGAACCCTTTGCATGCGAGTCCGACTCGCACTTGGCCAGTTTTTTTTGTTATAGCGGCAAACGGAATACTGTAAAAACAACTGTCTACCTATTACGGTTCTTGAGATACAGCTCGCTGACAGACAGACGGACGGACGGACGGACAGCGGAGGCTTAGTAATGGGGTTCCGTTGGTCTTTGGGTATGGAACCCTAAAAACATTGATCAAAGTGTTTTTATTTTGAGCTAAAATAATAAATTGCCCGCACACTAGAGTAAAGACATGCATCATGAGTAGGTACTCGCACTCGCGTTTTTCGTATTATTTTTTACCACTGTCCTTATTTTGGCGGCCTGAATGATCTCTAAAAGTTTTTCCATCTATTTTAAATTTCGTCGGTGCGCCTGCCAAATCTGGAGGGCTACTCTCTAACGAAATCCGTAGTTTCGGGCTTAGTTGTGGGCGTATTCTACTCCGTATCACCTACAGACTTACGATTAGTCCCGAACCCGAACTGAGAATGAATGACAACACGATTTCACAGTAACTGTCAAATCGTGTTATCATTAGTTCTCAGTGGTTAGGTGATACGGAGTACAAAATGCCCGCCCGAAACTAAGCCCGAAACTACGGATTTCGTTAGAGAGTAGCCCCCCTGATATGTGTTTTTCATCAAGTTTACAAGGGAGACAATAATCTGTATTTATTTAATTAATAGTTGACCCGCGCGACTTCGTCTACTATAGCCTTCCTCGATAAATGGTCTATCTATCACTGAAAGAATTTTTCAAATCGGACCAGTAGTTCCTGAGATTAGCGCGTTCAAGCAAACAAATAAACTCTTCAGCTTCACTACATAGTATAAAACAAAGTCGCTTTCTCTGTCCCTATATCCCTATGTATGCTTAAATCTTTAAAACTACGCAACGGATTTTGATGCGGTTTTTTTAATAGATAGAGTGATTGAAGAGGAAGGTTTATATGTATAATACATCCATTAAATAGTGGAGAAATACTGTTATTTTTGAGGTTTCTAATGTGATGTCGTAAATAATTACATTTTATGACGCAGACGAAGTTGCGCGGGTCAGCTAGTTATATATAAGTATATAGATTATTTGACTAATTTGTAGTTTCAAAAGGCCGTATGAACTGAGATATGAAGTGAAAATTATAAAATGTACTGTTATGTACTTGATTTTTAAGGATATACAACCTGTAACAGAATAAACGCAATACCTCTTAAGGGGTCATTGAACTCGCATAACTTTTTACAGAGGTACTAGTAGATTATAGCCACAAAAAAATATAAAATAAAAACTTTTTAACAAAAAAGTTAAGCCTCCGAAAAATTGAAAAGCAAAAAGTAATAAACCTTTTTACAAAAAATAACTTTCAAAAACATCGACTTCCGTAACTAAAGTTATTTTTTGTAAAAAGGTTTATTACTTTTGCTTTGCTGAGGCTTATTTTTGTTAAAAAGTTCTTTTAGTTCGGGTATCTACGAAGGGATATTAGGGAAAGGTCAATGTACTTTATTGCAAGTTTATCTGGCGCCTACCACAGTTCTAAACCGATTACGTAAATTCTTTCACTGTTAGAAAATTACACTACCACTGAATGTTTATTTTTTTCTGTTATATTTTTCATGATGTGTATAGAATATATTTTTTAGACTGGTATAGTTTCAGCGCTAGAAAGAGATGGGGCTAGTCGTTCTGTATAACGCTGTCTCATTTCAGTGCTAGAAAAAAACTTTGGTGGTGGCAATGGAAAAAAAGCGGTATTTTAAATCAAAAGCTATTGCGAAAAGGCTTGGTTGTGGGACTTTTAAAACCGGATAACGGGTCAAATTATATTGGCTAGACAGACTCCGCAGACGTCATAGGTTATCTAATACAACGTGTAACAGAATAAACGCAATACCTCTTAAGGGGTCATTGAACTTATCATTATGATCAACTTTCACTATGCGACCAACACTGAAATCGCGACAAAGAAATCGACTCTCCCATACTGTACATTGTGCATTTCTGTGCGCATAACTCGACAAAATGTACTGGACAGCTGATTCTTTTGTCGCGATTTCGGGATTGGTCCCATAGTAAAAGTTGTTCATAATGGTGAGTACAATGACTCCTTAAGAGGTATTGCGTTTATTCTGTTACAGGTTGTATAGAGGTATGCGGAACAGAGAGTAAAGTCCCGCAAATCTCCATTGAAAAGGGAGGATCCTCCTACCAGACAGTTGTTGTGTCTGGCGGGCAACTGCCCGATAATTGATATTCGGGCTGATGTATATGTTCAAATCGCGCGGTAAACTCGGATACCGCGATGCGGGATTTCGTCAGTTCACTGCAGGCGGGATAGATGGCGTTGTGGTTCTTTTTGCTGCCGTACATATTTCGCTTCGTTAGTTTGTATTGATGCCGCTAAAATAACTTTATAAAAACCGGCCAAGTGCGATCGGGACCATAAACGTCGAGTCGGACTCACACACGAAGGATTCCGTACCATAAACCGAAATAAACACGTTTCATGTTTCCCTTTAAGTTTCAGGGTTCCGTACCCAAAGGGTAAACAACGAAACTATTACTAAGCCTCCGCTGTCCGTCCGTCTGTCTGTCAGCGGGCTGTATCTCGAGAACCATAATAGGTAGACAATTGAAATTTTCACAGATTGTGTATTTCTATTGTATTTGTTGTTGTAGCGGCAATAGAAATACACACTCTGTGAAAATTAATAACTATCTACCTATTACGGTTTTTAATATACCTACAGCTCGCTGATAGACAGACAGACGGACGGACGGACAGCGGAGGCTTAGTAACAGGGTTCCGCAGGTGACCTTCCGGGTACGGAACCCTAAAAAGATCAATCAATTAATCAAATCAGTCAAAAGGTATTTATTCAAACTAGGCTGAAAATCAGCACTTTTTGAACGTCAAAATTTACATGAAGACAGTCCGCTAAATCGCCCGCCCTTCACCAGATCCATAATTAAGGCATTTTCAGAACTACGCGATATTAACTACCCAAAACGGTACCATCACATCTGAAGAGTTTTCCTAGCTAATTAAATATTTGACTCACTAGTTCACGCTAATACTCTCATGTCAGTTACGGTCATAAAACGCACGAGAGTCAAAGATTTATTTGCAAATAAATATGGTTACAAAATTTCTTGCAATAGTAGTATGGTAGCTAAACATATTCAATCATAATGACATGCAAATTTTGGTACAGGTATAATAATTAAATGAATTTACATTTAAACTGAAGGAATTATTTTATGTTATAGAAGGGATTCTCAATTAACCACCTGTGTAGAGCTCTTTTGAAGCGGACCATTAGATATCTGTCTCACTCTTTTTAGGGTTCCGAAAGAAAACGGAACCCTTATAGGATCACTCGGGTGTGTCTGTCTGTCTGTCCGTCCGTCTGTCACAGCCAGTTTTATTATTATTAAATTTTTAGTATGGGGGTCACTTTTGGGGGTCAAACTGCAAAATTAAAAAAAAAACGTTTTTTGAACAATATCGTGTCAAATGAAAGGGCTTACTGTGAAAGTTTTAATTATATTTTTTTCATAATTTTGAAATAAATGATTTAGAAGTTATTTAAGAAATTAGACGAAAATGACCATTCCCCCCACTATCTCCAAAACTACTGAGCCTAAAATTTTGAAAAAAATGGAAATAATAGATCTTTACCTAAAGATTACAGGAAAACCTATTAGAAGTCTGTAGTGTTAAAATTACATGTTAAAAAAATAAATTCGTTCGGAACCCTTTGCACGCGAGTCCGACTCGCACTTGGCCAGTTTTTTTTCATGGCAACGACTGACACAAAAATGGCTCCAACGTCTCAATATGTGAATAGGTTACTTCTAGGCAAGTCTTCTACCTTCGACCACATCATCGCATACCATCAGGTGAGATAGTGGTCAAACGTATGCCTATCAACAAATAATTAAAAAAATATAGGTCCGAAGATTTATCAATGCTGTTTTATAATTATTATTTTTTTATATATTTTTTTATAAAAAATATAATAATTTTTATAACATTAAAGAGGCTCAGGGATTAAGGCTGCATTTTGTAATATTGGAATAAAGATGAAGTTATGAAATACGTAATTAAATAATTAGTATAGTAAGTAGTTTTAGTTCATTTTATTTGTTAACTGTTTGTACCGGACTTTGTACCGCCTCAGAATCAATAAAATGTTGTGTTAACTTAATACCTGAATTATATTAAAAAATATATATTTATTTGAAAAATAAACTGCTTATTATTTATTTTCATAAACCAAAGATCTTCAAAATGGGTTCAATCGTTCTTGGGTTAATAATAATAATATTATTTTATTTTCGGACAACAATGATCCAGCGTGTTAGTAAACAATATTATAACTTATTACTAGTGTTAGTAGCTAAAATACAACAGAGAAGAAGACAGAACAGAATAAATATTATTGTGAAAAGGACAACCCCAATCTAATGGTTAGTGATTGTCCTTCTCACAAAACTTTTAATAATCGGAGAGTCGATACTCTCCGCCACAGTTTTTAGTATGCTGTTGCCACTCGCCCGCAACCTTGACAACAGCGACGCGGTTTTTTTGCGAATGACGGCGTGGAAGCCGTCGGTTCGGTTTTGCGCAAACATACCACAAGCGCTGCACCATCGTGGTAGTCCCAACAGCATCCTAAAAATGTTATTATACTGCTTAAATAGTGTATTTAACCCTATATTTCCCTCTTATCTGCTAGGAAAGTTAAAAAAAACATATATTTATGTATTTTATTTATGGGCCATAGATGCCTGGAATAAAGGATTAAAGTAATTAATTAATTATAAACCTTAATTAGAGTTCCATACCAAAATGGAAAAAAGGAATGCAGCTGGATATCTGAGGAACTACTAATGCTTCGAACTTGAAATTTGGAATAGTTTTAGATGACGTTTTTTCAACAATTATGCTAATAAGAGAAATAAATAAATAAATATATATTTTTCTTGCAACAGCGACTGAATGGGATTAATACAAAGTGGGGCTACTAAGGCATGTAGGGTATCATATGAAAGAACGCTGTTTACACATTCTTAAACATATTTTCGTTTTATTTTAGGCCGCGTGGTTCTCAACTTTTGTCAAAAAATGTTGAAATTTTTACATTTCCCCCCCTTAACTCCGAAGTTTGCAGAGAGAAAAATCTGAAAATATTCTATATGATAAAAGTTTTTGTAAAGATTACAGGAAAAATAGAAAGATGTCGCTCAATAGCACAGTATTAAAAAATATATTAGTTCCACAATCTGTAAAGAGATGTCACTGACCTAAAACTGCATATTCTACACCGCAGTTACAGTGCCGCAGGGAAAGAAAATGTACTTCTAATATTTTTTAATAGATGGCGCGATATGTATCGATTTTCATAGAAGTTTTTGTAAAATGAAGTATTTTCTATTTATTTATTTATTTAGGCAGACCAACTAAATACACACAAAGACATTCACAGCACATTTCGTTTACAAATACAATAGCATTGCATGCATCTAAATTAAAGGTAAGCACAACATTTTATTTAAATTTCACCTTACAATCGAAAATAACGTTTCATGACAATAAAATTTGATTAAAAAATTTGAACTAAATAAAATTTGAATAGAATTTGTGATGTCATGTCATGGTCATCATATATTAATTATCATTTATTGTTAAAAATTATCATTCATCAAATCAAATAAATTAAATTACATTGAAATAAATAAATATTTAATTATTTATTAAGAATGGTATGTTCTTCTATACTCATTTTAAAAAGAGGTAAAGTTTGTGAGTTTGTGAGGTAATCTCTGGATCTACTAAACTGATTTTGAAAATTCTTTTACCAATAGCCCCGTTATTTGTGAATGTCATATGACTTAACTTAAACAAAATATGAAGTAACTTGAATATATGAATTAACTTAAACTTTGAATAAAATAAGCCCACTTTTAACTCCCTAGTTAAAAGTGGGCTTATTTTATTCAAAGTTTAAGTTAATTCATAGTACTTCATATTTTGTTTAAGTTAAGTCATATGACATTCACAAATAACGGGGCTATTGGTAAAAGAATTTTCAAAATCAGTTTAGTAGATCCAGAGATTACCTCACAAACTCACAAACTTTACCTCTTTTTAAAATGAGTATAGAAGAACATACCATTCTTAATAAATAATTAAATATTTATTTATTTCAATGTAATTTAATTTATTTGATTTGATGAATGATAATTTTTAACAATAAATGATAATTAATATATGATGACCATGACATGACATCACAAATTCTATTCAAATTTTATTTAGTTCAAATTTTTTAATCAAATTTTATTGTCATGAAACGTTATTTTCGATTGTAAGGTGAAATTTAAATAAAATGTTGTGCTTACCTTTAATTTAGATGCATGCAATGCTATTGTATTTGTAAACGAAATGTGCTGTGAATGTCTTTGTGTGTATTTAGTTGGTCTGCCTAAATAAATAAATAAATAGAAAATACTTCATTTTACAAAAACTTCTATGAAAATCGATACATATCGCGCCATCTATTAAAAAATATTAGAAGTACATTTTCTTTCCCTGCGGCACTGTAACTGCGGTGTAGAATATGCAGTTTTAGGTCAGTGACATCTCTTTACAGATTGTGGAACTAATATATTTTTTAATACTGTGCTATTGAGCGACATCTTTCTATTTTTCCTGTAATCTTTACAAAAACTTTTATCATATAGAATATTTTCAGATTTTTCTCTCTGCAAACTTCGGAGTTAAGGGGGGGAAATGTAAAAATTTCAACATTTTTTGACAAAAGTTGAGAACCACGCGGCCTAAAATAAAACGAAAATATGTTTAAGAATGTGTAAACAGCGTTCTTTCATATGATACCCTACATGCCTTAGTAGCCCCACTTTGTATTAATCCCATTCAGTCGCTGTTGCAAGAAAAATATATATTTATTTATTTATTTCTCTTATTAGCATAATTGTTGAAAAAACGTCATCTAAAACTATTCCAAATTTCAAGTTCGAAGCATTAGTAGTTCCTCAGATATCCAGCTGCATTCCTTTTTTCCATTTTGGTATGGAACTCTAATTAAGGTTTATAATTAATTAATTACTTTAATCCTTTATTCCAGGCATCTATGGCCCATAAATAAAATACATAAATATATGTTTTTTTTAACTTTCCTAGCAGATAAGAGGGAAATATAGGGTTAAATACACTATTTAAGCAGTATAATAACATTTTTAGGATGCTGTTGGGACTACCACGATGGTGCAGCGCTTGTGGTATGTTTGCGCAAAACCGAACCGACGGCTTCCACGCCGTCATTCGCAAAAAAACCGCGTCGCTGTTGTCAAGGTTGCGGGCGAGTGGCAACAGCATACTAAAAACTGTGGCGGAGAGTATCGACTCTCCGATTATTAAAAGTTTTGTGAGAAGGACAATCACTAACCATTAGATTGGGGTTGTCCTTTTCACAATAATATTTATTCTGTTCTGTCTTCTTCTCTGTTGTATTTTAGCTACTAACACTAGTAATAAGTTATAATATTGTTTACTAACACGCTGGATCATTGTTGTCCGAAAATAAAATAATATTATTATTATTAACCCAAGAACGATTGAACCCATTTTGAAGATCTTTGGTTTATGAAAATAAATAATAAGCAGTTTATTTTTCAAATAAATATATATTTTTTAATATAATTCAGGTATTAAGTTAACACAACATTTTTTAATAGATGGCGCGATATGTATCGATTTTCATAGAAGTTTTTGTAAAATGAAGTATTTTCTATTTATTTATTTATTTAGGCAGACCAACTAAATACACACAAAGACATTCACAGCACATTTCGTTTACAAATACAATAGCATTGCATGCATCTAAATTAAAGGTAAGCACAACATTTTATTTAAATTTCACCTTACAATCGAAAATAACGTTTCATGACAATAAAATTTGATTAAAAAATTTGAACTAAATAAAATTTGAATAGAATTTGTGATGTCATGTCATGGTCATCATATATTAATTATCATTTATTGTTAAAAATTATCATTCATCAAATCAAATAAATTAAATTACATTGAAATAAATAAATATTTAATTATTTATTAAGAATGGTATGTTCTTCTATACTCATTTTAAAAAGAGGTAAAGTTTGTGAGTTTGTGAGGTAATCTCTGGATCTACTAAACTGATTTTGAAAATTCTTTTACCAATAGCCCCGTTATTTGTGAATGTCATATGACTTAACTTAAACAAAATATGAAGTACTATGAATTAACTTAAACTTTGAATAAAATAAGCCCACTTTTAACTAGGGAGTTAAAAGTGGGCTTATTTTATTCAAAGTTTAAGTTAATTCATATATTCAAGTTACTTCATATTTTGTTTAAGTTAAGTCATATGACATTCACAAATAACGGGGCTATTGGTAAAAGAATTTTCAAAATCAGTTTAGTAGTGCACTACTGGCGTCAAACCAGAGAAGTGCATAGGTCCTGAAGCTCAAACAGTTTCCAAAAATGGACGGCCTCGTTTATGTAGTAATTGCGAATGCTACTGTTATTAGGGTTCCGTCCAAAAACGATAAAAAGGAACCCTTATGGTGTGACTAAGTCTGTCCGTCTGTAACAGCTGGATGTCTCAAGAACTGCTAATGCTATCAACTTGAAATTTGGAATAGATTTAGGTAGTTGACGTTTGCTCAACTACATATTTTGCAAATAAGAAAGAAAAAAAATGTTTAATTTTTTTTTTGCAATAGCTACTTAAAGGGTTTCTTAAAAATTCGAAGTGGAGCTACTAGGTCATGTGGGGTATCATATGAAAGAACCATTTGCACATTCACTACCGAAATTTTCTAAATAGTCTTCTGAAAAAACTGAAAAAATCATACGACAAAAATGAATTACTGAACGCTAAAAACAACTCCAAGGCCACATGGAAAGCTATTAAGGGTATAATTAACCAAAACTCTCGTTCGCAATCACCAAGTGCGCTTCTACAGAACTCTTCAGACACCAAAATATCTATTAATCAAGTAAAAGCTTTTTTGTTGGTGTGGGTGAACATCTAACCTCAAAAATTAAATCTACTTCTGGATCACCCTATCTTGAATGCTCATCACAACCCCCGCCGCCAAATTCTCTTGTCATTATGCCGGTCGACAAAGTGCAGGTAAAAGGAGTGATTGACACCCTATGCAGTGACAGCGCCACTGGCTATATCCGTTCTAGCAGCACCCGTAACGCACGTCTGTAACCGCGCCATTGAGTCGGTTACTTTCCCCAGTGCGTTCAAGAAGGCTGTTGTTCACCCAATATACAAAAGTAGAGACAGATCCAGCGTCACCAACTATAGACCCATCTCAGTTTTGAGTTCCCTGTCTAAAGTTCTAGAAAAAATACTTAATAAGTGTCTTACCACATATCTCGCGAAATATAAGCTGCTAGCAAAAAAAATCAATATGGTTTTAGACGGGGAATCTCTACTGAAGATGCGGTTCTAGACCTTACAGGTGCGGAGGTTGGCAAGTTGATGAGGGGTTTAAATGCTTCGGTGTCTTTCTTGACTTTTCAAAGGCGTTTGACTCGGTTTCTATACCTATACTCATTTCAAAAATGCTATGAAGGCATCGGAATCCGCGAGGTGGAATTGCTTTAGTACGTCTTGACACTGTTACTCGGGGTGGGGTCCTGGTGTCCTATAACACAGGTTATTAGCCTAGCTTAGGCAACAGTCTCCCACAAAATTGCAGCATATTTTAATACTAGCTTCTGCCAGCGGCTTCGCCCGCGTGGTCCCTAGGGAACATATTCCCGGGATAAAAAGCCTATGTCCTTTCACAGGCTCTAGACTATCTCTGTACCAAATTTCATTTAAATCGGTTCAGGAGTTTTGGCGTGAAAGCGCGACAGACAGACAGACAGAGTTACTTTCACATTTATAATATTAAGTAAGGATATTAGTAAGGATTATTGCTAAACAATATCTCTATGTAATCTTTAAATGTTGTGGTAAGAAAATAAATGATGATTATTATTATTATTGAAGTTTAGGTAAAGGTTACAGGAAAAATAAAACGATGTCTCTAAATAGCACACTTTTTCAGAGATCATCAACAAAAAATACATTACTTCCATTATTGGTCAAGAGATGGCGCTGATCTAAAACTGCAAAATACAACGCAGTGTTAAAATTCTCTGACGAATATAGGCCTCACCGATGAAAATTTAAAAACATTTCACGTTTTTTATGATGGTACGGAACCCAAGGTGCGCGAGTCCGACTCGCTATTGACCGTTTTTTTTTTAATATTTGTTGTTATAGCGGCAATAGAAATACACAATCTGTGAAAAATTTAATTGTCTACCTATTACGGTTCTTGAGATACAGCCCTCTGACACACAGACGGACGGACGGACAGCGGAGGATTAGTAATAGGGTTCCGTTGGCTACCCTTTGGGTACGGAACCCTAAAAAATGATTGAAATTCAGGACTTTTTGTCTCAGTGGGACATTAGCTCAAGAATAAGACAACATGGGGGCGCCATTTTTAAAGGCCGTAAACGACATCGGCTCTGTAATTGATCGCTGTATATAAATATTTTTCTCGTATTTATTGTGCTGAAAACTAAAGTAATGGTGAAAGTATCTACGAATAACGCAGTGAAAGTGTTTGCAAAGGATTCTATATGTGAACATTGAAGATACGCGTTGAAACAATAATCTGGTTAAGAGTTGTCGAAAACAATGTCAAATCAAGTGTTACTGTGATTAACGCGAAGAGTATTCAATAGTGTAATAATAAGACATTCTAAATTGCGAAGTTCTCGTCTGGAACACTATTAAACTAATAAAGGGAAAGTGTTTTGTGTGGTTACGGTTATTATTATTTATTTATTTTCGGAACAAAAAGAACTTAAACTTTTTTTGAGTGTACCGTCATTTTTTTAATAAAAGTGAAAAGTGAATGCGGCTTCAAATTCCAGTTCAACTCAGGACTATTGGCAAGTTACTTTAAATTATATTATGGATTCATTTGAAAACATAACATTTCGATGGAAACACCGCACCCAATCCATGTCTGATATTTCAAAAGCAGCCGACAATGTAGACCATAGTAGTAGTTCCATAAACCTGACGATAGACGGCAGCACCAACAGCCTTCCGAACATATCTATCGACGAAAGTGACTCACAGATACTAGAACTTAGAAATAAGATAGAAAAACTTAAGCTCGAACTAACTTCAGCTCATGATGAAATCAACAAACTATCGCTAGAAAATATGGAACTAAAAAAACAGTTGCCAAAATAAATTCAAGGCATGAATTAGTAAAAAAAGCGACACAAAAGTTAACAAGTGATATTATTACACCTAGTGTTGTCGCTTCGAAGACGTACGTTCATTTTTTTAAAGAAGATATAATTATTTTGTTGTTAGTGGAATTATGATTTTAATAATAGTCAATTTATCTGCTTAAAAGACTTGTATCTGAATTTAAATACATTGTTTAGTTAAGTTGGCAGCACTGGTGTCGCACTACTATTGGCCCGTTGCAAACTCCCGGAGCAATGGTGGGGCGATACTAGCCTGTATAATAAACTGTCGACTAATCGGGCAGTTGGTTGGCAAACGCAGCGCGAGTAACATCTCTTCAGTTGTCATTTAAAAGTTTGAATATTGTGATTATGTTTTGAGGTTAGAATACCGTTACACGTGTTTACTTGAATTTATGTAGTGTTTAGATAGTTGTGATTTGATTAAATATATATATTGGCAGTTATTCAGTGTTTCTTTGTAGAATTCCTTATATCAGAAGTGTGACGAAAACGCCCCCAAATATGCCGCGCCGCCACAAGCGCGCTCGTGGGAAAAGAGTATCAAGTACGAGTGGTACGAGTAGCTCGTCTTCAAGATCTAACTCGCCATCGTCGAGCAGCTCTGATGGACACAGGCGAAAGAAAAGGAGACGCACCAGGCGTGCGTCTCCTGCAGTAAGTCAAAATGTTATTTTATCATCTGTGATTCCTGAGTTCGACCCATTAGTGGACGATATTGAAATGTGGATTAATGTTGTAGAAGCTAATGCTCGTGCTTTTCATTGGTCTGATCGTGTTTTACAATATCAAGCGTTACAAAAATTACGCAATACTGCTAAAACCTGGTACGACTCGCTTCAAAAAAATAAAACAAAGTGGACGACCTGGAAATGGAAGGATTGGCGAAATACACTATTAAATACATTTCAAATAAAACGTAATATGTATAGTTTGTTAAAAGATTTAATCCAAACAAAACCTGTGGACGGTCAATCATTATATGAATTTTATTTTGTACAAAAAGGCAAAATTGATAAAATGAGGTTGTCGTTTTCTGAACAAGATATTATTTCGGTTATCGTAGGATCAATTGGCGATAAAAATATAAGCACTGCGGCAGATGCTGGTAATTTTAAATACTGTGATGAACTGGCCTCATTTTTGCACGGAAAAATTCATGTCGACTCGGAACAAAAGTGCGCTCAGAAGCATAGCAGCCTAAACAGTAAAAATTCAGCTCGCTCAGGTTATTCTAATGTAGATAAAAAGTCAGAAAGCTCTTCAAGCTTTAATGAAGCACCAATACATGGTTCTGTTTCCAATGCTGGCACAAACATTACATGTTTTCGCTGTGGTGAGCCTGGGCATAAAAATACCATTTGTAGTCAAAAAGACAATGTTAAATGTAATTTTTGTAATCGATTTGGTCATTTAGAGCCTGCTTGTAGATCTAAACCTAGAGTAAAACCTGAAAAGGAAAGTGAAGTTAAGCTTATTGTTGAACCTGCTCCTAAGGATAAATTTTATAAAGATGTTGTCGTTAATGGATACAAACGACAAGCTTTCATTGATATGGGCGGTAGTTGTTCTCTAATAACATCTTCTTTGGCACGCGAGTTAAACCTTACTATTTTTCAGTTAAATAAGTTGGTTTTACTAACTGGATTTAAAACGAACTCCTGCTCCAAGGTCACTCATGGGGTACAGGTTGACATTGTGGTCGACAAAGCTGAGCTTAATGTGGTCCTATATATTTGTGACGAATTAGCTGGCTGTCCTATTTTAGTTGGTAGAAATTTTACGGAGGACAAAAGAATTATGTATGCACGTATAGGAAATAGCCTTTCCTTTTGCCCCATAAGTAATGAACAAGTAGCCATAATGGATTCATCTATGTTCAACTCGGATTCTGTTGAACACGGCTCATTATTAAAGGACATTTTTTCTAAATATCCTCGAGTTATTTCAAAAGATTTACAATCGTTAGGACAAACATCTTGTGTCGAACTAGAAATTGAGTTAACAACAAACAAACCCGTGTACCAAAGACCTTACCGTATGTCTGAATCTGAGAAGGCAGCAACTAGGGAAATTATTGATGACCTATTGAAAAATGGCATAATTCGTGAGAGTAATTCCGCTTATGCCAGTCCGGTTTTATTAGTCGATAAACCTTCAGGCGAAAAACGTATGTGCATTGATTATAGATCTCTAAATAAAATAACTGTAAAGGAGAAGTATCCAATGCCTATTGTAGAAGACCTTATAGACAAACTTCGAGGATGTAAATGAAAATTCCATTTATAAAACTGCATTTATCACCCCTGACGGTCATTTCGAGTTTAAAAGAATGCCATTTGGGTTGTGCAATGCACCATCTGTATACTACGCTTTGATAAAGTTATTTGTTACATGGATGATCTATTAATAGCTACAGAGTCGATACATGATAATGTTAAACAATTAGATGAAGTATTAAAAATATTGCAAAATAATGGTTTGACAATAAATTTAGAGAAATGTCACTTTTTCCAGAGCTCTGTTAACTTTCTCGGGTACGATATATCTGAAGACGGTATACGTCCTGGTAAAAAGAAACTAAAGGCAGTAGAGAATTATCCTGAACCTAAAAATGTGCACCAAGTGAGACAATTTTTAGGCCTTATTAATTATTTTAGAAAATTTATAAAGAATTGTGCTCTTTTAGCAAAACCGTTGACAAAGCTCTTGAAAAAGGACATCCCATGGGAATGGGGATCTGAACAAGTCTTAGCCGTAAATAAATTAAAGGCAGAGTTATTACAGAACGCCATGTTGAACATTTATGACCCCAAATTACCTACTATTCTGTATACAGACGCCAGTCGCGATGGCGTAGGATGCATTCTGCTTCAATTGACTGATAAAGGAGAAAAACCGATTTATTTTTATAGTCGACAGACTTCTAATGAAGAAAAAAAATATCACTCTTTTGAATTAGAATTTTTAGCTATAGTTGTTGCGCTTCAAAAATTCCGTCACTATTTATTAGGATCTATATTCAAAATTTATACAGATTGTAACGCTGTTAAATATACAATTAATAAACAAGAAATTAATTCTAGAATTGGTAGGTGGGTGTTACTTACCCAAGAATTTACGTTAGAGATAATGCACAAACCAGGAGCTCAAATGCAACATGTTGATGCTTTGAGCCGGAATTCGGTTGATACAGATTCTACCCCCATATGCAATAAAAGTGTTTTGGTTTTTACTGAGGCAGATTGGTTATTATCGGTTCAGTTACAAGACCCAAGTATTTGTGCAATTAGAGAAATATTAGAGTCAGGTCAGGCCGAGCTTAATAAGAAAGTGTATAATGATTATGAACTGTTAGGTAATAAGGTATACCGCCGGACTGACTATGGTAGACGATGGCTTGTCCCTAAACAATGTATTTGGCAGATCATTAAAGCCAATCATGATGATCTTGGCCATTTTGCCGTGGATAAAACAATTGAGAGAATTCGTGCTATTGGTTTCCCAAGATTAAAAAAAATAGTGTCCAAATATATTAAAAATTGCATTAACTGTATTTACTTTAAAAATATTCAAGGAAAAAAGGAAGGAAAATTGTATCCTATACCTAAATTTGCGAAGCCTTTTCATACATTGCACATAGACCATCTAGGTCCATTTGTAAAGACTACACGTAGAAATACTTACCTCTTGGTGACTGTCGATTCATTTACCAAATTTGTATTTATATCACCTGTTCGTAACACTAAAAGTCAAGTTGTTATTAATGAATTAGATAAAATATTTAAAGTTTTCGGTAATCCAAAGCGGCTGATATGCGATGCTGGAAGTTCTTTCACTTCCAAATTATTCGTTAAGTACTGCCTGGACAAAAATATTCGACAACATGTAATAGCTACTGCTGTCCCACGCTCTAACGGTCAGATGGAACGCTTTAATCGCACTATCCTGGACGCGTTAAGAAGTATGGGTGCTAACACTAGCTATGATAAATGGGATACACATATTACGACTATCCAACAAGGGATAAACAGTACCATTAATAAAACCACTTCAGCCATACCCAGTGAAGTATTCTTTGGGTACAGACTCCAAACTGATGCTGATATGTTGACACAGGAAGATCAATCTGTTGATGTCACGTTGTTGAGGAATAACGTTAACAGTCGCATTCAGGCCAGTGCAGAAAAACAAAAGCAGGCATTCGATTCCAAATGAAAAGAGGCTCATAATTACAATGTTAACGATTTGGTAGTGATAAAAATTCCCAGCCAATCGAATGACGGGCAAAGTACTAAATTATTACCTCTATTCAAAGGACCTTTCCAGGTGACTGAAGTACTAGGACATGACCGCTACAAAGTAAATGAAAAGAAAATGAAAAATGAAATGATTTATTTATTTCCAGATTTACATCCAATTAAATTAAATAGGTATTAAATAAATAAATTTAGAAGCCGCGACTTATGTAATCGGCGTATGGTAGGACTGCCACTTTTGATGCAGAGGGCTGTTGTCCCAGTCTCGCACCGCGGTCACCAAGGAGTTGGCGGAATGATGTATGGCGGAGCGTGCGGCGGCCGAGCGGCTCCTCAGGAGCGCCGGCCAGCCGGGCGCGCGGCCCTCGCAGAACATGGCGCTCGCGCTGCACCACCGAGGGAGTCGGCGTGGAGCCGAAAGAACAAGCAAGTGTTATGAGGGGACCACGTGTCCTGAAAATATGAAACCTTGGATCAAATTGGCAGACCTAGATTCTGAAGGCTTAGAAATGGCCTGAGATGTTGTCAGGTATTTATTTAATCCATGTAATGATTTTATTTATCCACATTATCTATCTCTTACAACTTTTACAATTATACGTGTGTCTAGTGCATTTGCTTCAAACATATTTTGGTATTTCGGATAACAGTATTTATTCGTGTAAAATAGATCTGTTGCTCATGGGTTTGGGGTTTTGTAGTATAATAACTAGGGTTGGCCAAAGGCATCGCCTAGGGTGAACTACAAAATCTAAACCTATCAATAACTGACCGTTGATGGAACAGTTATAGATTAAATCTGAATACCAATATATGTCATGTCAACAAATCTTTTGAGTTGGGGTCTTTCTTCTGCTGGCCGTTGATGGAACAGCAGAGTAGACGCCCGATTCTAATAACATTAGTAAAACAATTTTCACTATATAAAACGTGACTTACTTATATATACTTTGTTCTCAGCAATTGCACCAGACTGGGACGCTATCCGGGGACGGATGCGTGCGCAGGACGGCCGGATGTTGTCGTTTTTTTAAAGAAGATATAATTATTTTGTTGTTAGTGATAAATGATAAATGATAAATGATATTTATTTTGCAAATAGGTTACAAGTAACTCTTTTACACGTCAATTTTTTTTTTTTGACGTATTTATCTAGATGAGGCCGGATGTTTCCTAGCTGACTACCCTGAGAAGAAACACCGAAACAAACTCAGAGGTCACAGTCTCTTTTGAAGTCCATACAATTGCCAATAACATATGAAAAACATGTAGGTTAAGGTCTGAGGTGGCCTTTTGAGGAAAGCACCACGCAGGTTTGAGTGGGCTTGTCCAGACAGTGCAAGCCTTTGTCAGTAATCGTGCAGCTCAACTCAAAACTTTGAGGAGCTCAACGAACCGACGAACAATACCAAAGTAAGGACATTTGGGTAAGCCGCATAATATACTCAAACTGCCAGACAGTCATGAAATCAATCCTTAAAATAACGACCTACATAGTCCTCACACTTACAATACATTCTTTTTTTTAAGAACCATGCAGATTAGTGTCTGAGATGGTCTTTAGAAGAAAGAACCACACAGATTTGAGTGAACCTGTCCAGTCAGTGCAAGCCTTTGTCAGTAGTCGTGTAGCTCAACTCAGATCCACATAGGAGCTCAACAACTCGACGAACAATACCAAAGAAAGGACATTTGTGTAGGCCGTACAAAGCACTCAAACTGCCAGACAAACATTGAAGTTACTCAATGAAATAAAAAATAATCCACATAGTCCCCATTCATAATAAAAATAATGATAAATTTAATGTCAAATTGTATATGAAAAATTAAATTAAAATGTCAAATTGTATATAATAAAAAGAAAAATGTCAAATTGTATATAAAAAAAAATTGTACAAAAGTCAAATTGTGTATAATAAAAGAAAATGTCAAAAGTAAAACTAAAAAATTGATTAAAAAAAAAAGTGGAATTATGATTTTAATAATAGTCAATTTATCTGCTTAAAAGACTTGTATCTGAATTTAAATACATTGTTTAGTTAAGTTGGCAGCACTGGTGTCGCACTACTATTGGCCCGTTGCAAACTCCCGGAGCAATGGTGGGGCGATACTAGCCTGTATAATAAACTGTCGACTAATCGGGCAGTTGGTTGGCAAACGCAGCGCGAGTAACATCTCTTCAGTTGTCATTTAAAAGTTTGAATATTGTGATTATGTTTTGAGGTTAGAATACCGTTACACGTGTTTACTTGAATTTATGTAGTGTTTAGATAGTTGTGATTTGATTAAATATATATATTCAGTGTTTCTTTGTAGAATTCCTTATACTAGCAAAAATAAATCCTTAATTTCGAAACACAATTATGGTACACCTAAATCGCAAAAAGAACAAGATATCATTCTTACTCCCACGCCACATAATATATGTCGCATACTTCTAAAATATCACCAGCTGTGCCTTGTAAAACTAAAAGTATTACAAACCGCACTACATGCAAACTTGAAAAGAGTAAGTTATGTATCATAAGCAGCAACAATAAAATTTGCGCCCCTTCTAACCTAACCTGTCCGAGTCGGGGTGTCCCAAGTCCAGAGCTTGCTTTGGTCGCTCTTGCATAACTCCGACTTATGCCAAAACATATTAGACTAAACGAAAGCGCGCCAATTTGTCTCCGCCCCTTTGATCATTTTTTCATTAAAATTATAAATTGATGTATTAAATTGGTAACGAATACTATTAATTTAATATCTGAACGAAATAAAATGTTACTACTGTATTGGTGACAAAATATCAAATAAAAAGGAGTCGCAGTCAGGGATCGATAATAGATTTATTTGGTGACAGATCTACCATTCTGAGCACAGAGCTATTATTTAAGTAACAAAACTGTTATTATAAGAACGAAGTTTATATTCATGTAATGCAATATAATTTTATTGGTTATCGATCTCTTATTTTACACATAAATTAACATTAATTTGATAATTCATACCTGGGAACAATTTTTGTTTATCTGAGAACGAAAATATTTCGTGGCGATAGATCTATTTATTAGGTGATACAACTTGATGACAAATATAAATTTTGGTGATAGAAAATATAGTTCCCGTTGATGAAGCATATAACATATTTATGGAACATTTCAGTTTGTTATATAATCTTTGCTTCCCCTACAAGTATGTTGTTATAAAATCAAATCAAAAAATAAAATGGATTTCTCGGGGTATACGCGTTTGTAGTAGAAAGCAATGACATCTTTTGTGGGAACACAGACGTAGACCTACAAGGGAAAGCAAAATTATGTTTAAAAATTACTCCCAGCGTTTTAAAAAAATTGTCAGGTTAACCCAAAAGGCTCAAAATAATTATTTCATTAAAACGTCACTTAATAAGTCAAAGGCATCTTGGCAAGTTATTAATAATAAAACATGTGTCAATGAGAAAAACAAATACAAAAAAAAAAAAACTAAAAAAAACACTCAAAAATACTCTACTCTACCTTAATGAACTCATTTCCCAGATCAAAGTACAAAATTCAATTATAAATAATCCCAAAGAAATTGCAGATGCTTTCAACAATTATTTTATTGAGCAAGTTAAACAGTCTTCTAAAGCATCATTCGAAACAAGTGGTTTAATCGAAAACCCAAGCACAATGTTTATGCCTCCAGTAATCCACCATGACGTACTGCAATTAAATCATTGAAAAATAAAAACAGCGTAGGATATGACGAAATAGCAACGAAAGTAATTAAGTTTGTTGCCAGTAATATCATCGGACATCTTAGCCACATTGTCAACTTAGCCATCAGCTCTGGCGTGTTTCCGAACGGTTTAAAAACAACAATAGTCAAAACACTGCACAAAAAAAATTGCAGAAAAGATATAGCTAACTATCGACCGATAGCTTTGATTTCTGTTTTTTCTAAAGTAATAGAAAAGATTATTTATGCATCTATCTATAAAAATTTCTGACAAAACATAATATATTGTGCAGTGAACAAGCAGGCTTTAGAAAGAATGAAAGCATTAATTCAGCCGTATTTGATTTATTACACGAAATAATGATAAATGTAGATAAAAAATACCCATTTGTACAGATATGACAAAGGCTTTTGACTGCGTTAATCATAATATATTATTAAACAAACTTTACAGATACGGTATCAGAGGAAACGTGCTGGATCTCTTAGAATCTTACCTCAGTAATCGCACACAATACACAGAGACGTCCAGCATTTGCCATAAAACAAAATACGAAAAGAAATACCGATCTGAAGGCAAAATAGTAAAGTTCGGTGTACCTCAGGGCATTGTGTTAGGGCCGCCTTTATTTCTGCTGTATATAAATGACCTGCCACGTCAAATACAGCATCCTATGGTTTTATATTTATTTAATAAATAAAATTCTTCGTTTCGAAAAAGTCAAAATGTTTGTAAAGCATACATTTTGCGTGTTTTCAGGTAATTTTTAATATTAATATGTCAAAAACTAGTCTAGAATATATAAATAATGAAATTTGAAGGCGCCCTGAATCCAGTATGAAATAAAGCCATTTTTTTTTATTTATGATTAATATTAAATGGATTAAACACCAATGTTTTTTTTAAACCTCAATGTTTTTGACAAGCTATTGCTATAAGAAACTACTCTCGAAATAATTTATTGAATTCGTCTCGATAGCTACTCTCGAAATAATTTATTGAATTCGTCTGGATAGGTGTCAAAATAGGTACTTTGTTTGTTGCTACCAAATATTTGAGATTTGAACTAGAATTTACCAACACCGAAATCGCGAAAAGAACTGTTCAGTACATTTTGTCGAGTTATCCGCTGGCCCACTCCGCTGAGGAGAAAGCGAACTTGTTTGCTTCTTTGTTTGCGGAATCTTCACGTCTGGATCCTGGTGGCGCGAGGCCCCCTGCTTCTCCTGGTGGATGCGAGTCGAGTATGTCGAACATTCGAATTCATCAGAGGGACGTTCTTCGGGTGCTGCGTAACCTAGACGTGAACAAGGCTAGTGGCCCCGACGGGATACCGGCAATTGTTGTGAGGACTTGTGTGCCTGAGTTGTCTCCGATCTTGACACGACTATTTCGCCTTTCGTTTGAGACTGGAAAAGTGCCGAAGGCTTGGAGGCAAGCTAACGTGCAGACCGTGCCCAAGAAAGGTAGTCGAGCTGACCCGTCGAATTATAGACCTATCTCAGTAACGTCCATACTCTGTAAGAGTATGGAACGCGTGCTGAATCATAAACTCCTGGCATACCTAGAAACGAGTGATCGCCTTAGTGACCGACAATACGGGTTCCGCCGAAATCGGTCAACTGGGGATCTTCTTGCGTATGCCATTCACATCTGGAGTGAGGCCATAGAGAAGCACGGGTAAGCACTAGCGGTCTCCCTTGACATCTCGAAGGCCTTCGATAGGGTCTGGCACGAAAGCCTTATTAGTAAGCTTCCTTCCTTCGGTCTGCCTGCCGGATTGTGTGATTGGATCGCGGATTTCCTGAGGGATCGGTCTATCCGAGTGGTCATAGATGGCCGCTCGTCTGGACTGCTGGATATTAATGCCGGGGTTCCTCAGGGATCGGTGCTTTCGGCAACACTATTCTTGCTGCATATTAATGATCTGCTTAAACCCGGTACCTTTGGCTATGCAGACGACAGCACTGTTGCTGAGAGATACGTGTCCGACGCACGAGCTGGTGGGTCGTAGATCCGGTCTCTTCGGGAGGCTATGGTTGAGCGCTTGAACGTGTCCTTACAGGCTGTCTCAGAATGGGGCGATGCCAATCTGGTCAAGTTCAATGCTGCTAAGACCCAAGCGTGTCTGTTTACCGCTAAAAGGAGCCAATTCCACCCAGCTCCATCTTTCCGAGGTGCAACCGTGCCGATAACCGACCAACTTGAGCTTCTTGGGGTTACGTTGACATCTACCCTGAATTTTGGCCCTTTCATAGAGGCAAAAGCTCAAGTGGCTGCAAAGAAGTTGGGAATCCTAGCAAAGATGAAACGGTACTTCACGCCGGAATAGCTGCTTAAACTCTACCAAGCGCAAGTTCGATCATGTATGGAGGATGCTCTCATCTTTGGGACGGATCTGCCAGATACCAGCTTGATGCCCTTGAATCAATTGAGAAACGAGCCAAGAGGATCATCGGCAATGATAGGCTCGTCGCTACGAAGCTCCAAAGTCTTGAGCATCGACGACGAGTTGCTAGCCTGTCGGTTTTCTACCGGTTGCATTTTGGGGAATGTGCGACGTAATTGCATAATTTAATTCCACCAAGCCCGTTCCATCATCGGACCACAAGACGAACGGCGATGCGCCACCGGTACATGGTGGACATCCCACCCACGCGCACAAAACGTTTTGGGAACACATTCATAGTGCGTACAGCTAAGGAGTGGAATTCACTGCCGGAGTCTGTGTTTCCTGATAGCTACAACCTGGGAGTCTTTAAGTAAGGAGTGAATAGGTTACTTCTAGGCAAGCGTGCTCCATCTTCGACCACATTATCGCTTACCATCAGGTGAGATAGTGGTCAAACGCGTGCCTATAAATAGTAAAAAAAAAAATGCGCACAGAAATGTGTGGGACAGTCAATTTTTTTCGCAATTTTAATGTTGGTGCCATAGTAAAAGTTGTTCATAATGATGAGTACAATGACCCCTTAAGAGGTATTGCGTGTATTCTGTTACTCGTATATTTTGCCTCTTACTTATTTCGTAAAATTCAGAAACAACAATCGAACTTATTAAATTATTTGGAGAGTATAATTTTTATAAACTGACTGAATTTGCAATCGTGCGATCAAATTAAGAATAGGCAGCCATTTTGATTTTATCATTTTTGTAACGACTTTTGCAATTTTTATATTATGTACCTATATTTATACACAAAAGTACATCTAGTAAGAATTTATTGTATATACTTACCATGTTTTTTATTCAAGTAAATAAATAAAAGATGATTATAATTTTTATAATTGTTTTATTTTACACTTACAAAAATAATAATTTCAAAACTTAAAACTATGTCATAATCTTATTTTGTACTTTATTTACTGGCCATGATTTTATTAAAATTATACAGGTTGTTCCACAAGTGCGAAAAGTTCTGAAGAAATGATTTCAAGCAGTCAGCGGGACTAAAAAGGCCACTTTAGCGGAATCAGAAAGCACATCACGCTACCCGTCACTGTCAAATGTTCCCAATCAACCTTGAACCTAATGCGTTAGCGATAAAGATGAAAATGTAATTTGACAGATTGTTGTATGATTAGTATTATGATTCTAATATGATTCTACTAGCCGTATGGCCGTATGGTGTCGGCCGGTGCCGTATGGTGCCGTAAAAGAATAATACCATCCCATCACTTCCCGTGGGTGTCGTAAGAGGCGACTAAGGGACTCACCAGTGAATGGGCAGCAGCGTTCTCTGTAAAACTCAGCACCATACACTGCGATCGCCAACCCGCCTGCCAAGCGTGGCGATTATGGAAAATATAAAAATGGGCCCCCAAATGGGGGGGCCCATTTGGGGGAGGCCTATGTCCAGCAGTGGACGTTTTTCGGCTGATATGATGATGATGATGCTTGAAATTTCATTTCTTCGAATTTTTTGTCGTTGTTTGTGGTGGAATTTTTTGAAAAAAAAAATGTTATTTTTTATTTTGCTATTTTTTCCTAAATGTATATCAGCTACCCAATATCTTTATTGGGAATTCGTGCCACAATAAAGAAATTTGATTGATTTGATTGAATATCACCCTTATAGTGGGTGATAGACGTACGAGCAAGTACTCGTACTTATTGCTCGACGACCTTTTTCTCTACGCGTCTTGTTTTTAAGTACGCGTATTTAGGGAGACACGAGCGGAAAAGGTCGTCGAGCCATAAGTCCGCATACTTGCTCGTACGTCTATCACCCACTTACATATGCTGGAACATATACACTACTGAACACCCTGTAGAGTAGATACAGTCAACATCAATTTATTTTTAACACACTTTTAATTTGGTTTACACTGAATTAGATAATGAAAAAAAAATTGCTGAAGGATGAACGTAGATGAAGCAAAGGTAGTATGTAAATATCGTAGCAGGTGGCATTCTATACTTGATAACCCCTTGGGAATAAAGCGTGTGTTTATTTTGACCAGTATAATTAGATCGCTGCAAGTTAGTAGAAAATATGTATAAATGTGATAAATGTACAAGCGGAGTAAAAAGGTGGAGGGGAAGAACTCATCATAGGGCATCGAAAAATTCGTCAACCTTGAACCTAATGCTTTGGCGATAAAGATGAAAATGAAATATACAGATTGTTGTATGATATTCTGATTCTACCAAAGTGGCATTTGGCGACCCGCAGTTCATTCTTGTATGGGCTGCTTTCTGAATTGACTATTCGATGTTGAGAACATGTCAGACCTTACCTTAAGAGGAAATGCTGGCGGCGAGACTTTGTATGTGATAAGTCATAATTCGAGGTTTTGCTCTCGACTGTTTTCTCCTCCAATATTGGACCGATATAAGAGATATTTCACAAACTAAGTAGGATGTGTACTGTGTCTCTATGTTTTCCTTTTTTGATTATTAGTTGCCAAATTTGTACACTAGGGCTCTGTTGACAGCGATTTATCGGACAATTTTAAGCATTTTGTGAAAGTTCTAGTGCTTATACGGTTAATAAAACATCATAAAGGAAAACATAGGGACACAGTATACTATATCCTCCTTATTCAGTTTGTGAAATATCTCTTATATCGGTCCAATATTGGAGGAGAAAACAGTCGAGAGCCAAACCTCGAATTATGACTTTTTACATAAAAAGTCTCGCCGCCAGCATTTCCTCTTAGTGTCTAATTTTATCAGGTTTTCAGCTAGTTTGACAAATACTCAACTTCAAACTCTTAAGATGCGTTTCCACAGAGATGAGAACCAATAGAATTGCTTGCGCTAAGCGAGGCTAGGCAAATGAAGCGACATTGGTTCTTAACAAACATATCCCTCGCTACGCATCCTCGTACATCCTCTTGCGTAAACGCAGCCTTATGCTGGCATTTCACTTGGCGTATTTCTCAAAATATTCGCGTCGCTTATGCAATACAAAAAATACCTTACCGCGCTGCCCGCCCACGTCATACTTTTTGTCGCACCGATAATCGGGCCGATTTTTCCTAGTTATGTAAAATCTTTTTTGTAGGACGTGTGCGTTACACTATTGCAATCAGTACGTTCCATTTTTCTCCAACAAAAAATCGGTCGCCGATTATCGGACGTGGGCGGGCAGCCGTAAGGAGTTCAAAATAAGGTTTAATATGTGCACAGTGTCTCGACTATTTTTTCCGCCAACATTAATTCAGAAATCGGGGTTACATATTTTATGAGTTTTAATGGCGTAGTTTACGTTAGTAGTCGGTAGATGGCGGCTTAGTGGCGAGGTAGTCGAGGGCGCGTTGTATGGCGATCGGGATCGGCGGGGGGGTGGGGATGTGATCCCCGCGGGCCTCGAAACCGTTCTCTCCTGCTGTGTACAGGACGTTTATAACCTGGAATGTCGAAAAAATATGGTTAAGAAAGAGGCTGTGACATAGTAGTTAGGTGCAGCGCAGACGACACACTTTTTGTGCGATCGAGTCTGTGGCGCACAAAATGTCTGCATAGCATGCAAAAAGTTCGTCGCGGATTTTACGCAGACTCAACGCACACGACGCGCATCTTCGAGCGTTGTGTCGGCGGGTCGGTTCCCCAGTTCTCCACTAACGAGTGCAGATACCATACTAAAAGTGTCGCACCGTCTGCGTTAGCGCGCGTTGAAGCAAACGTTCTGTTTCTTTCGCGCAAATTTTAGCGGCGCGGCACGATCTGTCAAAATCAGTAGCGTAGCTAGCATGGGTGACACCCGGTGCAGATAATGTGGTGTGACCCCAAAAATTAACCCCCCCCCCCCCCAAATAATTATGAGTTGTGCCTTTGGGCTTTAGTTCTTGTGACGATAATCGCAAGCCATTTTTTGGAAGGGGGGGGAAGGTGTGCCATGTGGGCTGTAGATTTTTATTTTCAGAAATGTTCTTACATCATACTTACAAACAAAATCTCGAAAATATCTTAACTTAATATTGATGAGTAATACAAGTAGCTTAAGAACTAAAAAAAGGCAGAACGGGCCGCCCCCGCCACTACGCTACTGGCTAAAATGGCACGGATTTTTTGTGCGTCGGACTTTTTGCGCGTCGTATGCGTTACTGCATATAATTCCTTAGGTTCTATTTTCACAGACTAAAAAGTGCGTCACAGATAGTCTGTCGTCTGCGGTGCACCTAGAAACGAAAGGAAAGCTCTAAAAGGAAATCTGCACAGTTTAGACGATGCCATCTAGTGTTGCAAATTCGAAACTATTACGAAAAAACTGGCCAAGTGCGAGTCGGACTCGCGTGCAAAGGGTTCTGAACGATTTTTTTTTTAAATGTTATTTTAACAGTATAGACTTTTTATACTTTTCCTGTAATCTATAGGTAAAAATCTATTATATTTATGTCCATATTTTTCAAATTTTTTGGCTTAGTAGTTTCGGAGATAAGGGGGAGAATGGTTCTTCTTTCGTATAATTTCTTGAATAAATTCAAAACCATTCATTTTAAAATTAAATATATATATATATATATAAGTTTTCATTTGATATGTCACTTGATATTGTATTGTTTTTATTTTCTAATTTGACCCCCAAAATTAAAAATTTTACCCCCGTACTAAAAATTTAATAATTTACGTAACACGTCCGCGTTTGGGTTACACAAGTCCATATGTGTACCAAATTTCAACAGAATCGGTCCAGCAGATCCGGAGAAAACTGGCTGTGACAGACGGACAGACAGACACCCGAGTGATCCTATAAGGGTTCCGTTTTTTATTCAGAACCTTAAAAAATACTTGATATTGACACTTCTGTGCTGCCACCTATAGTTCCTGCATGTTCTCTATAGAAAGAACTGAAGTCAAGTATCTCTAAAGTTTCGAATTTGCAACGCTAGATGGCACTGTCCGCAGCCGTCACCTTGCCATAATAGGAGCGTGGCGTGGGAGGCCTTCCAACGCTGCTTCTTCCGACACGCGGTCGCCACTCCAGAACTTTTCGGCCACATCAACCATCTGTTCTGCGAGCAATGTGTCCTGCCCACAGCCACTTTAGTATGGTGAGCTTACCTGTCCATCAGGCGCTGTATACTGGTACTGCCCCTGCACCAACAGGCTTGGTTCGCCAGTACTGCCCGGCTCCAAGCTGCCTTTCTGCTCGTGGAATATACCGCCCGCTGTCAAAGAAACATGATTTTATTAATTACTAAATGACCCGCGCAACTTCGTCTGCGTCACATTTTTCATTACTGCTCCGCTCCTATTGGTCGTAACGTGATGTTATATACAACGTGTTGATTTGCATCCTAGTCAAATTCAAGGACGTAATTATGCTAATGATTCTCGACCCAAATCGACAATAAAATGGGTAGGTATTTTTTTAATTTAATTTTTTGATTTACGGAAATCCGTAAGTGTAAACCAGCCGCGGCCCGTCTGTTACTAGCCTTATAACCGCGCTTTCACACACAAACAAACCCAAACAATACATACACGCGCAACGATCATTCGATAAATTCGTAGGTAATCAATCGCACCCCAATCACGGTACGGGGATTCTCCCGCGCAAGCTCCTAGCCACGCCCCCGGCCCCCGCGGCCCCGGAACTAACAGTGTGTTTGATGTCGCCGAAGCGCACGCACGCTTTGCGAATTCCGTTTCTCCGTACATCGTTGAGACGTAGGTACAAGATGGTGGAGATGGTCCGCCTGTATGCCATCAGTGGAGACAGCCTACGTCGAGCCAACCGGATATTCACGGAAATGTTTCCCGATCGGGAACCCCCATCACAGAGCGTCATGCTGGCTGCTACGCAGGGACTGTGGGATCATCGGCAGTTTGACGTTCCCCGGCATGCTCATGCTCGCGGCAGCGTAGGCCTGCCTGTCGCCTTGCAGGAAGACATCCTGGAATACTTCCAGCGAGACCCACGGGCAAGCACGCGGGAGGCTGGTCAACACTTAGGAGTGCACCACACCACAGTGTGGCGTCTACTGAAACGTGAACTTCAACACCCGTTCCACTACCGTACCTCTACTTCCAGCAGGATGGCGCTCCCTCTCAGTATGGTCGGCAAGTACGCGAGTACTTGACCGAAAAGTTGGTGACCACTCGATCGGTCGCGGAGGACCTGTGGCCTGGCCTCCGCGTTCTCCAGACCTGACGCCTGTAGACTTTTATTTGTGGGGAGACGTTAAAAGGTTAATTTACACGGAGGAAGTGACAAGTGTAACAGAATTACATGCAAGGATCATTAGTGCTTTCGACACTTTAAAAACGAATGTGTTAGTGTTACGTAAGCTGAAGGAAAACCAGCTACGTTGTGCTCGATTGTGCGAAGAGTGTGATGGTGGCAACTTTGAACAATACCTCCGGGTAACTTAAGTAGGTAATTTATTTATTTGTACATTTTGTAAATACGTTGTAAGCTTAATCAATTTTATTAGTGTAAATAAGTTGATTTCAAATTTTATTTTTAACTACGCCAATAATACCTAAGAGTCGAAAATATCACCACGTACTTTCACTTAACTAGCACGTCTTCGTCCATTTCCATCAAACGTAGAAAACATTTTTAGACTTAGTAGATCGCTACACTAACTAAGGCATTCTTGCCGGTCCTAAGCCCGTTAAGTAGGAAGGAAATCCACAAATAAAAACAAAATCACTACGAAAAACAAAACTAACATTTTATTAATCATCTGATAACAGGTCAGTGAACTTTTCTTTGGCGCACTAGTATTATTGTCATTAGTAAGATTTCCGTATTCCAATGATGCTCAAAGATGAGTTAATTATCAAGCGAAATTTATGACAATAATGTAAGTGATTTTCGAAATAAAATTAGGTAAAATTATTGCTACCGGTCATTGATCGGTCGCGCGCGCGCGCTAGCATTTCGTAGGTAAGAAGTCGACACTCACGCATACAGCTGCTTGTCGCTGTGTGCGTAGTCGGTGATTCTGTTTTATTTGTATTGAGGGCTTAATTCTGAAATACTGTTAAATTTCAACAACAAAAAAAAGCAGCGCTTATTAGTTATTGCCCGCTACCGTACTTTCGATTGATTATTTATGTCTTTTATGACAACCTCCTGAAATTTGACGAGGATGCAAAACAACACGTTGTATATAACCTATAGTCTTCCTCAATAAATGCGCTATCCAACACTAAAATATTTTTTCAATTCGAACCAGTAGTTCCTGAGATTAGCGCGTTGAATCAAACAAACAAGCTCTAAAGCTTCATAATATTAGTATAATCATCTATACATATAAAATGCTTTGTCCTGAATGACTGACTGACGGATTAACGCACAGCCTAAATTTCTATATGTCACAGGAAAATATCAAACTTCGTAAGATTATAAAATAACTTGAGGCATTGTAAACTTTCGATTAATCGTCAACTGAACATTTGGAATACGTTTTTACGCATCAAAATTTGATAGTTTAGATTCTCGAAGTTATTCCGAGAAATAGTAAACTGAAATAAAATGGCGACCAATCAGAGCACAAGTCTACAAGAAACAAGGCTCTCATTCGTCTGTTTAGATGTGACGTCACATGTACGCCATAGACTTACGAATTGAATGGAGTCGTTATCGACTTCGCAAAAAAAATATATCCATGACAAAAAATTTAGAATTTTTCGTTCGTTTAGTATATTCTTATTCAGTATAATGTTCTTTTGATCTAATTGTCATCTTGTATAATTGACATCTGATCTTACCGCTGAACAAAGAGCGACCGCGCAAGCTCGGGAAGGCTAACCTTTTTTTTTTACGGGGGAAATCCTCATGGATGTCCTCCGCCCTGAGGCGGGCGGAGGGGTACTGTCAGACTCTTACTGACTAAAACCACCCCGGTGTTCCATCTCTCACCTACGCCGGGGATCGCGAGAACTTGCGACTTCCGTAATCCCCGGCTGGTGCCGGCCCGCCTCTGCGGGCCACCTCGGGTCAGCGGGGAGTGAGGTGTTTGACTCCCCCCGCGACGTGAAAGAGGGGCGCACGGGAACACCACGCGCTGCCACCTCGGGTCCGGATGAATGGGGGGCGACGGACATCCCCAAGTTCGCCGCCCCTGGACCCAGTTAGGGGGGCCGGAAGAGGGCAGCGTATGCCCTCCTCCGACGCCCGGTGCGTCTGCTGCGGGCCGGGAGGGAGGTCGAGATCTCCCTCTCCCTTTCCGCAGCCTACTTCTGCGCGATAACTGTTTCGCAGAAGGAGACCACCGCGTCCCAGGACTCCTCGCCGTCGACCATAGCACGGACTACGGCCGGCAGCGAGAGGTCACTGCCTACCACAGAGATAAGGGCACGGCGTGGCTCCTCCCAAGCGGCACACTCTGCCAGCGTATGCCGCGCCGTGTCCTCCCGACAGTCGACGCAGTGGTGACACCGAGCGTCCGGTTCCCTCCCTATGCGACACAGGAACCTCCCGAAGCAGCCATGCCCCGAGAGAGGAAAGGCTTACCTAGGGCAGCCCGACAGGGATCACCGCCTGCAGGCGGTTGTACGTGGGGATCGTGCGATCGATGGCCCTGTATGGGGCCCCGATCTGGGCGGCTGACCTGACGGCCAGCACCATCACTGTTCTGCGGAAGCCGCAGAGGGTGATGGCCGTAAGAGTCATCAGGGGTTATCGCACGATCTCCTACGAGGCGGCTTGCGCACTGGCCGGATCTCCGCCCTGGGACCTGGAGGCAAAAGTCCTCGCGTCACTGCATCGGTGGCGTGAGGACGCGCGGGCGCGCGGCGAGCGACTGATGCAGCGACACATCGAGCTGCGTCGGTCGCAGCTGCGCGAGGTCCTGGTGGCGGAATGGCGGGACAGGCTCTCACGCCCTTCCGCCGGCCTCGTCACTATCGAGGCCATCCGGCCAGTGCTCGACCTGTGGCTCGGGAGAAGGCACGGCTCCCTGTCATTTCGTGTGACGCAGGTCCTCTCGGGGCATGGCTGCTTCGGGAGGTTTCTGTGTCGCATAGGCAGGGAGCCGGACGCTCGGTGTCACCACTGCGTCGACTGTCGGGAGGACACGGCGCGGCATACGCTGGCAGAGTGTGCCGCTTGGGAGGAGCCGCGTCGTGCTCTCATTTCTGTTGTAGGCAGTGACCTCTCGCTGCCAGCCGTAGTCCGTGCTATGGTTGACGGCGAGGAGTCCTGGGACGCGGTGGTCTCCTTCTGCGAAACAGTTATCGCGCAGAAGGAGGCTGCGGAAAGGGAGAGGGAGATCTCGACCTCCCTCCCGGCCCGCAGCAGACGCACCGGGCGTCGGAGGAGGGCATACGCTGCCCTCTTCCGGCCCCCCTAACTGGGTCCAGGGGCGGCGGACTTGGGGACGTCCGTCGCTCCCCATTCATCTGGACCCGAGGTGGCGGCGCGTGGTGTTCCCGTGCGCCCCTCTTTGACGTCGCGGGGGGAGTCAAACACCTCACTCCCCCCGCTGACCCGAGGTGGCCCGCAGAGGCGGGCCGGCACCAGCCGGGGATCACGGAAGTCGCAAGTTCTCGCGATCCCCGGCGTAGTGAGAGATGGAACACCGGGGTGGTTTTAGTCAGTAAGAGTCTGACAGACCCCTCCGCCCGCCCCAGGGCGGAGGACATCCATGAGGATTCCCCCCGTTAAAAAAAAAAAAAAAAAAAAAAAAAAAAAAAAAAAAAAAAAGCCCGACAGGGATAGGTTAGGTTCGAATTGCGGGAGCTAAAGTGAGCGAGCGAATCGAGCGAACTTAGATTCTGTGATCTCATTCATGTTAGATTACTTTAAACCCTACAGGCAGAAATAGGGGCTCCGTCAACTTACCTTGGTCACAACCGTAATTTAAACCGAATATACCGATACCTAACATTACACACCCGAAGTGAACCCAACCAACATCGGACAACGGGAGGTCCATTTAATTCATAACTCTATGGCGTACAGACCAATGAGAGCCTGTTTCTTGTAGACTTGTGTTCTGATTAGTCGCCATTTTATTTCTGTTCACAACTTCTCGGAATGAATTCGGGAAATTATAAACTATCAAATTTTGATGCGTAAAAAAGCACTCCCAGTTCAGTTGACAAATTGTCGAAAGTTTACAATCTCTCACGTATTTTATAATCTTATGGAGTTTGCTATTTTCCGGTGACATATAATAAAATCCTTCCGTTACTGACTGATTGAGTGACTGACAGACAGCGCACAGCCGAAACTACTGTTCGTATAGTAGGTTCCTTAGGGAGTGAATAGGAGCACTAAGAGAGGATTTTCCGAAATTCTAACGGGAATTTCTATATGCGATATACGCGTACGAAGTGGCGGGGAAAAGCTAGTAGATGAATATATTTACATGTCTGCAAGGCCCATCGATAGGAACCATCGTCGTGTGGCCCATCGAAGTCCTGTCGAATGATCTCGTCGTCTTTTTGGCACGAAGAGAAGGAGACTACTGTTAATACCTGTAACAATTAGAAAATAATGTTAAAACCTAGTACTACATAGATTACGTTAGAGACAGTTGGGTAGGGCTAACTTCGAGAAAGAGGTCAACCGTCGAATCCGACTCGGCTGGGCAGCGTTCGGGAAGTTGCGCGGTATCTTCTCGTCCCACATACCACAGTGTCTCAACACGAAAGTCTATGATCAGTGCGTGTTGCCAGTGATGACTTATGGAACCGAAACATGGTCGCTCACAATGGGCCTCATCAGAGGGCTTAAAGTCACTTAAAGGGCAATGGAGAAGGCAGTGGCGGGGCAAGACTAAAATTTTGATGTGGGCAAGCTGTTCCGCCGTGAAGTACCGTCCCACTTTTGTTAGGATCCCCAACTTCTTTGCAGCCACTTGAGCTTTTGCCTCTATGAAAGGGCCAAAATTGAGGGTGTTATTATAAATGTTAATGTAACCCCAAGAAGCTCAAATCGGTCGGTGGTTATAAAAATACATTTATAACCACCACAGAGGAGACACCGCGGATGACAGATTAAATTCTATACATGTGAGTACTTAGGTAAGCATTGATTTTTCGTTACCATCACAGATTTCAACACAACCTTTTAAAAAACGCTGAAAACATTTCGCAAAACGTTTTAATTCATTACCATCTATTTACAAGCGTGTAGGTCGATCGTATTTATAAATAAGATTAGCGAGACTTATGGCCCTATCTTGCAACTGAGAAAGTACTTACAAATTATGCAACCGTTTAGCAACAGTTGCTAGAATCCAACGTTTTGATTCTCAAGTGAACGGCTTGAAATGACAGGTTATGTCAAACATGTCAGCGATTTGTCAAGACCGTGATGGTGTTATTCAATAGTAAATACACAAACACAAGTAAATACTAAGCGATAAAGTGAGAAATATAGACGTCAGGAAAATTACCAAGATAAAAGACATAACAAAAATCATAATGACCCGAAAATGGAAATGTCCAAAGATCACCAGGGAACAAATGGTCCAGAATTGTCACTAAACTTAATTTCACCTCTGTACCTAGAGCCTATACATGATCTCTGTACCTAGTTACTAGTAGTTTTTATCTTAATTTAATTTTTTTTTAACCGATTTCCAAAAAGGAGGACTTTCTCAATTCGGTTAGTATTTTTAGGGTTCAGTACCTCAAAAGGAAAAACGGCACCTTATAGGATCACTTTGTTGTCCGTCTGTCTGTCTGTCAAGACCGTTTATCTCAGGAAAGCCTGGAGGTATCGAGTTGAAATTAAAACCACATACTCAAGTCTATGGCCCCTTGCAGCTGTAAAAAAACTTCAAACTTCTAAGTTAACGTAAAAAAAAGATATGGTCGTTTATGCCGCAAACTACGTAAATTTCGACACTCTCAAGAGAATCAAAATGTATTGGATAGTTCCCGTTGACCTAGAACTAGGAAATTTGGCAAGTAATACCGTCTTATACTTCGAGTATAGCCAGGAAAAAGTCGGAAAACTAAACATTAGTAATTAAATCATAAAAAATATAGTGTGACTAAAGTAATTTGTAGCTACAAATTTGTACGGAACCCTCGGTGGGCGAGTCCGACTCGCACTTGGCCGGTTTTTTTTTAAATTACGACTAGACGGCTAGACGTGATGCTCATTTTAAAATCAGTTATTGAGGCGTACAGCGATCACTCCGAGGTTTCTGATCCGATTTCTGTGATTCTTTTTCTTGCATCCTGAAAATGAGTAAGCAATTTTAACCTAAGACTACTTAAGACCATAATTATGTACCATATTATACGCAAAAAGCATTCTAAGTACCTATTCTATTCTGTAATCCCTTCCAAGTTTAACTCTATTACTCAACACAAAACTTTAGAAACAATTTTATTTAGAATTGACATACTATCGCTAAAAACTTCAAACCAAATGAATACTTTAAAAGAAGTAACGTCGTAACACAGTCACTTAGGCCGCGGGCACGAAGGCAGCGGGCAGATCGCGCGGCGCTAGAGCGGCGGTGGCGTAGTATTATGATAAATTAGTGTCTCATTTGCGAACAAAATGTGTAAGCAGCGACGAAAACATCTTTTGATAAAAATTCTGAAACGCATTTTGTAGCATCGGTCGTTAAAAAGAAAAAACGGTAATTTGATTATTTATAATTAGACTAGACAATTTAATACAAGTTTATTAATCAAATTCAATTAATACTGTGTGTGACAATTTAATAATAATTTTATTTTTTGAATGACCTATCCACAAAGGCCGAGCATGACTGTTCTGTTTTGTTTATGAACAACCTGCATTCCTTTTATGTACCTATACTCATGTTTATACAAATAAATGCCTCTTGTCTTGTCTTGACAACACTATTAATGCATTTGAACGCGTCTCTGCTCGCACGGCCGCTGCCACCGCCCCGCACCCGCTGACTTCGTACCCGCAGCCTTAGTGCCGTGAGAAACTTGATAGTCCGTGATTGCGACAGCATCGCATAACAGAGTCACAAGCGTGACTTTTGAACGGTTTAAGATAACTTATTTATGTTACTCTTGCACTAATACATCGCCCACAGCTTCGTCTGTACAGATTTAGTCAAAATTCAAGACATTTATTTATTTTTCGGGTTCCGCACATCCGTAAGAAACGAAACCCTTATAGGATTACTCGGGTGTCTGTCTGTATGTACGTCTGCCACAGACAGTTTTCTCCGGATCTACTGGAGACACTTATGGATTTCTGTGACCCAAACACGGACGCGTTACGTAGGTAAATAAATAAATTTTGAGTATGAGGGTCACTTTTGGGAGTCAAACTAGAAAATTAAAAAAAAAATCAACTGTATTGTGTGATATATCAAATGAAAGGACTTATTGTATGAAATTGGTTCAGAACCCTTTGCACGAGAGTCCGACTCGCACTTGGGCAGTTTTTGATTTAAAAAAAACGTTGCCCCACACTAGGAATTTCTCCTGTATCGTGGGTGCGTTCAGAAACATACAAACTCAAATACACAAACAGCCAGACCCGGAACAACTATCTGTAGGCCGTACAAATAATGAATCGTTCCGTGCGGGAATCAAGGCAGCATCGTTCATGAAACCACTGCACCAACCGTGTCGTCAAATTAGGCTGAGTGTCAGCACTTTTTAACCGACGAAAAAACGGAGGAGGTTCTCATGAGGTGTAGTAGTACTACCTATAGTATAAGGTCTATGACCCTATCCATATGAATGTATCTTCTATTAATATATTAACACATTTATACTCTTGCAGTCAGTAATTAAAGGTAATCGCTTGAGAACAGTTGTTTCAATAACACTACATCCCCACATGGCGACCCTTGCCATTTTTGGGGCGCGTGACGCGACTTCTATCTCGGCGTAGTGTTACGGCTCCAAAGCAAAGTAAATAAATTAAACTCTTTGTAATAAATTGGCGTGAAAATATTTGTGGATAATGGAACTTTCGTAATTAAAATGAATCAAGTACATTTAAAAGTTAATTTAACGTCCGGAAATCAGTGAGAATGTGTCGTTCCAACGTAGAAAAGGAGACGGTCTTCGTGAACCAGAATTCTGCTGGTTCCAATAATGCACACGTTGAAGAATTGAAGGCACATATTTCGACGATCAGTATTATCCTCATAGTAATTTGCGTTTTACTGGGTCTTGGCATTATATATTTTGCGTGGAAGCAGTACAGGAATTGTCACCATTCCTGGATCAGGGACCAGATTTTGCAGAACAGCCAGCGACGATCGTTCAACCGTTCCAGAGCAATTCGCGGAGAAGAGCAAGCAAATCATCCAATGACGTAGAAGTCGGAGTATTCATCATACTCATCTGGCAGCTGTGCGGTATCATTTATTTAGTGAAGTGCATACTAAGTGCGTCTCAAGTGCGTTGTGCGTATTATAGTGCGTAAGATGAATTCGCGAATCATCATATAAATAAAGAGACAATAAAATGATAATAGACATTAAGAATTAAAATAATGAACTCTAAGATAAATTAGCAGTTTAAGTTTGTTTTGAGTGATCGTATATCATCATGTATCATCTTACACGCTGTGTCCCCTACTACAGTAATTCACTGTGAGAATCGGGTATGTATTAAATGGTTTAATTAATATATATTACTTTTGCATGAGGGAATGGAAGATGAATTGTTACTTTGTTTAAATGATCTTATATCAATAAGGAAATATTTAATTAAAAAGGGAAAAACACGATTTAAGGGTAATATTGTTAAGAATAAATTATGTGAGGTTGAAACAATTTATGAGAAAAGTAAAGGATTAATAAAGCTATTATCTACAAAACCAGGAGTAAAATCAGAATTGTTAAAATCATTATCAGTTACGAAAAGCGAAATAGAATCGTGTTATTCGCAAATTAATGTTTTGTGCGCTGTAATTAAATCAGACTGTGATAGTGACAGTGATATTTCTGAAGCAAGTCCAAATTCAGAATCAATCATGGAGTTCGATTTAAAAACGGCATGTAGTTTGATTCCTGTAATGACCAATAACGAAAATAATATCAGAAGTATCATTGACTCTATAGAAATGTACGCAGACATGTTGTCGGAAACGGGGAAAAAGTTACTAATGACATTCGTTTTGAAAAGTAGATTATCAGAAAATGCAAAATTACGTATAACCAATAATTACACATCTGTGAACGATTTTGTCAGAGATTTACGTGTTGCACTTTTACCAAAAAAAATCGTTTACTGCAATACAATCACGATTACAAAACGCAACGCAAGGCTGGCGTACAATTGATCAGTTTGGAACAGAATTAGAAAAGTTATTTACTAATCTGACCATATCGCAAGCAAATGGTAATTCTGATAGTTATTCCGTACTCAAGCCCATAAACGAAAAATTGGCAATTAAGCGATTCGCAGATGGATTGAAGGATTCGAGACTAAGTACGATTATTGCTGCACGTAATTATGACAGTTTAAAGGACGCGATCCAGGCAGCGAAAGATGAAGAGTTGACATCGGCATCGACTTCGACCAACGAAAATGTCATGCAGTTTTCACACCGCGGAAGAGGTAAGTTTCATAACAATAACAACAACTTTAGGAATGGCCGTGGTTCTCATAGTCAGCAGTTAAACCAACGCAGTCGAGGACATCATTATCAGCATAATTCAAATAATTTGAGAGGTAATTTTAGCCATAATTCAAATAACTTCGGCAGACGTGATTTCAATAACTCACGTGGGCGATCATCCCATAACTATCGTGGTAACGGACGTGGACGAGATTATCAAACTTCGAACGAGAATCGATCGAGTAATGAAACTCGTAGTAAAGGTCGTACCAATAGAATATTTTATTCCAGCAATGAACAAGATAAGAACGATAGTATGCCTACAACAAACGAAATGCAGTTTTTTCGATCTTAAACATAACATTTTAGCTTTGCAAGGTAAGGCAAAATTTTTAGCATTATACATAGGTAATAGGAAATATTATTGGTTAATAGATACCGGAGCATCTTTGTCCGTAATTAAAAAAGATGCGTTACCATACGATAGTGCAGTAATTAGAGATGAAACCATCATAAATGGTATTGGAGGTAAAATTAGTTCATCAGGGTTTGTTCAACTTAGCTTGACTCATCGTGATGACCAACACTTTGTTGACTTTAATATCAAGCTTCATGTTTTTGATAACATACCATTAAAGGCAGATGGAATATTAGGTTTAGATTTTCTTTGTCAGTACGCTTCAAATATAAACTTAGAAACTAATGTCATTAACCTATCTAATTATGGAAAGTATTATTCATTAGAACTAAGTGATGTCATAGATTACTCAGCTGAGGTGTTACATATCCCAGCACGAAGTGAGTCGATACATTATTTGCTATTAAATATTGAGAATATGAATGACTGTATTATCCATAGCGAACAGTTAGCGGAAAATGTTTTTCTAGCGGGATGTATTGGACGAATAAAAAATAATAGATTACCGGTTAAAATTTTGAACACTAACGAGCATGATATTTACCTACCAACTTTTCAACCACAGATATATTCAATTGAAGAGTTTCACTTATGCAATTTTAAATCAAACGCTAACAGTTTAGAACGAGCAAAGAACTTATTAAACATTTTAAATTTAAATCATTTAAAAATGGACGAACGGAAATCAATTGAAGAATTATGTTCTAAATATTCGGATGTTTTCTTTTTACCAGGTGATAAGTTAACGACTACAAGTGTTTATGAACAATCCATAACTATAAAACCAAATACAAGTCCGGTTTATACGAAGCAGTACCGATTGCCGCATTCTTTGAAAAATGAAGTAAATAGGCAAATTCAAAAAATGATTGACAATGACATTATAGAAGAGGCGAAGAGTGAATGGTCGAGTCCTGTTTTACTGGTACCAAAAAAAAGTAGCAACGATAAAAAATGGCGACTAGTGGTCGATTATCGGAAGCTTAATGACCGTATTGTAGACGATAAATTTCTTTTGCCAAGTATTACGGAAATTTTGGATTCGCTCTCTGGCTCAGTCTATTTTTCGCATTTAGATCTTAATCAAGGATATTACCAAGTAGCTTTAGATAAAAACAGTAGAGAGTATACAGCGTTTACAACTAGTACTGGGCAATACCAGATGAAGAGGCTACCTATGGGATTAAAAACAAGTCCGAGTGCTTTTAGTAGAGTAATGTCAGTTGCTATGTCTGGGTTAACATACGATAAATGTTTTATATATTTAGACGATTTAGTAGTCTTTGGGAGAAATTTAGATATCCATAATAAAAACTTAACAGACGTCTTGGAAAGACTTAGGAAAATTAATTTAAAATTAAATCCAGAAAAATGTAATTTTTTAAAGAAAGAAATTCTTTATTTAGGGCATTTAGTATCAGAAAATGGAGTCTTACCCGACCCAATTAAAGTAGAAGTATTGCAAAATTACCCTGTACCAAGTAATACCGATGAAGTAAAAAGATTTGTAGCATTTTGTAACTATTATAGGAAATTCATTAAAAACTTTGCAAGAATAACTTGTCCATTAAATAAATTAACTAGAAAACATGTACCATTTGTTTGGACTGAAGAGTGTCAAAGTGCGTTTGAAGCAATGAAACATGCTTTAAGTACACCACCAGTATTAGATTTTCCAGATTTTTCAGAAAATAATGAGTTTGTCATTCAAACAGATGCGTCAGGGACGGCTATTGGAGCAGTCTTGTGCAATCAAAATATGAAACCTGTAGCTTATGCTAGCAGACCTCTGAATAAAGCTGAACTCAATTATCCAACCATTCAGAAAGAGTTAGTTGCAATTGTTTGGGCTGTAAAGTATTTTAGACCCTATGTATACGGTAAATCATTTACAATTATGACAGACCATAAGCCTTTAATATATTTATTTTCAATGAAGGACCCATCTAGCAGACTACTTAAATTTAGACTAGCACTAGAAGAATACGATTTTAAAATTTTATATTTAAAAGAAAAAGATAATAGCATAGCAGATGCATTATCTAGAATTAATATAACATCGGATACTTTAAAACAGATGAATAATGAAATTTCTTTAGTTATGACTAGAGCTCAGAAAAAACGTTTAGATGTAGGAAAACAATTGGATACACCTAGTTTTAGTAAACGAGACGAAACGTGGCCTGATCAACCACGAGTAGTTGAGGTACTAAAAATTCCGAATAATTCTGTAGAAATGAGTTTTATAGGAAGTGATGAATTAAATAAATTAAAAAGACAAAATAATATAGATGAAGAAAAGGAATGTTTTATTTATAACAATCGAAAGAAGATGTTGTATATTAATCTTAACTTTAGAGCACAACTTACGCGAGCCGAATTTGTGACTAAGTTAGGTCATTTTTGTAAACGAATAGGTATAAATGAGCTATGCATAATAAAAAATAAGGAATATGAGAGTTTTATTAAAGATGTATTAAAAGAGATAAAAGACAATAAGGCTTGGACCGGTCCACGTATTTATGTATTGAGAGGAGTTAGGAGAATTTATAATGAAGAAGAAAGAAAGTATATTTTACATGACTTTCACCTACTACCTACCGCAGGACATGCAGGAGTACGTAGGATGACCAATAATATTAAGAGACATTTTTACTGGCCAGGCTTAGACAACGATATTAGACAATTTGTGAGTAAATGCATTAAATGTCAGAAAATGAAGCATTGTAGGTATATCAAGGCGCCCATGGAGATAACTACAACGGCTTCACATGCTTTTGAAAAAATTTATCTGGACGTCGTAGGTCCATTAGAAAAAGACATTGAAGGAAATTGTTATATTTTGACACTGCAGTGCGAGCTTACTAAGTTCGTAGAGGCCTATCCTTTGAAAACGAAGGAAACCGTAAGTATTGCTAAAGCATTAGTTAATAATTTTATTTTAAGATTTGGAATACCTAATACCATCGCAACTGATCGTGGAACAGAATTTGTATCGTCAGTAATGGAACAGGTATGTAAACTTTTATGTATAAATAAATTAATGTCTACAGCGTATCACCATCAATCCATCGGTGCGCTCGAAAATTCACATAAAAATTTAGGATCGTTTTTACGAATACAGTGTAATGGTCAAAAAGACACATGGAGTCACTGGCTACCATTTTGGTGTTACAGTTTCAACAATACAGTTCATACAGAGACAAAGTACACACCATTCGAACTGGTATTTGGTAGAGCTAGTATAGTACCATCTAGAGTTAGTCAGTACATAGAACCATTGTATAATCCAGAAAGTTATCCTTTAGATCTTAAGCATAGGTTACAAGTAGCACATCAAGATGCTCGTAATAATCTACTTATAAGTAAACAAAACCGTAAGAGTTGTTATGATAAGTCTTTAAATAATGTGACATACAGTAAAGGACAACAAATTTTAATTAGAAATGAAATAGCTAATAAGTTAGATCCTCAATGGGAGGGACCATTTGTTGTTTTAAATGATTTAGGTGTTAATGTAGAAATATTAAAATTTAATAAACCCTATTTAATCCATAAAAATAGAACCAAACCTTTGGTAACATAAGAAATGATATTAAGTTATATTTACGTAAAAAAAAAAAAAAAAAAAAAAAAAAATTGTAAACTATATATTTTTTTTTTTTTCTGTCACCCCTGAGGTGAGGTGTAGTAGTACTACCTATAGTATAAGGTCTATGACCCTATCCATATGAATGTATCTTCTATTAATATATTAACACATTTATACTCTTGCAGTCAGTAATTAAAGGTAATCGCTTGAGAACAGTTGTTTCAATAACACTACATCCCCACACTCAAGTCGACGCGTATATACAATGTGTAACAGAATAAACGCAATACCTCTTAAGGGCCCATTGTACTCATCACTATGCACAACTATTACTATAGGGACCGTGCACGGCGTTGAATATGCCATCTAGTGTCGCATAATCGAAGTTTTAAGGGTAAGAATACTTGACATTGACGCTTCTGTGCTGCCACCTGTGGTTCCTATATGCTCAGTTTAGGGGAACGTGCGCAAAGAAGACTGTGCCATCTAGCGTAGCTATTTCGAACTTTATACTTGAAACATACTTGACATTTCGTGACATTTCTGTGCTGCCACCTATAGTATCTGCACGCTCCCTATGGGACCAACCCCGATATAGCAAAAAAAATAAGCTGTTAAGTACATTTTGTCGAGTTATGCGCACATAAATGTATGGGAGAGTCAAATTTTTTTCGCGACTTCATTGTTGGTCCCACAGTGAATGAAAGTTGTTCATAATGATGAGTTCAATGAACCCTTAAGAGGTATTGCGTTTATTCTGTTACAGGTTGTATTTTCTTTTAAATAATTTTGAGTCAGCGCATCTCGCAACGACACGTGCCTGCCCTCACGCGTGTGCCCGTTAGGGTTGCTGTCTCGCTGACATTAACATCGTGAACGCTCCGCATTGTTTGGCGCCGACTCAAAATGACTTAAAGTACACTTACATAAGTTAAAGAACTTAGTCATTATAGTTAAATAAAAAAGCTTTATTATTTTTTGCTTTTCAGATTTATCGGTGGTTAAATTTTTTTGTTAAAAAGTTTTTGAACGTCAACGTTTACAAATAGACAGTCCCCCAAAACGCCCGCCCGTCACCATTGCCTAGTGTTTTAGCTGTGGAGAAGAAGTGGCCAACAAACTCCCCAGCAACACATCTGTCTGTTGAGTTAGAAGAACTAGCATTTATACAATAGTATTCAAAGTATTATTACAAAGAAAATAATATAACATAGGTAACATGTAAAAGTTAAAACTAAATTATTCGCCACTTGTAAGCGTGCACTCCGTTATGCCATCATAATCAGACAAATTCAAGCATAAAACAATGTAAACCAAACAAATGAAAACCCCATTTCATTTTTATTCAATAACTGTCCATTTTTTATTTTAGTTGGGTTGGCTCCTGACTCTAGTCTAGGTCAGAGAAGACAGAGACAAAGTCTACGATGGAGCGAGCTTAACCAGAAGGAGCCTGTGCACTCTAACTTTGAAGAGATTAGGGTTGTAAGCGTTCCACCGAGTCAAGCGCGGCAAGCTGATACTTAGCTGAGCCATCCCAAAGGTGGCTACAATACTCCATGCGGGATCGGACTTGTGCTTTGTACAGGGTTAAAAGATTCATGTCTGTGTGTGTCTAGTGTCTGTAATCCGAAGTGAGTTTTAAATGAATACCTTTATGTTGTTTGCAATACAGCACTTTGTGAGTTTTATCACTCCGGTGAAGCTCGATATCGAAATATTTATTTACAGAATAGACTAGCTGGAAGGGATCGGATCTCAAGTCTAGGCAGCCGCTCCATGTAAGAAAAAACTGGCCAAGTGCGAGTTGGACTCTCACCATCCGTTCCGTACCATAAACCGAAAAAAAAACTTCTTTCAAAAAATATAACTGACTTCCAAACTTCCAAAATTTCGGAAGTCGGTGTTCAAAAACAAAGAAACAAAATCAAAAACACCGACTTCCGAAGTTTTGGAAGTTTGGAAGTCGGTTATATTTTTTGTAAAAAGTTTTTTACCTTTCACTTTCAAGTGATGATACTCTGACGACGTCTTCGTCAACGCAGAAATTGAAATAAGGAAAAATGCTCATAAAAAAAGCTTCTAAACCAAACTGAATCAAATTTTTATGGGACCAAATGACAAGTATACCGCATCGAACTAAAAAAGAATCACAGACCTCGGAGTAATCGATAAACATACATAAAAAAAAATACCCGCCGAATTGAGAACCACAGTTTTTGGAAGTCGGTTAAAAACACGTTTCTTGTATGGGAGTCCACTTACATTTTTAATTGAATTTGATTTTTATTATTTGTTGTTATAGCGGCAATAGAAATACACACTCTGTGAAAATTTCAACTGTCTATCTATTACGGTTCTTGAGATACAGCCCGCTGATAGACAGACGGACGGATGGACAGCGGAGGCTTAGTAATGGGGTCCGTTGGCTGCCCCTCGGGTGAAGAAATGCTGGCGACGAGACTTTGTATGTAAAAAGTCATAATTCGAGGTTTGACTCTCGACTGTTTCCTCCTCCAATATTGAACCGATATAAAAGATATTTCACAAACTGAATTGGAAGGATGTATACTGTGTCCCTTTGTTTTTCTTTTTTCATGAATAGTTGCCATATTTGTACACTAGGGCTCTGTTGACAGCGGATTATCGGACAATTTTTTGAGGGTTCTAGATCTAGTGCTTACACGGTTAATATATCATCAAAAAGGAAAACATAGGGACATAGTTATATATCCTTCTTATTCAGTTTATGGAATATCTTTCAAATTGGTCTAATATTTAAAGAGGAAACATTCGAGAGCCAAACCTCGAATTATGACTTTTTACATACAAAGTCTCTCCACCCGCGTCTGGTACCTTCAGCTAAGGTACCAGTTTTAAGAGGTCCAGCATTTGCGAAAAGTCTGTGCAGACTGATTAATTTTACGAATGAAGAAGCCATCTTGAAATAAAATTGGTACCGCCAGCCATGTCTTTGTTGATATTCAGCTAATTAAAATAAGCTGTAAATACCGCAGCCAATTAATTTATTACGATTTATGGAGGATACGTCGTAATGTGATATAAATCATATTATTTATGATCGTAAGGTCGTACACTCAGTCACTCTTATTAATAAATACAGAATAGAGCAAGACTAACTTTACTCCAAGTTTTAAGTTTAAATTGAGTATTAAACATGGAGTAAGGAGGGAGTAAACTAATCCGACACTACTCTCGGAATAAAAGTTAATCTTTCGCTCCGCATCTCCAGGTACCTGCGTGTGTTTGGCATTTAAAAAAAAAACACTGATAAATCATAGGTTAATTGTGGTTATATTTTGTGCAAATATGATGGATAGAGAGACTATTTTATTGATGTTAGAAATCATATTCCATTAATGAGGCGTGTGAAATTTTATAAAATTCGTAAGAATCCACTGGAAGAACTTCAAGAAGCCGAATTTAAATCCAAGTACAGGTTTTCTCGATCTACTGCCGTTTTCATTATTGACATGGTGAAAAATGATTTAGCTGGTGATGCAAGAGGCGGCTTTATACCACCCTATCTTTTTCATTTATTTTTTTTTTTCATTTCCATCTTTCACTACACATGTCTGTTTCAATGTTTTTTAATTCTTCAGATTCAAGATGATGCAGGTACAGACTACAGTCAGCAAAACAGTTTGGTACCATTCATTTAGTAAAATTTCATGCAATACATAGGTGCAAACTTGCAAAGTCGAACTTATTGCAGTTTTTTCTTTTTGAGGTACGGAGCCCTAGAAAAGGGCTCCGTACCTCAAAAAGAAAAAACGGAACTGTTATAGGATCACTGTTCTCGGTCCGTCTGTCTATAAAGATCCTTTATCTCGGGAACGCGTGCAGATATCGGGTTGAAATTAAAACCTTATACTCAGATCTACAGTCCCTTGGAGCTGTGAAAAAATCAAACTTCCAAGTTAACGTTTATGCCGCAAAAAACTCTCAATGGAATCAAAATTCATAGGGTATTTCCCGCTGACCTAGAACTATGAAAGTTGGCAAGTAATGCCGTTTTATTCCACAAGTATAGGGAAAAGTCTGAAAACTACACATTTGTAATAAAAAATAAAAAATGTAGCCTTTATTTTAAAGTAATTAGTACGGAATCCTCGGTGGGCGAGTCCGACTCGCACTTGTCCGGTTTTTTTTCTTAAGATGAGAAATCATCAAATGTCTCCTCCCGCTGTGGGCGGAGCGTGCGGGAGTGTCACACTCTTACTGACTAAAATCCATTCGTGTTCCTACTAATGCCCGCCGCGTTCCGGGGCCGCGGGGTCATACAAAATATTTGAGGGAATCGAACACGCGACATGCAGCGCAGCAGCCTATCTATATTACTGCGCCAACCATGCCGTACCTATATAGGTACAGCAATCATTCATTAATTCATTTATTTATTTCAAACTAGTGGACGTCACGCGGTTTCACCCGCGTAGTTCCCGTTCCCGTGGGAATACGGGGATAAATACGTGGCTGGATGACGGCATAAGTGACGGTGAAATTTTCGACTCCAGGTATCACGTCTATCGCAGGGATAGGGCTTCAACTACTCTGGGAACCAAGAGGGGTGGAGGTGTTCTGATCGCGGTGTCTAAGCTTATTGATTCCATACGTATGCCAAAATGGGAATCGGACATCGAAGATCTATGGGTAAGACTTAAAATCACCAAGGGAAAAAGGCACCGTAATTTAAATGTCTGCGCCGTTTACCTGCCACCACCAGTTCAACAAGTCTTACTGGATTCATTTTTAGACAGAGTATCTTCATTGATGGAATCTACAGGAGAAGATACGATTATAGCAGGAGACTTCAATCTCAGTTTTATCAGTTGGGACATAAACAATTCTCTTGGTAACTCTCCATGTACAACCCCAACTAACTACGCCAACAGGTTAGGCCACTCTTTAATAGATTTTATGTCGGAAAATAATATGTTGCAACTTAATACTGTTAAAAATTGTTACAATAAAACCTTAGACCTAATTTTTTCTAACTTTTACGGAGGAAGTGTTAACGAGTGCAATGATCCAATGTCCAAAGTAGATGTATACCACCCACCCATTATGATCACTGTCAGCAATATTTCACCAGTTCCTTTAATAAACAAAAGAATATCAAAACCGAATTTCAAACGTGCTAACTATGCGTTAATTAACTTGAAACTAAGAGATATAGATTGGACAAACATATTTTCTGAACTGCCTGAGGTCGATGCTATGGTACATGTGCTTTACGAACATATTCGTTGTGTTATAAATGAGTGTGTCCCTCTTTCCAAAATACCTAATGGTAAATTTCCATTTTGGTTTTCTAGGTCTCTTATTAAATTACTGAACGAAAAGGAAAAAGTTAGATCTCGCTATAAAAAATATAAAAATCCTAGAGATAATTATGAATATAAAATCCTAGGCGACCGCGCAAGTATAATGATCAAGGACTGCTATAAGACATACGTAATGAACACGGAAAAGAATATCGCGCAAAACCCAAAACTCTTCTGGTCCTTTGTGCAAGCCAAAAAATCTAATTCTAGCGACATTCCTTCCACCATGCATTTGGGACGGAATATTGCAAAATCTGGTGAAGAAATAAGCAAACAATTTGCCACACACTTTTCTTCAACCTTCACACCATCCGCTAACCCGAATGCTCCCAGTACTAGCTCACGTAATTATTTTCAATCCGCTTTGTGTGGAATGACTTTTACTGAGAGAAACGTGTTTAAGGAGTTGAAGAAACTTGACGCTTGCAAGGGTCCGGGACCTGATGGCCTGCCGCCGTTGTTTGTCAAGAAATGTGCAGCTAACCTGTCTCTTCCGCTTATGTTGATTTTTAACAAGTCAATTAAATCATCTACGTTCCCCTCGCAATGGAAAGTTGCTAACGTAGTGCCCATTTTTAAGAAGGGCGAAGTCGACGATTCTTCGAACTATCGTCCCATATCGCTTCTCTCCGTCTTTGCGAAGCTGTTTGAAGCACTTGTTTGTCCCATATTGACATCACACATAAAGGCGCAGTTGGCTCCCCAACAGCACGGTTTCTGTGCTCGCAAATCTACTACCACTAATTTGGTACATTACGTTAATGACATTAGCAAATCTCTGGACTCCCGCACACAGGTTGACTCCATCTATACTGATTTCAGCAGTGCCTTTGACAAGGTGAACCACAAGGTACTTATCACAAAGCTCGAACAGTTTGGCATATCCGGCCAACTACTCATGTGGTTTGTCTCATACCTATTTGAGCGGAAACAGAAAGTGGTTGTGAGGGGTTATGAGTCACCGTTATATCTTTCCACCTCCGGTGTACCACAGGGATCTCACCTGGGACCGATTCTTTTTTTGATTTTCGTCAATGACATAGTTCATTCAATACGGCACTGTAAATGTTCCATGTTTGCGGATGACTTGAAATTGTACAGGGAAATTAAAACAGACAGCGACATTCTTCTTCTTCAGGAAGACTTGGATGCGGTGCGGGAATGGTGTCAACTTAATATGATGACTCTCAATGCAAGTAAATGCTATCACATGACTTTTACGCGAAACAAACTAGTACTATCATCATCTTATGCGTTGGATGGTGTTCCTCTGCAAAAGGTTGATACCATTCGTGATTTGGGTGTCCAACTCGACAGCAAGCTAACTTTCAACAATCATATTGACACGATTGTAGCCAAAGCGTCAAAAATTTCAGGTTTTGTGAAGAGAACTTGTTCGGAGTTTCGGTCCACATCGACACTAAAAGTGCTTTACAACACCCTAGTCAGAAGCATACTTGACTACGCATCTCCAGTTTGGAATCCCAAATATCGTGTCCATATTGACCGGATTGAACGTATACAGAAGGCCTTCACCAGGTACCTACGCTTTAGATGCCCTAGTTGCCCTCATGACGCTAATTATTCCCAAAGGCTTAATCACTTCAATATGTTATCACTTGAACAACGTAGAAGCACTTCAGATCAGCTCTTGTTTTACAAAATTATCCATAACCTGGCAGATGTACCAGAGTTGTTATCAGAAATTAATATATCTGTACCTAGACGTACTGTCACTAGATCTCTGCGCAAAATAAATACCTTTGCACCGTCCTCATCAAGAACCAACCTTGGTCTCAATGCACCCTTGAATCGATTAATGGCAAATTATAATAAAATAGATATCATCTGCAACAATATTGATATATTTACAGACTCATATTCCCAATTTCGCAGAAAACTTATAACTAATGGCGACGAATCATAATTTCATAACCTACTTTTTATTTTTAACTATATTTTTTTTGGCTTTTTGCCACATGTGCCTGCCACTTTAATAATAATTTTGGAATGTTTTCATACTGCACTCGATAACGCCTTCTGCCGTTTTGAATTTTTACTGTTTATATTTTAATCGTAATGTTTTAATGATAATTTTGATTTTTTATTCTAATTTATTAAATGATAATTTTGATTTTTAATTCTAATTTATTTAATGATTTGGTTTTTTACTTAATGTTTTGTTCTTTGTTTTTAATTTAGTTTTTCTATCGTCACGACTATTGAATCTTGTTAAACATAATTATGTATAAGAAGCAATTTTTTTACGTAAGTGCTGTGTACGCCTGTAAGTGACTAATTCACCATAACACAATGCATTGTTATTTTTATTATGTTAATGTCTAGTGAATAGGTCGTTGGTGTACCTATCAAATAAATAAATAAATAAATATAGCCTATGTTACTCCCTGATAATGTAGCTATCCAATGCTAAAAGAATTTTTCAATTCAAACAAACAAACAAACAAACAAACAAATTTTTCCTCTTTATAATAGGTATTAGTGTAGATAACAATAATCCATGTTTAAAATTCGCACATGTCAACTTAAAAATGCACAAAAATAAAATTGAAATTAAAATAAAACAGAATTCAAATTAAATTAACTACATAAAAACAATAAAAATAATTTCATTATTATCATTAATAAAAATCAGAATAAAAAAAATAACTTAAAATTAAATTTAAATCAAAAATTAAATTTAAAAACAAATTAAAAGTCAAACATTAAATCAGAATACAAAATATCATTATAAAACACATTAAAGTATTTAATAAGCGCAGGCGCTGGCATGCAGTTCCCGCCAACTCCGCAAGAAAGGCAATAAAACGTATTACCCGTACGCGTTAATTTGTCACCGGAGGGCTTAGTGTAAATTTTTTAACGCACTCGATCGCGTTAACGTAAACGTTCGCTTATGTCAAAATGTATAGAAAAAAAAAGGTTTCCGCTATTGTCACCAGACGGCGCTTATTCAGTTTCAATACAAATTGACGTTTACGGTAACGCGATCGAGAACGTTAAAAAACTAGCACTAAGGCCACTGATTCAAATTACGTTTTAATTTTAGAACAGTTACATTTCGATGAAAACAATAAAATCGCATTAGCGTCGCTTTACCATTGCGTTTATATTACTTTCATCGAAATCGCATTGATCAATTTCATTCGAAATGTGTCGAGCCAGAGGGCTGCTCTATGAGCCCGATGTCCGTAGTTTCCGCCTTATTTGCGGGCGTTTTCTACTCTGTATCACCTAACCACTAAGAATAAATGACAACACGATTTGAAAGTAACTGTCATTCATTCTTAGTTCGGGTTCGGGGCTAATCGTAAGTCCGTAGGTGATACGGAGTAGAATACGCCCGCCCGCAGCTAAGCCCGAAACTACGAACTTCGGGCTTAGAGAGTAGCCCCCCGGTACCAATTTAAGGCTACTCTCTCGAGAAATGCTGAAAGACAGCGTGCAGATGAAGCAACTTTTCGTCAATATTTACTGAGACATTACATCTGAAAAATAGATAGTAATCTACATGATATGATACGTAATTTGGTTTAGCCAGAATTTATGTATCGGTATCACATAATAAGAAAAAAAATCACCAAATCACCTCCAAATCGTTGAGATGAAACCATTTTACTCCTTCATTTTTTAACAAAAGTAAAAAAAAATATCTACTTCTTTGCAATACAAACGAAAATAATTACGTTTTGTTACTTTTTAGGGTTCCGAAAAAAAAGGAACCCTTATAGGATCACTCGGGTGTCTGTCTGTCTGTCCGTCTGTCACAGCCAGTTTTCTCCGGATCCACTGGACCGATTCTGTTGAAATTTGGTACACATATGGACTTCTGTGACCCGAACACGGACGCGTTACGTAAATTATTAAATTTTTAGTATGGGTGTCACTTTTTGGGGTCAAACTAGAAAATTAAAAAAAAAGTTTTTTGAACAATTTCGTGTGACATATCAAATGAAAGGGCTTACTGTGAGGGTTTTAATTATATTTTTTTCATTATTTTAAAATAAATGGTTTTGAAGTTATTCACGAAATTAGACGAAAAATGACCATTCCCCCCCCCTTATCTCCGAAACTACTGAGCCTAAAATTTTGATAAAAATGGAGATAATAGATCTTTACCTAAAGATTACAGGAAAACCTATTAGAAGTCTGTAGTGTTAAAATAACATGTTAAAAAAAATAAATTCGTTCGGAACCCTTTGCACGCGAGTCCGACTCGCACTTGGCCAGTTTTTTAAAATATGTGTTACTTTTTATATAAAGTGTGGCGCGTAGAGGAGTAGTTAGCTCCGTTTATATGCACAAGGTCATTGGCATGAATACAAGCCTTAACGCGTACGACGGGTAGTATATCAGAGCTAGATTTTTGCTAAGTGTGTTGTATATTTGAAAGCAGCCTTAATAATGATCAAACAATCATAAATGATTAAAATGACCTTTAAATTCCTTAATATTAATGGATTAAACAAACAGCTAAAAGTGAATGTAATAATCTCATTGGTTATCATAATAATTTAACTAGCTGACCCGCGCAACTTCGTCTGCGTCACAATTTTCATTACGGCTCCGCTCCTATTGGTCTTAGCGTGATGTTATATAGCCTATAGTCTTCTTCGATAAATGTGCTATCTAACACTGAAAGAATTTTTCAAATCGGACCAGTACTTCCTGAGATTAGCGCGTTCAAGCAAACAAACAAAATCTTCAGCTTTAAGTATATATTAAAAAAAGGTATAGATATAGATGTTACTTTCTATAAGTAGGTAGGTAGGTACCGGTTTAATAATTCATGACCTTTCCAACCTGAACTTTAGTTACAACCTACAGATTAACTTATTGACTGCGTCTTCTAAACTGACTAGTCAATTATAAAATAACGCCAGTGTTCATCAAAAGGTGGCAGAAATCTATACTACCTAATCAATACTAATATATAAAGCTGAAGACTTTAGAAATTATTTCCTGATTAGCTTTCTTTTGGTGAAAAAATGGTCGAAATCGGTCCAGTAGTTTCGGAACCTATTCGTTACAAACATACAAAATTACTATTATTTCCTCTTAATTATTTGTATCTATACTAATATAGCTAGTTTGCTTGAACGCGCTAATCTCAGGAACTACTGGTCCGATTTGAAAAATTCTTTCAGTGTTAGATAGCCCATTTATCGAGGAAGGCTATAGGCTATATATCATCACGCTACGACCAATAGGAGCGGAGCAGACGAAGTTGCGCGGGTCAACTAGTGTATGATATACACGGTGCCATTTTAATCGTCTTACAAAGGCGGCCCACTTAATGTACCCGACATAAACTACCTCTAGACGCGACTATTTTTATTAAATAATTCATCTAGGTAATAGGTACAGTAATAATAATTATACATTTCTGGAAGAGATCGCGGAATGCGATAAGGCCACCAATTGTATATTTTTTAGTTTAAGGTTTTCTTTATGTTTTTGAAGTGAAAACTTCTTTAGCGGCGTTGAGCACTTTTTCTGTAATGGGTATAAAATCTTAAACTCGCGTCAGGACACGTGACCTGATCGAAAAAGCGTAAGATGGACTCGCGTCAGGGTCACGTGATGCTGAACGAAAAAGCGTAAGATCGAGGGGAAGGGAGAGGAACTAGTATCTCCCACTCTTTCTACCGTGCCTGAGTGTGCTGCTCCGCTTAGGCGGCACAGGGCGCTTGCGCGAATGTCCGTCTGTGTTTATGTACAGCGTGCCACGCGTATCCAAGGATACGAAATTACGGAATTACGAAATTATGGATGAAAGTTGATTTTTCTAAGAGATAAAAATTAATGTAATATATAAATAAATAACGATATAATATTATGAATAATAACATGTAAATTGTCATATTTGTGTACGATAGCGCAATAAATAAACATTGTATTCTACCTCATAAATGATAGTATTTTTGTACTTATAATTAAACACAACGTTAATACTAAAGTTTTCACTTCTGCCGGCACTCCCGGAGTGCTACCGGTGTTTTTTTTTATATTTTGCTGTACAATAAAGCATATATAAATAAATAAATAAAAATAAATGATGCATTAGAATTATTTAACACCCTGATAATAATGTTTACGTCTCAAAACAATGGTCGCCGTTCCATTCCGCGCCGTTCTCGGAACACAAGGCTCGGACTGGGCTCGCTGCTGGATGTTTCAAACTACGTCATGCGTCATGATAATGTAGATTTTTTTTTATTTCTAATAATTCAAATGTTCCTAAATATATATATACTTTTTTAAGAATGTGTAGTAGTCATTGGATAGATGAAGTGACGACTAAAATGGTACCATTGTATACGTCACAGGACAATTGCAAGGCAAAGTCCATGAGATTGTAATACATTTTTATTAGATAGTGGACGTCACGCGGTTTCACCCGCGTAGTTCCCGTTCCCGTGGGAATACGGAGATAAAATATAGCCTATGTTACTCGCTGATAATGTAGCTATCCATTGCTGAAAGAATTTTTCAAATCGGTCCAGTAGTTTTTAAGTTTATTCGTTACATACAAATAAAAATGTTTCCTCCTTATAATATTAGTATAGATATAGACTAGTATAGATATAGACAAGTATAGATATAGACTAGTATAGATATAGACTAGTATAGATATAGACTACTATGGATATAGACTACTATAGATATAGACTAATATAGATATAGACTACTATAGATATAGACTTCTATAGATATAGACTACTATAGATATAGACTACTATAGATATAGACTAGAATAGATATAGACTAATATAGATATAGACTAGTATAGATATAGACAAGTATAGATATAGACAAGTATAGATATAGACAAGTATAGATATAGACTAGTATAGATTACTAGGTTTTGCCAGCGACTCTTGTACAAATTTCTGGAAATCCTCTCTAGTTTCTAAGTTTTTGTATACTAACCAAAAAATGGAATCTGTCTGAAATATAAGATTTTCTTTTTAGTGCTCCCCTACACTTCCCAAGGAACCTACTTGCTAAATTTCAGCTATCTACGACCAGTAGTTTCGGCTGTGCGTTGTCTGTCAGTCACTCAGTCACTCGTTATCTGTCACGAATGAATTTTATATATTAGGATAAACCATCGATATATTGTGAACAGATCATTTTAAAGACACAATAAATTCCTTCAATTTCAATAGTTACCATTTTACGCGTGTCTTATTGACTAAAACAGCACACAAACAAAGAATAAAAACCAATGAAATTATATTGGTTTTTATTCTTTGTTCGAATGGAACTCCCATCCTACTTTTTTTAAAATAAAGATTTACATTATTTACTCCTTATAACATCAGCTATCTGCCAGTGAAAGTCTCATCAAAATCAGTGCAGCCCTTTCGGAGATTAACCAGAAAATAATATCACATGCTCAGCAATTTCACTTCCAATCAACAAAGCATTCGAACAACATTATTATTAACCGACTTCTAAAAGAAGGAGGTTCTCGTTTAGTCGGATTTTTTACTTAAACTAGTTTTAATTAAGCATAGCCAATTAACCTTTAAATTACAAAAAAAATAGTTTCGTAACAAAATAAATATGTAGGTAGATATTATAATTGGGAGACAATAAAACGAGAATCATTATCGAAATACAAAACAGTTTTTTCTTCATATTTTTACGATGGTCGTAAAAATTTACCTACTCACCTACATTTTTCGACTAGTTAGCATATTAAAGGTATGTATATCATTAAGGCGCATATACCCCTCAGTAGCTGATTTTAAAATGAGAATCACGTCTAAACGGCCAGTCGTAACTTTTTGGAAAAATAAATGTTACATAAGATTAATTTCTTAATGAGGGCTACCGTCTTTGTACTCACCAGTTGGCGTCACTGTCGAGTGAGGGTCTAAATCTTAGCATTCAAATCAAATCAAATCGTATATTTCAAATAAACCATTTACAGGCACTTTTGAATTGTCAAGGTCGGTCAGTCCAACAAGATGAAACTATTTGCACGTTCCAAAGCGTAGATCTCTATGGAGAAGAACGTGCAAGAAACTCCACGGACACTCTTTTAAAAAATAATAAATTGTTACAAATTTTTGTTTACATCAAGTTGAAATTATACAAACATGTGAGAACGATGTAAAAGACGAGCAGGATAAAAGCGTCCGGGAAAAAAAGGAACATATTCAAAGAAATATTTAAAATAAACCATGGCAACTGAGAAATGACCAGTCCCAACTGACAGCGCCCGTTCACGAACATGACGCATGCGCTAGCACCATTCGGCTCAACCATTTTGAAGGGAGCCAAATGATCCAACGCATACGCCACCATCAGCCAGACTTTTGTGTGAGCATGACACTCCCAACCGCCAGGGTACATTCAAGTCAAAAACAAACCTAAAACTGATAGCTATAGCTTAAGTTTAAGGTACACAGTACTCACACATGTGCCGTTAAAATGGATGAAATTATACATTGCTAAATAAAATTGAGTCTATACAATGCAAATATTGTTTTGTTTTTTTACAATCTAATGCTAACAGATTATTTTGTGCGCCCTACTGGCTGTGGAGCCGGACCAGCATTCAGCCAAGCATTTTTATCTTCAATATAATCCCCCAACTTATAATATGCTTGCCTGCATAGTGTGCGTTTAATACAAGATTTAAATTTTGTCTCATTAAGTTCTAATATATGGGGAGGTATCTTATTATAACATTTTAAACAGTACCCCATAAAAGATGAGGCAACTTTAGCCAGTCTGAAACCTGGTTGAACTAATTGATCCCTATTTCTAGTACCATAATTATGTCTGTCGCCTCTTTTACTAAAAAAATGTAAATTCTTTCTGACATACATGATGTTTTCGTAAATGTATTGACAAGGTACCGTCATGATGTTAATATTCTTAAACAGTTCCCTTAGAGAATCGCGCCGGCGGAGATTGTATATCGCTTTGATGGCTCTTTTCTGCAGAATAAAAATAGACTCAATGTCTGCAGCCCGTCCCCATAGTAAAATACCGTAAGACATGATACTGTGAAAGTAACTAAAATAGACCAGTCTCGCGGTATCGACATCCGTTAATTGGCGAATTTTCCTAACAGCATAAGCTGCTGAACTTAGCCGTCCAGAAAGAGATGTTATATGAGGGCCCCATTGTAGCCTTGGGTCAAGCGTAATTCCCAGGAAAACCGTTTTATCGACAAATTCTAGTTTTTCCCTGTTCAATACTATGTCACAATCACTGCTTTTGACATTGGGTAAAGAAAATCTTATACATTTCGTTTTCTTTTCATTCAAAACCAAATTATTCGCCGTGAACCAATTTTGGACTTGCATTAGGGCATTATTTATGATTTATGATATCAACATTGTCTGTCTGTCATGTCATTAAAGTTGTTATTAGGCGCATGTGAATTAATTGTTGTAAATGTGAATCAAACCCACGACCTCGCGATCAGCAGTCCGAGACTCTATCCATTAGACCACCGAAGTTGTCGATATTTGCGGTTTAGCGGTAACACCAAATTGGCGAATAATTTGATGCAATAAAAAAGTGAATTAATTAAGTAATTTATTAACCAGTCTTAATTTTAATTAAAGAAATCCATTTTCTTATTATTATATTTTCTGCTATATTAAGAATGAAAATAAAAACTAATCCATTAATTTAGTGTCTGGGATTTACTCGAAGAATAAGTCAAAAAACAAATGGAATTAATTTCAAATCAAGATTAGTATTTTCCCGCGTCTTTTGGTCAAATGTCCTCACTGGAACCGTGTCTTTTAAGCCAATGACAGTCCCCCATAGTTTAGTTTAGCTTTCTATGAAAGACAGAAGTCTCGTTAACGGATCATGGCTTCCAGAGATTACCTTTTACAAACAAAAATTCTTCTGTACTTTTTCTAGATAACAATTTATAACGTACTAGCTTTTGCCAGCGGCTTCACCGCGTGGTCCCTAGGGAACATACTCCCGGGATAAAAAGTAAGCCTATGTCTTTTCTCAGGCTCTAGACTAGCTGTGTACCAAATTTCATTTAAATCGGTTCAGTAGTTTTGGCGTGAAAGCGCGACAGACAGACAGAGTTACTTTCGCATTTATAATATTATATAATAGTAAGGATTCACAAACAAACCAGTTTATCATGCGGATCTTTGCCACATACAACTCTTCATTCATATCTACTTCATCGTTTCGTGTTGACTGTCTGTAATGTTGAGTTAGAGTAATCGTGCTGCAAGAATAAGTCAGCTAGACCCTGTGTTACCGAGTGCTAGTTTTCCAGGGTATGCCAGGGTTGTGGAATTGTTCGAAAAAGTAACCACGGCCCTGTAACGCAAAGGGCATTAGGAGGAACACGGATGGGTTTTAGTCAGTAAGAGTGTGACACTCCCTTTCGCCCAGCCTAAAGCAGAAGTCATTTGATGATGTAATGCGCCGGTATCATTCACATACCCACCTACTTATGCAAACATATGACATGAGAAACACGTACTTACCTACTTCCAAACAATCACGATTCTATAAAACAAAGAAACAATATGGCCTACCCAATAGGTCTTCCGCAAATTATTTGGGTGACATTCAATGTTAAATGACAAATACATAATATCAAATTGTTTCAAAATGGCAACAGTTAACATTCACGATTCAACTGTTTCATTGTTTTGTCAACGTATCCGAAATTCTGAACCAACGACATTTTGGCGAGAAACGTGACATGTGCCTGTCAGTCATGTGTCAAAGTATTTGCCCTTTTAAATTATGTTACAGACTGATTATGCGGTACTTAGACATTAATGCCACCTTCGCACATTAACATGCCAAAATAACTCAAATGATTTGTTTTTGCCAACTAATGGGCAAATTCCGAAAGGTATAATACGTACCTTTAATATCATATCTATGCGCAGGTGATAATTTGTGCATCTTGACAGCATCAAGCATTGTTTGAAAAGGTACTCATTATACGAATCTAAAATTATTATTCCACTATATGGTAGAAAGTTACAAAAACCGAATATCTTCAAAATTACATACCAAAGGACAATGGACACTTTTGTACAGGCTCAAAGTCAAAGAACACAGGAATTGGTGTAGGTACTTCGGCCAACTAGCCGCCCCAATAGTGGGGCAGAATAGATTGGCCACACTTTTGGAGTTGAATTTAAAACACTTGCTTGACGTCTTGTTATATTTTGCCACACTAGGGCTGGCACTAAAGGATAAAATTTAACACTTTTACACGTCATTTCATTTTTCGTTAGGTTGAACTACATGAGGCCGGTGCTTCCTAGCTGAGAATAAAAACTGAAAAAAACTCAAAGGTCAAAGTATCTTTTTAAAATCATACTACTTAAATCATAAAAGATCCATTTAGATTAATGTCTGATCTTTTGAGGAAAGAGCCAAACAGATTTGAGTGGACCTGTCCAAATAGTGCAAATATTCGTCGCGTAGGAGCTCGAACGATTTGACAAACATATACAAAAAACAAAATATATACACTTAAAATAAAAACAAATCCTAACTAAAATAAGGCGTCAAAAAATTCGTCCGCATCGCTGTCCACTGGAAGTGAGCCCAAAAGACTGGCGGCATTGCCACGATGAATGGCAATGCTTATCCTCTTATCGTCTCTCTTATTTTATCTCTTATGCTTATATTATGTTGAAAATAAATACGGAGTCTTACATATAATTTTTATGGAAAACGCTGACCAATCGGTTCTTGAATAATTGGTTACCATCGATTCCCGGTGTCATTTTTAGATCTTTGATAGTCGGAAGCCAGTAAATATAACACCAGTCTTGCCAAAATTATCGTGTTTTGTGCCACAAATGCTGGTAGTAATCATGGTTTCTGATAAGGTTGCAATAAAACACACTTCAACTGTGTATTTTAGTATTATTTTGTTAAATACGGGTCTAGCTGGTGTCCCCGATTCTCTACCGCATTCCAATACTTTTGAAACAGCTGACAATTATAATTATTTGAAATTGCAACATTGAAAATCGGTTTCACGCATACTTTTTTGTTGCATATTTTAGCCATAGGTATTGCTAAATAGCTTTGTATTGAAAAGTTGAACTATCACGAAGAGTTTAAGAAACAAAGTTTTAATTAATGGTAAGTCTAAGTTTACTAATATTTAATTATGTACCTACCTAATTTATCAAATTAGGTACTTACTCCTCCCGCTCTGGGCGGATTATCATCATCTGACTAGCCTTTTTCCAACTATATTGGGGTCGGCTTCAAACCAGATTCAGAATTTTGAATACCAGTATTTTATGTGGAGCAGCTGTCTGCCAGACCTCCACAACCCATTAACTGGGTAACGCGGTACTTCTTGACAAGACTGGAGTCAGTTTACTGGCTTCTGACAATCCGTAACGATTGCCAAAGATCTACAAATGACAGCCGGGACCATGCTGGCGACAAGACTTCGTATGTAAAAAGTCATAATTCGAGGTTTGGCTCTCGACTGTTTTCTCCTCCAATATTGGACCGATTTAAGAGATAGTTCACAAACTGAATAAGAAGGATGAATACTGTGTCTCTATGTTTTCCTTGTTTGATTAATAGTTGCCAAATTTGTACACTAGGGCTCTGTTGACAGCGATTTATCGGACAATTTTGAGCATTTTGTGTGGGTTCTAGTGCTTATACAGTTAATAAATCATCAACATAGGGACACAGTATATATCCTTCTTATTAAGTTTGTGAAATATCTCACACACATGAAATACATCGGTCCAATATTGGAGGAGAAAACAGTCGAGAGCCAAACCTCGAATTATGACTTTTTATATACAAGTCTCGCCGCCAGCATTTCCTCTTAACGTGCTTTCCGAGGCACGGAGGAAACTCGGTATGTCAAGATGGTCACCACCCATTCACAGATTTACTTTGGCAACCCGTGCGGCGGTTATTCTTTAGCCACGAGCTGCTCCGCTCTAGGCGGATTATCCGGTTATTATTTCGGTAACGGTTACGGAGCTCCTGATAAAATCCGTTGCGTGATCAAAAGAAATAAGCGGTGAAACAGACAGACGCAAACAGCGTCTTTGTTTCATATTATTTAGAGATATACTCCTGCGGTCCTGCCAGGTTTGCGGAAAGGTTCGACAGAGTCACCGCAGCCCTGGAACGCGGCGGGCACTAGGAGGAACACGGACGGGTTTTAGTCAGTAGGAGTCTGACACTCCCTTCTGCTTCGCCCAGAGCGGGAGGAGGCATTTGATGATTTCCCATACAAAATCAAAAAGTATATCCGTTTGCAAATCGCAATTAGGCCGATACTAGAAAGGTTTAAGTAGGTACCTAGTGAAATAAAGGTAAACCATCTTGATGTGTCTTTTTAATAATTTTTAGGGTTCCGAACATAAAACGGAACCCTTAAAGGATCACTCGGGTATCTGTCTGTCTGTATGTCCGTCTGTCACAGCCAGTTTTCTCCGGATCCACTGGACCGATTCTATTGAAATTTGGTACACATATGAAATTTTGTGACCCAAACACGGATGCGTTACGTAAATCATTAAATTATTAGTATGGGAGCACTTTTGGGGGCCAAATTAGAAAATTTCAAAAAAAAAGTTTTTTGAACAATATCGTGTGACATATCAAATGAAAGGATATCCTGTAAAGGTTTTAAATATATTTTTTTCATAATTTTAGAATAAATGGTTTTGAAGTTATTCAAGAAATTAGACGAAAAATGACCATTCCTCCCTTTATCTCCGAAATTACTGAGCTTAAAATTTTGAAAAAAAAAATGGAGATAATAGATCTTTACCTATAGATTACAGGAAATAAGAAGTCTATAGTGTTAAAATAACACGTTAAAAAAATGAAATTCGTTCGGAACCCTTTGCACGCGAGTCCGACTCGTACTTGACCAGTTTTTTATTATTTAAAAACTCAGTTTAAAAATAAAATGCAATTAAAACCAATGTAAATACAACAATACCAATTACTTAATCAATTGAACCATTAATAGTAGTAATATTTTTGTGGGTGATAAACCTTAATAAAAGAAATCTATTAATACCAGACACAGGTTCTACTTCGAGATAGAAAAAATAAAAATAAATAAATACTAATTTTGGTAAAATATGTTTTTTGGACGCTCTGTTATCGTTTTTAGTTAAATGAAAGCAAACAAAATATGCGCCTAGACCTGTTTCATAAACGTGCAATACAAAAAAAAACTCAATTATATACAGTTTTTTTTGACGAATTATTTTCAGATTTTCACCTTGAAGGTCACAAGAACTTTCAGATTTTTTAATAAATAAAGTATTCAAAATTGGCACATAGGAGTTCTTTTTTTACATTTGTAATGAACTATTGAGTTAAAATATTCAATAAAAAGCTGATGTCCCTTTTTTGAGTCTCAAAAAACATGTGCACCGTACGGCAAGATGGTTTGCCTTTCTTTAACTACCTAAATCTTTAGTATACATCCTACTCGAAGGTTTGTGAATCGCTATTTGACATTAGACGTAATCGTAATCACATAATTGATGCGGTTGTAAATTCACGGATTGACAACATCGTGACATACAGACGGATTCACATTTTAAGGCCTAATTTATCTACATCTACACTATAATATTAATATTATAAAGAGGAAAGATTTGTTTGTTTGTTTGTTTGAATTGAATAGGCTCCGAAACTACTGGACCGATTTGAAAAATTCTTTCAGCAATGGATAGCTACATTATCAGGGAGTAACATAGGCTATATATTATCCCCGTATTCCCACGGGAACGGGAACTACGCGGGTGAAACCGCGTGACGTCCACTAGTATACATATAACTGGCTGAGAACGATTTGAACTAGTCGTTTAACCTTTCAATTGGAATAGCCTTCAGAAAGGGCGATACGTAAAAATGCAGGGGTGCACCGTGTTGCGGAATTTCACAGGGAATATGCAATCGTATTTTTATTTGCAAAATGAAATACTTATTAGCTCTAGTAAAAAATCATGAAATTATTTTTTACAGACCTTCATCAGCGATGAAGTTAAGATAAGAATTAGAAAGAGAAGTCCGATATGAACTTTGACGTCAAAGTCCATGACGCCTATACAGCTGCCATAGAAAACAGTGCTTTCGTGACAGGGACAGATAGACATATTTGTTTACAATAATTATATCTCGTTTGTTTTTCGAGCAATTTTGATTCTATTTTCAGTGTTAGTATTATATTTTTGTATATTTTTAGATAAACTGTATAGATAATAAATATTTTTTTTCATGCCTATTCCCTATTGTTCGAAAGAGTGACCGCGGCCCTGGAACGCGGCGGGCACTAGGAGGAACACGGATGGGTTCTAGTCAGTAAGAGTCTGACACTCCCGCACAATGTGCCCACAGCGGGAGGAGGCGTTTGTTGATTTCTTATTCACAAAAAAAGGGTTGCGCTTTAGCATAAGCATAGTATAATTGGCTGTATAGGTGTTTCGAGTGTTGAAACACATTCGTTTTTTATTATTTTTGTTTTTATGTTTAAGTATTTGCTAATAGGTACTTAAGTACCAATACAAAGTTTGACGCTTTAATGTGTTTCCATTTTTACGACAGAGCGAAAAAACTTGCCCAAAAAACCGTTTTAGTAGGAATTCAAATTAAAAAAACCGGCCAAGTGTGAATCTGACTCGCACACGAAAGATTCCGTACCATAACCTTAGTTTTTATTATTTGTTGTTGTAGCGGCAATACAAATCCATAATCTGTGAAAATTTCAACTGTCTACCTATTACGGTTCTTGAGATACAGCCCGCTGACAGACAGACGGACGGACGGACGGACAGCGGAAGCTTAGTAATAAGGTTCCGTTGGTTACCCTTTGGGTACGGAACCCTAATAAACAGGTGCCCTTTAGTTTATAATTTAATTTCATGTTCATTATTGTGGTTTTAGCGGCAATAGAAATTCACACTGTGAAAATTGAAACTCTACCTATAACAGTTCATGAGATACAATCCGCTGACAAACAGATAGACAGCGGTGGATTTGTTAAAGGGTTCCGCTAGTCAACATTTGGGTACAAAACCCTAAAAAGCAGGAACCACAAACTCGTATAAATACTCACTTAGATCTCCTTAATATGCCTGATAAATTAATAATTCACAAACTTTCAAGTACAAAACAAACACTTATTTTTAAAATGGATTCACCCATTGACCTTGTTACCGGAGTAACGCTTAATTTTACGTAATCACTTCGTAAACTATGTCGCTCACTTGACATCGTAATAAACGATAAGTTATTTGCGAAATAAACGAAGAGGTGACTGAGCGGACCATAGTTTTGAAGTTGTTAGATTTTCTCAATGTCAGTTCAGCCCATGGGCGTATATAAGAGGGGGTCCAGGGGGTCCGGAATCAGTCAGTTCGTGTGCAACAGACCCAAAATTTCCCAGATTTCCAAACGTAAAAAGAAACTGATAATACGTGCCACAAAGTTCCTACAATTTTCAATAATAATAATAATCTTTTATAACTTAGATTTACTCTCAGGGGTAGCACTTGGCTTCGGCCCGTGTTATTCTTAAAAACCGGCAGATTACTGCTGAGATACAAAAATGTATACCAATAATAATAATAATCATAATCCTCGGACAACTTGCGAAAGCTATAGCTACCCCCGTGACGTAGCCTTTTACCAACTCCCGCTTCCAGTTCATCCGGATGCAGCTAAATATCAGCTAAATATAGGAGTACAATTGTCAAAACTAGGCAAAAGGGGATATAACCTTCGTGAAAGGAAAGGGGTAGAATATTTGCAACATAGTGCTCATTTTTAACCGACTTCTAAAATAGAAGGAGGTTCTCAATTCGACCGCGTATTTATACATATATATATTTTTTTTTGGGTGTTATAGTATAGTACTTTTTATTGTTTTTATTGTAAAAGAAAGAAAGAAAAATGTTTATTTGGGACTCGCACAAGACACAGTAGTAAAATACGTAAAACTAACAGTTATAAAAATAAAAATATGTTTACGCAGTTAAGCGGCATCCTTAAATTAATCTGTGCGAGGCCAAAAAGGTCCCTGTCTCAGCATATGCTGCGATATTTAAAAAATAAATAAATATCACAGCGCTGGTGTTATGACAGGGCCTGAAGTGATGACACGGATACACATACGGAACACAACACTAAGATACAAATAAAGTAATGAATATAAAAGTTTGTGTAACGTAGTTTGTGTACTTCGGTGAGTGTGCCCAAGAACTCCACGACCTCATCCCACCGGCCCCCTTCTACCATCGGACATCCAGACGCACTGCATCTTACCATCCCTACCTTGTTGCTATTCCACCAATTCGCACTAAGCGTTTCCAAACGTCTTTTATAATGCGCACAGCAAAGGAGTGGAACTCTCTGCCTGCGTCTGTGTTTCCAAACGCATACAACCCTAATCTCTTCAAAGTTAGAGTGAACAGACTCCTTCTGGGTAAGCTCGCTCCATCGTAGACTTTGTCTCTGTCATCTCTGACCTAGACTAGAGTCAAGAGCAAACCCATCACAAATAAAAAAAAAAAAAAAATTCACCACGTAGCTTAATACTATACTCGCGCTATTTAATATTCGCTCAAACCAGTTATTATAATATTTATTCCACTCTAAAGTGGGGATGTTTAAAATGGCTGACTTGAAAGCGTCGACTGCTTCTTCAACGGACTGGAACCTTTGACCACGAAGACTTTTCTTAATTTTAGGAAATGTAAAGAAATCGTTAGGGCTTAGCTCAGAGAATGGTCAAGAATGTCTACTTTTTCCTGCTTCAAATACTCAATCGTTTGACGAGCGCTGTGTGAGCTTGCGTTGTCGTAGTGCAGGATGATGCGTCGCTTTGAGTTAGATTTTCGAAGTTCGGCGATGACTTGTGGTAAACAAACTGTGGTATATCACTCTGCGTTAACTGTTCTACGATGTTCAAGTGCAATAGTCGCAACATGGCCGGTTTTTCCAACGAACGTGGCCACCATCTTCTTTGAAGTGCTTCGAGAACGAACAACTTTAGTCGGCTTTGGCTCGTCTTGAAAGACCCAGATTGTAGATTGTTGTTTGGAATCAGGATCGTAGGCATAGATCCAAGATTCGTATCCACTGGTGATGTCGTAGGCGTGATTTGACTCTCCTCGGTTGAATCCTTGCAGAGTTTTCTTACACCATCTGACGCGGGCCGCCTTGTGATCGTCGGAAAGCAGATGCGGTATCCAACGGCAAACTAGCTTTCTCACACCAAGCGCTTCATGCAAGATCTTCTGAATGGTTGTCCCTGAGATGCCTAATAGAGCCTCTATCTCTCGATACGTCACATGACGATCTTCGAGAATTAGTTGTCTTGCAGCAATGATGTTATCTTCAGTGAAGGCGGATTTTAGGCGTCCTTCGCGAGATTTGTCACTAACACTAGTATGTCCACGCTGGAATTCTAAATACCAGCGTTCGACAGTCCGCAGACATGGGGCTTCATCACTGAACACAGATGTTAGCTCTTCAAAACACTGAAGCCGTGTCAGGCCTCTTCTAAAGTTGTAGAAAATTATTGCACGAACATTTTCCTTATAAAGATGCATTTTCATACGTAACCTGACAGATTCCAATCGACGCTGTGACTAAACAATAGTATTAATCCTAATACTTTCATCTGTTTTGAGATTAAAAATTTAAACACATTCGAATATAGAACAGTTCCAAATTCAAAAGTGCCGGGAAATATGGAAACGACAGAACTTAAAAGGCATGCCTAGTAGCGGAAATAGAAATACACATTCTGTGAAAATTTCAATTATCTAATTATTACGGTTCTTGAGATACAGCGCGCTGACAGCCAGACGGACGGACGGAAAGCGGAGGCTTAGTAATAGGGTTCCGTAGGGTACCCTTTGGGTACGGAACCCTAAAAATGTGTGTTTAAATATTCATAGGTGCTCATGAATATTTCATCACATCCTGAAAGTATTAATTAAATGCCAACTCGTATAAAACGTGAATTTAAGAGAGCAAATATGGTATCTAATAGGGCAAATCACTCGAATTGACAGATCAATTATTTGTTGTACATTCACTGCAATCAAAATATTACCGCTGATGTGCCGAAATTTTGTATAATTGAATAAAACTTGAAATTTTACGTCTATAACATTGAAGAAATCACGAATTCTCTCCGATAGTCCTTATAACTCGAGAGCCACTTATGTAATTTAAATATTTTTTATATTATTTTCGTTCGGCTTCGCTCTTTTTAACCGACTTCAAAAAAAGGAGGAGGTTCTCAATTCGACCGCGTATACAAACATTTTTTTTTTGTGTGTGTTCGCGGATAACTTCGTCGTTTATGAACCTATTTCGATGAATCTTTTTTATAATATGAAAGGATATGCTACCGAGGTGGTCCCATTGCCACCACGTCTGGATCTGATGATGGAAACCCTGAGAAATCGAGGGCAACTCTCGAAAATCATAGGCACGCATCTGGTAAAAACTTGATATTCGTGTGTATATCGGGTGATACTACAAAACAATGGTGGTTTGGATCAGATCTGATGATGGAGACAACAGAGAGTAAAGGGAATTCCACATCGGCCGGTCAGAGTTCCTACAGGACTACTAAGTTACTAAATATTAGTTGTTCTAGCGGCAATAGAAATACAAGCTTAAAAATTTCAAGTGTCTTCTTATAACGGTTCTTGAGATACAGCCCGCTGACAGACAAACGGACGTACAGCGGAGGTGTAGAAATAGATTTCCGTTGGTTACCCTTTAGGTACGGAACCCTAATATAGGGTTAATCCTCTCGAAGGCAACTTCCTCCCCTCCAACCGACTCAGTCGCAATGAGTAATACCTACTCTATACTCCTACTATATATTCATGACAAACTAAATCGTATTTGACAGCTGAGTAGAGAGGGATAGAAGATCGCTTTACCACTAAGTGCGAAAGAGATATTTTTATGTCTCTTCCATACTTACTAGTCTTCTTCTTCTTATCGTGACCCCACCCACACCCTAATGTCAGAGTTTCTAAACCGCGTCAAGGGCCTCTGACATGGTTTATTTGATGACCGCCATTTGGCGGCCGGGACCACCGGTTTATACGTGCCTTCCGAAGCACGGAATCATCTTTTTATCAGACAATCAGGTGATTCAAGCCTGCAATGTCCTTTTTTTTTTTTTTTTTTTTTCGAGCGAAGAAAATGCCTAACGCATACCACATCATCCGGGGAGACGACGTGGTTATGTGGGACTTGCACCCACTAAAAACTTCGCCTGTGCACCAACTTTCGCCTTGATGGGTGGTTCGCGAGAACTGCTAAGCATGCCATGGCCCATCCAGCGTGGCCCACTTCTGGGCTCCCTCTTCTATGCCCGTCTCCGGGCTCCCTCTTCTATCAGCGATGCCCGGGTGCACTGGGACATCACCACAACTCCAAGGACCTTGCGGCGTGGACGATAGAGTCCCCGATCTATCATCTGCAGGCCCCTCTTATGGCGGCATCAAGTCGGCATTTCGCCGCCTGCGCCGTCCTGTCCTTCTGCGGCGAATCGGGTCAGCGAGAGAGTCTTCCTCCCTGACCCGCTCCGCCGCTTCCTTTTGTGAGATTACATCCTCGCAAAAAGACGCAACCGCCTCCCATACCGTTTCACTGCCGATCATACCCTTAACCTTACGACCGGCAGCGACAGATCTTCCCCAATTTCTGCCACCAAAACACGGCGTTGCGCTTCCCAGGCAGGGCACTGCTCGAGAGTGTGCAGAGCCGTGTCTTGGCTGCAGCCGCACTGAAGCCTGCAATGTCCTAGCCAAACTGGAAACAACTTTACCCAACCCTCGACCACCGGGTCACAAGGCAAACGCCTAAACCACTCGACCACGGAGGCAATTAACTTATTAGTAAAGCATTGTTGTATCCTAAATCCGACTTCTTAGATTGTCACGATTATAAGCCCATCCATTAGAACTGCCTAACGCTAATGCTTATTAAGAATGCAAGAGGTGACCCCTGACACATTTAGATGGCCATATTACTATTAAACAGAAGTGGAATATTCGCTTTCAGAGTTCAAGGTGACATGCGCTCAAGATCCTAGAAAATTTTGTTAGATTTTAAGTTTCATTTAATCTATACTTCTATACTATTAGTATAAAACTCAAGAGTTTCTTTGTTTGCTTGAACCCGTTAATCTCAGGAACTTGGTCAGATTTGAAAAATTCTTTCAGTGTTAGATAGCCCATTTATCGAGGAAGGCTATAGATCATCACGCTAAGACCAATGAAAGCAGAGCAGACGAAGTTGCGCGGGTCAACTAGTATTATTATAAAACTGAAGAGTTTGTTTGTTTGCTTGAACGCGCTAATCTCAGGAACTTGGTCCGATTTGAAAAATTCTTTCAGTGTTGGATAGCCCATTTATCGAGGAAGGCTATAGGCTAACATAGGCTATGTATGGTGACGCAGACGAAGTTGTGCGAGTCAGCTAGTTTAAGGACTTATAATCAGGTTTAATGTTCCCGGTAATGGGACACAGGACTCCTCTCTATGAGAGTAAGCTGTTATTTCACGCAGGCACAGTGAGGATATATGTCACATGTCTTCGAGTGTTTGGTTCTAGGATAATATGTTTATATACTTTTCCTAACATGTATTCCTTCACCGTTTTGTGAGGACCTCCTGTCTTGCCCTCTGTGCCCCAAAACAACCTAAGTGTGCTATGTGCTGCCACCAAGGATGCCGTGGAACTTCCACGGTGGAAGTGGCAATGTTTTGGGCCATCCACCTCCAATCAACTGTCGTGCCAGCGACAAGAAGAAGTAGTGCAGTGGTGAATAGAATACAACCGATTTATCTTTTATTGTACACCATACAACAATTACATTAATGAAATTGATAACAAAAAAAAATGTTCCAAATAAAAGCACTACAAAGTATAAAAGAACTTTAATTCGGAAGTCGGTGTTTTTTGTTTTGTTTCTTCGTTTTTTGACCGACTTCCGAAATCAAAGTTCTTTTATACTTAAAAAAAAAAGATTTCGACGAATTGAGAACCTCCTCCTTTTTGAAGTCGGTTAAAACCGACTACGTTCGAGTCGGGCTGGCACACGGAGGGTTCCGAACCAGAAATCGGAGCGATGCTCTTGAAATTTGGTATACATATGGATTTCTGTGACCTAAATACGGTCGCGTTACGTAAATATATTTTTTTTTGTATGGAGGTCACTTTTGGGGGTCTAACTAGAAATACTGTATCGTATCGATACTAATACTAATATATAAAGCTGAAGAGTTTGTTTGTTTGTTTGCTTGAACGCGCTAATCTCAGGAACTACTGGTCCGATTTGAAAAATTCTTTCAGTGTTGGATAGCCCATTTATCGAGGAAGGCTATAGGCTTACGGGAACGGGAAATTCCTACGGGAACGGAAAAAAAACGGGATATGCGCGTACGAAGTCGCGGGCAAAAGCTAGTGGCATATAAAATGAAAGGACTTTCTGTGAGGGTTTTAATTATATTTTCTTTTTCATAATTTTAAAACAAATAGTTTAAAAGTTATTCAAGAAATTAGACCAAAAAATACTATTCCCCCCCTTATCTCCGAATCTGTTGAGCCTAAAATTTTGAAAAAAATGCAGATAATAATTCTTTACCTACCTAAAGATTACAGGAAAATTTATAAGAAATCCGTAGTGTTAAAATGACATGTTAAAAAAATAAAATTGGTTCGGAACCCTATGCACGTGAGTCCGACTCGCACTTGGCCAGTTTTTTTAATGAGTCCGTGTGGTTACAAATATTGTTTTAACCTTTTTCATATCAAAATTATAAAGTCAGTCTCCAAGGTAAAATAAAATATTTGTTATTAAATTATTAAATTAAAATAATAATTATGTATTGTTAATATGTTAAGTGTCATTCTTATGCAGATTACAAAAGATAATCAACGAAAATGTTATTATTAACGCGGTTCTTTTATCTATTAAAAAACGGACCGTTTTAATTTACCAATCGTAAAAGGATAACGATCCGTTAACAGATATTTATAAAAACTAGTGAAATATTTATAAATATTACACTAGCTGACCCGCATTTGTGAAAATAAGAAAAATGCATAAAGGAAGAAGACAAAACTAATTGACGTCTTGCACTACAGTCTAAGTTTAAAGTGGCGACGGGCGGGCCACGTGTCAAGATATAGCGACAAGCGATGGACAGTGGAAGCGGAGGTGGAAAGGACCTCGTGGCAAAAGACGAAAGGCACGACTGAACGACGACATCATAGCTGCAGCGGGAAAAGAGTGGATTGAACTGGCTAAAGATAGGGAAAACTTGAAAAAACTGGAGGAGGCCTATACCCAAATAGGGGTTCCTATCCAATTCAAAATCAAATCAAAAAAATCAAATCAAATCATTTATTCGCATAGAATGTGGGTATTTAACAAAACGTCGGTGCGCTTGCCAAATCTGATATGTGTTTTTCATCAAGTTGACAAAAGAGACACAGACAATCTGTTTTATTTAATGATTAATTGATGATTTTTTAATGATTAATTGACAAATTCATAATTTCAAAATGCCGTATGAACTGAGATACACGTGAAAATGATAAAATGTATTGTTAATATACTTGATTTTAAAGGACATTAAGTAACAAGTATCATAGAAATGCACATATCAGATTTGGCAAGCGCACCGACGAAAAGTTGGTAAAAGAAAAATATATATTGGCCCGTACACATTCTGCCTGAGTATTGGCAAGCAAAATTTAACAAATTAAGTTTCAAATTTAAGTACTAAGGAACACCAAATAGATTTAATAATTTCAAAGATAAGTTTCAAATTTAAATACAGTTGGAACACTAATAAAATCTATATCTATACATATAATAAATCTGTTGAAGAGTCGTTTTTGTACATTCAAAATAAAAAAATAAAAAAAAAAAATAGCTAGGGAGATAAAGGGTAACTTACAGAACCCATTTCCATCATTTTTGGAATTTTTGTCTGTTTGTCTGTTTATCTGTTTGGATGTGCAGGCATCACGTAAAAAGTAAAGAAATAACGTAGATAACTTTCACGCATTAAAATTGTACATAACTGGAGGTATAACTTAGTCTTTGTTTCATCGCAATCGGTTCACTCTATCAAAAGATATTTGTATTTAAAGGTTTCGTTTAAAGTTTCATTACGTGAAGCACATACATGCACCGCCATCTATTGAGATTAAATAGTAACAGTTTAGAATTGTTTAATGAATGAATGCGTAAAAAAAAAAAAACATTTAGTCATATCGTTTCAGCTTCTAAGTTTGAACTTATATTTTGACAGTTTAACTACATTGTCGATTGATGGCGATGTACTGATGATGCGTTTTTCTGAATGGCGGTGTTATCCATGTGTGACAAATAAAGTTTGGATACCTATGCTATGTTGCTAATTAGAAGGTGATAACGATATGTTTGATCGAAAAAGAAAAAAGAGAAGAGTAGTGATTCATGAATTTTATTGGGATTCGAAACGACATAATTAATCTATATCAGCCGCATGGGTCGATCTTCAGGGTTAAGCAACGCTTGCCAAGGTATGTATGTAGATGGGAGACCATCATAACATACCGAGTTTCCTCCGTGCCTCGGAAAGCACGTTAAGCCGTTGGTCCCGGCTGTCATTTGAAGATCTTTGGCAGTCGTTACGGATTGTCAGAAGCCAGTAAATCTGGCTCCAGTCTTGCCAAGAACTACCGTGTTACCCAATTAATGGGTTGTGGAGGTCTGGTAGGCAGCCGCACGTAAAATACTGGTATTCAGCTAAATCCGGTTTGACTGGAAGCCGACCCAATATAGTTGGGAAAAGATTAGGCAGATGATGAGTTGCACGAGTCCATCTCCAAGATTAAGCTACGCTTTCCGAGATCGGTCTGTGGATAGGTGACCATTTTAACATACCGAGATTCCTACGTACCTCGGCATATAATAGCCGCCCGGGTCGATCTTCAAGGTTAAGCAACGCTTGCCAAGGTCAGTTTGTGGATGGGTGACCATTTTAACATACCGAGATATCTACGTACCACAGAATATAATAGCCGCCCGGGTCGATATTCAAGGTTAAGCAACGCTTGCCAAGGTCAGTCTGTGGATGGGTGACCATTTTAACATACAGAGATTCCTACATACCACGGAATATAATAGCCGCCCGGGTCGATGTTCAAGGTTAAGCAACGCTTGCCAAGGTCAGTCTGTGGATGGGTGACCATTTTAACATACCTACCGAGAAGAGATCTCAGGCAGTCTTTACGGATTGTCAGAAGCCAACAAATCTGACACCTACAGTCTTGCCAAGAAGTATCGTGTTACCCAGTATTGTAGGGTTGTAGAGGTCTGGTAGGCAGCCGCTCCAATCCCGTTTGACTGGAAGCTGACTCCAATATAGCTGGGAAAAGGCTAGGTAGACGATGCTTCATGGTAAAAAACTGAAATTATTTGCGAAAAACACTTAATCTACAGTAGGCAAAACTGGGCACAGATTACAAACGTAATTTTGTTTCAATTTTCTTTATCCACTAGGGAGACGGTCTAAGTTACATCCTTTAATAGAATTTAGGATTCCCAAAAAATAAATAAATTCATAATTATATTTTGGTCACACATTTACCTACCCTATTCATAGACGGCCTAAGCATCTGCCAGCCTGTTCATTAAATGTTGTCACGTGACAGACCCATTCGCCACTTTGACACATTTGCTTATTGGGGATTAACCGCCATTCAATGAAAAGGACAATAAAACGGCAGAGGTACTCTCTCAAGGACCGTCAGGCCAAATTGGGGCCAAATGGTATTGTCTGTCTTTTTTAATATATGCTTAACCTTTTCCCAACTATATTCGGATCAGGGGGGCTACTCTCTAACGAAATCCGTAGTTTCGGGCTTAGTTGCGGGCGGGCGTATTCTACTTCGTATCACCCGCCCGAAACTACGGATTTCGTTAGAGAATAGCCCCCCGGCTTCCGATCAACACGGCGAAGTCGCGGTATGTTAAATAATATGGTCACCTATTCACAGAGCCACCTAGGCAAGAGTTGGTAAACCAGGAAGATCGACCCGTGCGACTGTTATTATTTAGCTACGAGCTCCTCATTTAATAAGTCTCCTCTTTCAGTACCTACTAAATATAGATTTAAAAAATTTGATTATTCTTACACAGTAAGTCGATTCTATAAACCCGGTAGAACTGTTTAACATAAAATGTAAAAATTAATCGGTGTTCCGTAATCTGCAATTGTCAGGGAAAATCAAAGAAATTGTTTCTTTTTGCTGGCTGGACAAAATTCATAATCAACTTTATTCATCAGTGCCCTGCATTAGGTACCCTCTTCCTATTATCTTAATTTTAGAGAGATCAGGATACGCAAGGTATTAACTTAAAGTAAATTTTATCCATGTAACAGATATTTTTCGACATCCACGCGAACGAAGTCGCGGGCACAGCTAGTAATTAATATAATAATTTCAAATTAAAATGTCAATAATAGCTACTTAATGTCAATTATAATTAAATAAATTAATTATTAATAATTATAAGTACCATAAGCGAATGACACAAACAACGGCAAAGAAAAACAGGAACACTTATGTAATTGTAAATACCAATGTGAAGGAGAATAAAGGCTTTATTATGATTTACTAGCTTCTGCCAGCGGCTTCGCCCGCGTGGTCGCTAGGGATGGGTTAAGCTTACCTTTGTACATGACCTACTTTAAAAAAATATTTAAGGTAAGTATATAGATGAAGTACATGCTTTGTGCCTGTCTTACAAAACGCGCGTATTTCGCACGCCAGTGCGTTTCTCTTTAGGGTTCCGTACCCTATTACTTTAGCCTCCGCTATCCATCCGTCCGTCTGTCTACGGATTGCGTCTCAAGAACCGTGATAGGTAGACAGCTGAAATTTTCACAGATTGTGTATTTCTGTTGCCGTTATAACAACAAATAATAAAAATTAAATTATTTTTCGATGGCACATGGGTGTGCCATTGGACGTCAACTGAAATTGACGCTTAATGGCATATTATCCCCACATGCCATACCAAATCACGCGGTTTAACATATTTTAAAAAAAAAAAACGCAGTGTTTAATATCCTATGGCCCCCGATCGACCAAAAAACATGGCGGCCGACGATTTTTTTACAATAAAATTATTCAATTGTTGTTGCGTCGCGACGGCTATTGCGACCGCAGGTTAAATTGAAAATGAAAGGTGGCTCCCATACAAGAAGCGTATTTTTTTCAGTTTATGGTACGGAACTCTTCGTGTGAGAGTCCAACTCGCACTTGGCCGCTTTTTTATTTCCCCACTTGTGCGTAAAAGTACGGTGTCTAGTCTACATTTTTTTCATTAGGTTGGTCGTCAGCCAGCCCCCACAAACAGAGGCGGCGCAAGGCGAAGGCGACATGGGCCGACTGCCTCGCGGTTCGAAGGGCTTTGCAGCTTTGGCTTTTTTCAACTCAGAAAAATCGTAGCTAAGGCCATAAAAATATCCAACTTATCCGAGTCTATTTCCAAATTTTTTTGAGCTCGCTTTGCTTACAGTTCGCATCAGCGTTCTTTACCCCTCCGAAGTTAGGTTTTAGTGACGACCGCGCAGGTGCAATCACGTAAAAAAGTGTTACGTTCCTAGAATATTTTTTTCTTTATACTATTATATTATAAACAAGTATCAAAGACTACCAGTAACAATAACAATATGAAAAAGTAACACCACAAACACATACACCACAAAAAGACACTAAAACAAATCAAATAGTAAGAAATAACTAAAATAATTAATAAAATAAAATAACACTTTTCGCATCAACAGTCTTATGGCATTGCTATGCCACTATGCAGGCAAGCATATTATAAGTTGGGGGATTATATTGAAGATAAAAATGCTTGGCTGAATGCTGGTCCGGCTCCACAGCCACTAGGGCGCACAAAATAATCTGTTAGCATTTGGAAACATTGTTGGACCGGCTGAAGATTGTAAAAAAAAAAACAATATTTGCATTGTATAGACTCAATTTTATTTAGCAATGTATAATTTCATCCATTTTAACGGCACATGTGTGAGTACTGTGTACCTTAAACTTAAGCTATAGCTATCAGTTTTAGGTTTGTTTTGACTTGAATGTACCCTGGCGGTTGGGAGTGTCATGCTCACACAAACACTCATGCGTTGGATCATTTGGCTCCCTTCAAAATGGTTGAGCCGAATGGTGCTAGCGCATGCGTCATGTTCGTGAACGGGCGCTGTCAGTTGGGACTGGTCATTTCTCAGTTGCCAAGGTTTATTTTAAATATTTCTTTGAATTGTTCCTTTTTTCCCGGACGCTTTTATCCTGCTCGTCTTTTACATCGTTCTCACATGTTTGTATAATTTCAACTTGATGTAAACAAAAACTTGTAACAATTTATTATTTTTTAAAAGAGTGTCCGTGGAGTTTCTTGCACGTTCTTCTCCATAGAGATCTACGCTTTGGAACGTGCAAATAGCTTCATCTTGTTGGACTGACCGACCTTGACAATTCAAAAGTGCCTGTAAATGGTTTATTTGAAATATACGATTTGATTTGATTTGATTTGATTGAGCAAGCGGGTCACATGTATGCATCGAACGTATACGAGCGAGTGAGATGCCATTACACCCGCCGTCTTGCGCAACACGCGCATGCGCGACCTAGCCGCGCATGCGCTGTCCTATGTTTTATTTCAAATTGACATCCTGCACAGTCGATTGCGACGTACTTAGGGGAGGTAAACTTGCGTGACGGGAACTGTACTCTTACTATTTGAGTTCTGTTTATTGTTAAGGTTTAATTCAGTAAGTATTGTTAAAATATTAGCCGCGGCAGGATAGGCACAATGGTTTAATTTATAAGCTCACTACGCTCGCTCTTACATCATAGGTTCTTTGGGTTTAGTTCTTTCTTGAATTTTCCCACATTTCAATTCATTCAATTCATTTATTCAATAACGATTTTTACATCGTGTCTGAATTTCTATAGCTATATACATATTATATAAATCATCATTCATGCAATACATGTACATATTTGCTCAATACTTATTTACTATTTTTGCATAAAAGGTCAAAAGTTAATCTAAACTACTCGTAGCGGGGTGCGATTGAGTTTGTCGCATCTTACCATCAATCGTAGAATCCAACCTCTGAAAACCTCCTCAAAAAATAAAAAAGGCAGGACCTAGAGGGCCTCGCAAAATGCCAATCTTGCCCACATCAAATTTTAGTCTTGCGGCGCCACTGCCCACAAAGGTCAAACACGTGCGAAAAATAAACCAAAGCTGCTAACAATTAAAACTAGAAAGTAAAAGAAATAGATACCTATTAACATTGGTGTCACATTCAAATTGAACCATGACTTTTTAAAACAAGATATTTCAAATAAAAACATTAAATTGTGGGATAAATAACATTCAATTGCCCGTTTTTTTTTTTCAATAGTAGACGTAGGTATACATTTTTTTGTTTTATCCAGTCTGTATAGCATTTTCCCAACAAACTATGTTCGGGTCGGGTTCCAGTCTACACTGATGCAGGCAGCTGAATAGGTACCAGTGTAGAGGTATGCGGTACAGAGAGTAGTCCCGCAAACCCCCATTGAAAATGGGAGGATCCTCGTACCAGACAGTTGTTGTGTCTGGCGGGCAACTGCCCGCCAGTTGATATTCGGGCTGATGTATTTATGTTCAAATCGCACGGTAAACTCTGCTTGCGCGATGCAGGATTTCGACGTAGTAGTTCGCTGCTAGTTGGATAGATGGCGTCGCGGTTCTTTTTGTTGCGATGTAGATTTGCTCCGTTGGTTTTTCTTGTGGCATTGATGCCGCTACACCAGTTTTTTCCATGGAGCGACTGCTTTTTTGACCTCAAAAAAACCGGTCAAGTGCCTGACAGACTCGCGCACCGAGAGTTCCGTACCATCATATTATAAAACGACAAATGTTTTTAAATTTTCATCGGCGAGGCCTATATTCGTCAGAGGATTTTAACACGGTGGTGTATATTGCAGTTTTAGCGCCATCTCTTGACCGTTAGTGGAACTAATGTAATGTTTGTTAATGATTTCTGAAAAGTGTGCTATTTAGAGATATCGTTTTATTTTTCCTGTAATCTTTACATAAACTTCTATCACATAGAATATTTTTTTTTTTTTTCTATGCAAACTTCTGAGATAAGGGGAGGGGAATGCTCAATTTTTTTACACTTTTCATCAAAAGCCGAAAATCATGCGGCCTAAAAAAAAGAAAAAAAATGTTTGAGAATGAGCAAGTTGCGTTCTTTCATATGATACCCCACATGCCCTAGTAGCCCCACTATGATTTTTTAAGAACCTCTTTTAGCCAGTGGCGGAGCCTTCATACAAGCCCAAAAGCCTTACTAAAATGCTCGATAGAGAATCAATATCAAACCCAAACTATTTAAAAGTTCGCGCGCTTAATTCTTATCAAAATAACACAAAGTATCTACCTATGCCACACTACACATCGCGATTGTTCGCGCGCAGAGTTTCGCATTTGCAGAATCTACATATAGCTATCTCGCTTACACGTACCGGCTTTTACCGGGCTTTCAAATACTAGCTCTGTCACTTTCGCACTTATAGCGATGTGCCATATAACGAGTCAGAAACTTTTGCGTCTACAAATCGATCAGTATGAAAGAATTAAGCCCTGCTTGCGTATGAAGTTGCCCGCGTATGCGTGACCTTGTCACCTTGCCAACTCTGCAGTGTTGCCGTTTTAGCGACGTTGTGAGATCTTGGAGATTTTTAACGAGTTTGGAGACTTTTTTTAAGATTTAACAACAATAAAAACTAGCGACTTTTTAAAATAACGAAATTAAATATTCAAGCAATATCTTAAAAATAAAAAAATTGCGACATCTAGCTGGATTTTTCATATACCTGGGGACTTTTTTTGCCTAAATGACAACACTGCAACTCTGGTAAGTAGTTTCCGACACCCGAGTGCAACTAACTTCAGTTTCATTCGCTTGAGTGGAAAAGTTATGTTGTTAAAGTTATTTGTGTGTTTTCTTAGATTTTCTTAGTGATACAATTGTTTTAGTGACTTACCTACAACAATGGAGGTAATTGTACCTTGTGAGGATTTAAAATGTGTTCAAGTTTTGATTGGCGAAGATAAGGTAAAATCTTTAAGCTTTGCTCAGAAAAACCAGTTAATTTCTTCATTAAAACCGACGCCTAATCTGTGTATTTCTCAGACTAGTAAATCGCATAAACGAAAATTTAATAGATCAGTGTATAAAACTAGTTGGATTGTTGGCTGTTCGCACACGAATAAGCTGTATTGTTGGTGCTGCATATTTTTTTCGAATGAAGATTCCGTTTGGAATACATCTGGTTATAATGATTTAAATAACATATCTGGCGCCATTAAAAGGCACGCAAATTCCCATAAACACCTGTGTGCAATGGTTTCTTTCGGTAATTTTGGTAAACAACGAATTGAGACATCTATATCACGCCAGTTATCTGAGGAAATTTCAAAATATAACACGCGCGTTGATAACAACCGTAGTGTATTTCAAAGATTAGTCGATATTGTTTGTCATTTAGCACAACAGGAACTTCTTTAAGAGGACATGATGAGTCCAAAACTTCATTAAATAAAGGCAATTTTTTAGAACTAGTCTCGTTAATTTCAAAATACGATGTCGTTTTAGAAAAGCATATGCAGCATCAGGAAAGTGACAAACCGGGGCTGAGTTATTTATCTAACAAAATTCAAAACGATATTATTCATTCCGTAGCCGATGTGATGCAAACTTGCATCGATTACGAAGTTAGGCAAACAAAATTAGTTTCAATTATTATTGACGAAACCCCCGATGTTAGTCATAGAGAACAACTGTGCTTGATTCTCAGATATTATTATAAAAATGAAATTCATGACCGTTTTTTGGGCTTTCTTAATGTGTCGGAAAGTCGCACAGCAGACTCACTCTCCAATATTATTTTAGAAATATTGAATAGACATGATTGCATCGCAAAATTAGTAGCGCAAAGCTATGACGGTGCTAGTGTAATGTCCGGTGTAAGAAATGGAGTTCAACAAAAAGTTAAAGATGTTTGTCCACAAGCAATTTACATTTGGTGTAATGCACATATTTTGGCCTTAGTGTTGTCTAAATCATGCAATAGAATTCAGGAGGTTAGTTTATTTTTTTCAGCCCTTCAGGCTTTGTGTAATTTTTTTAGTAATAGTACAAAACGAGCTGCTTTTTACGATACTCATTGCAGCAAAAAATTGCCTAATGCTCCCGCAACTCGTTAGACATACATGTCGCGAGTTGTAAACACGGTTTATGAACAAAAAAGTAAACTTATTGAGTTGTTTTCTGATCTGTGCGACAATCCACAGAACTGGGACGGGGATACGATTTTAGCTGCGGAGAATTTTGAAAACAATTTGAGATCTTTGAATTTCAATTTTTTTCTTTTTATTTTTCATCGGATATTTGAAAAAACTGACTGCTTGTACAATATTCTACAAAAATCACAAGTTGATGTCGGTTATTGTATTAATAAAATAAAGGAATTTCAGGCATGGTTACGTGCTGAATTTCAATCCGAATTTGATCAAATTTATGAGAATACGTTGCAAAATAACTCGGCTCCTCGTTTGAGACGCAACGTACGCTGTGCAAAAACGGAATACAGACGACTTTTTGTAGAAGTAATCGATAACATTAATACCGAAATTACTGACCGATATTCTGAAATTTATAAATTAAAGTTTTTCCAACTGCTCAACAACAAAAAATTTGACAATTATCACTCACATTTTCCTACAGAGGAATTAGATTCATTATTTGACATTTATGCAAACTATTTCGACAAACAAACATTAAAAAGCCAATTGATTTGCTTGTATTCTAGTCCTGATCTGAAAGACCGTAATGTTTTCGATTTAATTGATTTCATTAATGAGAATAACCTTGAAGATGCCTTTCCCGAGCTGTTAAAATTAGCGTATCTTGTTGTAACTATTCCAGCTACAAGTTCTTCCGCGGAACGTGCTTTTTCGTCTCTTAAACGTATCCATACCTATCTGAGAAATACACAAGGTCAAGAGCGTCTTTCCGAATTATCAATGATAGCTATTGAAAAACAGTTGTTGGTAGAATTAAAACGATCACCAACATTTTACTCTGATGTAATTAAATCATTTCTTAAGAAAGATAGACGATTCCAATTAGAATATAAATAATTTATTTAAATTCCTTATTACATTCTATCTAGCTATTTTTTAACTTTCGTTTTGTAACTTTGTTTTTTTTTTTGTCTGTAACCTGTTAGTCCTGTTACGAAGCAAGCACCTACTTACCATAACTTTGTTCCCTCAAGCAATGAAGCAAACCAAACGGCTTTTTTCAAAGCCACCGGAGGTATGCAATTGCTGATATGTTTATTATATTCAATCTAGCACTAGCATGCCTTCAGTGTGCTTTGGTTAACTCATTCACCGCACGACAAGCAAGAGTGAAATTGAAGAAGAGGAAAGAAGAAGATGGATGAATTCACTTTTAATTTATTGTACCTAACCAGTAGTTTATGAGAAAATTGCGATGATACATACGTAGGTACCTATATACTCAGTCGAAAACTGAACTTTCTTTTTTTGAAATCGGTTAAAATTTTATTGGGCTTGCCTTATTTTGAAACCCTAGGCACGCCACTGCTTTTAGCCGTTGTTGCAAAAAAAAAAATCTTTCATATTTGCTAAATAGCTGAGCAAACGTCATCTAAATCTTTTCAAAATATTAAGTTGATAGCATTAGTAGGTACTTCTTGAGATCCAGCTGTGACAGACGGACAGACTTAGTCACACCATACGGGTTTCTTTTTATCATTATGGTACGGAACCCTAAAAACGAGAACTTAGAAATAATTTCAGAAAAAACGCAAGTGCAAGTACCTGCCCATAATGGATGTGTTTATTCCTGTGTGCGGAAATTTATTATTTTAGGTCAAAAATCTTTGGTTATCATCACAAATTTCCGCAGCCTCAGCGACAGCGCCAGCACAGCACGAAGAGCTAGGAAGATGGAATGGTGCAAGAGTATCGACACAAGTAGCGTCCCACACTAATGGCCTAGACGTAGGTAATGAACGCTGTGCTAAAATTTATCCATGGGACTTTATAGATGTTTCATTAATCTATAAAGAGTACCCGTTTTCGGTGATACTTCCACCCCTCTGGGAAAGTTATAAATATTGGTCCTACAGTTCCGGGAGTGCAGACTTTTATTTAAGAATTTAAGTGAGTGAATTTATGTGCGTGCCTCATTCATGTTACAATGAATAAGTGGGTATTAAATATTACTAACACTAGTTTATAAGTTTACATTGTTACTAACAAATTATGGAAGAGATTCTGAGATTAAATGTTTATTATTATTATTAAAGTGCCGTGCGGCAGCAGTGCGGCTGCAGCGCTGGTGCCGCGTGTTTATTGCGACAAAAAGTGAAGGCGCATTGGATTTTGAGATATTTGAAAAAGTAAACCCCTTTTTCTTTTTCATTAAATTGTTTATAACTTTTGCAGTTTTTTTCAAAATCATCTACATGCTCTTCCGAATCGAATGACACCTTATTCATATTTTTCCGAGACTGCTGATAAAAGTGGAACAAAAAAGCACTTGTTGACTAGACTATTAGTGTCAGTTAAGTATAAAATAAGTTAAGAAAGTTAATAATAATAATCTAGAATATGCAAACATTAAATTCACTTTCAACCCTGACATTTTCATTCTAGACTTTTTAAATAAAAACATTAATAAAGTTGTGGGATACATTATATTAAGTAATAAAATACCAGTTTTTTTTTCATAAAAATCGTATTTGTCAATTTTTTATCCTCCCGCTTTTATATTTTTGCTTCTTATAAAACGATATTAACTAATTAAGCATGTTTTTTTTTGTTTAAAAAACAATTTTCGTAATGACGTGATTAGAATATTTAAACATTTGATAAAAAAAACTTGAATTAAACAAGGTTATACTTGGATACGATTTTTTTTTAGGATAAACTTTACCTGTGACTTTGCTTACAAAAAAATACTTAATCAAATAAAACTGCCTCCGTGGTCGAGTGGTTTAGGCGTTTGCCTTGTGATCCGGTGGTCGTGGGTTCGATTGAAGCATACTTTGTAAAGTTTTTTCCAGTTTGGCACAATCAGGTGATTCAAGCCTGCAATGTCCTAACATTGCAGGCTTGAATCACCTGATTGTCTGATAAAATCACATTTAAGTGAACTGTATGTTCTTATGAAAATGTTTTAGCGACTTATCTGACGACTTTTGGAGTACAAATCAAAATAATTTTAGGGCTTGTAATAAATACATTTTTGTTAACTTGAAACAGAATTATATAAGAGTGCCACTGCTAACCACCACCACTGTATAATTCTTACCAATATTATAAATGCGAAAGTAACTCTGTGTGTCGCGCTTTCACGCCAAAACTACTGAACAAATTTAACTTTTGTACACAGATAGTCTAGAGCCTGAGAAAGGACACGAGCAAGGCTACTTTTTATCCCGGGAGTATGCTCCATCCACGCGGGCGAAGATGCTGGTATAAGCTATAATATATGGAAAACGCAAACGTGCTTGCGCGCCAAATTCAAAATTAATTTCATTAAAGTTGCATTCGTTGCATTAGCCGTACGGTACCGTATGGTGCCGTAAAAGACTAATACCATCCCATCATCATCATCTTCCCAGCTAAAACACTAGGAAGTGGTGACGGGCTGGGCGATTTGGGGGACTGTCTTCATGTAAATTTTGACGTTCAAAAAGTGCTGATTTTCAGCCTAATTTGAATAAATGCCTTTTGATTTTGATTTTGATCACTTCCCGTGGGTGTCGTAAGAGGCGACTAAGGGACTCGCCAGAGAATGGGCAGCGTTCTCTGTAAAACGCAACACCATACACTGCGATTGCCAACCCGCCTGCCAAGCGTGCCGATTATGGCAACCCTTGGGGAAGGCCTATGTCCAGCAGCGGACGTCTTTCGGCTGATATGATGATGATGCATTTGTTGCTATAGCAAAAAACATCCATTTTTTTTTTATTTAAATTTTACATTCATTATTTTTTAAAGTCTAGCTCTAGTTGAATAATTAATTCATGGAGAGCGTTGGGAAATCATCTAGTTTACGATTTAGATAAAAAAATCAACTATTGTGTAAAATTTTTATATAGAGATGAAAAAAAAATTGTCCGTAAAGTGTGTATGGAAAGCACGCCAAAATTCAGAATCGGTTTTAGCGACATTCTGGCGACTTTTAATCTTGAGTCTTGCGACTCGAATTTATAGGAGTCGGCAACACTGTGCGCAGCGAAGTAACAGACTGTGTCTGTCCATTGATGCGGAGTGACGCGGTGCGGAGCAGAGTTGCGGACTCGGAGCACCGAGCAAATCCGAGTTTACGCGACGAGTAATTTGAGTGGGTGGCCACACCGCATCATCGCTTACCATCAGGTGAGATAGCGGTCAAACGTATGCCTATATGCGTATCTTTAGTAAGAAAATATATACATTTTCCGCTTCCCCGCGCCGCTGCATCGCTCCTAACCAAAGTCAAAGTCAAAGATCTTTATTGTGAGACAGTGGTCACAGAGTTGCTATTAAATTATTTGGTGTTGGTGTTGTTTTACCTCTCCTAACCTCCTCTCCTCTCTGCTTCAGTGGACAGCCAGCCTAACAGGATACAGTTGAATACCAGTATTTTACGTGGAGCGGTCGCCTATCAGACCTCCACAGCCCAGTAACTGAGTAACACAGCACTTCTTGGCAAGACTGGAGTCAGATTTTCTGGCTGTCAAGTATGTAATTATGTACGAAAGCCAAGAGCGTGATATTTGTAACAGACAGATGTTCTAGAATATTATTAGTAGTTAACTACATATGTAAGTAAGATCATGATGTGAATACAAAATTAATGCAAAAATTATACTCAAGTCTATGCTTAAGTAATGCAAAATATTTCTTAATCGAGCAGGAATTTTAAGCTCGTTAAACAATCGCATTTATTAATAATTTCTATTGAAATTATTTGAAAGGTGGGTAATAAAAAGAATCGTATGAATTTAGTCATAAACATGCTTTTAAGTATTATTTTATAATACCCATAAAACCTTCTTGGTTTAGCAAAGTCGTTAAAATCTGGCAACATTCAATATTACTCAGCAGCAGAGGCCACAGGTCAATGAGTTCAGAATATTAATAATATTAGAATAATTATTTAATTTTCTACTTAAAATCTCAATATTATTGCGTTTTCAATGAAAATTGACACTAAGATAAAGCAGATAGTTTTATTTAAAGAAACTGGTTGAGTTGCTTAATTTGGACTATGTTTAGTTACTTGTCGCCATCGCCACTAATAATAGCTCATGCAGAGGTAAAAATAATCCTCCTGACTGAATTCTTGTAAACTCGTCAGAGACTATTTGTCCGAAAATAAAAGGCCCGTTTTGATAGCAGGATACCACATTGCTTCACTAGTCACCAAAATCGAATTTTATCTTCTCTTTCATACTTACTAGTGAAGCAATGTTGTATCCTGCTGTCAAAATGGGCCTTTTATTTTTTGACAACTATAGTAAGTATGAAAGAGACATAAAAATAAATCTCTTTCGCACTTAGTTGTAGAGCAATCTTCTATCACTCTCTACTCACCTGTCAAATCGTACTTCTTACATTTTGGTGACTATAATTGGAGTGTATTTTGTAAGTAGTTATATGGTACTTTAAGTCCCGCAAACCTCCGACCAGACGGTTGTTGTGTATGGCGGGCAACTGCCAGATAGTTGATATTTGGACTGTTGTATTATGTCACAGAATAACGGCAAACTCCGTAAGATTATACCTAATAATAAATCTTAATTAGATTTTAAGCTTTGGATAAATAGTGCATAGATCATTTTAAATACAATAAATCGCATCCGAATTCGATAGTTTCCAATTTATCCGGGTCTTATTAAAAAAAATATGTTTACAATTTCACGCGATATTTTATGAACTTACTATCATTTGCAATATCCTGGTGACATTTAAGTATATGTTCAAATAAATCGCACGGAAACCTCTATGCAGGTTTTCGTTCAGTAGGGGGGACATCTACTCAGGGCCGGCCTTAACCATCTAAGCGCCCCGGGCGAGTCATGCATTTAGCGCCCTTTCATATTGCAATTTAATTTAAATACCTTATTTAGAAAAACTTTATTTTATTATATATTATATAATTCTTCAAGATTGTGCTGTTTAATAAAGTGTCAAGGTTTCTATAGGTGTTGCCTGAATGTCTTCGAGATTGTGTTGCCTACCTAAAATTTCATCGCACAACTAATAAACATCAGTCTGAATTTTTCTTTATAGCGAAATAAATAGATAGGCAGTACTCAAATTACGCGCATCACCTGGCCCTAAAGCCGCTACTGCATTTACTACAGCGAGAAAACTACAACAAGTAGCAAATTAGAAAAATCAAAAAACACGATTAAAAAAAAAGTCAACCGGAACACTTTTATGACCGAAAACTGTTTCCTAATTGAATTTAAACATATAGTTTAAATATATTTGTAACCTCCATTTAATTTCCTTCATTTTGATACTCTACTCGATAGGTTTGGTTAAAAAAATATATTAACGAATAACGACGTTTCAACAATTTAGCGCCCAAAATCCCAAATCCGCCATTTTGCTTTTTTATAAAAAAAAAAACCTATCTAAGGACACTTGGGTTTTTGAAATGAATCTAACGACACCTTAATAGTCGAAGTTCATTCAGCCGTTTGGAAGGTACGAGGTAATAAATAACTTTACAAACAAACATACTTACATACAAGATACGCGCGAAAAAAACATTGCTTGGCAGTCCGGTAAAAAGTACCTAAATTACACTTCAAAACCCGACCTGCTTCGATTTTTAAGATGGTGTCAATGTCAATCTATTTAAAACGTTTTCACTGAACTCTGCCTATTGGTATTCATATCACAGATGTCAAAACGACAAAATTATGCATGTATGGATGTCCAAATATCCACGCGTCGATAGTTTCAAATTATTCATCAATCATAATAATATTTATGAGTTTGACGCGTCCTCAAGTTCAAATATTTAATGATATTTATTTTTGATTATTAATTAATGCTGTTTGAAAAACTAAGGGATCGTCAGTTTATCACGTGATATTTTTTAGCAATTTTTAAGCGCGCTCAACCAACGCCTACACCGCTTAATCAACATTGATACAACCTGGTACCTGTAGTGCTATTCTGTAGCAACATTTTCGAGTCTCGACAGCGAGATCCGAGGTGAGTGTAAACATAAGACCTTTATGTTGTGTGCAATAAAGTTCACTTTGTGAGCTTTGTCACTCAGGTGAAGCTAGATATCGAAATGGTTACTTACAGAATAGACTAGCTGTAGAGATAAATTGTACCGTTTTATTTTTCGTGGAAAATCATCAACTGACCCACGAATATAGGCCTCGCCGATGAAAATTTAAAAACATTCCAAGTTTTATATAATGATGGCACAGAACTGTCGGTGCGCGACTCCGAATCGCTCTTGATCGGTTTTTTTAAGAGTAGGTAATCATCAAATGACTCCTCACTCTCTCAGCGGAGCGTGCGGGAGTGTCAGACTCTTACTGACTAAACCCATCGTTTTAGGGGCGCGGTCACTCAGTCGAACAAATTCGCAACCCTGGCAAGAGATAGATTGTACATACCTTGAAGGAGGACATAGGATACTCAATTTAACCGGCCTTAGGTACCTACCTTTAGGTACCAACGTTCCCTCACAATTTCCTTCCTCTGGCGAAGACGCTCACAGAAGCTAGTCTACATCTACACTAATATTATAAAGAGGAAAGATTTGTTTGTTTGAAATGAATAGGCTCCGAAACTACTGGACCGATTTAAAAAATTCTTCCAGCAATGGATAGCTACATTATCAGGGAGTAACATAGGCTATATTTTATCCCCGTGCTCCCACGGGAACGGGAACTACGCGGGTGAAACCGCGTGACGTCCACTAGTTATTTATAATTTTAAGCAGATTCTTGGCTCATCAATGTCAAAGTCATCATCACCACATAATGTATTTATCAATCAATACATATTTATGAATCGGACGCGCCTTTGAACTCAAATATTTGACGTTTACACAATATTCATATTAATTATTTACGATGCTCGTTTTTTGCCTATTAAGTTGTACCATAGGGCGTAGCAACATCGCGGCGGCCATTGCCTTTTTTAGGGTTCCGTAACCAAAGGGTAAGCAACGGAACCGTAGTGCTAAGCCTCTGCTGTCCGGCCGTCCATACGTTCGTCCGTTCGTCTGTCAGTGGGCTGTATCTCAAGCACCGTCATAGAATAGAATGTTTTTATTTCAGACCGGAATCCATATGGTTAGTAATAATTTTACTAAAATTCTAGTGTTAGCAGGGCACAGACACAGATAAAAATATACAATTAACATTCAGCGTGGAGCCGCATCCATCTCCGTAACATCGGGGAATAGGTAGACAGATAATATTTTCACAGAGTATGTATTTCTATTGCCGCTGTAGCAACAAATAATAAAAATTATTTAGAGGTGCTCACATACAAGAAACGTGTTTTTTTTGGGAACCCTTTGTGTGAGCGTCTGACTCGCACATGGCCGGTTCTTTTTAATACTAATATTAATCATAAAATGCACCATACTTATTATTTAATTTAATTTTCAAACTGTAAATGTTGACGTTAAAAATGCCTTCTAATTGAATGAGACGAATTAACTTTGATCAAGCTTAACTGGTGCCTCTGCTAGATACCGTGTTCTGTGACCTGTGACTTGTAGATAATAATCAATTACAATATTGATTAGCTGTTAGGTGTACGGGTCACTAATGACTGCTGTTTCAACGCTTATGCGAAGGATAAACTTATCTAGCTTAGGTATGGGACATAGGCTTGAAAACTTGAAGTGTGACGAAGAGGCAAATTTCACGCTCCAGCCACCACAGAAGAAGACGCCCTGGGCATCGGGAGTCATAGGGCGATTCCCGGTTACCGTAGGCGCGCGCCTGCGGACGGCGAGCGTCGGGTGGCTGGCCTCCGGATAAGGACCAAGGGGCCTACTCTCTAAGCCCTTAGTCCGTAGTTTCGGGCTTAGTTGCGAGTGTATTTTACTCCGTATCACCTAACCACTAAGAATTAATGACAACATGATTTGACAGTTACTAATCGTAATCAGACTAATCGTAAGTCTGTTGGTGATACAGAGTAGAATACGCCTGCAACTAAGCCCGAAACTACGCACTTCGGGCTTAGAGAGTAGCCCCCAGGCGGGGACGACGACGGCGCGTTGATGTCTTTATAATTGACGGGTCTCGCTGGGGCCAATGCCTGCTAGGGTTACGGAACTTACGGAATTGTTGGAAAGAGTTACCGCTGCTCTGGAACGCAAAAGGTATTTCGTCCGAAGGAACACGGGTGGGTTGTAGTCGGTAAGAGTCCGACACTCCCGCTCCCGCCCAGAGCGGGAGAAGTCAGTCAAAAAATGTAAGTATGTTAAAGAACGTCTTAATCAACGCTAAAGTCACCAAAATCTAAGAAGTCAGATTTGGCAGCTGAGTTGAGAGGGATAGAAGATTGCTTTACCACTAAGTGCGAAAGATACTTATTTTTATGTCTCTTTCATACTTACTAGTAAAGCAATGTTGTATCCTGCTGTCAAAACGGGCCATTTATTTTTTGACAACTATCACATAATAAACCTTCGCTCAAAAGTATTTGTCCACCATGAAAAAGTTTTGAATACCTAATTATATAAAACGACTTCATAGTAATTTTAACGATTTTAATAAGCAATTTCTTGAACCCATAAACAGTAGTGTTTTTAATTAAGTACTTATAGACTCATCTGTGTTGATGGCCTTACAAAATGCCGGTGTCCAAATAATTATTTTAACAATATTTCCATAATTAGATAATTATTATGAGAGAAAAACTGCTTAGCTACCTATAATTCAAATGTCTAGGTTTAATGTAGTGTTATTAGTATTCCATACAGTATGACGATGTTGTAGCAATTTTAGTCATTCAACCATTAAATTAATAGGTTTGTATGAGTTTGTAATTTAGAAACATGACTGTTAAATCCTTGTCCTAACATAATAGATTCGTATTAAACTAGCACTTCGCCCGCGACTTCGTTCACGCGGGATTAGTATTGCAATTTTCGTAGGAATCTCTATTTTTTTCGAAAATAAATTATATACTATGTTACTTCCTGATAATGTAGCTTTCTATTGGTGAAAACATAGTTCAAATCAGTCCAGTAGTTTCGGAGCCCATTCGGTACAAACAATCAAAACAATATTTCCTCTTTATAATTTAAAATTATATTAGTCTGACGCCCCTTTCGCTCCTCCCAGAGCGGGAGTAGTAATTTGATAATTTTCCATCCAAAAACTAAAAAGGGTACATTTCTATTGTCATGGCATAATCAGCCATTAAAGAATAATACCATCCCATCACGTCCCGTGGGTGTCGTAAGAGGCGACTAACGGACTCACTAGAGAATAGGCAGCAGCGTTCTTTGTAAAACTCAACACCATATACTGCGTTCGCCAACCCGCCTGCCAAGCGTGGCGATTATGGCAAACCTCCCCCTTTGGGGGTGGCCTATGTCCAGCAGTGTACGTCTTTCGGTTGATATGATGATGGTAAATCAGCCATTAATGTACCCATTGCTGGAACCAGGCCTCCTCTCTATAAGAGGGCGTTGGCTGTAATTCACCAAGCGGACACAGTAGGTACGGGGGTGGTATTGACAAACATACAATAAAAATCGTCCAAGTGCGAGTCGGACTCACACACGAGGAGTTCCGTACCATACAACTTAATATTTATTATTTGTTGATATAGCGGCAATAGAAACACACAATCTGTGGAAATTTCAACTGTCTATCTATAACGGTTCTTGAGATACAGCCCGCTGACAGATAAACGGACGGACGAACAGCGGAGGCTTAGTAATAGGATTCCGTTGGTTATCCTTCGGAAACGGAACCCTCAAAAATTGATTGTAACTATCTACTACTTATGTTTTTTGTTTATTTCCTAATATTTACTTAAGAATTGTTTAACATTTAATATGGAAGTGAATGCCGGGTGTGGCACAGCGGCATAAAAGTAGAATGAATGTAAATGAGTGGAAATAGATTATAAATTATCTATGGTGTAATCTCGAATGACAGATTGAGAAATGTCAGATAAAATATTGTCGTTAAAACGTTAAAATGTCTTTTATTTACATAAACTGTGGTAAATGCAACTATAGACAACATACTAATGGGGCCGACAACTGTCAAAGTGGCGCTAGTAGCGCACAGACCAATAACAAAGCAGTTTTTGATGAAAAGATGAGTAAATACTTACTTTCAGTTTGATTAGATCGTCTAAAACTATTTCCAATTATTTGTACGATCCCAAAACTACCCGCATCACATAACATATAATGTAAGATAATGCGAATTTGATTTTATAGACCTCCTCAAGAAATCAGACTGCCTATAATACTCAAACAAACGAACAAATGAATTTTAAAGACTGGAATCACAGACTAATAGTGTTTATCTTACTGACAAAGGTTCGTGTAGTGGTGGCGCCATCTGAGATCAACTTTCACTTGCCAACCCCATTCAATGGGTAGCTTAATTTTACGTAAGTTAGGTCTGAGGTATATTTTCTAGGGAGCGTGCTCCACATCATCGACTACATCACCGCTTTCCATCAGGGAGAGAATGCTGTCAAATGCGAGCCTATCAAGTAATTAAAAAAGTCCGATTTATAGAAGGATACAAAAATCGTGTTAGGTAGCAACAAATTGCAGATTCGTCGTGCCGATAACCGACCGACTTGATCTTCTTGGTATTACGTTAACATCTACCATCAATTTTGACCCTTTCATAGAGGCAAAGGTTCCAGAAAGTTGGGGATCCTAGCAAAGGTGAGACGGTACTTCACGCCGGAACAGCTGCTCCAACTCTATCAAGCGCAACTTTGATCTTTGGGACGGATCTGCCAAATGCCAGCTTGATGCCCTTGAGTCAATTGAGAAACGAGCCAAGCGGATCATCGGTAATGATAGGCTCGTCGCGACGAAGCTCCAAAGTCTTGAGTATCGACGACGAGTTGTTAGCCTGTCGGTTTTCCACCGGTTGCATTTTGGGGAGTGTGCGTCGGAATTGCATAATTTAATTTCGCCAAGCCCGTTCTATCATCGGACCACAAGACGAACGGCGATGCGCCACCGGTACATGGTGATCCCACCCACACGGACAAAACGTTTTGGGAACACATTCATAGTGCGTACAGCTAAGGAGTGGAATTCCCTGCCGGAGTCTGTGTTTCCAGATAGCTACAACCTGGGAGTCTTTAAGACAAGAGTGAATAGGTTACTTCTAGGCAAGCGTGCTCCATCTTCGACAACATCATCGCTTACCACCAGGTGAGACAGTGGTCAAACGTAAGCTTATTAATAGTAAAAAAAAAACAATTTGGATGCACCGTATAGAAGTTACTAGCTGTTCCCGCGACTTCTTCCGCGTCTGTACACAATTTCAAGGGGTATTTTTCTTTGCGCGAAACCCTTCTATGTATAACACTAGCATTTGCCCGCGACTTCGTACGCGCGCATATCCTGTTTTTTTCCCGTTCCCGTGGGAATTTCAGGAAATCGTCTCTTAATACTCCCTACATACCCCAAGGAACCTACGTGCATGCAAATTTCAGCTTCCTACAACCGGTGGGTTCGTATGTGCGTTATCTGTCAGTCACTTAGTGACGATTCATGAATCTTTTTTAGCTTTTACTTGGGTAAGACTATGCTAAAAAGTCTAAAATACTTACTCGAATACTTACTATTAGGTACCTAAGTAGTGGTTTTAGTAATTTTGTCGCATACCCATGATAAATACCAGTTTGTATGCGGGAAACGTTTACTTTATCTACACTAACATTAAAGAGGAAATATTTGTATTTTTGTATGTTTGTAACGAATAGGCTCCGAAACTACTGGACCGATTTCGACCATTTTTTCACCAAAAGAAAGCTAATTTATCAGCAAATAATTGATTTATATACAGGCTATAATTTAATTCCGAAAAAAATTGAGATCTCTACGAAAATTGCAATACTAAACCCGTGCGAACGAATTCGCAGGCGAAATGCTAGTCTTACTAATATTATAAATGCGAAAGTAGCTCTGTCTGTCTGTCTGTTTGTCGCGCTTTCACGCCAAAACTACTGAACCGATTTAAATGAAATTCGGTACACAGATACTTTAGAGCCTGAGAAAGGACATAGGCTACTTTTTAATGCTAACAATGGGTTGTAAGAGGTGAAAAAGGGGGGATGAAAAGTTGTATAGAAGTATCGTCACTTTTAGAGCTAGAAGCTTAACAGGCCTGGACAGCTTTTAACCCTATACAAAGCACAAGTCCGATCCTGCATGGAGTATTGTAGCCACCTTTGGGATGGCTCAGCTAAGTATCAGCTTGCCGCGCTTGACTCGGTGGAACGCAGAGCTTAGAGGCTCATCGGTGACGTAAAACTGGTGGATGCCAAGCTACATAGCTTGGCTCATCATGGCTGCTTGTCGGTCTTCTACAGATTGTACTTCGGTGAGTGTGCCCAAGAACTCCACGACCTCATCCCACCGGTCCCCTTCTACCATCGGACATCCAGACGTAAGTACTGCATCTTACCATCCTTACCTTGTTGCTATTCTACCAATTCGCACTAAGCGTTTACAAACGTCTTTTATAATGCGCACAGCAAAGGAATGGAACCCTAATCTCTTCAAAGTGAGAGTGAACAGGCCCCTTCTGGGTAAGCTCACTCCATCGTAGACTTTGTCTCTGTCATCTCTGACCTAGACTAGAGTCAAGAGCAAATCCATCACTAATAAAAAATAACTTGTTTTCTACGATGTTGATTCGATATAAATAAATATGACATTCAAAGTTTTACCCTTAAGGGTGTAAAATAACAATAGGGATAGGGGATGAAAGTTTGTATGGAAATATGTAAGGTTTATGTGAATGCAAATAGCTCATTGAAGTATTTATCCGCATGTGTCATATTTGTAAAATAATTAGAGAAAATAATTTAGAGAAGAAAGAAAGAAAAAAGAAAAAGTGTTTATTTGCGCCAAGCATGACGCATACCAAAAAAATAAAAATTAAATAAAACAAAATTACAATGTTTTAAAATGCTACCCAAAGATACTATTCCACGCGGACGAAATCGCGGGCACAGCTAGTTTATCATAAACTACCTTTTGCCAGCGACTTCACCTGCGTGAATGTTGGAAATCATCCCAAGGGATCAAACTCTTGGAATAAAGATAAAAATAGCCATGTCTTATCTCGGCGCCAAATTTCAGCGGGGCAGATGAAGTCAACTAGTAGTAATATATAATTATAATATAGGCACTAGCATTTGTCCGCGACTTCGTACGCGCGTATCCTGTTTTTCCGTTCCCGTAGGAATTTTGGGTAATCCTGCCCTACACTCCTCAAGAAGCCTACATGCCAAATTTCCGCTTTCTACGACCGTAGTTGCGGCTGTACGTTGTCTGTAAGTCACTCACTAACGGAAGAATTTTATATCTATACTAATCTATACTCTATACTAATATATAAAGCTGAAGAGTTTGTTTGTTTGCTTGAACGCGCTAATCTCAGGAACTACTGGTCCGATTTGACAAGACCAATAGGAGCGGAGCAGTAATGAAAATTGTGACGCAGACGAAGTTGCGCGAGTCAGCTAGTATTAGGATATTTATGTAGTCGAGTAAAAAAATTCATTTGAAAATCTAGTCTCATCCGTCGCAGGTATCTAGCTTCATCTAGGTAGGTAGGTAATTTTGCTCCTCGAGTCGATTTTCAAGTTATTAATACACCTTAAATAAAATCCAAGATCAACCTTTAAAAATCTTAATTTTTAGGGTTCCAAACAAAAACGGAACCCTTATAGGATCACTCGGGTGTCTGTCTGTATGTCCGTCTGTCACGAAAAAAAAATTGTTCGGAACCCTTTGCACGCGAGTCCGACTCGCATTTGGCCAGTTTTTTTTAACATTAATTTTATGGCCTGGTTGCTAGGACCCTTTAGCCAAAAAATTGGGTACAGAACTGGGACCCGAATTCATGATGCTGATGACTGTTTAGTATGGGTAGAAGTCCGCACGACTATCCACAAGGTAAATTAAAATATAATAAAAAAATAAAATAAATAATAAATACTTACTTTTAGCGAATATTGGATTGATAAGACTATGAGTTATTTAATATCGACTTTTCTACAATCACTCATAATTATTATAATTTAATCAAACATTTTCTAAAAAGCTACCTTGGTTCTGGTTTCTGTACCCTACAAGGTTCCATAATTTGAACTTAGCTATGCTTAGCTTCATGTTACATAAAAAATAACACTATGGAATGCAATCAAAAGATTTTAAAAAAATTTAAGTTTTGAGTATGTTTTAAATAACTTACCACAGTTAAAGTAATTCTGAAATGCATTTTCCCGTAATATTCTCGTACAAAAATAAAAAAATCTTCACTGAGTTGAAAATCTATTTCATAAAATAATCAAAAGTAAAAAAAAAAACTTTATAAAATAACACTCGATAGGTTCCCGCCAATTTTTGACAGTTAATTTTTCGTTCGGGAATGGACGCTCTGCCGTGGCGTTCGCAAGGCGACTGAGTGCAAAGCATTTGTATACTGTTTAGAATGATTCTGACCTGTGACCTATCGGATACAGCTGTTCAGTGTTTGTTTTATTAGAAAGGGAAAGACGTTTCATTATGTAAGGATTTGAAGGTGCGACTTTTGTTACTATTGATGCAATTCGAAGCGATTCGACGTGTGTTGACACTAAAAATATATAGAGCCTTTCAAAAAACTTTTTTTCCGCAAGCTATGGTGCTATTGAAGTAGGTCGACAGAGAGACTGCTGAGTTTCTTTTAGGTTCGGCCATGTATGTAGACCGTATGACAGGGAGGGACTGTGGAGATCTATCCATGCGGCAAGCTTTTCATTTGATATACGTACACGGCACAACTTGTCTTCTTTTGTTTTCTAATTTGTATTTAGGTACTCAAAAGTGACTAAACTAAAAATATATTCGCGTTTGTTTTTTTTGTCCACATTGCACCTATCACTATTATTATCTGCTGCTGCTGAAAATGCCTAAGGCATTAAGTCCGACGCTGTTCATCTGTGTGCGTAAAGTATTAAATAAATCTAAGGCTAAGGCTGCCCCGCTTTTGTAGCGCTTCGGGTATGTTTGCGGAGGCTCGGGTTGACGGCTTCCATGCCATAATGCGCAAGCGCACCGACTCCCTACTGAGCAGAGTGCGGGGCAGCACTAACAGTATCCTTCAAGTAATTGCTGGGAAATATGACACGGCCGTCATGAAGGCTTTCGTTCGAGTTCTGGTCGGATAGCGATGCAATCTAGGCTGGACTCGAGCGAAAGGTTTCATGACTATACCTACCAACTTTTATGTACTCTTTTGTAATGTGTCTACTAACATAGTTTGTAAGATATTTTTGTGACTAACACTAACTGGACTATTTGTCTGAAATAATAAATTGATTGATTGATTGATATATAAAAATCTCGTGTCACGGTGTTTTTTACCGAACTCCTCCGAAACGGCTTGACCGATTTTCATGAAATTTTTTTATATACATATAATTTAATTAGGTAGGTATGAGAATAGGTGGTAGGCTATTTTTTATTTGGCAAAACAACGTTTGCCGAGTCAGCTAGTAACTAATATTTTTTATTTACGGTTCGAATCCGTGTTTGGGTCAAAGTTCATGTACAATACCAAATTTCAACTAAATAGGTCCAGTAGATTCGGAGCAATTTAGCTATGACACACGGGCATTTAAAACAACATTTTTTTAATAATGGAATTATTTTTAGGCTCAGATTCGACTAAAAAGGCCACTTTAGACTCAGCCAGCACATCAAGCTTCCCGAAACTGTCATCCCAATCATCCTTAAACCAAATACTTTAGCGATAAAGATGAAAATAAAGTTTGACAGATTGTTGTATGAATAATATTATGATACTAATATGATTCTACTAAAGTGGCCTCTTTAGACCCGCTGATTACTCTAGCTCTGGTCTCCGTAGGGCGCTGATCTTTTTGTTTTGTTGTCCTTTATTTGCATACAAATAATTATATTATGAGACAATCTATCTCGCCGTACGCCGGGACACACATGTCCTCTCCTTTCAGTATCCACTAACACTATTCGGAAACAGCGGTTTATTTAGCGGCCTAGCCTTTTCATTGAACGGCGGTTGATTTCTATCGCTCTGAGGCTTGCTGTTAGAAAACCCAATTCTGGGTTAGGCTTGCCTTTGTATAGACGCCTGCTCTCTGGGATCCTACATAGTCCACTGGTTGACCCGCGAATCGTCTGCTCCGCTCCTATTGGTCGCCTATAGCCTATAGCCTATAGCCTTCCTCGATAAATGGGCACTGAAATAACTTTTCAAATCGGACCAGTAGTTCTTGAGATTAGCGCGTTCAAGCACAAACAAACTCTGCAGCTTAATATATTAGTATAGATTTAGGAATTCAGTTATAAGGGATTTTGAGTAAAAATAAAACAAATTTGTTTTGGCACGTCCGTACGTTATATTTACATTTTATTTACATTTATAGTCATATCGTTAACAGTCTAATATTAATAAATAACAATACAATACAAAAACATTATAATTGCTTATAAAAATAACACAGTAAAGCAAATTATTGCTATATTTTATTAATATTTTGTAATATAGGTACCCCCCCCCCCGCCCGGGTTGCGGAATAGGGAATATGCATGCTATTTTTTAATTGCAAAATGAAAATTTGTTCTAATAAACAATCCTTCAAAGATTACAATAAGAAGAAGAGGTCCAATATGAAAGAACATCCCATGGCCATGACGCGTATACAGCTGGCATAGAAAACAGCGTTTTCGCGAGAGGGACAAATATAAAAGTAAATCTCGTTTGTTTTTCGAGCAATTTTGATTGTATTTTTAAATAAACTGTTTAGATAATAAATATGTTTTTCATGCATATTCCCTGTTGTTCGAAAGAGAACGCCCCTTGACAGATCCCTGGCTACGCCCCTTGACAATGCCGTCTCTAGCAAAGTTAACAGCCATTACACAACTAAAATTATTAAATAATCATTTGAAAAACACATTTTTAACTGGCAGTAAGCAAAAAATTATCCATTAAAAAATTAACTTGATACAATCCCTTAAACTTAAACAAGTATAATATAAAAGCTAAAAATTATATCGTGAGGTCGTTTACAGTTTCTTAAATAATAACTTATTTATAAAATACATTACAAATACGATTATTTTAGTTTACAATCACACAGGGTAAACAAATACCCTTTTTTATTAATAAAAAAATATTATAAATATCACACTATAGTTTTATAAATAAAATAAAATAAAAATGTTCCTTTGCCATGATAGATTGGAAACGTTAGAATAATTAATCCTGCCAGGGTTACGGAATTGTTCTAAAGAATTACCGCGGCCCTAGAACGCGGCGGGCATTAGGAGGAACACGGATGGATTTTAGTCAGTAAGAGTCTGACTGTCCCTCCCTCTCCGCTCGCGGAAAGTCATTTAATGATTTACTATAAAAAAAAATTGGTTGTCTGTAACCGGCGTTTATCGATTTATAAGACGTTATCACGTCAAAAAATTGAATGGATACAGCCTTCACACCAGCCAGGAGACCCTTCTTCATACTACTTAGCCATGGGTCAGCCCCAAAGACATTAGTAGAGCATGTCGGTCGCGCCACCCTGGGCGTCTTACGGAGCTCTGGCTAGTGGAGCCTTAGTGTGTAGCGGAGAGAGCTAACGACCAGTACCATCATATCAGGTGAGGAGCTTCCCGAATGAAAAACATGTCCTTAGAACTGATGCAGCCTCTGCAAGGGTCGCGAAATTTATCGAGTCACCGCGGCAGGCATTAGGAGGAACACGGATGGATGGGTTTTAGTCAGCAAGAGTCTGACACTCCTCTCTCTAATATTACATAAGGAGACAAAAAGGCACTATGTTGAGTATAAAATACAATAATATTATCGACACAGTCTACGTTGATTTACTGACTCAAGAAGGAAGGTAATGATTTTACATACGATTGAATCAGAAATAATAATACAGATTTTTATTTTTTGTTACATTAAAAAAAAGTAATATTATGTATAATTTGTGACAATTTTAAATTCAATTCCAGTTTTACAAGTTATAACGCAGTGTTTGAATCACCTGATTGTCTGATAAAAAGATGATTCAGTGTTCTATTGCTCGTGGCTTCTGTGGTATGAAATGAGAACTGCGCAGCAGTGGATCAGTTAAAGGCTGGTATTATAATGATTTGGTACTTTCCTAGATAGAGAATTAATAATTCTATTTAGACCGTCCGCTAGATTTTAAAAAAATATTGGACACGTATTTTTTGCCATTTCAAATCAACAAAAATTTTGAGAGAAGCGTATTAAAGTTCAAGAGTGGTGGTGGTGGTGATATCACTTTTCAGTAAAAAGTGTATCCTGTGATTGACGGGGCGCAATAGCCGTCGCGACGCAACAACAATTGAATAGTTTTATTGTGAAAAGATCGGGGCCGCCATGTTTTTTGATCGATCGGGGCCATAGGATATTAAACACTGCGTTTTTTTAAAAAAAAGTATTTTAAACCGCGTGATTTGGTATGGCATGTGGGATGCCATTATGCGTCAATTTCAGTTGACAGTATATTACAGGTTAAAATGTGATGTCACGAGAGTTTCCAACGCGTTATCGTTTTAAATTTTTTGTCTACGTGAAAAAAGAACAATACGAATCCAATATTTTTTTTTTTAGAAAAATATCGGACGGACTAATTAGAGTTTTTCAGGAAAGTACCTATTATCTTAAATCTTATCGGGTCTTACGTAGAAAGTGTCGCTTACACCTTAACTTAAAGTTCACGTAACAATAATAATTATAGGCACATACAAAAGTCATTTAATTATTTTACATTGCCTCGCAGCCAGAATTCTAAAACCCTCGCGTTTGATTATAGTAGCCGGCACGAGTCGTGAGCACAGATGAATGCAGCATGGTGATCTCGCCAATGTCCGGTGGGCGAACGAAACTTACAAGCGCAATAGTCGATGAGCATTGACTGACGAACCAATAACGTGAAGCGTCAGAGCTGGCGTCGTCAAACCGACCAATGAAGTCTGCTCACAACTCGTGCCGGTTATTATACTATCTCAACTGATAGCATTGACTAGTCGACCTCTATAACATGTTACAGAATGAACGCAATACCTGGAAAAGGGTCATTGTATTCATCATTACGAACATGTTTTACTATGGAACCATTTTGAAGTCTCGAAAAAATATCTAACTGTAATTAAAATATATTTAACCGTCTCCGTGGCCAAGTGGTTTAGGCGTTTGCCTTGTGACCCGGTGGTCGTGGGTTCGATTCCCTCGGGAAGCATACTTTGTAAAGTTGTTTCCAGTTTGGCTAGGACATTGCAGGTTTGAATCACCTGATTGTCTGATAAAAAGATGATTCCGTGCTTCGGAAGGCACGTATAAGCCGGTGGTCCCGGCCGCCAAATGGCGGTCGTCAAATAAACCATGTCAGAGGCCCTTGAGGCGGTTTAGAAACTCTGACACTAGGGTGTGTGGGGTCGTTTTAGACCTTACTGCCCACACGATAAGAAGAAGACGAAAAAATATCGACTGCCCCATACATTTATGTGCCCAAAATGCGGGCCATACATGTTAAAGCAATTTGATCAAACAGGCTGGTTCGAACAGTTTTATCAAACTGGCATGAATGTCTGTGGGAAAATCTAATCAAAAATGAGTCGGTAATTGGCATGAAGAAATACGAAATTTCGTATTTCTATTAGATCAAATACACCACAGTGTCACGACGAAAGTCTATGACAAGTGCGTGTTGCCAGTGATGACTTATGGAACTGAAACGTGGTCGCTCACAATGGGCCTCATCAGAAGGCTCAAAGGGCAATGGAGAGGGCAATGCTTGGAGCTTCCTTGCGTGATCGAATCAGGAATGATGATATCCGCAAGAGAACCAAGGTTACTGACATAGCCCGAAGGATCGCCAAACTAAAGTGGCATTGCGCACAGAACAGATGGTCGATTTGGACCGAAAAGTTCTTGAGTGGCGACCGCGTACCGGCAGATACACCGTTGGCGCGGCCTCCCACCGTAGTGGACCGATGACCTGGTGAAGGTCGCAGGTAGCCGATGGATGCGAGACGCGCAGGACCGGTCGTTGTGGCGACGTTATGTCCAGCAGATTTGATCAAACAGTTTGAACCAGCCTGTTTGAGCAAATTACTTGAACGTGTATGGCCGGCATAACTCGACAAAATGTACTGATCAGCTGCTTTTTTTCGCATTTTCAGTCTTGGTCCCATAGTAAAAGTTGTTCATAATGATGAGTACAATGAACCCTTTTCAGATATTGAGTGCATTTGTTACTTGTTACAGAAGTAACTTCTTCACTCGAGAAGTGAGAAGTCACTCCGTTTATATTTTAGTGCAACAGGCTGCGAGCCAAGACAGTCGATACAAGAAATTAATATTAATTCACAACACATTATCTAGAATATAATTTTAATACAAAACTAGGACAGCATCAAGCTTCGGCCGTAAGGTTGATAAAATTAGCTGCTGAGCCGTGCCCACTTCGTTGGGTGGTATATTTCGGGTTAATATATAGCCTATGACACTCACAAATGACATGGCTTTCTATTGGTAAAAGAATTTTTGAAATACCCCCTACAAGGTCACAAACTTTACCTCTTTATAATATTATATTATCGATTACTGATTGACTGAGTGACTGCCAGACAACGCACAGCCAAAACTACTGGTCGTAGAAAGCTGAAATTGGCATGTAGGTTCCTTGGGAAGTGTAGGGAGCACTATTAGGGGAGTACATTTATAATTTACAAGCTTTTGCCCACGAGTTCGTACGCACAACCTGTTTTTTTTCCGTTCCCGTAGGAATTTCGGGAAATCCTCTCTTAGTTTTCGTCCAGGCTTGGAACCAGCGGGCATTTGAAGGAACACGGATGGGTTTTAGTCAGCAAGAGTTTAACAGTCCCCGCCCAGAGGGGGATTAGTCATTTAATGATTGCAAAACGGCCGTCGACTAACCTTAATAATAGCTACGCAAGCTTAATTTTTACATTACAATTTTTTTTTGGTATTTTTTTCCAAAAATTTTTGATATCCTATCTAGGTTTTTTTTTAATATACCCTAAGTACGTTATTTTAAAGTCGTATTTACATATGATATACACAATTTACATACATATTCAGTCCTTTTCCTCCTACCCTTAAGGGCCGTTCAAGTACTACGGACAGGGTCACAAATCATACTCTAATATAGAGTATTGTACTCTATTTCGCTTAGGCGTACTTTATAATCTACAGAGTACGCTAAAATACTCTAATAGTTTGACTCTGGGGGGCTACTCTCTGAGCCCGAAGTCCGTAGTTTCGGGCTTAGTTGCGGGCGTATTCTACTCCGTATCACCTACGGGCTTACGATTAGTCCCGAACCCGAACTAAGAATTAATAATAATAAATCTTTATTTCAGACCATGTCAAGATTATAAAATTTGAGCACGAATAAAAGTTTTCAGGATACTTGAGTCCTGTTTATCCGCGACCCTAATAACATCCTAAATCCATTGTTATATTGGACACGTAGGGCACTGAGCGACCTCTGCGTATACCTGAACCACGCACGGCTGCACGTGTATAAAGTCTGATAGTAATAAGCTCTAAATAGTGTGACTTTAACTTGGTCACTACAACGCGCATACCTGCGGGCCAGCATATTACTTCTGACCGCCAATGCCCTACGTTCCCTTTCTATGTCAACATTGTCGTGAAGGCCCTCAGTAACGTAATGTCCGAGGTATTTGAACTGTTGTACCCGCTTCAGTTCAGCACCATTCAGCGTTATCGCAGGCACATTTGACGGACACTTACCGGAGGCCTTGAAAACCATGTACTCACTCTTCTTACAATTATAGACCAAACCATGCTTATAACTATATGTTTCACATAAGGCTAGCAACTGTCTCATTGCGCTTACAGTTGGGGTCAGCAGCACCATGTCATCCGCGTAACTAAAGTCAATGACAACACGATTTGTCATTAACTGACAAATCGGGTTGTCTTTAATTCTTAGTGGTTAGGTGCTACGGAGTAGAAAACGCCCGCAACTAAGCCCGAAACTACGGACTTCGGGTTAGAGAGTAGCCCGATTGAAGTTGATTTTGAAGTTAATCCGAGTGAATTTCTGTCATATCACTGAGAATTTTTGTGCTTTTGCAAAGCGCTAAAAAATTGCTTGATTGAAATTGGTGTCTAACAATCGTATAGACATCAGCTAGTCTATTCTGTAAGAAACTATTTCGATATCGAGCTTCACCTGAGTGATCAAACTCACAAAGTGAGCTTTATTGCACACAACATAAAGGTCTTCATTTGAAACTCACCTCGAATTCTACTGTCGAGATACGAAAATTTTGTTACAGAATAGCACTACAGCACATCAAGCTACAACAACTGTCAAATTTCTTTAAGGGGGCTATTACATTTTTTCTTGGATTTGAGCGTTTGACTCGAGTTTTGATGGTTTATATATAGCCAAAAATTAAAAAAAAAAAATATATGGCAAAGAAAGTTTGATTCTGTTTCTTGGGAGTGTTTTAAATAAATATTTCAATTTGTTTACGTAAATTAGTAAAAACCTTGTCTCTGCAAAGGATGTTTCATAAATTTTTTTTTAGGCATCTGTTGATGCTTTGTTACATCGAAGATATAATAATTTAATCATTCATAAAAATATTTATGGTACAACTGTATCCTCTACTTTTGAGTGCTTTATTCAATTTAGGTATTATGTTACATACAGTAATATACCAACAAAATTCCGTAAAACAGAGAGTTCCTGATAATTTTTCGTCCGAAATTATTATTTTTTTTCTATGAAAATATAACCCAAATTCAAACAAAAAGTAACTAATAACTAAGGTTACTATGTTACCTTGCTTGAAAAAAAAACATTTCTATTTAATAGTAAAACAATATTTTTAAACAATTGTTGTATACAGCGCTACAATCACTATAAATCTCGGGAAACGCGGTCTGTAGCTTCAGTACGGGCCAAGCGCTCGATTTTGTAATAGCACCCTTAATAGATTTTCAACTTTATCGCTAAAGCATTAGGTCCAAAGTTGATTGGTAAACTTTGACAGTTTTGGGTAGCTTGATGTGCTGGCGCCTATACAATTCGATATTTTACTAGTGGACGTCACGCGGTTTCACCCGCGTAGTTCCCGTTCCCGTGAGAATACGGGGATGATATGTAGCCTATGTTACTCCCTGATAATGTAGCTATCCAATGCTAAAAGAATTTTTCAAATCGGTCCAGTAGTTTCGGAGCCTATTCAATTCAAACAAACAAACAAATCTTTCCTCTTTATAATATTAGAGTAGATATACGAAATGTGAAAAACAAAAAAGGACCCTACTTTAAAAGTTTTTTAAGTTCATTTAAAAATGACTAAAAGCTGCTTACGTAATACTTGAACAGACCCTCACACCAATATATTAGTGGTGGGCGCTACAATTATTCTTCTACCAGACTTCTCTATTATGGTAGGCGCCAGATAAATGTGCAATAACGTTCATTGACCCACATGCATATAGTGACTTCCTTCATATACCACACATAGTTGTAAGTTTTTCTGTTACTAACTCATTATGGATTTGAATTTATGACCGAAATAAATGATTATTATTATTATTAAAAAACAGAAATAATGACATAAAGCTGTCCTGAATCAACTTCTATCGTGATCCTTTACGTTGTCTAGTAATGAAAAACGGTTCATAATAAAATATTGTATGGAATATTAGGGAAAGGGTTAATGTACATTATTGCAAGTTTATCTGCCGTGCTAGTCTTCTCAGTAGTCAATCCCTTGATATCATTTATCCTACAATCCCCAAAGTAATATATTTTTTATTAAAGTATCATTATTATTAATGGGACCAGCCACTTATCTAATATCACTATTTTTTATTATAACACATTTTTATATATTTTACACGACATATATTTACAAAACTTAATAATAAAATTTTTGATTAGATTTTGCGGTTAAAACAAAACATTTTTTTTTAATTTTTATAATTTATTTATTTATGAATTCATTATTTCTAGTATGGCGGGTGTTTTTTTTTTAATAACTTAAATATTATTTTTTTTATTTTTTTTTAAGTTCTATTATATCAACTGCTATTATATACAACTTAAATAGTATGTTTTTTATACGCAAGAATAAGATTGAAAATGGTGCACGTTTGCTCAGAATTAACCTCAAAGGAATCTAGCAAATTCCAACTCTTAATTCCACATTGGAATACAGTTTGAATTTCAGCACGAAATCTTTCACTATGGTACAAACATTGAAATCGCTAAAAACATCGTCTGCCCCATACATTTATGTGCGTATAACTCGACAAAATGTACTGAACAGCGGTTTTGTTCCGCGATGTCGGGTATAGTCCCATAGTAAAATATGTTCTTAATGAGGAGTCCAGTGATGTTTTGAGGTATTGCGCTCATTCTGTTAAATGTTGTTTCAGTACGACGCCTTAGACACAATTCAGCGACCCAGTTATTTGAACCAACTTAAGGCACTTGTTTCACCGCCGCGAGAAGCTATCGACTATTTGCTCGCTGAGGAAAGGGACAAAAGACATAGATCTCGTGTGAGTAAAAGAGACACATACATTCATAGTCGATAGCTGGCTGTTCACACTGCCGGCGAGCGGCTCTTACTTCTAGTTGATCGCAGCGACAAGAGCTATCAAAGATTGTACTCGCTCAGCGACACTCGCTCGGCGATGCTCGCTTGGCGGTCAGAACTCACCAAACAGCGGTAATTTCTACCTACAGTGCGGGCCAGAGCGAGTATTGCGAGTAAAAGCCCGTCGCACTAAAGCACTCGCTGAAAGCCGAGCGTCAAAACTATCGAAACTTTTCACTCGCTACTCGCCAACTCGTTTCGAGTTTGAAGCTATACTTGCTACTCGCCGATCACCGGCGGTGAGACAAGGGCCTTAACCCCGAAACATTTATGGTAAGTCTGTAGATTATACTAAAGACTGAGCCCCAGATTTCCGAATCGATCTTGAGTATTTGTCAAATTCTACTTTAGCCTGAAAACCTGATAAACGTAGGCATTAAAGTAGTATCTGACACGTTTTGACCTCCAAATACTCAATTCAGAAACCAAGCCCAAATCTCGTTGTTAAACGGACCTTATAGTCTCCGCCACGAGAAGCTATAAATTTTGTAAACACACAATTGTTTCAAATGTTTGTTCCATGAGTCAGACGCGTTTCAGTACCACAAAACATTAGACGAGTTTAGTCTTTATTGGCATTAAATATGGTATTAAGTTGTTACAGTCGTGTATTAATCTAAAGTCCACATGTTTAGCTTTACAGGATATTAATCAATTGCATTTGCGAAAGCACTTTATTTCATCGCTAAAATATAACCCGACCAAGTAAAATTACTCGTTAGTTTCGTATTACAAGTATATCACTTCGAGCTGATTGAATTTGGGATTATTTGTTGTTGATACTGTTACGCGCCAGAATGAATGCAGGGTACATAACGCAATTAGGTACTACTATCGCCATCTAGTATCGAGTAGCAGAACTAGTGGAGTCAAGATCTTTCTAGACTTTTCTATGTTAGAACATTCTTGATGTTTCGATACCTGGTCAGTCGGGATCGGTATGTACCAGAACTTTCCAGATGTTTCCATACTAGAAGGTTCTAGAAATAATAGTTGGGTTAAAAATGGCGAAAATCCAGCTACTGGAGTCAGTATTAAATTGGCGATACAAATGATATCTTCGATAGCGATCTTTAACTGCTAATTAATGTGAAGTAAAGTGTTCAGTAGTGCGAATGTGTTTTATAATTAGTGAATTTAAAGTGGTAATTAGTGTTGTAAACTAAATTGTCATTTTTGTTTAATGAATCGCCTTTTTTACTGTCACGAACCTCAAGCTCGTAACAATACGTAATTTAATAGAAGTTCTTTGTTTACAAACATTATATCTTCTCGTGACGAGGACCTTAATGTTGCAATGTCATCTCTTGACTATTATTTAGGTTGTCAACCATGCCCGCCCATTCTGCTACACCAAACAATGTTGCAGGGGCGAAATTGATCCATGTAAAATACTGGTATTCAGCTACAAACCGGTTAGATTGGAAGCCGACCTAACATAGCTGGGGAAAAAGCTAGGCAGATTTTATTCTAGAACTTGTTCGAAAGAGTCCCCGCGGCCCTGGAACGCGGCGGGCACTAGGAGGAACACGGATGCGTTTAGTCAGTAAGAGTCTGACACTCGCGCACGCTCTGCCCACAGCGGGAGGAGGCATTTGATGGTTTACCATTCTTAACAAAATAGATATTTTGTAAAAGCGAGCTAGCTAGTAAGCTGACGTTTAGCAGTCAATATTATTTTAATATTAAGTTTTAAAAAACACAACGCGAACCTACGTGCATTTCTAGCTAAATACAGCCTAAAATTGCATAATATTAATCGTTATTTTACATATCTATTAACCTAAAGTATATCTATATGGCCTTAAAACTAATATAAAAGTTCTTTGACAAAAACGTTTTTGAAGGTGTATAAATGCGCAAGCTCGCAGCATCAATGGTGGCTCGAATCATGGCCAGCCTGTATGGCTTAAGTCAGTAAGAGTCTGACACACTCGCACGCTCCGATCATCCGATCGGTCATTTGATGATTTCCCATACAAACATTAAAATTAAAAATGTATGAAAGGTCAACCAATTGAGAATGGTTCGTCCAATTTTATTTGTTCAGTACTTATCATGAAGATTTTTATAATAATAAATCGTCATGATAAGTAACAAACGGCTTAACGTGCTTTCCGAGGCACAGAGGACTCTCGGCACAATAATATCGTCACCCATTATCAGACCGACCTCGGAGGTATGTGGAACAGGGTGTAATGTCCCGCAAACCTCCATAGAAAAGGGAGGATCCTCCGACCAAACGGTTGTTGTGATATTTGGGCTGTTGTATATGTTCAAATCGCACGGAAAACTGTAATACCGCGATGTAGGATTTGTTTGACGTCAGGTCTTTTAGTTCGTATGTGTTAAACTTTTGTTTATCTATCTATATTTAGGGTTCCGTACCCAAAGGCTAACCAACGGAACCCTATCACTAAGCCTTCGCTGTCCGTTTGTCTGTCTGTCAGCAGGCTGTATCTCAGGAACCGTAATAGGTAGACAGTTGAAATTTTCACAGTGTGTATTTCTATTGACTCGCACTTGGCCGGTTTCTCAATCATTTTGTTGAGAAATTACTTGAGCAGATAACAGTTTTTGACAAAGAACACTTACATTACCTGTCTTAACATTTAATATTATAAGTTAAATCCTCTGAGGTTGTCCAGTCTTCTCTGTAGCTCGTCCACTGAGTCTTTGGGGGCGGCTTCTGTGGTGGACTTCCGTCGTTCGCCTCCGGGGGCCATTTGGAAGCCGGTGAGGGCTGTCGACTTTCCCGGACTTTCGGTACTAGAACAAAAAAGAGACATGATGTACCAGGTTAAATTAAACTAAGTTCAACACTTCATTTTTAGGGTTCCGTAACCAAAGGTCATCTTGTGGTCTCTCACTTGAAAGTCGGTATTCACTCTTATTACTGCTTCAGTTGCGTCACTCACCTAAAGTACTCAGTGCTGGCCCCCAAGCCCCCATCGACGTTGCTGTTGTTATCTCTGTTGTTGTAGAGCCACACTCCGCCGCTCATCTTGTGGTCTCTCACTTGGAAGTCGGTGTTGTAAAGCCGGGGGGGCGTTGTGAAGTCTACGTTGAGTTGTTGACCTGTTTTGAAGGATATTATGGATGAGTAAAAAACATATTACTTTGATTCTTATCATAGTGAGTCCACACGGTAGACTTTTGTCTGCACAGACTTTGGAAAATTGTATCTGTATGCACAGACGTAATTCTGAAGAATTTTATGAAACACTGCATACAGTTGACATAAGGCTACAATGGGGTGATTTGACTTCGCTTGCAGGACGGCTAAGTTCAGCAGAATGTTAATACCGCGAGATTCTATTTTAGTTACTAAGTGTCATGTCTTATGGTATCTTACTATGGGGACGGGCTGCAGGCATCGAGTCTCATTTTTATACGGCAAAAAAGAGACATGAGAGCCAAGCAGCGTTTTCCGAGGTCGGCCCATAGAAGAGTGACCATGCCGAGACTCTTACGTGCTTCGGAAAGCACGTTAAGTCATCAATGACAGCCTTTATGGTTAATCAGAAGCCAGAAAATCTTACAACGGTCCAGTGCAACACCGTATTACCCAGTAACTGGATTCTTCTTCTTTTCATGTAGGCAGTAAGGCCTAACGACCCCGCACACCCTAGTGTCAGAGTTTTTAAACCGCCTCAAGGGCCTCTGACATGGTTTATTTGACGACCGCCACTTGGCGGCCGGGACCACCGGCTTATATGTGCCTTCCGAAGCACGGAATCATCTTTTTATCAGACAATCAGGTGATTCAAGCCTGCAATGTCCTAGCCAAACTAGAAGCAGACTCCAATATAGTCGGGAAAAGGTTAGGCAGATGATGACACGGCTTCCAATCCTTAGTTCCCACCAGACACCAGATAAATGTGCAATAACGGTCATTGACCCACATACACTTATTGACTTTCTTAATATCAAAAAACTTATTAACAAAAAAATTACACCTCCGAAAAAACTGAAAAGCAATGAAAAATGGTTCATAATTTTATTGTTCGAGTATTTTCGAAGGGATTTTAGGGAAAGGTCGATGTATTTTATTGCAAGTTTACCTGGCGCCTACCATAAGTAGAACAGAATATGGTGCCTTTACAAAGAGATCTCACTTAAGAGGCCGTGCACAAAATTCGGGAGTGGTCAATGTACTTTATTGAAAGTTTACTTGGCGCTTACCATAGGATATTGTTACGCGCTAGAATTAATGCTAGGTACATAACTACATTTACTTGCTAGTAACACCATCTAGTATTAAGTAGTAGAACTAACTGGAGTCACGATCTTTCTAGACTTTTCTATGCTAGAACATTCTCGATGTTTCGACACCGGGTCAGTCGGTATCGGCACCGGTATGTACCCGAACTTTCCAGATGTTTACATACTAGAAGGCTCTAGAAATAAGTCGGTATATAAAGGGCGTACTTCCAGCACCTGAGTCAGTATTGAATTAGCGATACAAACGATAACTTCGAGAGCGATCTTCAACTGCGAATTATAGTGAAGTGAAGTGTTCAGTAGTGCGATTGTGTGTTATAATTAGTGTGTTTTAAAGTGCTAATTAGTGTAGTAAATTGTCATTTTTGGTTAATTTATCGGCTGTTTTTATTGTCACGAACCCCAAGCTCGTAACAATATTTTGGTTTTCTCAAACACAAACGTGAAGTAGCCTTACCTAACTGTACACTCTTCGGTTCAATGTTAGCGCATTTCAAACTATGCTCAACTAAACCGAGACGCTGATTCAGTTGACTAAAACCACGTTGCAATGCATAATTTTGTTTTTCTATATGTTTTATATGTTCCAATTTATGCTCCATCATTGATTTCATCTCTTCGTATCTGTTTGAAGTTTGTTTTTCAATTTTTTTTATCTGTTCTATTTTATCTTTCATCTCTTGAAGTTTTTTTTTATAACAATTTATTGTTGCTTGTAAATGAAATACTCTTTCTTCTGTGTCATACTGTTTTGCTTTTATGTTTATTATTTCTGCATATTTTTCTGTTATAATTTCTTTAATAACACTTTGAATTTCTTCTTTCAGTATTTTTCTAAAGATTTCATCATCTTGATTGTTCATACAAATACTATTTTGGCTGATACACCATTCTGAAGCCACAGGGTCGTACGTTACAGTAATCGTTTGCGGTTTTACGTTTACCATAATTTCTTTTTCAATTTCTTGATGAAACTTTAATTTGCACTTTCCATCGCAAATAGTACATGATATGTTGCCGTTTAAGCCATAGTTGTGGCGTTTTTCTGCCATTGTATGAAGCGCTTTCAGCGATTCTCGAAGCGATGAAGCGTTGTAACAGGTAGAAAAATATATGGTAGAAGTACTTCCCTAGACGAGATTCTTTACAAAAGGTCTTTTTTATGGTTCCGTTCCCAAAGGAACCCTATTACTAAGTCTCAGCTGTCCGTCCGCCCGTCTGTTTGACTGTCTGTCAGCGGGCTGTATCTCAAGAACCGTAATAGGTAGACAGTTGAAATTTTCACAAATTGTGTACTTCTATTGCCACTATAACAACAAATAATAAAAATTAAGGATTATGGTACGGAACCCTTCGTATGCGAAATCGACACGCACTTGGCCAGTTTTTTATTTATTTGAGATGGGTTGGCTCCTGACTCTAGTCTAGGTCAGAGAAGACAGACGACAAAGTCTACGATGTTGCGAGCTTACCCAGAAGGAGCCTGTTCACTCTAACTTTGAATAGTGAGGGTTGTAAGCTGTAAGATGTAGTTCTAACTTAATAGCGACTGTAACCCGAGTTTTAATCACTTTAAAATTTACTCACAAATTCTTGTACACTTGTCATTTAATTTCAGTACACTTTTTACACATTGCTCGCAGAACAGATGGTTGTTAGGGCCGAAAAGTTGTGGAGTGGCGACCGCGTACCGGAACAAGCAACGTTGGCGCGGCCGACACACTACGTGGAGCTCACACCTGGCTCAGGTCGCGGGTAGCCGGTGGATGCTCTCGCGCAGGAGCTCGTTGTGGCGACCGCGTACCGGAACACGTAACGTTGGCGCGGCCGACACACTACGTGGAGCTCAGACCTGGCTCAGGTCGCGGGTAGCCGGTGGATGCTCTCGCGCAGGAGCTCGTTGTGGCGACCGCGTACCGGAACAAGCAACGTTGGCGCGGCCGACACACTACGTGGAGCTCAGACCTTTTTTTTTTTTTTTAACGGGGGGAAATCCTCATGGATGTCCTCCGCCCTGGGGCGGGCGGAGGGGTCTGTCAGACTCTTACTGACTAAAACCACCCCGGTGTTCCATCTCTCACCTACGTCGGGGATCGCGAGAACTTATAAGGCTTCCGTAATCCCCGGCTGGTGCCGGCCCGCATCTGCGGGCCACCTCGGGTCAGCGGGAGGAGTGAGGTGTTTGACTCCCCCCGCGACATCAAAGAGGGGCGCGCGAGAACACCACACGCCGCCACCTCGGGTCCGGATGAATGGGGGGCGACGGACATCCCCAAGTCCGCCGCCCCAGAACCCATTTAGGGGGGCCGGAAGAGAGCAGCGTATGCCCTCCTCCGACGCCCGGTGCGCCTGCTGCGGGCCGGGAGAGAGGTCGAGATCTCCCTCTCCCTTTCCGCAGCCTCCTTCTGCGCGATAACTATTTCGCAGAAGGAGACCACCGCGTCCCAAGACTCCTCGCCGTCGACCATAGCACGAACTACGGCCGGCAGCGAGAGATCACTGCCTACCACAGAGATGAGGGCACGGCGCGGCTCTTCCCAAGCGGCACACTCTGCCAGCGTATGCCGCGCCGTGTCCTCCCGACAGTCGACGCAGTGGTGACACCGAGCGTCCGGCTCCCTGCCTATGCGACACAGGAACCTCCCGAAGCAGCCATGCCCTGAGAGGACCTGTGTCACACGAAACGACAAGGAGCCGTGCCTTCTCCCGAGCCACAGGTCGAGCACTGGCCGGATGGCCTCAATAGTGCCGAGGCCGACGGAAGGGCTTGAGAGCCTGTCCCGCCATTCCGCCACCAGGACCTCGCGCAGCTGCGACCGACGCAGCTCAATGTGCCGCTGCATCAGTCGCTCGCCGCGCGCCCGCGCGTCCTCACGCCACCGATGCAGTGACGCGAGGACTTTTGCCTCCAGATCCCAGGGCGGAGATCCGGCCAGTGCGCAAGCCGCCTCGTAGGAGATCGTGCGATAACCCCTGATGACTCTGACGGCCATCACCCTCTGCGGTTTCCGCAAAACAGTGATGGTGCTGGCCGTCAGGTCAGCCGCCCAGATTGGGGCCCCATACAGGGCCATTGATCGTTGTGGCGACCGCGTACCGGAACACGTAACGTTGGCGCGGCCGACACACTACGTGGAGCTCAGACCTGGCTCAGGTCGCGGGTAGCCGGTGGATGCTCTCGCGCAGGAGCTCGTTGTGGCGACCGCGTACCGGAACACGTAACGTTGGCGCGGCCGACACACTACGTGGAGCTCAGACCTGGCTCAGGTCGCGGGTAGCCGGTGGATGCTCTCGCGCAGGAGCTCGTTGTGGCGACCGCGTACCGGAACACGTAACGTTGGCGCGGCCGACACACTACGTGGAGCTCAGACCTGGCTCAGGTCGCGGGTAGCCGGTGGATGCTCTCGCGCAGGAGCTCGTTGTGGCGACCGCGTACCGGAACACGTAACGTTGGCGCGGCCGACACACTACGGGGAAAAAATGCATTACGCACACCCTCCCATCGGGGGATGGGGGGGCCGTGTGGGACTCCCCGGGCTAGCCCGGTATACCCACTAAAATAACCCAGCGGCATTCCCGCATCGTCTGAGTGGAGAGGGACTGGGAGATCGGCACAGCCTTTACGTCCAGTCCCCCTCCGACGTCCGCCCGCCTTCACGGCGGGCCCTTCACGACCTCCCCGTTGGGGGAGGGCCGGGAATGTCCGACGAAGGTGGTGACGGGTGCAATGCGGGCGCAGACGCCCCCGCGCCTGTCGCCCGCCCATCACCACCACGAGGAGGGAGAAGGCCCCGCCTTCTCCGACCTCTTCTTCGCCTGCGGAGCGGCGCAGCGAGAGGGTCCTCCTCCCGCTCGCGCTCCGCCGCCTCCTTTTGCGAGATAACCGCCTCGCAAAAGGAGGCTACCGCTGACCAGGCCCCCTCACTCTCCAGCATGGCTCTGACCACGCCGGGAAGTGAGAGGTCCTGGTCGATCTCCACGGTTAGACTGCGGCGCAGCTCGGACCAAGCCGGGCACACCTCGAGGGTGTGCTGTGCCGTGTCCTCTGCCGCGCCGCAGTCGTGGCACGCCGGAGTTTCCTCCCTCCCGATCCGGTGCAGGTGCGATCCGAAACAGCCATGCCCGGATAACACCTGCACCAGACGGAAAGAGAGGAAACCGTGGGGGCGCTCGAGCCAGTCCCGCAGGACCGGACCGAGCGCGTCCAGGGTTCGGCGGCCAAAGGTGGCGGAGGCGAGGTCCTCCGTCCAATGGACGATGATGGCGTCCCTCGCCTCCCGCCGCACGGCCTCCCGCTCCTCCGCGACGGGGCGCTCCCCGAGCGCCCTTCGCCGCGCCGTCCACTCGTACACTCTGGCGAGCACCCACGCCTCCAACTCCCAAGGAGGGGTGCTCGCCAGAGCGCACGCCGCCGAGAACCCCACCGAGCGGTAAGCCCTCGCCACCCGCTGTGCAATGGCCCTTTGGGGCCTGCGGATGGCGGTGGCATTCTCCCTCCTATGGAGGGAGTCCGCCCAGATGGGGGCCCCGTATAGGGCCATGCTACGCAGGATGCCGGCATACAACCGCCGGCATCGTGCGTTGGGCCCGCCCAGGTTCGGGAGGAGCCAGGACAGGGCGTCCGCAGATTTCAGCAGGCGCGTCGACAGCCCGCTGAAGTGCGGGCCGAAACGCCACCTGCTGTCCAGCACCAGGCCCAGATATTTCATCTGGGCCTTGACCCCTATCCTGACGTCCTCCACGAATATGTGGGCGTCAGGAGGGCAGCGCTGCCGAGGCCCGTGAAAGAACACGGCCTCGGTCTTGTTCAGCGCCACCCTCAACCCTAGGCGGCGGATCCTCCCTGCGACCAAGGATCCGCCAGCCGAGGCCAAACAGGCCGCCTCGCCGAAGCTCCTCCCCCGGGCAGTGAGGAGAGTGTCATCCGCGTAGCAGATGACACTCGTGCCCTGGAGGAGGGCTCCCCGCAGGAGCCAGTCGAAGCCGATGTTCCACAGGGGGGGCCCTAAGACAGACCCCTGCGGAACACCGGACTCGGCTGCGTACCGTCTCATCCTGGCCAGCTTGTCCACGAGGAGGACCTCTCTGTCCTCCAAGTAGCTGGCCAGGACGTTCCTCAGGTATTGGGGCACTCCGTGATACCGGAGTGCCTCCAATATGGTCGAGTGGGGGACGGAGTTGAAGGCATTGGCAATGTCGAATGACACCGCCAACACCCCCTCCCCCGCCTCCACCGCGTCCTTCACCTGGTCTTTGAGTAGGGCCAGCGCGTCGATTGTCGAACGCCCCTGTCGGAACCCGAACTGGGCGTCCGACAGTTCTGGCCCTACTCCCCGCAACAGGCCACTGAGCCGGGAGGCGATGACCCCCTCGAACATTTTACCGACCTCATCGAGCAGAACGATGGGCCGGTATGCCGAGGGGGAGTCCGCCGGGCGTCCCTCCTTACGGAGGAGGCACAACTGCCCCTCCTTCCACGATTTCGGGAACCTCCCAGCCGTAAAGCACGCGCTGAAAAGTTCCCGAAATCGGTCCTCCATTTGGGTGGCAGCAATAGCCACCACCCGTGCGGGGACGCCGTCCGGCCCAGGGGCCGTCTTCTTCGCGCGGAGGCTGAGTACCCCCGCGCGAAATTCCTCCGCCGTCACCGGAGGGATCCCCTCCTCCGGTGAAGCCGCCCCCCGCGGGGAGTCCATCGTTGGTGGGGTGAATTCGGTCCTGCGCGGAAACAGGGACCGGACCACCCCATCCAGCAACGCCGGCTCGAGGGTCTCTGTCAATGGGGGACCATGGGGGCGGAGTTGGTTCCGCGCCGCCTTATATGGTCTCGCATAGGGATCCCTGTCGAGACCCTCGAGCATCTCGGCCCTCGCCGCGTCTTTGGCAGCGCCCATTGCTGACTTGAGGACCGCCTTTGCCTCTCGGTAAGAGGCGTAGAGGCGGTCCTCGTCTGCCTGACTACGGGCGCTGCGCCGACGGCTCCGAGTGTAGGCCCTCCTGGCTGCCACACAGGAGGCTCGGAGCCCCGCCAGTTCCTCCGTCCACCAATAGACGGCACGACGGGGAGGCGGACGGCGAGACCGAGGCATGCTTGCATTGCACACCTCGGTCAGGGACCCTTTGAGCCGGACCGCTGCGGCGTCCACGTCCAGGACCTCAACAGGGGGCGACAACCAATCCTGGAGGAAGGCCGCCTCCCGGTCCAGGCGAGTGAGAGCCCACCGTGGGAAGGGAGACCCGCTAGAGCGGGCCATCTGCCCACGAGGGCTCTGGGTGGAGATGTCGAACCGCACATAGCGGTGGTCCGACAAGGTCTCCACCAACTCCACCCGCCAGTTCACGATGCGTGCGGCAAGGACGGGGGTGGCAAACGAGACGTCAACCACCGACCCTCCCCGTTGCCGCACACATGTGTGGACCGCCCCCCTGTTGAGGAGGGACACGCCGCATGACGCCGCCCAAAACTCGACGGCGCGTCCCCGGACGTTGCATGAGGCAGCCGGGTTGCCCCACCGACTTGGCGTTCAGGTCGCCCAACACGACGACCTGGCGCGGCGACGCCCTCCCTACGGCTGCAGTGAGGACCTCCAGGAAGTCCTCAAAGTCCGTGAGAGGGCGGTTTGGGGAGAAATAGACCCCCACAAGGGCCACATCTCCCCACGCGGCGGCCACGTATCCCGGTCCCCTCTCTAAGAGCGAGAGGGGAGGGGAGTCTGTGGAAGACCGCGCCACCAACGCCACCAAGCCGTCTCGATCGCCCAGCCAATGGCCAGGGACCGAGTAAGGCTCGGCGACCACCGCCAAGTCCACCAACCACTCAGCCATGGTCTGCATCAGCAGATCCTGGGCTGCCCGACAGTGGTTGGTGTTCGCCTGGAGGATGCGATGTTCGATTGATACGGCCATCAATCGGACATCGCACCCCCCTCCTCCGCAGCCACCGCGGTTCCGGCCTCGGGAACTACGGCGCTAGCAGCAGGCCCGACCGGCGCCTGCGCTTTGCCTCTCTTAGGGGGAGGATTACACATCCTCCCCTTCATGACGTGGCCTGCTGGGCAGCCACTGGCAGCACACACGGCGCAGTGCGGCGTGGCGGCCGTGCAGGAGGAGGCTTTGTGGCCCCCCTTGCCGCAGCGGTAGCAGCTGTCCGTCCTATCGACCGAGGACGGACAGAGGGCTCGGGTGTGGCCGATGCCAAAGCACCTGAAGCAACGCAGTGGCTGCTCCACGAGTGCCCGGACCGCACCCGAGCTAAAACCGACGGTAAGCCGTCCCTTTTCCAGGACGGCTTTGGCAACGGCGACTGGGCACTCGAGACGCATAGTGCCCATGTCGCCGCGGCCGGGCCTGATATCCCGGCCTTGCACCGCTGCGACGCCGCAGCCCCCAATGGCTGCGACCTTCGCCACCACCTCCTCCTTGGTGACGGAGTCGTCCAGGTCCGTCACCTCAATGGCCGCCGACTTTACCGGTCGGGCCACCTTGGCTGCGTCAGCGATGACCTCCTGCAGCTTGGCTGCGAAGAGGTCAGCGCTGGCGCTGCCTTCCGCCCCCGGGAACTCGAATATTCGAGCCCCGGCTTGGGTCCGCCGGCAAGACACTTTGCCGATCCCCAGTTGGGTGGGATCGGCATTGGCACGCGCCCGCAGGAGGATGGACGCGTACGTCTCCCCTCGCTCCGCAGCCTCCGCGGTGAGCGTCACCACGACGGCCGCGGACTTTGGGGGGACGAGCGTCCTTTTCCCCTTCCCCTTTCCTTTGCCTGACCCAGGCGTGGTGGCGGGGACGGCGGGGACTGCCGGCGCTGCCTTATTGGCCTTGCCCCTCTTCTTTCCCTTACCGGTCCTCTGCGACTGGCCCGGGGGCGTGGTGGCGGGGACGGCAGGTACGGCCTTTGCCGACTTCTTGCCTTTGCCCTTCCCCTTCCTGACCACTTCGGTCCAGCCCTGCTGGCTGGAGGGGGTGGTGGAAGGGAGAAGGGCGTCTTCCTCTAGAGAGGACGGCCCCGCCTCGCTTCGCCTCTTGTCCGCCGCAAGCGGTGGTCGGAGGCGCTTCTCCGGCAGGAGCCGGTCCTCAATGCCTGCAATGCAGGCCCTCGTGAAGGCCCTCTCCTCCATTACCACCTTGCGGAGTATATCCTCAAGGTTGGAGGGGGGGGCCTCTGCCGCAGGTCTCGTCTCGGCCTGGTTTGGCCGGGCGGTGATGTCAGCCAACTTCTGATGTAGTTGGCTGACCTCCAATTGCAGGCGATCGACTGTCGCCTGCAGTTGCCGCGTCTCGTCGGTCGCCGTGCGCTGGACCAACTCCTCTATAATGCCGCGCATGCTCGCAGCACGGCACTTAAGGGCCTTTTGGAAGTTACCCTTAAGGTTTGAGGACTTAGAGGCGACCTCCGCGATCTCCTCCTCGTCCTCCTCCGCCAACCGCGCACGCTCAGCCAGGGAGTGGTCCGCGTACAGCACGCGGGACGCACCGTACCCAGACTTGGCTCGGGCGGCGCGCGCCCGCTGCTCCTTGGCAGCGACCCGCTCCTCCAGCTCTTGCTGGTTCTGCACCCGCCGAGCCAGGTCCAACTGGCGTTGGGCGTCAACTAGACCCACCACGTGGGTGTCCGCGATCGTCGTCGGCTTTTTGGCCTTCGACTGCCTTTTCTGAGATGAGCCTGAGGCCGAGGAGCCCTCAGACCCATCCTTGCGGAAGGCCCGCTTTCGAGATCGGGAGTTGCCCGCGTCGGACACGCTGATAATGGACTCGTTGTCGGAGTCCGACAACGAGTCCGCCGTTCCAAAGAAACTAGCTGCAGACGGCGCGCGGCTAGCTTCTGACGCTGAAGCGTCAGATTGGCCCTGAGAAGGGCCTTTTGGTTGGCCCTGAGAAGGGCCTTTGGGTTGGCCCTGAGAAGGGCCTTTTGGCTTTAAAAACCGCCCGCAGGCGTCCCGCGAGGGTAAAGGCATAATAAAATAAAAATCTCCCGCAGGTACGTAGCAATCAACGCAAAATATTTAAAACAACTTTAAAATATTTGGGTAGCTACGAGCACAGTGAACTTTGGCCGAGCCCAGTTTGCCACTCCGTTACGGTGACAAACTGGGTCGTTTCCGGGGGACGCGACGTGGACGCAAACACTGTGAGGGGATCCCCCCGTGGAGCTCAGACCTGGCTCAGGTCGCGGGTAGCCGGTGGATGCTCTCGCGCAGGAGCTCGTTGTGGCGACCGCGTACCGGAACACGTAACGTTGGCGCGGCCGACACACTACGTGGAGCTCAGACCTGGCTCAGGTCGCGGGTAGCCGGTGGATGCTCTCGCGCAGGAGCTCGTTGTGGCGACCGCGTACCGGAACACGTAACGTTGGCGCGGCCGACACACTACGTGGAGCTCAGACCTGGCTCAGGTCGCGGGTAGCCGGTGGATGCTCTCGCGCAGGAGCTCGTTGTGGCGACCGCGTACCGGAACACGTAACGTTGGCGCGGCCGACACACTACGTGGAGCTCAGACCTGGCTCAGGTCGCGGGTAGCCGGTGGATGCTCTCGCGCAGGAGCTCGTTGTGGCGACCGCGTACCGGAACACGTAACGTTGGCGCGGCCGACACACTACGTGGAGCTCAGACCTGGCTCAGGTCGCGGGTAGCCGGTGGATGCTCTCGCGCAGGAGCTCGTTGTGGCGACCGCGTACCGGAACACGTAACGTTGGCGCGGCCGACACACTACGTGGAGCTCAGACCTGGCTCAGGTCGCGGGTAGCCGGTGGATGCTCTCGCGCAGGAGCTCGTTGTGGCGACCGCGTACCGGAACACGTAACGTTGGCGCGGCCGACACACTACGTGGAGCTCAGACCTGGCTCAGGTCGCGGGTAGCCGGTGGATGCTCTCGCGCAGGAGCTCGTTGTGGCGACCGCGTACCGGAACACGTAACGTTGGCGCGGCCGACACACTACGTGGAGCTCAGACCTGGCTCAGGTCGCGGGTAGCCGGTGGATGCTCTCGCGCAGGAGCTCGTTGTGGCGACCGCGTACCGGAACACGTAACGTTGGCGCGGCCGACACACTACGTGGAGCTCAGACCTGGCTCAGGTCGCGGGTAGCCGGTGGATGCTCTCGCGCAGGAGCTCGTTGTGGCGACCGCGTACCGGAACACGTAACGTTGGCGCGGCCGACACACTACGTGGAGCTCAGACCTGGCTCAGGTCGCGGGTAGCCGGTGGATGCTCTCGCGCAGGAGCTCGTTGTGGCGACCGCGTACCGGAACACGTAACGTTGGCGCGGCCGACACACTACGTGGAGCTCAGACCTGGCTCAGGTCGCGGGTAGCCGGTGGATGCTCTCGCGCAGGAGCTCGTTGTGGCGACCGCGTACCGGAACACGTAACGTTGGCGCGGCCGACACACTACGTGGAGCTCAGACCTGGCTCAGGTCGCGGGTAGCCGGTGGATGCTCTCGCGCAGGAGCTCGTTGTGGCGACCGCGTACCGGAACACGTAACGTTGGCGCGGCCGACACACTACGTGGAGCTCAGACCTGGCTCAGGTCGCGGGTAGCCGGTGGATGCTCTCGCGCAGGAGCTCGTTGTGGCGACCGCGTACCGGAACACGTAACGTTGGCGCGGCCGACACACTACGTGGAGCTCAGACCTGGCTCAGGTCGCGGGTAGCCGGTGGATGCTCTCGCGCAGGAGCTCGTTGTGGCGACGCGCGTGGGGAGGCCGCCTCCAGCGAGGGACGTCTGCAGGCTGAGGGGCCGTTCAAGTATTACGTAAGCTCCAATGGGGGGGGGTGGGGGAGTCTTTACTACGCTTATTTTTTACTAGTGGACGTCACGCGGTTTCACCCGCGTAGTTCCCGTTCCCGTGGGAGTACGGGGATAATATATAGCCCATGTTACTCCCTGATAATGTAGCTATCCAATGCTGAAAGAATTTTTCAAATCGGTCCAGTAGTTTCGGAGCCTATTCAATTCAAACAAACAAACAAATCTTTCCTCTTTATAATATTAGTGTAGATGACATGGGGGACGGGGACGGAAGGGTTTAAATGGTGATTACGTCAGCAATATTTACTTACTTTTTTTTGCAAATCTTAATAGATTTTGATTTAATATAATTATTTATTAATTTATTTATATATGCTTTATTGTACACCAAATTTAAAAATAGGTACAGAAAATCTTAAACTAATGACATACAATTGACGGCCTTATCGCTTTCCGCGATCCCCTTCCAGGCAACCTGGATAATTATGGCTAATTAGTTGGTTTTACTCTCTCGCGATGTTTCATGCATCAGGTTGAGCAAGAAATACCAGAAGTGGGGGAAATAGGTACCGCGTGAGTAAAAAATACCAATGCTTACGTAAGCATAGGAGGGAGGGGTAAGAGCTTTGATTACTATTGCTGACAAGAGGAACGGGGGGGTTGAAAATAACTAAATATCTGTTTACGTAATACTTGAATGGCCCCTGATATGATGATGATGACACTTTTTAACCACAACTGACGTCACGCGAGTTTTGAACACACCGTATCGTCTTAATTTTTTATTTACGTGAGAAAAGAAAAAATCAGTGTCGAATATTTTTTGCAAAACTATCTGTCGGACTAATTAGATGTTTTTAAAATAGAATATTTATTTATTTGCTCAGAAGAAACAATAAGATGGTGACAATAATATTAAAGAGTCCTTGTACATTCTACCATTTTGGCATGCAAACATTGATGCAATTCATCGTCAAACATAGAAATACACAACTAAAATTTATCAGCTAGAAAATCCGATACACAGTAATAACATTGTTTAATATTAATTCTGTTAATTTCTTTTTTAATTTTAGTCCACTCCGTTATTGTTACCGGCCGGGATATCACTACTACTGATAGGAATATGACAGTAAGGCCACCAGAGGTTGTACGAGGATGCGTTTGTTAAGTAACTAAACCAAGAATGAACTTATTTTGTTCACGATCACAGAAAAAACAGTAAGACTATGTTTCAAGTTGATTCCGAACTGCGTTATACTGGTAACTGATAACGATGTTGAATAAATTTCAAGTGATTGGATGTGAATATGTAATCACTCCGCCGGAGTCAAGTATCTTTCCGGGTAATTGCGTCATAGGATAGAAGTGGTCTTCTCGAGTGCTACATACGTAGCTGGGTATTGCATATATATTTATTTTATTACTATTCAATATATTATTTGAATATTGTTTCGTTCCGCAGTTCGTTTTCCGATGTCGAAAACCTTTGTACGTCTGCAGATCTCAACGTTTGGATCTCGATTGCCAAGCGAGTTAGTTATTAATATGTATATTGTTTAGAGCTTGGGGTTCATCATCATCTGCTTCATCGGCTTCCAGTCAAACCGGATTCAGCTGAATACCGTTATTTTACGTGAAGTAGCTGCCTACCAGGGCCCCAAGTCTGCTATTACAATAGTGTCAGAATGGTCTATCATTGATTGTTTGTGTTGTGGTTGACCACTGGAAAGTCATAATGACGCTTTTATATCCAGTGGTCAACCATTGACACTCCATTGAAAGAAATGGCATAGAATCTTGTCAAAATCAACCATTATGAAATCAATGATAGACCATTCTGACACTATTGTAATAGCAGACTTGGGGCCCAGACCTCCAGAACCCATTAATTGGGTAACACGGCACGTATTGGCAAGACTAGAGTCAGATTTTCTGTCTTCTGTCTGACAATCAGTAACGACTGCCAAAGATGTACAAATGATAGCCGGGAGCAACGGCTTAACGCGCGCACCGAGGCACGGAGGAGTCTGAGTATGTTAAGATGGTCACCTATCCACAGACTGACCTCGGCAAGCGTTGCTTAACCTCGAAGTTCTGTCGTCAATATGTCATACACATTACATTAGGTACGTTAATACATTTGTACTAGTGGTTCCCCGCGACTTACGAAGTCTTAAGAAAAACGGGATATTATCCCATTTTTTCCCGTTCCCGCAGGAATTTCGGAAAATCCTCTCTTAATGTTCCCCTACACTCCCCAAGGAACCTACTTGCTAAATATCAACTTTCTACGACCAGTAGTTTCGGCTGTGCGTTGTCTGTCAGTCATTTACTCAGTAACGGAAGAATTTTATATATTAGGATTTTACCTGGGTGCAGCCTCTCGTCCTGCCTCAACTCCCCGAAGCCGCCCGCTATGTCGGTGAGGGTGCACTGCTTGTTGCTGGACGACCACAGCTGGGCGCGGAGACACTCTCCTGAGGGTGGGTACCAGGGTTTCGAGGGTTTTGGCTTCGAAGACTTGGGGGTCGACGGGAGCTTAGCTTCGGGAACTGTGGAAATGAAAAATAAGTTTATTAAATTACGTCTTTCGGCCTTTTTTGAGGACGGGAAATGGAAAATCATCAAAATGATGACTTCCTCCGCTGTGGGCGGAGCGTGCAGGAGTGTCAGACTTTTACTGACTAAAACCCATCCGTGTTCCTCCTAGTGGCCGCCGCGTTCCAGAGGGGCTACTCTCTAAGCCCGAAGTCCGTCGTTTCGGACTTAGTTGCGGGCGTGATCTACTCCGTATCACCTACGGACTTACGATTAGTCCCGAATCCGAACTAAGAATGAATGACAACACGATTTAACAGTAACTGTCAAATCGTGTTGTCATTAATTCGTAATGGTTAGGTGATACGGAGCAGAATACGCCCGCAACTAAGCCCGAAACGACGGACTTCGGGCTTAGAGAGTAGCCCCCCAGGGTCGCAGTGACTCTTTTGAACAAATTCAGCAACCCTGGATTTCTATCAAAGGCTGACCATATAAAGTCTGGATACAAAGGTTCTTCAAACTTCAAAAGCTTTTTTGCTGATCGTTGTTTCCAATATGATTTAGCAAGTCATTTCCGTATCTCATCAGCGTGTCCTACCGACACACAGGCCTCCTCCAGCTCCTTCCATTCTGCTCGGTTTCTGGCCACCCTGCCCCCAGGGGCTCCAGCCACCCTTCGTATGTCATCTGACCACCTCTTGAGCGGTCCTCCTCGCTTCCTTTTTGTATTGACCCCAGGGGTCCACTCAGTGATCCTATTGGTCCATTTCTCCCTTTGTTCTCTTATAACGTGGCCTGCCCACAGTTATTTCAGATGTTTGATTTTCAAAGTCACATCTTCTAGCCTGGTGACTTCTTATGTCAGCTGCTCTTTTCTTGTCTGCCCTATCCGGTACCCCAGCATGCTTCTTTCTGTGCTTAACTTATTTTGAAGTACTTGTGTTATGGCCCAGGTCTGGCAACCATATGTGAGTATTGGCAGTATGTGCTGAAGAGTTTTCTCTTTACTTCCAGGGTATAGTGACTGTTCTTCATTATATCCTACAAGAGTTCTACTAGATGAATTAAAATGTTTGTAAGTGTTAGATGACACGGGTCAAGCAGTCATAAAAACTATGCGGGGAGGGGGTGGTCATTTTTCGTCTAATTTCTTGAATAACTTCAAAACCTTTTATTTTTGCGTCATGATTTTTATTACTGCTTCTGCTGCTGATAGCCTATAGCCTTCCTCGATAAATGGGCTATCTAACACTGAAAGAATTTTTCAAATCGGACCAGTAGTTCCTGAGATTAGCGCGTTCAAGCAAACAAACAAACTCTTCAGCTTTATATGGTATTAGTATAGATGTCACACGATATTGTTAAAAAATCTTTTTTTTTTAATTTTCTAGTTTGGCCCCCAAAAGTGACCCCCATACTAAAAATGTAATAATTTACGTAACATGTCCCTGTTTGGGTCACAGAAATCCATGTGTACCAAATTTCAATAAATCGGTACATTAGATCCGAAGAAACCTAGCTGTGACAGACACCCGAGTAATCCTATAAGGGTTCCGTTTTTTGTTCGGAACCCTGAAAATGTTAGAAACATGGTGCCCTAAAGTGTAACGTTGCCGAGATATCTCCTTTTCCTCCCTGCATGCTTCGGATAGCACGGATAGCATATTAAGCCGGTGGCCCCGGCTGTCATTTGTAGAGAAGTCTTTGACAGTCGTTCTCGATAATCAGAAGCCAGAAAATCTGACAGCGGTCTTGCCAAGGGATGCCTTCTGTATTACCTAGTTAATAAGGTTGTGGAAGTCACATAGACAGCTGCTCCACATAAAATACTGGTATTCAGCTGAATACGGTTGAACTGGAAGCCGACCCCAACATAGTTGGGTAAAGGCTTATCATCTGCCAACCCGCACTGTGTTCGTGTTGTGGAGTACATTCCACTCCCACTCACAGAGAGGACACCACCGTCCCAGCTGTGGGAACATTATAGGCTTCTTCTTTTCAAGGTAATGGTTAACTCCTTAGGATTTTTGTGCCTGTCAAATGGCTACGTTAATTGTAGTGTCGGTGGCTTTAATTTAATCCCCCAAACTACAGGTGTATGGGCACTCCAACATGTGGCTCATGTTCTGAACAGGAGCACCGCACTCACATTGAGTATCAGACGAGTCTATGAAACCCTAATTCGCCGGTAATATTTAATCTCTTCAAGCTACAATGCACAGGCTCCTTCTGGGTAAGCTCGCTCCATTGTAGACTTTGTCTCTGTCATCTCTGACCTAGACTAGAGTCAAGAGCAAACCCATCACAAATAAATAAAATAATACTAAAGTTAGTTACCAATCTCCCCTTCAGCTACGGCAACCTTCTGTCTCTCTCTCACACGAGGGCTGGCGTCGTCGATGCCGAGTTCATTCAACTCCGCCAGCATTCGTTCTTCTCCGTCAAATACGAAGTCGCGTTCGGAGATCTTGCGGCGCGGCGCCGATGATGGGGGCGACGGGAATTTCGTGGCTGCAAATGAGAAATTAAATTATTATTTATATATTAATTGTAAGAGGTTACTATGTAGCCGCATGTACGTGTTACAGAACAAACACAATCCCTGAACACTTCTCACAAAAAAAACCGACTCCCCTGTAGCGGCATTAATGCGGCCACAAGAAAAACCATCGGAGCAAATCAACATCGCAACAAAAAGAACCGCGACGCCATTTATCCAACTAGCAGCGAACTACTACGTGGAAATCCGCATCGCGCAATCAGAGTTTACCGTGCGATTTGAACATATACAACAACCCGAATATCAACTATTGGGCAGTTGCCCGCCAGACACATCAACCGTCTGGTCGGAGGATCCTCCCTTTACAATGGAGGTGTGCGGGACTTTACTCTCTGTACCGCATAAACTCCAAACCCTCATACATTTCTGTGAGCATAACTCGACAAAATGTACTGAACAGCTGATTTTTTTTCGCGATTTCGGGATTGATCTCATAGCAAAAGTTGTTCATAATTTATGCGTACAATGACCACTTTTGAGGTATTACGTTAATAGGGATATACTGAAAAAACGAATTAGTCCGTCAAATAGAGTTCCAAAACATATTAGACATGTATTTTTTCTTTTTTCACTTAAACAAAAAATGACGAAGATACAGTAGGCTGAAAACTCGCGTGATGTCACTATGATAGTACAAATTTTACTAGCGAAGTGACGTCACCAGCCCCTCTCCAGAATTTTGATGCGTTTTATGTTTCTCAATATTCATTGATTTACAAAAACAAAAAATACGTGTCCATTATTTTACAATACAAAATAGATTTGCAATTTATTGATGGTGGAAACTAGCATATTCTATTACAGGTTGTATACATACTGGGAATAATATCTAAAACAGCTGACGTTATAGCGACATCTATACCGCCAGGAACGAACCACGTCAAACAAATCCTACATCGTGGTATCAAAGTCATCTATGCGATTTTAACATATAGAAAAGTCCGAATATCTACCATCGAGCAGTTGCCCACCGGACACAACAACCGCTAGTCGGAGGATCCTCGCTTTTCAATGGAGGTTTGCGTAACTTTACACCCTGTTCCGCATACCTCAAAAAAACTCGGTCTACGGGGTGCGGATCCTGTGTGTGTATGTAAAGTCTCAACAACTAATTTTCTGTGAAGTTTCATCGACCATTTAACTAGTACACTGACCTTCCCTCCGCTCCTCTTTCCCCGAAGTGTTTCTGTGAAGTTTTATCGACCATTTAACTAGTACACTGACCTTCCCTCCGCTCCTCTTTCCCCGGAGTGTTTCTGTGAAGTTTTATCGACCATTTAACTAGTACACTGACCTTCCCTCCGCTCCTCTTTCCCCGGAGTGTTTCTGTGAAGTTATATCGACCATTTAACTAGTACACTGACCTTCCCTCCGCTCCTCTTTCCCCGGAGTGTTTCTGTGAAGTTTTATCGACCATTTAACTAGTACACTGACCTTCCCTCCGCTCCTCTTTCCCCGGAGTGTTTCTGTGAAGTTTTATCGACCATTTAACTAGTACACTGACCTTCCCTCCGCTCCTCTTTCCCCGAAGTGTTTCTGTGAAGTTTTATCGACCATTTAACTAGTACACTGACCTTCCCTCCGCTCCTCTTTCCCCGGAGTGTTTCTGTGAAGTTTTATCGAACATTTAACTAGTACACTGACCTTCCCTCCGCTCCTCTTTCCCCGGAGTGTTTCTGTGAAGTTATATCGACCATTTAACTAGTACACTGACCTTCCCTCCGCTCCTCTTTCCCCGAAGTGTTTCTGTGAAGTTTTATCGACCATTTAACTAGTACACTGACCTTCCCTCCGCTCCTCTTTCCCCGGAGTGTTTCTGTGAAGTTTTATCGACCATTTAACTAGTACACTGACCTTCCCTCCGCTCCTCTTTCCCCGGAGTGTTTCTGTGAAGTTATATCGACCATTTAACTAGTACACTGACCTTCCCTCCGCTCCTCTTTCCCCGGAGTGTTTCTGTGAAGTTTTATCGACCATTTAACTAGTATACTGACCTTCCCTCCGCTCCTCTTTCCCCGGAGTGTTTCTGTGAAGTTTTATCGACCATTTAACTAGTACACTGACCTTCCCTCCGCTCCTCTTTCCCCGAAGTGTTTCTGTGAAGTTTTATCGACCATTTAACTAGTACACTGACCTTCCCTCCGCTCCTCTTTCCCCGGAGTGTTTCTGTGAAGTTTTATCGACCATTTAACTAGTACACTGACCTTCCCTCCGCTCCTCTTTCCCCGGAGTGTTTCTGTGAAGTTTTATCGACCATTTAACTAGTATACTGACCTTCCCTCCGCTCCTCTTTCCCCGGAGTGTTTCTGTGAAGTTTTATCGACCATTTAACTAGTATACTGACCTTCCCTCCGCTCCTCTTTCCCCGGAGTGTTTCTGTGAAGTTTTATCGACCATTTAACTAGTACACTGACCTTCCCTCCGCTCCTCTTTCCCCGGAGTGTTTCTGTGAAGTTTTATCGACCATTTAACTAGTATACTGACCTTCCCTCCGCTCCTCTTTCCCCGGAGTGTTTCTGTGAAGTTTTATCGACCATTTAAATAGTATACTGACCTTCCCTCCGCTCCTCTTTCCCCGGAGTGTTTCTGTGAAGTTTTATCGACCATTTAACTAGTACACTGACCTTCCCTCCGCTCCTCTTTCCCCGAAGTGTTTCTGTGAAGTTTTATCGACCATTTAACTAGTACACTGACCTTCCCTCCGCTCCTCTTTCCCCGAAGTGTTTCTGTGAAGTTTTATCGACCATTTAACTAGTACACTGACCTTCCCTCCGCTCCTCTTTCCCCGGAGTGTTTCTGTGAAGTTTTATCGACCATTTAACTAGTACACTGACCTTCCCTCCGCTCCTCTTTCCCCGGAGTGTTTCTGTGAAGTTATATCGACCATTTAACTAGTACACTGACCTTCCCTCCGCTCCTCTTTCCCCGGAGTGTTTCTGTGAAGTTTTATCGACCATTTAACTAGTATACTGACCTTCCCTCCGCTCCTCTTTCCCCGGAGTGTTTCTGTGAAGTTTTATCGACCATTTAACTAGTACACTGACCTTCCCTCCGCTCCTCTTTCCCCGAAGTGTTTCTGTGAAGTTTTATCGACCATTTAACTAGTACACTGACCTTCCCTCCGCTCCTCTTTCCCCGAAGTGTTTCTGTGAAGTTTTATCGACCATTTAACTAGTACACTGACCTTCCCTCCGCTCCTCTTTCCCCGGAGTGTTTCTGTGAAGTTTTATCGACCATTTAACTAGTACACTGACCTTCCCTCCGCTCCTCTTTCCCCGGAGTGTTTCTGTGAAGTTATATCGACCATTTAACTAGTACACTGACCTTCCCTCCGCTCCTCTTTCCCCGGAGTGTTTCTGTGAAGTTTTATCGACCATTTAACTAGTATACTGACCTTCCCTCCGCTCCTCTTTCCCCGGAGTGTTTCTGTGAAGTTTTATCGACCATTTAACTAGTACACTGACCTTCCCTCCGCTCCTCTTTCCCCGAAGTGTTTCTGTGAAGTTTTATCGACCATTTAACTAGTACACTGACCTTCCCTCCGCTCCTCTTTCCCCGGAGTGTTTCTGTGAAGTTTTATCGACCATTTAACTAGTACACTGACCTTCCCTCCGCTCCTCTTTCCCCGGAGTGTTTCTGTGAAGTTTTATCGACCATTTAACTAGTACACTGACCTCCCCTCCGCTCCTCTTTCCCCGGAGTGTTTCTGTGAAGTTTTATCGACCATTTAACTAGTATACTGACCTTCCCTCCGCTCCTCTTTCCCCGGAGTGTTTCTGTGAAGTTTTATCGACCATTTAACTAGTACACTGACCTTCCCTCCGCTCCTCTTTCCCCGAAGTGTTTCTGTGAAGTTTTATCGACCATTTAACTAGTACACTGACCTTCCCTCCGCTCCTCTTTCCCCGAAGTGTTTCTGTGAAGTTTTATCGACCATTTAACTAGTACACTGACCTTCCCTCCGCTCCTCTTTCCCCGGAGTGCCGCCAGAGGGCGCGTTGGGTCCCGCTAACAACTCTTGCAGCTCTTCCTCCAACTCAGCTGCATCGAAGTCATCTATGTTGGTGCCCAGCGCTTTATCTACTTCGTTGTATTGGTCCATTACCTGCGAACGAAAGGGGTTACAACTTTTTATATTTGAACTAGAATGCAACCCTTCATCATTTTGATTTTTTAACGACAGTTACGACTAGGCTCATGGGACTCGCGAACGAAGACAAATAGCAGCAAACGTAAGGTCAAGGTAGACGGGCAGGAAAGAAAGAAAGAAAGATAATTTATTTGTCAAATATGCGTATTAATTGAACTGTCGAATCAGACATGCAAGGTATTTTTGTATTTTTTTTTTAAATACACTATGTCGATGAGTATATCTACTTGGGCCAGTTAGTTTCTTTCGAAAACAAGCAGGAAAGGGAAATCGACCGCCGCATCGAAAACGCCTGGAAAAGCTACTGCTCCATGAAGACGCTAGTGAAGGGCGATCTTCCGATCTGCCTGAAGCGCAAGCTCAACGACATGAGTATTCTGCCCGTCCTAATCTACGGTGCTCAGACCTGGGGGGCTACTCTCTAACGAAATCCGTAGTTGCGGGCGGGCATTTTCTACTTCGTATCACCTAACCACTGATAACACGATTTGACAGTTACTGTGAAATCGTGTTGTCATTCATTCTCAGTTCGGGATCGGGACTAATCGTAAGTCTGTAGGTGATACAGCGTAGCATACGCCCGCCCGCAACTAAGCCCGAAACTACAGATTTCGTTAGAGAGTAGCCCCCCTGGTCGCTCACCGAGTCGCAAAAGTTCCGCCTTGGGGTATGCCAAAGGGCAATGGAGCGCAGTATTCTAGGTTTCAAAAGAATTGATAGAGTACGGAACATCACGCTGCGCTCCAAAACAGGTATCACAGACGTGGGCAAAAAAGCCGGTAGGCTGAAATGGGACTGCGCGGGTCACACATATAATCAACTGATTAATGTATGCAAATATTGTAAAGCTTATTTTTTTAAAAGAGTAACTATGGAGTTTCTTGTCCGTTCTTCTCCATAAGAATCTACCTTTTGCGAACGGACGACTAGAGTCACTATAATATTTTATTTTATTTTAATTTGACGTTCAAAAGTACCTTTATTGGTCTAGTTGAAATAAATCATTTGACTTTGACACACCGGGCGCATGCATGGTGACCGCTGGGCTAAAGTCGCCACGCAATGAGTACTAGAGGATGGACGGCGTCGCCGAGGCCGGCCCAGAAAGCGGTGGCGAGATGATCTGGACGCACACTGCGAAGGCTGGTTCGAGGTGGCGCAAGAAAAGAGGGTCTGGAAGGATATGGAGGAGGCCTTTGCCCAGCAGTGGGACATGCATATTCATCATGGTAATGTGCGTCTGTTTGGGCGGAATAAACAATTTTTCTTTTTTTTTTTTTTAGTTAATGGATTGTGGAGGTCTGGTAGGCAGCCGCTCCACGTAAAATACTGGTATTCAGCTGAAACCGGCTTGACTGGCGGCCGACCCCAATATAGTTGGAAAAAGGTTAGGGCGATGATGAACCGACTGTGCGGCGCAAAGCTGTGTTTATTAGCCTATACCTATTATTTTGTTTCGTTTAGTCGTTTTATGACTGAACTAGAATAAATACCACAAACAACATCAGAATGCTTGAAAAGTGACTTTTACGGTTCCGAACATCCGTAAAAAACGGAACCCTAATGGGATCACTCGGGTGTCTGTCTGTCACAGTAGTTTTCTTCGGATCTACTGACCGATTCTGTTGAAATTTGGTATGCATATGGACTTCTGTGACCCAAACACGGACACGTTACGTAAATAAATAAATTTTGAGTATGGGGTCAAAATAGAAAAAAAAGCAGTTTTTCAAAGTACATATCTAATAAACGCGCTAACTGTGAGGGTTTTAATTATATTTTAACACTAGTTGACCCGCGCAACTTCGTCTGCCCCGCTCCTATTGGTAATTGCGGATATCTATATCTATCTATAGTAATATATATAAAGCTGACGAGTTTGTTTGTTTATTTGCTTGAACGCGCCAATCTAATTGGTCCGATTTGAAAAATTCTTTCAGTGTTAAATAGCCCATTTATCGAGGAAAGCTATAGGCTATATATCATCAAGCTAACACCAATACGAGCGGAGCAGTTATGAAAATTGTGACGCAGACGAAGCTGCGCGGGTCAGCTAGTATTAGATAGATTAGAAAATGATGCTGTACTAACCTCCTTCAAATCATCCATGGTATCATGAACAGCGTCATCCTCCATACCATTCTCCTTGAGGTTGCGTTTCATCGCGTCGGAGCTCGATCTTTAAACCGAAAAAATATATGTATTAGGAAATACTTAATCTGTCCGTGTGTACTTAGGAGTAGAATTCCCTACCAGAGTAATAATACAGATAATAACAACACTACCTGTAAGTATCGACAATCGCCACGTTGACGTGCACATCTCTCATCTGTTGCAGTAACTGACGCACGTTCTCTAGCGCATTGCTGCAACGCTTTAGACGTTGCGCGGCTTTACAGTACATAAGTATCGCCAATCGCCACGTTGACGTCGACATCTCTCATCTGTTGCAGCAACAGACGCACACTCCCTAGAGCGTTGCTGCAACGGTAGGTGTTGCGCAGTTTAATAGAACCAATAATAACAACAGTACCTGTAAGTATCGACAATCGCCACGTTGACGTGCACATCTCTCATCTATTGCAGCAACAGACGCACACTCCCTAGCGCGTTGCTGCAACGGTCTAGGTATTGCGCAGTTTAATAGAACCAATAATAACAACAGTACCTGTAAGTATCGACAATCGCCACGTTGACGTGCACGTCTCTCACCTGTTGCAGCAACTGACGCACGTTCTCTAGCGCGTTGCTGCAACGGTCTAGCTAGACGTTGCACGGTTTAATAAAGCAGACAATAACAACAGTACCTGTAAGTACCGACAACCGCCACGTTGACGTGCACATCTCTCATCTGTTTCAGCAACTGACGCATGTTCTCTAGCGTGTTGCTGCAACGCTCTAGGCGTTGCGCAATATAATAAAACAGACAATAACAACAGTACCTGTAAGTATCGACAATCACCACGTTGACGTGCACATCTCTCATCTGTTGCAGCAACTGACGCACGTTCTCTAGCGCGTTGCTGCAACGGTCTAGCTAGACGTTGCACGGTTTAATAAAGCAGACAATAACAACAGTACCTGTAAGTATCGACAATCGCCACGTTGACGTGCACATCTCTCATCTGTTGCAGCAACTGACGCACATTCTCTAACGCGTTGCTGCAACCGTCTAGACGTTGCACGGTTTAATAAAGCAGACAATAACAACAGTACCTGTAAGTATCGACAATCGCCACGTTGACGTGCACATCTCTCATCTGTTGCAGCAACTGACGCACGTTCTCTAGCGTGTTGCTGCAACGGTCTAGACGTTGCGCGGTTTTGTGTTTACGGCGGAGATGGTTCTTAGCCTGGAAGTTAAAAGAGATAGGGTTAAAATACATTGGGGTTGTCTTAATAAAGAAAATCACGTACACAATGTGTAACGATAATGGTATTCTATGATTGAAAATTGAACATACGATTATACGAAAACATGAAGAAAAAAAAAAATATACACGGTGCTATTTTTAACCATCTTACAAAGGCGGCCCACTTAATGTACCCGACATAAACTACCTCTAGCCGCAATTATGTTTTTTAATAATTCATTAAGATAATAGGTACAACGGGCAAAAGAAACCTATTTTATTCGAGGCGGGGTTTTGAAGATGCACCCTCCTGAAAATAGTCTTGCCGGCACCCATAGCTCCTTATAATCTCTGCTTAAGACTGCCTGTGCATTGAAGCGGAGCGGAGAGGAGTAATATTGTGCGGAGCTAGTCAGAGTTCTCACGACGAGCAATTAGAGTGGACGGCCGGCAGTTTTTTTCCGCTTCCCCGCTCCGCTGCCTCGCTAGCTACCCGGTTGTATATGAATTTTTAAACTAGTTCGCAAATCCTATCCACTTAAGCGGAGCGGATATTTTAAGCAATTCTATTGCTTACTATCTCTCCGCTTCAGTTAACAGTCAGCCTTAAGAAACCCAAGCTACTTAGCCAATGATGTCTAAGATAAAACTTAGAAAGTACATATGAATTTTGAAAAAAGTCACATGGTACTTGCCAGGATTAGAACCCGTCAACGCAAGAAGCGGGTCCTTCGACCACTGGACCATCAGGACATCCCAATCCAAAATATAATATGAAAGACCTGAAATAATTTTATCTAAAGAAGAATAGATAAAATTACTTTCTACTGCAATATCGTATTTTACTATACGCCTGTATCAGGCACAGATAGTGTTGCCAGGTCCGATTTGTTGTAAATCGGTACATGAGGTCAAAAAAATCGGGATTTAGGGTTACAGATCGGGACAGTAAATAAAAAAAAAAACAAGGGGTTTTAAGTCTATTTAATCTTACATAACAAATAATCAGTCTTGCTAGAAGAAATTATAAAATAAAATCGTACTTTAAATGTAATTGACGCACTTCAGAAGAATAAAGTAGGTACCTAAGTATTAATCGGATAAGGAATAAGAAGTATAAGTATGCAACGCCATCTCGTAGCAGCGAATCAAGTTACGGCCCCCATGTTTTTGAATATTTCCAAAGCCAATAGATGGTGTTCCGTGTCAAAAAAATTACGTAGCGTTAAGATATATATTTTTTTCATTTTTTGATTAATCGGTACATTTAGCGTCCCGATCAGGTACAAATCGGGACGCGTCCCCAGACCCCTGAAAATCGGGACGTCCCGCGCAAATCGGGACACCTGGCAACACTAGGCACAGACCCACCGCGGCGCACGAAGAGGCTACGTACGTAGGTTAAGCTTCGCTTTGCAAGGAAATGTATGTGATAGGGAACATGCAATATTTCCATTTTTGCTTTAATTTTAAAGAACTTCATCTAGAATAGACCACCACATAAATAAGAAATGAAAACGCTTTAATTTATTGGCAAAATTGCGTTTTTAAACCGACAGTTTAAATTTTCGCGCGAGAACGGACGATGACGTCACTCTTGTCTGCCACTGGTGAAGAACTGTCCTAACTCAAAGACATGAAGTTGCCTCCTCGATGTCATAACAGCAGTGACGTCATTAAACGCTGATTGTTGTTTTTAAATACGTTCCGTTTACGTAACTTTAACTCATTATTTTTGTTAAAAATCGATGTTAACTAAAATAAAAACGTTGCAATGGCCTTTATTTTATACTTTTTTGTCATTTTATTAACAAAATTCTCATTAATTCTGTATTTGCATCTTTCCTATTGTGTCCAATGCAACCCATGGACACGCTACGCATCAAATGACGTCATTAGTACACGCGTGGCTTGCTCGAATATGGCGCTAACGTAGCTCAACGCTGATAACACCATGCACATTGTGCATGAGGTACACACTATACACGAATATTAACCATCACGACTATACCAAAGCGGCATCGGAGCACAGTTTTGAGATATGCCTTGTGGAATGGAGCCATGTGTAGAGTGTACTGCAGTGGAAACGTAGACCCACGCAGCTAAAATGCGCCGTGTGGCTGTGCACAGTATGCGCCGCGGTGGGTTTCCGCCTTTACACTAAGTATTACTTATGTTTGATAAAAAAAATATTTCTTATCTTACTTGTCAAAGCCAAGAAATATTTTTAGGACCTATTTTAGTGTTGGATAGCTCATTTATCGAAGAAGGCTACCGGCTATACAACGTGTAATAGAATAAACGCAACACCTCTTAAGGGGTTTCACTATTTTAGTGTTGGTCCCCTAATAAAAAAATAAAAAAAAATATTTCAGACCTTGATCCATATGTTGTTAGTAATAAACACTACTTAAAAACTATGTTAGTAACAGACACAATACAAAACAGATTTTAATTCATGTATTTGTTGCGCTCACCTGACGCACCGGGCACACATGTGTATGTGCATACACACGGCTACATACACACGGCTTATCACTAATGGCCTTCAGTATATCATTGCCGCTCCCACGCACCTTGCGCATCATGGATGCTGTCCTTTTCCGAAGGATGGTGTTGAAGCCATCAGTGCGTGCTTCCGAAAACATTCCTGATGCACTACAGTAACGTGGGAGCCCCAACAACACCCTGAAGGCATTATTATACTGAACTCTAAGGGCGTTGTATGCCTTTTGCGTATACCGAACCCACAGGGTGCAGGTGTACAGAGACTGGCAAAAAGCCTTAAAAAGAGTTATTTTCACTTCTATTGTACACCGTGCAAACCTGCGGGCCAACATATTGCATCGGACAGCCAACGCCCTCCGTTCTATCTCCATATCAGCATCATCTTTTAGGTCCTCAGTAACTATATGCCCTAGGTATTTAAATGAAAGTTAATGTAAGTTGTTCATAACGATGAGTTCAATGACCCCTTAAGAGGTATAGCGTTTATTCTGCTACAGGTTGTATATCATCACGCTACGACCGATAGGAGCAGAGCACTAATGAAAAATGTGACGCAAACACAATTGCGCGGGTCAGCTAGCTTGCTAAATAAAATAAGCGCTTGTAAACTAAAAATATTAGTAGAATACTTACTGCCAATTTGTTTCCAACATTCAGTGCCGCCTTCGCGTCGGCCTGCGCTGTAGCGACGTCCCTCGCTAGACGTAGCGCTTCGCCCTCGAGTCGGGTCTCCGCACACATCAGCTTCACTAGGGCTTCGTCCGTTTCTGTCACTGGTGAGGCTTTCTTGTCTGGTTCAGCTGAGAAAAATATAATTAAAATAAATTTAAAGCTTCTCCAAATAGGCCTTTCTCAATCATAAAATAGACAACTACTGGACATAAGCCTCCCCCAAATGATCACCACAATGGCCACATTGTGTCCACTCGCAGTTACTCAAGTGTGTCCATACTATTTATCTAACTTAACAACGTCGCCCTTAAGCCTGTCCGACGGACACCAAGTAGCCTTTTTTTTTAAATGGGAAATCATCAAATGACTCCTCCCACTCTGGGCGGAGCAGTAGGGAGTGTCAGACTCCTACTGAACTGACTAAAACCCATCTGTGTTCCCCCTAGTGCCCTATGCGTTACAGGGCCGCGGTGACTCTTTCGAACAAATTCCGCAACCCTGGCAAGCGACACACCAGGTGACCGAGCAGTAGTTCAAACGTCTCGCATCCGTGTGTCCACTCGCAGTTGCTCAAGTGTGTCCATATTACTCACCTAACTTGACAACGTCGCCCTTCTTGACAGCCTGTCCGACGGAAACCAGGTAGCCGAGAAGTAGTTCAAACGTCTCGCGTCCGTGTGTCCACTCGCAGTTGCGGAGTAGCTCCTCGATGGTGCCCATGCGTTCGACACCAGGAGGGAAGTTTTGGAGAAGTTCTGTGGCTTGTTCCTGCAAGAATACGTTGTGTGTAAAGCTAAGTTATGAAAAATTCTAACCTTATGAGGTGTACTGATCATATGGTTAGAATTTTTGAATAGACCTGGTATATTTTTTAGCCACAACAGTTTTAACAGTGACAGACAGACAACGCACAGTCGAAACTGCTGGTCGTAGAAAGCTGAAATTTGACATGTAGGTTTCTTGGGGAGCGTAGGGGAGCACTAAGAGAGGATTTCCCGAAATTCTTACGGGAATGGGAAAAAACGGGATATGCGCGTACGAGGTCGCGGGCAAAAGCTAATTATTTATAGCATGCAAAGCAGCTCAAGTGCAGCAGTTTTAGATCTTAGACTGGGTAGCGGTAGATCGTGAATTCCAGCCGCGCGGCTCATTGCCTCCAATAAAAAATTATGTAAGGAACTGTTCATATCTCTCCGACGTGTTATACAACCTGTAACAAAATAAACGAAATACCGGAAAAGGGGTAGTTGTACTCATCATTTTGAACAACTTTTATTAAGGGACCAACCCCGAAATCGCTAAAATAAAGTCAGCTGTTAATCGGTATGGGGCAGTCGATACTAAAAATACACGTACAAAACAATTTAGGGAACACATTCATAGTGCGTACAGCTAAGGAGTGGAATTCCCTGCCAGTCTGTTTCCTGATAGCTACAACCTGGGAGTCTTTTAAGTCAAGAGTGAATATGTTACTTCTAGGCAAGCGTGCTCCATCTTCGACCACATCATCGCTTACCATCAGGTGAGATAGTGGTCAAACGTATGTCTATCAATAGTAAAAATAAAGTTGTTCTTAATTATGAGTACAATAACCCCTTTTTAATATTTTAGAAAGAAGAAAGAACATGTTTATTCCACATTGTATGTACAAGATTCACACATTATTTTTAACAAAAATACTATTCAACTTACTTTAACAGCTGACTCCAGCACAAATCGCTGGGTGGAATCAATGCTAGCTTTAGGCAGTCCATCATTATCCAGGGCTTGCCTCGTTGGCATGAAGGAAGCCACCGCTGTGAGGGCAAATGCGGCCGGTCTGAAAGCCAACCGGGCGCCCCATTTGACCCATCCTTCGGGGCCGTTGTGCAGGATCTGCTGGTATTTGGAGAGGGGGCTTAGGTCGCCATTGCTGTGGAGGAGATTATTGTGATGAATTATAACTAATAAAAACTAAAAACTGTAAAGGTCACGGGTAGCCGATGGATGCGAGACGCGCAAGTCCGGTCGTTGGGGCGACACGCGCGGGGAGGCCTATGTCCAGCAGTGGACGTCTTTCGGTTGATATAATGAAACCATTTACAGGCACTTTTGAATTATAGAGGTCGGGCATCCAGAGATGAAGCTATTTGCACGTTCTAAAGCTTAGATCTCTATGTAGAAGAATGTGCAAGAAACTCCACGTCCACTCTTTTAAATCAATAATTTATTACAAAGTTGTGGTTACATAAAATTCTTATTGAAGCTATACGACTATTATAAAGCTTCTTCATCTTTAAACTCTGACACTAGGGTGTGTAAGGTCTAACGACCCTACACACCCTAGTGTCAGAGTTTAAAGATGAACAATTTGTTTTTGACGTGATAACGTCTTATAAATCGATGAACGCCAGCTGCACGCACAAAAAAAGTGTCACCTTCCGGTGCAAGCGAGAGCGCGGAACAAGCGATAGTGAGGTACGATCGGCTTAAGCATTCGGCTTGTTTGTTAAGAATTCATTGCTTTCTTATGACGCTATTACGTAAAATTATCGTACGTAAACCGACTTTACAGACGGACAATTTTAGGCTGAACATGAGAATCTCAAGAACTACTTACTGGTTTGAATTGAAAAAAAGAAAACTGACCAAGTGTGAGTCAGACTCGTGTGCAAAGAGTAACAAACGAATATAATTTTTGTAACAAGTTATTTTTCACTATAGACTTCTTATAGGTTTTCCTGTAATCTTCATTTTGTTCGAAGTAAAGACATCATTATATAAAATTCTTCTGTTACTGACACACAACACAAAGTCGACTAAGAGAGTTTCCGAAATTCCTACGGGACCAAAAGTATGTGCGCGTACGAAGTCGCGGGCAAAAGCTAGTTGCTGTATAAATTGACAAATATATTTTGAAAAAATCATCATGTGATGATTCTAATTCTAGATTCTATTTTCCACCTATATTTAGGGTTGGCTTCCAGTCAAACCAGATTCAGCTGAATACCAGTATTTTAGCTACTACCTAGCTAGCCGCCTCAACACAGTGACTGAGTAACACAGCACTTCTTGGTAAGGACAGATCTGTGCTAAGAGGGTCATCAACATTTAATTCATACATTGTAATAATGTATGAATTAAATGTTAATGTCAATTCAAGATTTAATTACATTTTGGATAATTAAATATGAAATGATAAATTATGTATATTGTGTTGGCAATAAAGGCTTAATAAATAAACAAAGAAATAAAAAAAGAGGCTCATAGGTGACGTAAAACTGGTGGATGCCAAGCTACACAGCTTGGCTCATCGCCGCAATGTTGCCTGCTTGTCGGTCTTCTACAGATTGTACTTCGGAGAGTGTGCCCAAGAACTCCACGACCTCATCCCACCGGCCCCCTTCTACCGTCGGACATCCAGACGCACTGCAACTTACCATCCCAACCTTGTTGCTATTCCACCAATTCCCACAGCGTTTTCAAGCATATTTCATAAATCGCACAGCAAAGGACCTCTCCGCCTGCGTCTGTGTTTCCGAACGCTTACAACCCTAAACTCTTCAAAGTTAGAGTAAACAGGTTACTTCTGTGTAAGCTCGCTACATTGTAGACTTGACTCTGTTATTTCTGACCTAGACTAGAGTCAAGAGCAAACCCATCTCAAATAACAAAAAAAAGCTGTTATCTCTACATCAATTTACTCAACTAAAAGAGAGTTTAGATAACATAATCAATAATTGGGTTTTTCCTCAATCCAAGCCAGCTGATATTGTCGTATAACAGTTAGCCAGCTGTATCTACGCTCGTAACAGATAAAAAAACTATTAAAACAGCTTTTTTACTGGCCTTGACATATTAGTTGTGAATTTTATGTTTATTTAAATTATGATTTACTTCTGGTTTTGTTCTTCCTTATAATAGTAGACTGCCTGTTAAAGGATTTTACCAAAACAGCGAGTTAATTACTAGAAGTATGGAAGAACTATTGCACTAACTCCCGAAAGTAAATGACATAAGGACTTAATAAGGCAACGATCACAATTACAGGTAAAAACAGTGTTGCTTAGCAATTAACACTGCTGAAGACATTTTGACTTACTGTACAGTAGACCAAAAAACTGAATACCTAATTTATTGTTAACAATGTACTGGGGGTTCTGTGACATTTATCTTCTGCCAGCATCTCTGTCCGCTTGAAAGTAAAAAAATATCCTTAGAGAACATACTCCCAAGATAAAAAGGCCTAGGTTGTTCTTCTTGATTACCAAAAGTGTAATACTTCCTGTGCAATAAGTGACAAAGAGTATTCCATCCGATTGCATTAAAAAGTAAAAACCAACAATTTTCGACATGAGCATTTCTGAGGGTTTGTTGCTAAGCGACTATACATAGATACTGCAAAGCAGACCCACATTTCATCAATACAACTTCCAATGGGGAATGTGCAGGAACTATAGGCAGCACAGAAGCATCAATGGCAAGTATATTTTACTTATAAGTTTCGAATATGCCACACTAGATGGCATAGTCAACGCCATGCATGTTCCGTTTCCTACTATTACTAAAATCCGAAAGTCAGTGTCTTTTTAGGGTTCCGTACCCAAAGGGTAACCAATGGAACCCTATTACTAAGCCTCCGCTGTTCTTCCGTCCATCTGTCTGTTAGCGAGCTGTATCTCAAAAACCGTAATAGGTAGACAGTTGAAATTTTCACATATTGTGTATGTCTATTGCTGCTATAACAACAAATAATAAAAATTAAGTTTCATGGTACGGAACTCTTCGTGTGCGAGTCCGACTCGACCTTGGCTGGTTTTTTTATTTAATCTAATTGATAATATAAAAAAACCAGCTAAGGATTGGACAAGTTTTGAATACAGGTAAATCATGCTACTCCAGGCCATGGTTTACCAAACTTAGTGTAACTCTCAGTTTTACATCCTCATGGGATGATTTCTGAGAATCTGATGGCAAAACCTATGTTATAAAAAGTACATATCATGAGGAGTAGGAAACCTATTGGCATCACAGATCTCTACTCAGTGCTGATGCTGAGAATGACAAATGGCAAAACTGAATGATGATTGACTTATTCTGGGAATTAAACACATAACAACACTAACTTTGTCTTTTTGACCTCTGAACTAGACAGACTATCATGAGCAAACCTATCTGAAAAACAAAAAAAAAACGAAGCAATGCTTTATGGTAACAACCACAAAATCATTGAGGTATTTACACCAAGAGCCAGTTCTAAAAGACTGCTAAAAGATGGAAAAGAGAACTGCAAGTGAAGCATTTTGCAAGCTTCAGAAAAGGATCATAATGCAGTCATAGTCACGATTATTTGTGTCATTTACGAATAGAATTAAAGCATAAGCTTTGTGAATTTGTACAACAGGCATAATAATTAGAAATAATTACCATAACTTAAGATTTCTATCTACTGCCTTTGTTTACATTTTGCAATGTGTATGACAACGCCACGAAACGCGGGAATCGGGATCAAAATTGAGTATATAAACACGGGCTGGATAAGGTTCTGAATAAAAAAACACAGGCTCACCGAAACATTTCTTCAACCACGATGTCCATGCATGCAGGCGTCCGTCCTTTTCGATTGAAGGCAGTCTTCGCGTCCGCAGCAGACACTATAGGATCCTTCCGGCTCCTACACCACTGTCGCAGCATATCCGACCAGAATTTCATCTTCATGTCCCAGGATTCTGGATTTGCTGTCTTTAAACGAAAAGGTGCGAATAGCGCGTTCATACGAACGTCGTCAGACCAGCACTGAGGAAGGTCACCCTCCGGTATTCCGCAACCTGGTAGACCCATTATTTATAAACAAATCTATTTTGACGGTTAAATTTTGTTTTTTTTTTTGTTATAAAACTGTAATTTTTGTGATTTAAAAATGGGTGACTTCCGCACACAATGGCGTGCGAAAAATTTTGACGTTTTGGATACCACAGCATGAAAAGATAATTGCCAATTATCAAAATATATTTTTTTGTTTCATTGAATCAACACATTCATGATGAGCCATTTAAATTAAATTCAAGAGCATTACATACGACTTCAGTGTGTTATTTATTTTGTTGCAATTTTTCGGATCAATTTTATTTTGCATGTGATATTGTTCAGTAAAAGCCACGTTTTTGTAGTGAGTGTTTATTTATCCTTTGCTTGCAACATCAAAGAGAAACGTCAACAAATTCTTTTCGGACATTCCGCAAATTTGGTCCATTTTTTATCTGTGTGTATAGGTTCGTGCAGCGTTCTTATTATATTGTGAAACGGTATTTTCCCAATTTTCCACGTAGTTTTACTAATTAATTGTTACGAGTGAACCGAGGACACATTCTAATTTTCTCTGCCGGTAAGTTTTTGAAACAAATATCAACAAAGTTATCGATAAAAACCACATCTGATTTCATGTGATTTGGTTGGTCACGAAACACCTAATGTTGTAGTATCATTTTTTTAGTGCAAATTCCGCTGATAATTGATGTTTCAGGTCTTTAATATCTCGGTAATCGTTTTTTATGGGTATATTACGACACAACGTAGACTCGAAACATTGTTTGTCTCTGTTATTTGTATAGTAAATTGTACTTGAAGTTGCGAAACTGGTTTTTAACCACCGTAGCTAAGTAATTACTTGGTACTGTGAGCTCTGTCCTGCTATTTATTAAAGAATTTCTGTGCGCAATATAAAAAAAGTTGTTAGGATGAATGAATATTACCTTGGCCTGTTGATAAATTCCTGTAATATTTAGGTGCATGGTCTGGTCATAGACATTGCTTATAACTTTTTTATTTGACCTAAATGGGTTCAAACCACTTGATTTTAGTGGTATCAGCAGAATTACCTTATTCATATGTTTTTAACATATTGTTAAAAGCTATTTCCTTATTAAAAATATTCTGTTTCCTTATTTTAAAGTATGTACCTAGCGCTATATTTATTTATTAATGTTTACCAAAATCTTCTCCATACAGTGTATTTTGCTGAGTACCCTATTATAAATTTAATAGATCCACAAAACACAGCAGTGAGAAAAAGCTGTTATTATTTTCAAAGCACTAAACTTTCTCGGATAATAATTGTAGATAGAATTATAAATATTCAAGTATAGTCCATCTACTAACTTATAAGACAAAACATAAATAAATATCATTGACTTATTATTTGTCAATGAAAATTCACACTTGCCTGTCTATTTAACATAGATGGCTCTTTTAGATCATTAAACAAATCATTTCTTGTAAAGTATATTTTGCCATCATTCCTTATTATAGTTCAATGCTCTATGATAATGGATATTATGTTTGTAGTTAGAAAGCAAGATAAAAATAATATAAATTTATTATAATTTATTTATTGAACAACCTGCTCTGGTGGTGCTAAGCTATTTTTTTTTTCAGTAGATTTTCCAAAAAAATAACAACTATAAATACAACAAAAATAAAAAAAAACGGTCAAGAGCGAGTCGGACTCGCGTGCAAAGGGTTCCGAACGTTTTTTTAATTATGAAAAAAATATAAATAAAATCCTCACAGTAAGCCCTTTCATTTGATATGTCACACAATATTGTTCAATATTGTTAAACCAAGGGGTAACCAACGGTACCCTATTACTAAGCCTACGATCTTCTTCCATCCGTCCCTCCGTCCGTCCGTCCGTCCGTATGTCTGTCAGCAGGCTGTATCTCAAGAACTGTAAAATTTTCACAGATTGTGTATTTCTATTGCCGCTATAGCATCAAATAATAAAAATTAAAGTTTATGGTACGGAATCCTTCGTGTGCGAGTCCGACTCACACTCGGCTGGTTCTTTTTTTTAATATTTTTACTGTATATAAGAATCTTGCTTTACTAATGGATCAACTTGCAAGGAGTTAAATAGGTATTATCCTACAACTCCCTGAAAAAAGAAAATGTAAAAATTATTTTCTTATCTTAATCAACCTAAAATTCTTCTGTTATTGAGTGAGTGACTGACAGACAACGCACAGCCAAAACTACTGGTCGTAGAAAGCTGAAATTTGGCATGTAGGTTCCTTGGGGAGTGTAGGAGAGCACTTACAGAGGATTTCCCGAAACTCCCACGGGAACGGGAAAAAAACGTACAAAACGCGGGCAAAAGCTAACTGACGTATTTATCAACGCGCAGCCGAAACTACTGGAACTAGGAACATGAAATTATGCACAAGGCCTCCTTTTACGATATAGGTGAGCACTGAGAAGGGATTTTTAGAAAATCCAACCAATTTAAGGGGGAAAATCCTTTATAAAAAAAAAATCTTATATTTGAGACCAACATTCCATTTAAAAAAAAATAATTAAAAAATAATAATAATAATAATCTTATATATTTCAGATAGAGTCCATTTTTTGGTTAGTATTCAAAAAACTTAGAAACTAGTGCTAGTACTTACATTCTATATAATTTTAACATAACTATCATAATTACGTACCTACACCACAGTCACATGTAGGCCTATCCAATGCCCCAGTATGGGGCTGTCCCACCTGTCCGCTCTCAGACGAGTAGTGGGCGAAGTGCTAGTACATCATGGTTGCACAAACAATTTGTGTAGTACTAGCTGACCCGTGCCGACTTCGTTGGGCGATATTTTTCGGGTTAATATATGACTATGACACTCACAAATAACGTGGCTTTCTATTGGTGAAAGAATTTTCAAAATCGGTTCAGTAGAGCCAGAGATTACCCCCATCAACCTCACAAACTTTACCTCTTTATAATATTTGTATAGAAGTATAGATATCATATAGCTAGCTGACCCGCGCATCTTCGTCTGCGTCACATTTTTCATTACTGCTCCGCTCCAATTGATCGTAGCGTGGTGTTATATAGCCTACAGCCTTCCTCGATAAATGGGCTATCGAAGCTAAAATAATTTTTCAATTCGAACCAGTAGTTCCTGAGATTAGTGCGTTCAAACAAACAAACTCTTCAGCTTTATAATCTATACTAATATATAAAGCTGAAGATTTTGTTTGTTTATTTGTTTGTTTGCTTGAACGCGCTAATCTCAGCAACTTCTGGTCCGATTTAAAAAATTCTTTCAGTGTTAGATAGCCCATTTATCGAGGAAGGCTATAGGCTATATATAATTACGCTGAAGTCAATAGGAGCGGAGCAGTAATTAAAATTGTGACGCAGACGAAGTTGCGCGAGTCAGCTAGTATTAAGTATATGGTTAAAGTAATAACATGTAGCCAGAGAATCATATCCATTACTAGACCAAGAATAACGTAAATTGAATAAGTGTCTCGACTTATAAAGGCACTAATGAGCAGACATACCACAGTTTCTAGAACATCATTTGAATGTGACAAATTGTCGAGCGCGCGTCAGCTGATTGGTTGCTGACGTGAGACATCTCATTCAAACTATTATGCGCCTTTGACGATTTGTTACATTCATTTTACGATAATTATAATAAATCCCTTTTATTCCGAACTACATGCAATTATTTTTTTATTCTATGAATTTTATTTGTTATAGGATATCTCGCAATTCGACGTGCCTTCTGGCATAGGCCTCCTCCAGCTCTCTACATTGAGCTCGGTCTTCTGCAATTCTGGTCCAGTATGGTCCTAGGGTCAGGCGGATATCGTCACTCCATCTTATTTTCGGACGCCCCTGTCTTCTGATGTCTCCTCTTGCATACCATATGGTCACTTGTTTGCTCCATTTATTTATTTTGCAACGTAGCATATGTCCTGTCCAACTCCATTTTAGATGGTCTATACGAGTAGTTATGTCCATTACTTTTGTCTTCCTTCTTATTTCCAAATTTCGGATTCTGTCACTAAGCCTGATTCCCAACATGCTTCTTTCCATTGCTCTTTCTGTTTTAGCAAGTTTTTCTCTATGTTTGTCCGTTAATGTCGATGTCTCGCAGCCGTATGTCATGCAGAAAAACTTTCAACACTTGTATTCTCCCCGAATACAAGTGTTGAAAGTTTTTCTCTTGATATATTTCTTTTAACCATAATTACGTGATTCTAATTCACGTTAAGGTACAAGTTCGTAGCGACACGTCGCCTGCCGCTATTTCAAAGAAAGACAAAGAAACTAGTGCAGCACGGCGAGTCGTCGTCTGGTGCTGCTGCCTGCAGTAGCTACCTTACGTTAGGAGTTAGGTTTACGTTAGGAGCTAAGTAAAAACAGCGGCACGTGTCTATCTTCAACGTTAAGCGTCCCTCGACATCTTCCGCGGTTGGCTGACTATCCATTCTTCTTCTTTTCGAGTCGATAGTGACCCTTCAGAATAGAATAGAATAACATTCATTTGCATGAAAACATGGTATAGGAGATCACTGAACGCAAAACTCAGAACTCGGATAGTCCTGACCCGGATGTGTGTGGACGGCCCTTATGGGACTAGTCACACTTATTCAGCTCCATTCGCGTTTCGCTGAACGATTTTGATCACACTTATACAGTTCTGCTTCTATCAGCCGCGTACAGCGTCGTAAGCAAACTCGTAATAACAGCGCTGAACTCTATCTATAGCACTCGCATGGTAATAACATATTTGTCTTCATTTTATACTTGTTTGCCGCGAAAGCTGAATAGACGCGGAAAGCTGAACGGATGCGTACGCGTCTCCATACAAAATCGTTGTTTTCTATGGGCATAAGCTGAATAGAGGTGAATGTGTGAGTAGTCCCTAAGCCGTTGGTCCCGGCTGTCATTTGTAGATCTTCGACAGTCGTTACGTTAGCCAGAAACCAGCTAATCTGACACCAGTCTTGCCAAGAGGTATCTAGCTGCTCTGCCACTGGGTTGTCGAGACAAGATAGGCAGTCGCTTCATGTAAAAAACTTTTTACAAAAAATACAACTGATTTCCAAATAAAAAAAAACACTACGAAGTAAAAAACTGGCCAAGTGCGAGTCGGACTCGCGTGCAAAGGATTCCGAACGAATTTCATTTTTTAACGTGTTATTTTACCACGATAGACATAGATTTTCCTGTAATCTATAGGTAAAGATCTATAATCTCCATTTTTTTTTTTTTTCAAAATTTTAGGCTCAGTAGTTTCGGAGATAAGGCGGGTATGGTCATTTTTCGTCTAATTTCTTGAATAATTTCAAAACATTTATTTAAAAAATATATAATTAAAACCCTCTCAGTAACCCTTTCATTTGATATGTCACACGATATTGTTAAAAAAAAAATTTTTTTCTTGTTTGACCCCCAAAAGTGATCCCCATACTTACAAATTAATAATTTACGTAACACGTCCGTATTTGGGTCACAAAAGTCCATATGTGTACCAAATTTCAACAGAATCGGTCCAGCGGATCCGGAGAGAACTGGCTATGACAGACGGACAGACAGACAGACACCCGAGTGATACTATAAGGGTTCTGTTTTTTGTTCGGAACTCTAAAAAATAGAAGATTACTCTTTGTAGTATACAAAGTAAAAAATAACTTTAACTTCGGAAGTCGGTGTTTTTAGTTGATTTTTCGTTTTTTGACACCGACTTCCGAAAGTAAAGTTATTTATTTTTCACTTTTTAGTGGTACCTGCTTACCCCTTCACAGCGTACCGGCGTGATGTTGTGTTATGGACTAGTGTAAAAAATAAACAGATATGCGATTTCAGCAATCCCGTTCCATTTGCTATCATTTATTGAAGAGTTCCGTTGCCTACCTCCGAAGTTCTTCATCAGATCTTCACCAAATTGAAATGGGACCAGTCCGGGGTTGACAATTAGCGAAAATATCGCTGAACAAGCATTTTTTTCAACGGTACCCCATTATCAGATCCTGACTTATACCTTCCATCATCAGCTCAGCCACTTGAGATGATGATTACCAAACACAAATATCTGAGTTGGGTTATACAGTATATGATTAACGTTGTTAGTGCCTATAAACTTTGAGGGTTTCCCTCGATTTTCATGGGATCCCATCATCAGATTCTGACTTGGTGTCAATGGGACCACCTCAGGAGTGCAGGCCTTCGAATAAATAAATGAATTTTTAAAATCGGTTCACAATTGGCGGAGAAATCGGTACATACATAAAAAAACATACATCTGAACATAGAAACTTTTTGAAGAAGTCGGTTAGAAGTATTGGTACTCAGCTACATCCCGTCAAACTGGAAGCCGACCTCGATATAGGCTAGGTTATTGATGCGATAGGTACTTCACGTCCCAGAAACTGGAAGACACTGATGGTGTCAGGAGAGGCTCATTGGCTACGTAAACCTGGTGGATGCCAAGCTACACAGCATGGCTCATCGCCGCAAGGTTGCCTGCTTGTCGGTCCTCTGCAGATTGTACTTCGGTGAGTGATCCCAAGAACTCCACGACCTTATCCTACCGGCCCCCTTCTATTATCGGACGTCCAGACGCACTGCATCTTACCATCCCTACCTTGTTGCTATTCCATTAATTCACACTCGTCTTTCATAATGCGCACAGCACAGGAGTGGAATTCTGCCTGCGTCTGTGTTTTCGAACGCTTACAACCCTAATTTCTTCAAAGTTAGAGTGCACAGGCTCCTTCTGGGTAAGCTCGCTCCATCGTAGACTTTGTCTCTGTCTTCTCTGACCTAGACTAGAGTCAAGAGCAAACCCATCACAAATCCTTACTTTCTTACTAATATTATAAATGCGAAAGTAACTCTGTCTGTCTGTCTCGCTTTCCAAAACTGCTAAACCGATTTAAATGAAATTTGGTACAGAGATAGTCTGGAGCCTGAGAAAGGACATAGGCTTTTTTATCCCGGGAGTATGTTCCCTAGGGACCACGCGGGCGAAGCCGCTGGCAGAAGCTAGTAAAAAATAAATGTATCCTAATCATTGCAATGATCCTAATCAATATATATAAAACTAGCTGACGCGCGCAAATTCGACCGCTCCTATTGGTCTTAGCGTAATGATTTATAGCCTATAGCCTTCCTCTATAAATGGACTATCTAACACTGAAATAATTTTTCAAATCGGACCAGTAAGTCGTTCCTGAGATTAGCGAATTCAATCAAACAAACAAACTCTTCAGATTTATAGATTAGTATAGATTGTTCCATTACTACTGAGTGATGGAACTGAGTGACTGACAGACAACTCACAGCCGAAACTATTGGTCGTAGAAAGCTGAAATTTAGCATGCAGGTTCCTTGGGGAGTGTAGGGGAGCACTAAGAGAGGATTTCCCGAAATTCCCACGGGAACGGGAATAATCAGGATAGGTAAGCGCGTACGAAGTCGCGTGCCAAAGCAAGTTATAATATTGTGCAAGTAACAAAGATCGAATAGTGACGTGATTTCATTTCTAAATATGTATTCTTCTTATCAAATAGCTGCTTAGATAAGGCAATTCAAATACCTTTTTCACTGTTTATTTAACGTTATTATTGTAATCAGTTATATAAACGTTGGTGGCACTAACCTTATTTTTAAAGGGTCAGATTGTTATCAATCATGTTTCGGTTATCTTATTTATACCCTTGATAAAACTGACAGCGTTAAAGGGTTAATAAATCCATTATTTTATTTTTATACTAGATGACCCGCGCAACTTCGTCTGCGTTACATTTTCATGAATGCTCCGTTCCCATTGGTCGTAGCGTGATGTTACATAGCCTATAGCCTTCCATCAAGATCGGAAACTCTACACTCGCAGTTGTAGACGAGTACGTCTACCTAGGACAAACGGTCCAGCTAGGTAGGGCCAACTTCGAGAAAGAGGTCAACCGTCGAATCCGACTCGGCTGGGCAGCGTTCGGGAAGTTGCGTGGTATCTTCTCGTCCCACATACCACAGTGTCTCAAGACGAAAGTCTATGATCAGTGCGTGTCGCCAGTGATGACATACGGAACTGAAACGTGGTCGCTTACAATGGGCCTCATCAGAAGGCTCAAAGTCACTCAAAGGGCAATGGAGAGGGCAATGCTTGGAGTTTCCTTGCTTGATCGAATCAGGAATGATGATATCCGCAAGAGAATCAAGGTTACCGACATAGCCCGAAGGATCGCCAAACTAAAGTGGCAGTGGGCAGGGCAAATTGCTCGCAAAACAGATGGTCGATGGGGCCGAAAAGTTCTGGAGTGGCGCACGCGTACTGGAAGACGCAACGTTGGAAGGCCTCCCACAAGATGGACCGATGACCTGGTGAAGGTCGCGGGTAGCCGATGGATGCGAGACGCACAGGACCGGTCGTTGTGGCGACGCTTGGGGGAGGCCTATGCCCAGCAGTGTACGTCTTTCGGCTGATATGATGATGATGATGAGCCTTCCTCGATAAATGGGCTATCCAACACTAAAATATATCTATACTTCTATATCTATACTAATATATAAAGCTGAAGAGCTAAATCATCACGCTAAGACCAATAGGAGCGGAGCAGTAATGAAAAATGTGACGCAAACGAAGTTGCGCGGGTTAGCTAGTTTTTCTATATAGAGATATGCGGAACAGAGAGTCCCACTAACCTCCATAGAAAAGGGAGGATCCTCCGACCAGACAGTTGTTAGGTCAGGCGGGCAACTGCCCGAAAGTTGATAATCGGACTGTTGTGTATGTTCAAATCGCGCGGTAAACTCTGATACCGAGATGCAGGATTTCGTAGTAGTAGTTCCATGCTTGTTGGATAGATGGCGTAGCGGTTCTTTTTGTTGCGATGTAGATTTTGCTACGACAAGAAAAACCATTCTTTCGTCAACCCAAAAGCCTTCTTCTTCAACACTAAAATAGTTTTAAAATTCGGACCAGAAGTTCCTGAGGTTAACGCGTTCAGACAAACAACCTCTTCAGCTTTATAATATTAGTAAATGTCAGTCGCAAACTGTCAAAAACGTATGGAAATGAGGCTTTTGACTGAGATGCGAATACGAACGTTGTTTAAAAACTGGCCAAGTGCGAGTCGGACTCGCGTGCAAAGGGTTCCGAACGAATATTTTTTTTAACATGTTATTTTAACACTAGACTTCTAATAGGTTTTCCTGTAATCTGTAAGTAAATGTCTATTATCTCCATTTTTTTTTTTTTCAATATTTTAGGCTCAGTGTCGAACGGGGGGGTAGTGGTCTTTTTTCATCTAATTTGTTGAATTGAATTTCAAAACCATTAATTTAAAAAAAAAAATATATAAGTGAAACACACACAGTAAGCCTTTCATTTGATATGTCACTCGATATTGTTCAAAAATCTTTTTTTATTATTCTAGTTTGACCCCCAAAAGTGACCCCCATACGAAAAATACGTAACACGTCCGTGTTTGGGTCACAGAAGTCCGTATGTGTACCAATTTTTGTCAGAATCGGTCCAGTGGATCCAGAGAAAACTGGCTGTGACAGACGGACAGACCCGGGTGATCCTTAAAGGGTTCTGGTTTTTGTTCGGAACCGTAATAATTAGTAAAATTGGCCCTCTGGTGAACGCCATGTAGATCCGCTGGATGCGAGACGCACAGGACCATACTCTGCGGATCTCCCCGCTGATTAGGGTGGCCACCTTTTTTGTGCAAATAAAGTACATTGGTTAATAATGGCAGAAATAATTCAATATTTTGCTTAAAAACATGTTTTTCCTTACCTTTAGTAACTTTTAACAAATAGTTCATTCATTCATTTCATGTTTAGGGTTCCTCACCCAAAAGGTAACCAACGGAACCCTATTACTAAGCCTCCACTGTTCGTCCGTCTAGTCTGTCTGTCAGCGGGCTGTATCTCAAGAAACGTAATAGGTAGACAGTTGAAATTCACAGTGTGTATTTCTATTGCCGCTATATGCAGCCCAGAGGAATCAAATGATGCGAAATAACGTATTTTCGCGTACGTTATTGTTCTCATAAAGAATAGAGTACAATTACTCGAAATAGCGTACAATACGTTATAATAATGTACGGGTGGCAACCCTACCGCTGATAGATCAGCGGACGCTGATAGATAGATCTCGTCCAGCAGTAATAATGATGCTGACGGGGTTGCTATTTTTTAATTTTCTAGACTAGTTGGGAAAAGGTTAGCCTTTTTTATGCAGGATTCAGCTGTATACCAGTATTTTACGTGGAACTGCCTACCAGACCTCCAAAACCCATTAACTGGGTAACACGGTACTACTTGGTAAGACGTGTCAGATTTTCTGGCTTCTGACCAGTGCCATAAATAGCCATTTTTGCGCCCTGTGCGAATTTCTATAACTGCGCCACTATATGTATAGGCTTAAATACAACAAATTATTTATTTGCATTCAGGGTTTTGGTGAACCAACTATCTAATATTTTAGAAGAAAAATCAATTTTTTTAAAGAACTAAAACTGATATGGGCAAAAGAGGTGACGAGCTATTTAAGTGGACTCTTCGCCTATTATACCACCCACTGTCTCTCACTCTCACTCACTAAAACTTTAACGCAAGTTCATCAGTGCAAGATAAGACTTAATATAATAAAATAACACCCTGCAAAGTTTTTGATGATACTGGCATGTAGCCACGTATGTGTTGGAATCGAGCACTAGGGGCGCAGCGGGAACTTATCAGGAGCAAACCGAGAAAATAATAGTCCTGCCTGGTCTAGCCATTCTTGCGCCCCCAGAGTGTACGCCCTGTGCCTGGGCACCGGTGGCACCGCCTTATTTACGGCACTGCTTCTGACTATCCGTAACGACTGCTAAAGATTACAAATGATAGCCGAGACCAGCTGCTAACAACTAATAATTTCTATCAGAAATCGACTGACAATTTCCAATCCATAACAGATCATAATTGTGATTAGTAAATATATTATCATGTAATTCGATATGAAATTGAACTATTGAAAAAGATTATAAATTCTGCTTAGGTACAGAATGAATTGCATTAAAATTTAACATTTCACGTTAAACGTAGAAGTTGTTAAAATTGTTCGTCTCATCCTCGGTATTTGTCATACTACGTGTTATCGCGATTAAATACGACAATTTATCATTGTGTTCCAAGTGTGTTCAAAGAATATGAAAACTAAGATATTTCCTAATAGTCCGATGCCGGAAAATGTGAGTTCCGAAAGGATTTTGACGTGATAACGTCTTATAAAAGCCGGCTGCACGCACGAAAAAGTGTCACGTTCCGAGAGCGAGATCGCGGTACAAGCAATAGAGAGGCACGATCGGTCTTATAACACGTCTCTATCCCTCTTATGACGTTATCACGTAAAATTATCGTCCGGAAACCGACTTTACGGACAAACATTTTTTTTTATGGCATCGAAACAGACGCTTACTGCCAGGGTTGGTTCTGTGATCCAAGGTTGTGGAATTTGTTCGAAAGGGTCACTCTTTCTTTTTTTTCTCTTTCTCTTTCTTTCTTTCTTTGGTGGTTCCAGAACGCAAAGGGCACTAGGAGGAACAAGGATGGGTTAAGTCAGTAAAAACTAAAACAACTGTGTGTGTTTAAACTGTGTCCCTATTTTTTAATTTTTTGATGATTTATTAACCGTATAAGCACTAGAACTCTCACAAAATGCTCAAAACTGTCCGATAAATTAGTCAACACAGCCCTAGTGTACAAATATGGCAACTATTAAAAGACACAGTATACATGCACAGCCTTCTTATTCAGTTTGTGAAATATCTCTTAAATCGGTCCAATATAGCAGGAGAAACAGTCGAGAGCCAAACCTCGAATTATGACTTTTTACATACAAAGTCTCGCCGCCAGCATTTCCTCTTCAGGTTTGGTTCAGTGGTGGAAAACATCTTGAAACTTCTCTTGTATAAACAAGAGTTCGATTACCCGAAAACAACCCAGTATGGTCCCCAGGTTATCATAGTCAAAATCGTTGCAAATGAGTTCTAGATTCCATTTAAAAGAACTCAATTACCATCACCCTGTATTATTACAAAAGAAGAGAGTTGCTCGCTTATTGTTCCACCAAGAAAAGGAGGTGAAGCAAGGCGCAGTTTCTAGTATATAGTATAAACCAGGGGTTCCCAAACTTAGCGTCGCGACTCCCCGGGGCGTCACGGTGTAAAATTCTTTCAGTGTTAAATAGCCCATTTATCGAGGAAGGCTATAGGCTATATATCATCACGCTAAGACCAATAGGAGCGGAGCAGACGAAGTTGCGCAGGTCAACTAGTATAGTATAAACCAGGGGTTCCCAAACTGTGCGTCGCGACTCGCCGGGGCGTCACGGTGCTTTCCCAGAGACGTAGCAAACCGACAAACACGTATGCTACAACTGGCTAATAAAATTTAATTCAGAAGAATTTAATATTGTAGAAAAGAAAAATAGAAATTGAGTAAACGAATGCCTTGTTTTTCTGTTTTGAAAGGCTTTCTGCAAGAAACATCTGTTCAGGATGTGATTCTAAGTTTAGAATAGAGATATTTTGTCGCTTTGTAGATTTTAAGCACACATTTTATAAAATATTCTTCAGTTAATCTTAAGGCTGCTCTCTCGAGAAATGCTTCAAAATAGCTTGCAGATGAAGCAACTTTTCGTCGGCATTTACGGAGAAATTACATCTGAAAAAATAGGTAGTAATCTGCATGATATGATACGTAATTTGGTTTAGCCAAAATTTATGTGTCGGTATCACATAATAAGAAAAAAAAATCACCAAATCACCTCCAAATTGTTGGGATGAAACCATTTTACTCCTTCATTCATAAAATATCTACTGCTTTGCAATACAAACGAAAATAATTTGGTTTTGTTACTTTTTTTTAAATATGTGTTATTTTTTTATAATTAATTAAAAATGCGGGTAGCGGAATGGCGCGTGGAGGAGTAGTTAGCTCCGTTTATATGCACAAGGTCATTAGCATGTATCTTATTAATTGTAAGTATACGTACCTTCTCGTTTTCCCAAACGGAGCTACACTTACCTAGGTAACTTCTTTTGTAAGTGCGTCGCAAAAAAACTTTGGGAACCCCTGGTAAACAACACTTGTACATTATCTTATCGCACTTTCAATCAGTTCTATTCTTATGCACACATGACATCAGTCAACGAAGATTAACTAAAGAAAAATATTCAGAATGGTTTCTTCTTTGATTTTCTACTGTTCATTTTTTTACACTGAAAACCGCTGTTTTTAGGGTTTCGAACAAAAAACAACCTTTATAGGATCACTCGGGTGTCTGTCTGTCTGTCTATTCGTCTGTCACAGCCAGTTATCTCCGGATCCACTGGACCGATTATGTTGAAATTTGGTACATATATGGACTTCTGTAACCCAAACACGGACGCGTTAAGTACATTTTTATATTTTTAGTATGGGGGTCACTTTTGGAGGTCAAACTAGAAAATTAAAAAATAAAGTTTTTTGAACAATATTGTTTGACATATCAAATGAACGGGCTTACTGTGAGGGTTTTAATTATATTTAATTCATAATTTTAAAATAAATGGTTTTGAAGTTATTCAAGAAATTAGACGAAAAATTTCCATTCCCCCCCCCCATATCTCCGAAATTGCCGAGCCTAAAATTTTGAAAAAATTGGAGATAATAAATCTTTACCTACAGATTACAGGAAAACCTATAAAAAGTCTATAGTGTTAAAATAACATGTTAAAAAAAATTCGTTCGGAACCCTTCGCTCGCGAGTCCGACTCGCACTTGGCCAGTTTTTTAATACACTTTCTCGTAAACTGGCTCCTATCCCACCGTTTCTAAGCACGCAATGATGTGTATTTCGCACTAGTGCTGAAAAGTGCGGCAAAGCCCTCAGCTATGAAAAACGGGATATGCGCGTGCCTAGTTGAATTTTATTATCTCCACTTCTTGAAACGTCGTATTTTTTAATCTTTGTTACAAATTGATAATATCAAGACCACACGAATACAATAAAATATAATCAGATATTTCTATCAGTAACCTATTGTAATTCAAACGAACAACATCCTTTCCAACGGAAGTTATTCAAATTTTAAATCTTGTTCGTTCTAAAAATATTTTTTTAATTGTTCTTTTTTTTGTGTGACATAATACTCTTTTTTTAAACGGTTATCTGAATAGTAGTTGTGCGAAGTGATTTTATTAAGCCTTAATAAATATAACATCTGCCTAGCTTTTTCCCAACTGTATCGGTGTCGGCTTCAAGTCAAACAGGATTCAGTTGAACTAGTATTAACAAATAATATTAAGTGCCTGCTGAGAAGATATAGGATTTTACTGTGTAAGTATTTACTTACGTTATGGTTTTTAAACAGCCACGTCTTGTAGGGTCAATTTTCTTATTTTGAAGGACACAATGTGCCAAAATCACCTTTAATTTAAAGAATTGACGGCGGGATACAATTTTGATTTGAGTTTGAACGTTTTTAATTACGAGATTTCGCCTCCTATTTTTTTTACTATTTATAGGCACACGTTTGACCACTATCTCACCTGATGGTAAGCGATGATGTGGTCGAAGATGGAGCACGCTTGCCTAGGAGTAACCTATTCACTCTTGACTTAAAGACTCCCATTGATTGCTGAGACTTATGCACCAATATTTCATAGCCTTACCATAATAATTGAAAAAGTAACTCTGTTTCCTACGTTTAGACCCCTTAACATCTGAACCTTTGACATTGGAGAGAAGGACATTGGATATTATTAACTGACTTCCAAAAAAGGAGGAGGTTCTCAATTCGGTGGGTTTTTTTTTTTATGTATGTACACCGATTACTCCGAGTTTTCTGATCCGATTTATGTGATTCTTTTTTAGTTCAATGCAGTATACTTGCCATTTGGTTCCATAAAAATTTGATTCAGTTTGGTTCAGTAGTTTTTATTTTATGAGCATTTTTGCTTATTTCAATTTCTGCGTTGACGATGACGTCGTCCAAGTATCACCACTTAAAAGTAAAAAATAAAAAACTTAAAAAAAAAATATAACCGACTTCCAAACAAAACACTACAAAGAATAAAATAACCTTAATTTTGGTGTTAAAAAACAAAGAAACAAAACCAAAAACACTGACTTCCGAAATTAAGGTTATTTTATTCTTTGTAGTGTTTTGTTTGGAAGTCGGTTATGTTTTTTATAAAGGTTTTTATTACGCTAGTTAGTTCCCTTGGGATATTTTAAACCTACACGCTGGGAAAGTCACTAGTACAAGTTTATTTCCTGGTTCATCAAATGACTTATCCCGCTTCAGGCGGAGCAGGCGGAAGTGTCAGACTCTTACTGACTAAAACCCATCCGTGTTCCTCCTAGTGCCCGCCGCGTTCCAGGGCCGCGGTGACTCTTTCGAACTAATTTGCAATCCTGATAGACGGGCAGAGGCTAGTGCTCAATCTTCTGTAAATAGTATGAAGCAAAGTCCTTAGCAAAGCCTTCCTCTGTCTGTTTCTCCGTTTACCTCTTCTAAACCACGCAACGGATTTTAATACGGTTTTCACTAATAGAAAGGTCGATAAACGAGGAATAATTGTGCAAAATTTCATGTTCCTTGTCCTTGTAGTTTCGGCTGTGCGTTGGTATGTCGGTTTGTAAAAACAAAATGTCGTATCAAATAATTTGACAAACATCTGCTTTTTAACCGACGAAAAAACGGAGGAGGCTCTCATGTCGACACGTATCTTCATCATCATATCAGCCGAAAGACGCCCACTGCTGGACATAGGCCTCCCCCAAGCGTTGCCTCAACGACCGGTCCTGCGCGTCTCGCATCCATCGGCTACCCGCGACCTTCACCAGGTCATCGGTTCACCTTGTGGGAGGACTTCCAACGACGCGTACAGAGTAGTCCGATTTTGATAATTCTTTTTTTATTGGAAAGGGTATACCCCGAAGTCCCATATAAAGGAAAAAAAAATCCAACCGTAAGGGTAGGAAAATACGGAATGATTGATTGTTCACTCACTGATTGTAATGTATGACCACGCATAACTTTTTACAGAGAAGTCCGATTTTGATAATAATTTTTTTATAGGAAAAAAAAAGTACCTCGAAGTTGGTCCCATATAAATTTGGGAAAAAAATCCTACCTTAAGGGTGGGAAAATAGGGGTGATTTATTGTTCACTCGTTGGCGCCGACTCAAAATTATTTAGGTATACTTACATTAGTTTAAGAACTTAGTTATTAATGTTAAATTAAAAAGGTTTATTACTTTTTGTGGCTTTAATCTACTAATTATGACATGCTTAATTTTTGATTACTTTTTCGTGTACATAGATACAAAAGCGGACTTAAATTATCTACCAGTCAACCAAGGATGGTGAAGATATAACATGATAGGTTCATTGTTTAATCAGTTAACAGAAAAAGATATCAAAGTTTAAAAATATTACTATTATATAATGTTGTTGCTATTCTTAGAATAATAACGTCATGCATTACACGTTTATTTTATTTGTTTTAAAGAAGGGATACAAAATGAATGCTGCCGCTCAGTACGTCTACCATGAGTTTTATCAATCTATACTCGCTAGCGACTGTAGTTAAGAAAATGTATGACAACCTTTCAAAAAACAAGTTTCTAATTTATTTTTTTAGTTGTTAGCTAAAGTTTTACTTGCACCTTGCTTGCTTGTTAGTTAACAGCTTAAACAAATAAATAAGAAACTTGTTTTTTTTTAAGTTTTCATACATTTTAGTAACTACAGTCGCTAGCGAGTATAGATTGATAAAACTCATGGTAGACGTACTGGGCGGAGCGTGCGGGAGTGTCAGACTTACTGACTAAACCCATCCGTGTTCCTCCTAGTGCCCGCCGCGTTCCAGGGCCGCGGTAGGTGCCGTTCAAGAATAACGTAAGCACCAAAGGGGGTGGGGGGGTCTTCACTATGCTTATTTTTGATCACCTGTGGGGGACGGGGGGGTTTAAATGGTGATTACGTGAGCAACATTTTAGGGTTCCGAACAAAAAAAGATCACGCTTTCTTTCTCTCTCAACTCTTTCGAAATAGTTTCGACTATATTTTTATAAATAAGGCATTAGAATCGGGTCATTGATTTACAAAAGAACTTGTAACTTTGTATTTAGTGAGGAGAATTTTGGAGCTATCACTGACCCCCTTTTTAACCGACGAAAAAACGGAGGAGGTTCTCAAGTCGACGCGTATTAATTTTTTTATGTATGACCACGCATAACTTTTTACAGAGTAGTCCGATTTTGATGATTCTCTTTTTTATTGGATAGGGTATACCTCGAAAGTGGTCCCATATAAATTTGTAAAAAAAAATCCTACCCTAAGGGTGGGAAAATAGGGGTGATTTATTGTTCACTCACAGATTTTACCTACCCATGTTAGTAGTACTTAGTAGATTATAGCCACAAAAAATTATAAAATAAAAACTTAACAAAAAAATAGAGTCTGAAGTCGGTGTTAAATTACGAAGAAACAATCGAAAACATTTTTTGCTTTTCAGTTTTTTCGGAGGTTTAATTTTTTTGTTAAAAAGTTTTTCTTTTATATCACTCACGGTTGACAGGAAGAATTGAAAAAAAAACGTGTTGTGCCGACCAAGTAACATTAGATAAGGGCAGGAAGTTAATGATGACTAATGTTCTAATGGCAATTTCCTCTTCTTCCCCAGGTTCCTCACAGCATGGAAGCGAGTCGGTGACAGTAACAGTTCGGGTTTATTTATGAACACCTGTTTTTTGGCCGTCTGCGGCGGTGGACCACACCCGGTATGGTGTTAGGTGAGTCATTAAAATTTTTATTTCATGTTTTTTTTCCTATAAAATTGCAATTGGCCTAAAGCCATAATCAAATCGTTTCTGAGACGGATTAGACTGGGTGCGTTCCATTAAACACCACCGTAAGAGTTGATAGAGATTTAATAAAAATCAATTTCTCTGGTATTTGCCATCTTTTTAGGCGATTTACATCTTCCTGTGGTGTTAACAGATTCCTAGCCAGTTCATTTGTGTTTTTATTGATTCCTTCCTAATGTCTGGTACAAGGGCCTTTGCGAAATTCGATGCGGGTACGTCGAGCTTTTTTTTTAATCCTTACCCCTTACTAGGATTTTTTCCTATATCGTAGGAGTGTTTACAAACATATAACCTCACATACACAAACAGCCAGACCCGGAACAACTATCTGTAGGCCATACAAATATTTGCTCCGTGCGGGAATCGAACCCGCGACATGCAGTGCAGCAGTCAATCGCTCAATCACTACGCCAACCGTGCGATTATTATGATTCTAATATGATTCTACTAAAGTGGCCTTTTTAGACCCCCTTTTTTTAAGGATGTGAAGTCATCAAATGACTCCCCCCGCTCTGGGTGAAGCAGAAGGGAGTGTCAGACTCTTACTGACTAAAACCTATCCGTGTTCCTCCTAGTGCCCGCCGCGTTCCAGGGCCGCGGGGACTCTTTCGAATAAATCCCGCAACCTCGGCAGGCATTGGCCCTAGCGGGCCTTTTTATACCCCCTGGAAAGTTAAAAATATCTGTATCCTGATTTGCCCCTTCTAAATTCAGAATCGACCTCAAAACTATTGTAGTTCTACACTTAAATACTAGATGGCGTTGTTCAGACATCGGTAGATCAACAAAATGATAATAACATCGCACATATCTACATTTATTAATAAGGTCAACTTCATCAGCTGATAGTACAAACAAACTTGAATAGATGGCGCTAGTTATAGTAGTCGTTCTAAACGATGTTACGCAAAAGAGTATGTGCCGACAACACAGTGTGATCAGTAATAAGTGGGGTAATTTCCGTAATTATAAGCAGGGACCGTACAGCCCCAGTTATGAGTGAAGTCTTTCGAAGGGTTAACCCGTTTATGAGGTTACCTTATAATGATGTAACTGTTTTAATGGGTTTTAGCCTTGAAACCTATTGAAAGAGTTACATCATCATGATGTTAACCCATTTAAAATAAATAAAAAGTACCTAAAATAAAATACAATCAGTCAGGCCCTATTCACGCACGCAAACACACCACACCAAACACCACACCTCACACCACACCACACACCACACACCACACCACACACCACAATTACACACATATATGTTCATACACACACACGTAAGTAATTAAGTAATTAATAAATTGTAATTTTTAATACTTACTTTGCACCGCATCACACTTGTAAACGCAGCTCAACTACGGTGGTGACGGAAGTAACTGGTGCTTATAGCACAGGAGTCCTCTTAGTTTAAGCCCAGTTGCACATGTTTTGTATCTTGCCATTAACCGATGAAGTCCTCTTTAAGGTACAATTAATTGTAATTAGGTTTAAGTCTTGAACAAATAAATATTGTTTATTTAATGAGTTTTATACTTGAAACCCATTGAAAGGGTTACGCGATCGTTATGATAACCCATTGAATGGGTTCTACAACGTGTAACAGAATAAATGCAATACTTACTTTTACTCATTGTTATGAACAACTTTTACTTGGACGGTTTGTGACTACGATACGAATAGGAACGCTTCTTATAATCAGGGAGCATTTCAGTAACCCATTGAAAGGGTTTTCGATAAGGTTTTCATTTGCGCAAAACGGCCGTCGCTCAGCATAATGCTGGGACTCAAGTGCGAGACAGAGCCACAGCGCTGGTTTTCAGCGACAGCCGGCAATGACAATTTGACTTCAGTCACTAAGAAGGGATTTTTGAAAATTCAACCAAAAAGAGAAAATGGGAAAATGAATAAAGAGGAAAAATATAAAACCCCAAAATGACCTTTGCGTTCTTGGGCCGCGGTTACTCTGAACAATTCCGCAACTCTGGCTTTGTGGTCTGATTATTCTTTGCTAAGGGGCCGTTCAAGTATTACATAAGCAGAATTTTAGTAATTTTTACGCCCCCCCCCCCTCCCCTTTTCAGCGATAGTAATCATAGCTCTTACCACATCACTCCTATGCTTACTTAAGCATTGGTATAGTTTTTACTCGCGCGAGACCTATTTCCTCCACTTCTGTTATTTCTTACTAAATATCGCGTGAGAGTAAAAACAACTAACTAGCTTAGCTAGCTTTTTTTTTATAATTATGTCAAATTCAAATCTAGTAAGATTTGCAAACAAAAAGGGAAGTAAATATTGCTGACGTAATCGCCATTTAAACCCCCCGTCCCCCATGTTATCAAAAATAAGCATAATAAAGATCCCCCACCCCCCATTGGTGCTTACGTAATACTTGAACAGCCCCTAAACTTAATACCCTGTATCCTTTTCCCCAGTGTCCTACCCAAGGCAGCTGAAGTGTGTGACCTTCTCTCTATTTGCTGTCTTGCGCCTTGTGAGAATTACCCTTTCTTTTACCCCGCTTACGTAGATTACTCTAGTAGCGTAAATTACCCCAGTTATGTAGATTACCCTTTGCGCTTTTCATCGTAGTTTGTTTTTGGTCTGACTACAATTTTATTAATATTTTGACTAGATTTTTTAGAGCTAATGTTAAATCATGCTTTCATAAAGATTCCATTCGCTGAAGAATTAGTGTTTCTTACAGTAACCAGACAAGAAATATATACAACCTGTAACAGAATAAAGGCAATATCTCTTAAGGGTTAATTATACTCATCATTATGAACAACTTTCACTATGGGACCAACACCGAAATCGCGAAAAAAAATCGACTCCCCCATTTATGTGCGTATAACTCGACAAAATGTACTGAACAGCAGATTTTTTTTTTCGCGATTTCGTGATTGATCCCAAAGTAAAAGTTGTTCATAATGATGAGTACAATTACCCCTTAAGAGGTATTGCGTTATTTCTGTTACACGTTGTATATATTTCTAATCTTTTTTATTTCCTTTTCTTCTTTTTTTTAGTTTTTTTTTCTTTTTTTTATATCTATTTTTTATTTTCTTTTTTTTTATGAAAGCTTTTATTTTTTTATTATTGGCGTGTTTGTTAAAAGCAATGAATAGCAAATCATCAAAGTAACTTTATTTATCAGTTAGCTTATTACGTTTTCACGCCTAATTTGAATAAAAATAGTGATATCGGGGTGCCTATGTCGATCGATGCGAGACGCACAGGACAGGTCGTTGTGGCGACACTTGGGGGAGGCGTATTTCCAGCAGTGGACGTCTTTCGGCTGATATGATGAATGATATCAGCCTGAAATTGCAAATACAACAAGATACAGCGGGAGCAGGTCGTAGGCGTGTGTTCTCAAACACAGATGCACTGCCTTTTCCATCACTTTCATAATCCGTTGGGACGTTAATCCGACACGAACGGAGACATACCTAGTTCAGGACCAGCTTGTCTATTCTGTAAATAACTATTTCGATATCGAGCTTCACCTGAGTGACAAAACTCACAAAGTGAGCTTTATTTATTGCACACAACATAAAGGTCTTAATTTGAAACTCACTTCGAATTCTACTGTCGAGATACGAAAATGTTGTTAGAGAATACCACTACAGGTCGTAGGCGTGTGTTTTCAAACACAGATGCACTGCCTTTTCCATCACTTTCATAATCCGATGGGACGTTAATCCGACACGAACGGAGACATACCTAGTTCAGGACCAGCTTGTCTATTCTGTAAATAACTATTTCGATATCGAGCTTCACCTGAGTGACAAAACTCACAAAGTGAGCTTTATTGCACACAACATAAAGGTCTTAATTTGAAACTCACCTCGAATTCCACTTTCGAGATACGAAAATGTTGTTACAGAATAGCACTACAGAACAGCTTAATTTTCCGAGGCACGAGGGTATCACACTACGTACTTCCGAACTCAGGGCTGTCACAGAGAAATTCACCACCTGCCTTGCCTTTTCCAACTATATTGGGGTCGGCTTCCAGTCAAACCGCATTCAGCTGAATACCACTGTTTTACGTGGAGCCTACCAGACCTGCACAACCCAGTAATTGAGCACGCTGAAGTAGTTGCAAGAAGACTGAGCTTACGTTCAATGTCGAGCGTCACCAGTTTGGAGGTATGCGGAACAGAGAGTAAAGTCCCGCAAACCCCTATTGAAAAGGGAGGATCCTCCGTACAGGCGGTTGTCGTGTCTGGCGGGCAACTGCCCGATAGTTCATATTCGGGCTGATGTAAATGTTCAAATCGCACGGTAAACTCTGCTTGCGCAATGCAGGATTTCGACGTAGTAGTTCGCTGCTAGTTGGATAGATGGCGTCACGGTTCTTTTTGTGGCGATGTTGATTTTGCTCATGCAATGATGCTGCTACAACACGGTACTTCTTGGTAAGACTGGTGTCAGATTTACTGGCTTCTGACAATCCGTAACGACTGCCAAAGATCTACAAATGACAGCCGGGACCGACGGCTTAACGTGCGCACGGAGGCACGGAGGAAACTCGGTATGTTAAGATGGTTACCCATCCACAGACCAACCTTGCTAGCGTTGCTTTACCTTTAAGATCGACCCGTGCGGCTGTTATTCTTTGGCCACGATCTTCTCCTCCAAAGAAGATTAAAGTATTTTGAACAGACGTGATCAGCTGTAGCACGCTGAAAGATAACACTTATGTTATAGATAGGAAGGTCGAAAGTCAAACAGACACGCATGTGTCACGCACGTGCTTAAAAACGAGATTAAACTGGATAATGTATTGTGGAAAGCATGTGTTTAAGATGTGGGCACTGTAGAGTTGTATACGTCACCGGGTAATTGCAAACTCCGTAAGATTGTAATAAATCTTTAATAGATTATGAATTCTCGATATGTTATGAAAAAATCGTTTTGTATACAATACATCCCACCCGAATTCAATAGTTACCAACATATCTGTCTTATTAAGAAAAAAAATTTTACAGAAAAATATAAACGAATAAAAAAATACAAAGTATAAAATAACCTTAATTAAGGAAGTTGGTGCTAAAAAACAAATAAAAAACAAAACCGCAAACTGACACTAAGGTGTGTGGGGTTGTTAGACCTTACTGCCCACACGATAAGAAGAAGAAGACCCATCCACAGACCTATCTAGGCAAGCGTTGCTTAACCTCGCGGAATATATAAAATTCTTCCATTACTAAGAAGTGAGTGACTGACAGACAACGCACATCCGAAACTACTGGTCGTAGAAAGCTGAAATTTGGCATGTAGGTTCCTTGGGGAGTGTAGGGCAGCACTCAGAGAGGATTTCCAGAAATTCCTACGGGAACGGGAAAATACGGGATATGCGTACGAAGTCGCGGGCAAAAGCTAGTAGATACCTATATAATTCTTAGCTGAAATTAATTTCCTACCATTCAACTACTGCCTTAGGTATTTAATTAACAAATTAAATACTCCACGAGACCAATTATCTTGAAGTCGCGATCTTGGGGTTAACGAATATGATTATTAAATAGAAAAGATAATCCTAGCTAATCCGACCGTTATTCAGCTTAGAGGACAAAAAGAACCTTGGCTGATTGAGTAGGTTGCAAAATAATTGTAGATTATGCACCGAGGGGATAAAGCAGTGTCTTATGTCACGGATTCGAAAGTTAACTCACGAACGAAGCTAGGGTACTATACAAGAATGTTGAACACAGCGAGGGATTTGGACTGAATTTCATTATAACCTGCGGCCGGGCAATAATGACTTATTTTAGGTTGGGTTTGCATGACACAATATTATAATCTTAATATTTCGTGCAGGTGGTGTGAAGAACTGTTTAGTCCGTTAGTTACACAACCAAAAAAAAAGGTAAAAAAAGACAAGTTAAACAGTTTTATAATGTACAAAAAGCAAAAAAAAATAGAATCGTAGGGCGTAGCGTAGCGTAACCTGAGTAAATATGTAAATAGCGTTTATAATGACATGAATAAACGCAATACCTGAAAAAGGGCTCATTTTACTAATCATCAATAGATGGCGCTCTGACTGATCAGAACACATTAGGAAGTTTCTTACTAAACTAAAAATTCAATATATTTTGATTTTGTGGATCGATTGTAACGATAAATAACGAAAAGGTATAAAAATGATCACTTTTTTTGCCACGTATTAAAACTTTCACAAATAACTCAACAATTTTGAATGCTTTCGTGCATTTTATTTTTCTCAATAGATGGCGCTCTGACTCATCAGAATACATTAGGAAGTTTCTTCCTACATTTAAAAATTCAATATCTTTTGATTTTGTGGGTCGATTTTGATGAAATAAACGCTAAATGTTACTCAGGCTATAACTTAATATTTTTAAGTACTTAGATTTGGAATCCAATCTGTGGTTTATGCGTGATGCTCCCACAAACGCACAGACAAAGAGACAAAAATTTCAATAATTGCATTTTGTGTTTTATATCTTTCTCCTGACTTTTCTATGTAATTTTCATGCAAAAATATTCAATGTACAGACACGGTTAGTCTACGATTTTATTATATGTATAGATTATGAACTGCTTTTACTATGGGGCCAACACTGAAATCGCGAAAAAAAATCGACTATTATATCGCACTTAGCAGTAAGGTCTAACGACCCCACACACTCTAGTGTCAGACTGATATATTATTATATCTAGGGCATTAAGTCCGCATTTGCACAGTGTTTTACTAGTGCATAAAGGTTAAATAAATAAATAAATATTTATGTGCGCATAACTTGACATAAAGGATTGCCAGACGTGGGCCACAAAACAAATACTGAATTAATAAATTAAGAACTTGCTAAAGAAGCTGCTGCTGTGCTGTGCTGGGGTACCGTAGGGCAGACAGGAAAAGAGCCGCTGCATAAAGAAAGCCACCAGGCTAGAAGACGTCACTTTGAAAACCAAACATGTGAAATGGCAGTGGGCAGGCCACGTTATAAGAGAACAAAGGGAGAAATGAACCAAAAGGATCACTGAGTGGACCCCTGGGGTCAATACAAAAAGAACGCGAGGAGGACCGCTCAAGAGGTGGTCAGATGTCATACGAAGGGTGGCTGGAGCGCTCGGGGTCAGGGTGGCCAGAAATCGAACAGAATGGAAGGAGCTGGAGGAGGCATATGTGTCGGTAGGACACGCTGATGAGATACGGAAATGATGTGCTAAACCATATTGTAAATAACTATCAGCAATAAAGGCTCTTGAGGTTTGAAGTTGTACTCGATAACATGTACTGAATAGATGATTTGTTTTATTGCGATTTCGGCGTTGGTTCCATAGTAAAAGTTATTCGTAACACAATGATCCCATTTTAAGGTATTCCGTATATTCTTTTAAAGCACGCAACAACGGTTTTTGTTAACAATGGGGAATCATCAAATGACTCCTCCCGCTGTGGGCACATTGTGCGGTAGTGTCAGACTCTTACTGACTAAACCCATCCGTGTTCCTACAAGTGCCCGCCGCGTTCCAAGGCCGCGGTGACTCTTTCGAACAAATTCCACAAACCTGCTAGTCTATTCTGTAAGAAACTATTTCGATATCGAGCTTCACCTGAGTGATAAAACTCACAAAGTGAGCTTTATTGCACACAACATAAAGGTCTTCATTTGAAACTCACTTCGAATTCTACTGTCGAGATACGAAAATGTTGTTAGAGAATAGCACTACTGGAATGGATGGTTGCTGTTGAAACTCCTAACAATATAATGTGTAGCTTATACTGCATCGATAAATTGCATTAGTTATGTCTATATAGTAACAGTTAGCCAATTAAAAATACCTTGCAATTAATGCAAATTACTGATTTCCGTAAAAGGTTCCTATCAATCTTTACAATCAAGTATTTGTGCTGCTATTATGAAAGAGCTCGTCCGGGGAAGTATTTATTTATTAATATTTTACGCACACAATCGATCTTCGAGTGTCGATCATCAAAATTAAACGAACGGTGACACTGTTTTGCTACGTAAACGTTATTAACAAGTTTGTTTCACAATTCCAATGTATTATTTTACCTATTATTTTAATGAATTATTAAAAAAATATGTTGCGCCTTGAGGTAGTTTATGTCGGGTACATTAAGCGGACCGACTTTGTAAGACTACTGAAATGGCACCGTGTATAAAACCTCCACAACCAACTAACCGGGTAACACGCTTCTGATTCACAAATGACAGCCGGAACAAAACGTGCATCTTAAGGCACAGAGAAGTCTCCGCATGTAATGATTGGTCACCCATCCATTTACCGACCTTGGCAAACGTTGCTTAACCTTGAAGGTCGACATCGTAGCCACGAGTTCCTCCGTAATATTTGACATCATCGCTAACAAATACATAATTATTATGTTAAAATACTATATTATGTTATAAATCTTCATCTCTTTGGCAATCAGTAATTTTTAGCCGGTTTCCTATTAACCGGGGTCACTAAACTAACTCTTTAACGGCCGCACTCCGAGACTACTACTAAAAAAAATCGTATCCCTCTGATATTTTTACCCAACTTCAAAAAAAGACGAAACTCTCAATTCGGTTGTATTTTTTTTTTGTGTATTACCTAGGTAACTCCGTCATTTATAAACCAATTTGAAAAATTCCTTTCAAATTGGTTTAAAAAAATCTTTCATGTGAAAGGGTATGCTTTCCGATTGGTCCCATTTAGCTGTTTGGCTTTTTAAATCGAAATAGCTAGAATTCGTTTACTTAGATGACGTATTTGGTTTATCATCTAAGTAACGAAATTGCGTACTTATGTATTTTGCTTTCCTGCGACTTTCCAGTGATGTTGTTAGGTGTGGGTACCACTAAAAAGTGAAAATTAAAAAGCATTTTTACAAAAAAAAATACAACCGACTTCCAAAAAAAAACTCACTAAAGTAAAAAATAACTTTAATTTCGGAAGTCGGTGTTAAAATACGAAGAAACATCCAAAAGCACCGATGTTTTTTTTTTTGTAAATAAGCTTTTTGAATTGAGACGTTCAACAATATGATTATCTCGCGGCTTCGGCCACTGTGGCCTATCTCACACAAACCAGGAAATTTTCTCTTTAATTTAATTTAATTTAATTTTTTGTTAAAGCGGCAATAAAAATACACTGTCAAAATTTCAACTGTCTACCTATTACGGTTCTTGAGATACAGCCCGCTGACAGACAGACGGACGGACGAACCTACCATTTGAGTACGGAACCCTAAAAAAAAAGAACTAAGTGGAGCATATTTCAATTTTGATGACATTTTGTGCCTTTTGAACACTTTTAGTGCCAAGCACTCAACATATGGGTCGAACAATAATTCGTTCGTGTGCCCACAACCCGCATCTGGGGGGCTACTCTCTAACGAAATCCGTAGTTTCGGGTTAAGTTGCGGGCGTATTCTACTCCGTATCACCTACAGACTTACGATTAGTCCCGAACCCGAACTGAGAATGAATGACAACACGATTTCACAGTAACTGTCAAATCGTGTTATCATTAGTTCTCAGTGGTTAGGTGATACGAAGTAGAAAATGCCCGCCCGCAACTAAGCCCGAAACTACGGATTTCGTTAAGAGAGTAGCCCCCCTGAGTAGCTATAGATGACTTGTGTTCATGCGCGGGTTGTGGGCACACGAACGAAATTGTTCGACCCATATGTTGAGTGCTTGGCACTAAAAGTGTCACTTTAGTATCGTTCTTGGCACTAAAAGTGTATTATTCAAAATTAAGTATCGTCTCTGAGTACGGCAGTTAGCGTGTAATGAAGTTCGCGAAACATTAATTTATTTGTTTATGTTAAAAAAAAAAACATAAATAATTCATAAACTCATGTTGTTGACATTGTCCTAGTTTGCAAAAGACTTGGTTGCGTAAGTTTTAAATCAATGAGATAATAAAGATTATCTAAACATGCCTAGTAATCTAAAAATATATTTCAATAGCTTTTACCCGCAGCTTCGTACCCGCATATCACATTTTTCCCGTTCCTGTGGGAATTACGGGAAATCCTTTCTTTGTGCTCCAGTTACGGAGTATAGGGAAGCTTTACGCCATATTTTAGCTTTCTACGACCAGTAGTTTTGGCGTTGCGTTACTGTCAGTCACTCAGGAAGAATTTTATATTGATACTTACTAACTTTTGCGCGCAACTTCGTACGCGCATGTCACGTTTTTTCCCGTTCCTGTGGGAATTACGGGAAATCCTGTCTTAGTCCTCCCCTACACTCTCCAAGGAACAGTAGTTTCGGCTGTGCGTTGTCTGTCAGTCAGTAACGAGAAGATTTTATATAATGATTGATAAGAATCCCAATTTAAGCTTAATTGGATGCTAGAAAGTACATAAATGGATAACTAATTAGTAACCGGACGCACATACAAAAGAAGTAAGTAAATAAAAAGCTTAAAATAACTTAAATTGACACCAATATATTACCACTTATCATTGAAAGGTGGGTGTGTCACCAATTCTCCGTATGTCGTAGTCGAGTCGTGTATCGTTTATTATGGCAGTACATATTATTGTTACTATGAAATTGGTCAAAATATTTGCTCAGTAATCATTGCTTAAATTGATATTCTCAATGACGTTGAGGATAATGGAATTCTAGATCAAAGCCATGTGGACAGCAAAAATATTGCGATGTCTTCTGTCCATTGGATGAAAGGGTTTGCCCAATCTCGACAGATACATAAATCCGTTTTACGTGACCTTTATTCTTTCCCTTATTCGTGACCCTTCTTTAGGGTTTTATGAAATTAGCAAGGAAAGACATTCTCGTGGGAATGTTGCCAGTATTTGGGGTGAGTATGCAATGTTTTTAACAAGGCGGGGTGTAATTCATTGCACACCTTATTTTAAGGCCTCCTTTTCCTCCTTTCGACTTTTTTTTTTACCTTTGACCACAATCTCACCTGATGGTAAGCGATGATGTGGTCGAAGATGGAGCACGCTTGCCTAGAAGCAACCTATTCACTCTTGTCTTAAAGACTCCCAGGTTATAGCTATCTGGAAACACAGACTCTGGCAGGGAATTCCACTCCTTAGCTGTACGCACTACGAATGTGTTCCCAAAACGTTTAGTGCGTGTGGGTGGGATGTCCACCATGTACCGGTGGCGCATCGCCGTTCGTCTTGTGGTCCGATGATGGAACGGGCTTGGCGGAATTAAATCATGCAATTCCGTCGCACACTCCCCAAAATGCAAGCGATAGAAAACCGACAGGCCAGCAACTCGGCGTCGATGCTCAAGGCTTTGGAGCTTCGACTCGACGAGCCTGTCATTACCGATGATCCTCTTGGCTCGTTTCTCAATTGACTCAAGGGCATCAAGCTGGTATTTGGCAGATCCGTCCCAAAGATGAGAGCAGCACTCCATACACGATCGAACTTGCGCTTGATAGAGCTTGAGCAGCTGTTCCGGCGTGAAGTACCGTCTCACCTTTGCTAGGACCACCAACTTTCTGGCAGCCACTTGAGCCTTTGTCTCTATGAATGGGCCAAAGTATACACAATAAAGCAGCCTTCTTTTTTTTTTCTTTTCTTAGTTACTTGAAACCATAGTTTTGTATAACGTAGAAGCATATTTTCATTTTTTTTGTAAATGTGAGCACTATGGAGCCATTTACATATGTAATTATAGATTTCGTTATTAAATTAGTTTGACATGAACGAGCGTGGCAGTTGAGAGCTTGTCATGCTCACACAAATGTTTTGTTGATGGTGGCGGTGTTTTGGATCATTTGATTCCCTTCAAAATGGTTGAGTTAGATGGTGCTGATGCACGCGTCATGTTCGTGAACGGGCGCCGTCAGTTGAAACTGGTCATCTCTTACCTGCCACTGGCTTATTTGAATCTGTACCTGCATTTTGAATTGTTTATATGTTTTCTTGTTCTTTGCATTGTCCTCACATATAGAAGCAATCAATGTTAATGTTAACAAGATTTTTGTAACACATCACATGGTTTAAAAGAGTGTCCGTGGAGTTTCTTGCACGTTCTTCTCCATAGAGATCTACGCTTTGGAACGTGCAAATAGCTTCATGTTTTTGACTGACCGACGTTGACAATTCAAAAGTGCCTGTAAATGGTTTATTTGAAATATACGATTTGATTTTGATTTTGATTTTGGGTAGATGTTAACGTAACAGAACTTTCCATCCGCCATCTTGATTTTATTCTTTTCAATTAGAACATAATGTCACAACCAGTTCTGGGACCACAGATTGTTTAAAATAAATTTAACAGTACCGTATGATAAATTTGATAAATATAAATTTGCCGATACTATGATATTTGCCGTATGGTGTCGACCGGTGCTGTATGGTGCCGTAAAAGAATAATACCATCCCATCACTTCCCGTGGGTGTCGTAAGAGGCGACTAAGGGACTCACCAGAGAATGGGCAGCAGCATTCTCTGTAAAACGCAACACCATACACTGCGATCGCAAACCCGCCTGCCAAGGGTGGCGATTCTGTCAAACATTTGGGGGAGGCCTATGTCCAGCAGTGGACGTCTTTCGGTTGATATGATGATGATGCATTCGTTGCTGTAGCTTCAGCTATTTCAAAAAATATCTGATGATGTATGATAATATCCATGGGAAAATGTTATGCCTCAAGTTATATTTGTACTCTACAAAGGTGCTAATAAAATTGTTGCCAATCCCCCTTATGCAAACATGACATCATAAATCATTATATGTTGACAAACTGTTATTCAGGCGACCTCACAGCTTGTATAGCACGGCAGCAAAACTGAATAGAATAGAATACTATTTTTTATATGGCAAATTTTTACGTACGCTGTTTTGCCATATAAAAAAAAATAGCCTACGACCTATTCTCAGACCTACCAAAAATACACAAAAAATTCATAAAAATCGGTCAAGTCGTTTCGGAGGAGTTAAATAACTGGCACGCGTTTGACAACTATCTCACCTGATGGTAAGCGATGATGTGGTCGAAGATGGAGCACGCTTGCCTAGAAGTAACCTATTCACTCTTGACTTAAAGACTCCCAGGTTGTAGCTATCAGGAAACACAGACTGGCAGGGAATTCCACTCCTTAGCTGTACGCACTATGAATGTGTTCCCAAAAGGTTTTGTGCGTGTTCCCAAAATTTTTATTCCAATCCAATAAAACTACAGAATCTGTGAAAATTTTCAAAATCACTACCTATTACGGTTCATGAGACACGCTGACACGTAGAAAGAATAGACAGGCTGAGCCATCTCGCCATGAACCCCATGGTAAACAAACAAACATCACACTTCAACATTCGCGCAGTTCCGAGGCTCGCATAATAAAGTGCCCGCGACAAACATTAGCATTCATTAGCAATTCAATGTCAAACTGTTACGTTGATTGAGCAACCGCTTTATGTAATGGCTGCGTACTAGGCGGGACATTCCTGGCTTCTTCGCGACATATTATAAAACAAAGTCCTCCGCCGCGTCTGTCTGTTCGCGATAAACGCAAAAACTACTGTACCGATTTTCATGCTGTTTTCATCAATAGATAGTGTTTCTCGAGGAAGGTTTTAGTATATAACTAGCACTTCGCCCGCGACGCGATTTTCTTAAAGATCCCTATTTTTTTTTTTTTTTCAAATTATATACTAAAACCTTCCTCGAGAACTACTCTATGCATTAGTGAAAACAGCATGAAAATCGGTGCTGTAGTTTTTGAGTTTATCGCGAACAGACAGACAGACGCATCGGAGTACTTTGTTTCACATAATGTAGTGATAGTGATGTAGTGATTTGTCAAGAAAACAATTAGGGATCCTTAAGAAAATTGCAATGCGGACGAAGTCGCGGGCGAAGTGAGCACTTCGCCGCTTCTTTAATATTCTACACCAATCTACCATAGCCCAAATGTTGGGTTAGGGTTCTTACCGGACAGCCGGGGATTACGGAAGTCGCATAAGATCCCACGATCCCCGGCGTAGGTGAGAGACGGAACACCGGGGTGGTTTTAGTCAGTAAGAGTCTGACAGACCCCTCCGCCCGCCCCAGGGCGGAGGACATCCATGAGGATTTCCCCCCGTTAAAAAAAAAAGGTTCTTACCGGAAGCAGCTGAATACCAGTATTTAACGTGGAGCTATAGAGGTATGCGGAACAGAGAGTAAATTCCCGCAAACCACCATTGAAGAAAGAAAGTAAAAGAGTTATTTGCGCCAAGCATGACGCATACCAAAAAGAATAAAAATAAACAAAATTACAATTTTATAAAAGTTGGGAAGATATGAGTCACATTCGCGCAAAACGGCCATCGCTCAGCATAATGCTGGGACTCAAGTGCGAGACAGAGCCACAGCACTGGTTTTCAGCGACAGCCGGCAATGGCAATTACTACAGACAATACATGTACAGGCATCTAAAACTAATGAGATATCGGTGCTTTCGTTTTATATGACCAGCCGGTCTATTGTAAAGGTGCCTTGGATCTATCTGTAATGTGTTATAATAATTCAATGATAAAATAAATAAATAAATCATAATCATTTTAGCCGAAAGACGTCCACTGCTGGGCCCCAAGTCTGCCATTACAATAGTGTCAGAATGGTCTCATAATGATTTCATAATGGTCGATTTTGACAAGCTTGGTAATCAACTAATATAAAAGCGTCATTATTACTTTCCAATGGTCAACCACTGACACTCCATTGAAAGAAATGGCATAGAATGGTAATCTCGTACATAATGACAAATTAATAAATAATATTTTAAAACATATGTAAAAAAAATCTGGCATGACGACCATTATGAAATCATTATGAGACCAGTCTGACACTATTATAATAGCAGACTTGGGGCCCTGGACATATGCCTCCCCGCGCGCGTCGCCACAACGACCGGTCCTGTGCGTCTCGCATCCATCGGCTACCCGCGACCCCCACCAAGTCATCGGTCCACCTTGTGGGAGGCCTTCCAATGATAAAAAAACCGGCCAAGTGCGAGATGGCCTCGTCCACCAAGGGATACATTTTGGTTCCCTTGAGAGTGTCGAAATATGTATACGTTTTTTTGCGTCATAAACGGCCGTATCTTTTTTAGGGTTCCGTAGCCAAATGGCAGAAACCGGAACCCTTATGAATTCGTCATGTCTGTCTGTCTGTCCGTCTGTATGTCACAGCCACTTTTTTCCGAAACTATAAGAACTATACTGTTGAAACTTGGTAAGTAGATGTATTCTGTGAACCGCATTAAGATTTTCACACAAAATAGAAAAAAAAAATTGGGGTTTCCCCATACTTAGAAATTAAACTAATTTTTTTTTTCATCAAACCCTTACGTGTTGGTTATCTATGGATAGGCCTTAAAAATGATATTGAGTTTTCTAATATGTATATTTTTTTTCTAAACCGAATAGTTTGCGCGAGAGACACTTCCGAAGTGGTAAACCCAGTAACTTCTAAAATAAGAGAATGATAAAACTAAAAAAAAATAATGATGTACACAACCATGCAAACTTCCACCGAAAATTGGTTTAAACGAGATCTAGTAAGTAGTTTTTTTTAATGCGTCATAAATCGTAAACCGGAATTTACCTTTCATTCAATCAACTCAAATATAAAAAAAAAAACATTTAATTTCATAAATATAAACCTTTTGCATAAACCGTGAACAATTTTTTTCTAATAATAAATCTGTAATAGGTGCCTAAGTAAATAATAATTATAATTTATTCATTTCATTTATTTATTTATTGCTTCAAATATGGTAGGTACAAGTTCTTATATACAATATTAAGTAACACACATTTGGCCAATATATAGCAAGCAATAGTAGGTACAAGTTTTTACAAAAAATATTAATTACTAGGTTACCACATTTCGTCAATGTATATACTTATCAATTAAATATGTCTGTGCTTTATTGTATAAAATTTACAGGGACACTTTTGAAAGAACTCATCTATCGAATAAAAACACTCTTGTAACAACCACTTCCGCAACGTAACACAAAACTTATTGAATGGCAGTTGAGTAATTGACCTTGGCAAAGCATTGTAAATTAGGGGAGCCATATAAACGCAGCTCCGTATATAAAAAGTATCCTAAAAGTAAAAGTCCTATATATAAAGTTACAACGAACTACAAGAACTTATTAAGTTACTTGCTGCTACGGAACCCTTCATGGGCGAGTCCGACTCGCACTTGGCCGCTTTTTTTACGTTAACTTAGAACTCACAGGTTCAAGGGACTGACTGATTTCAACTCGATACCTCCACGCGTTCCCGAGATAAAGGGGAGACAGACGGACGGACAAAAAAGTGATCCTATAAGGGTTCCGTTTTTTCCTTTTGAGGTACGGAACCCTAAAAATAAAAAAAATATGAAAACAATTACCACTTTTTAGCTTTTGTGTATTCTGTTACACGTTGTAGATACACCTATATTTAATAATTAAGATTACTCCCATATCACGTTGCGAGTGTCATTTCGTCCCGTCTAAGCGTGAACTGTATCATTCTCCACGTGTTCTTATCGTTGGAAACTACCTAGAATTTAATTGGTAGTTTTAATTAGGAATTTATTTATAGACCTTCTCTGATTGATGACAATTCAGTATGACTGCACTCTGGAAAGGAAGTTGATTAGCTTCTGACGACACCAAAACACTCGATTTGAAAAAGAAAATTGAAAAAAAAAAACGTGCTGCACTGTGTCACGAAAGGTTCTATACCATAAACTGGAAAGTTTACGTGTCTTGTTGCCATATTTTTCTCCTTAATTTTGATTTTTAACTGACTTCAAAAAAGGAAGACGTTCTCAATTCGACTGTTTTTGATTTATTTATTGGTATTATTTGTTATTAGAGCGGCAATAGACAATACACTCGGTGAAATTTTCAACTGTCTACCAACTACGGTTCATGAGAAACAGCCCGCAGACGGATAGATGGAAAGCGGTTTAGTCATATGGTTCCCTTCCCTTCGGGTCGGGTACAGAACCCTAAAGGCGACACCCTTACCCTTGAAGAACTTTTTTTAATTATACATATTTAATTTGATCCTGATATACAGAAAGGGAGATCATATAGAATTTGTGGTAGTTTACAACCCTAATCTCCTCAAAGTTAAGGCTCCTTCTGGGTAAGCTCACTTTATCGTAGACTTTGTCTCTGTCATCTCTGACCTAGACTAGAGTCAGAGCAAACCCATCACAAATAAAAAAAAAATAAAAAAAATAGTACAAGTTCTTTTTGGTGTCTGAGAATCGTAAAGCCGTTGGTCCCGGCTGCCATAAAAAGATCTTCGATAGTCGTTACGGATAGTCAGAAGCCTGAAAATCTGTCTTCAGTCTTACCAAGAAGTACCGTGTTACCCAGTTAATGGGTTGCGGAAATCAGATAATCAGTCGCTACATGGAAAATACTGGTATTCAGCTGCATCCTGGTATACCACAATTTCTTTAGGCATTTGCGTAATTGCTCGAAAGAGTCACCGCGACCCAGGGGGGCTACTCTCTAAGCCCGAAGTCCGCAGTTTCGGGCTTAGTTGCGGGCGTATTCTACTCCGTATCACCTAACCACTGAGAATGAATGACGACACGATTTGTCAGTTAATGTTAAATCGTGTTGTCATTCATTCTTAGTTCGGGTTCGGGACTAATCGTAAATCCGTAGGTGATAGAGTAGAAAACGCCCGCAACTAAGGCCGCAACTTCGGACTTCGGGCTTAGAGAGTAGCCCCCCTGGAACGCAAAGAGCATTAGGAGGAACACGGATGGGTTTTAGTCAGTAAGAGTCTGACACTCTCACTCCCACACGCTCCGCACAGAGCGGGAGGAGTCATTTGATGATATCCCATAGAAAAAAGGTGATAGAAGGCTAGGTATATCCCGTACGCGTTTACTTGACACCTGGCTCGACACATTTCGAATGACTTTTTGAGGTTTTAATTCAAATTGAACCATTCGATTTCGTTGAAAATAATATAAACGCGTTAACATAATTCAAGCCTGGGGGGCTACTCTCTAAGCCCGAAGTCCGTAGTTTCGGTCTTAGTTACGGGCGTATTCTACTCCGTATCACCTAACCACTAAGAATGAATAACAACACGATTTTACAGTAACTGTTCGGGACTAATCGTAAGTCCGTAGATGGTACGGAGTAGTATACGCCCGCAACTAAGCCCGAAACTACGGACGGGCTAAGAGAGTAGCCCCCCGGGTGCTAAGTTAACGCGTACGGTTGGAGTTAGTTTCGTCAAAATATGACTGGTCTTTGGCAGCATCTTCTTAAGACTGGTAACTGACCCTAACATTTTTAGGAAAGTTTAAACACTGAGCTGTTTAATTGGTCGTAAATTATACAACTATCATAATTTCATAGCTGTTATTAATATTATAAAAGCCGGAGTAGGCCAAACTCGTTAGGCGCTGGCTTATGGCTGTTTTTGATGAATTATGTCTTAATTTTGGTCAAGTTTATTTTAAGGCGCGTGCTGCTTAATGAAAAAGTAGCTTTCTGGTCTAGCTTGTTCTAACAGCCTTGGAGCAGATAACGAACAATCTTTGTTGGTTAATAGAAATCTATGGAACCTGGATTTTTTTAGGGTTCCGAACAAAAAACTGAACCCTTATAGGATCACTCGGGTGTCTGTATGTCTGTCTGTCCGTCTGTCGTCCACTGGACCGATTCTGTTGAAATTTGGTACACATATGGACTTCTGTGACCCAAACACGGAATCGTTCGTAAATTATTAAATGTTGGTATTGTGGCCAGTTTTTTTTGTTTGAGATGGGTTTGCCCTTGACTCTAGTCTAGGTCAGAGATGACAGAGACAGAGTCTACGATGAAACGAGCTTATCCAAAAGGAGCCTGTGCACTCTAAATTTTAAGAGACGAGGGTTGTAAGCGTAAAACTCAGACGCGGGCAGGGAGTTCCACTCCTTTGCTGTGCGCATTATAAAAGACGTTTGGAAACGTCCGTACTTTATTTTTCATTATTTGTTGTTAAAGCGGCAATAGAAATACACAATCTGTGAAAATTTCAACTATCTACCTATTACGGTTCTTGAGATACAGTCCGCTGACAGACAGAGTAACAGGGTTCCGTTAGTTACGTCTTGAGTACGGAAAGGCCAATTGTACTAATTTTAAAACAAGAGTGCCAATTGTACTTATCCTTATAGGATCACTTGGTTGTCCGTCCGTCTGTCTGTCTGTCAAGACCCTTTATCTCGGGAACAAATGGAGGTATCGAGTTGAAATTAAAACGATGTACTCTGATCTACAGTCCCTTGAAGCTGTGAAAAAATCTAACTTCTAAGTTAACGTAACAAAAAGATACGGCCGTTTTTGCCGCTAAAATGTATATTTCGACACTCTCAAGGGAATCAAAATGTATAGGGTATATGCCGTTTAAAATTAGTAGAAGAATTGACTCTGAAACTAAACAACGTCAAATAGATAGGTTCATTCATCCACGCAAACACTTCAAATATATAAACAAGTTGGAACACATTCGTAGACAAAGGCAAATCGTGCACGGCGTGAATACATCAAAACGTGAACTTGTGACCTGGCTGTGACGTCTTACTGACAGTAGGGCGACGCTAGCGGTTAACGAAGTGTATTAAATGTATATTATTTATTATTGTTAAGAACTAGACGAAAATTTATCGACCAGGGTTGCAAAATTGTTTGAAAGCGGCGGTCCAGGAGGGCTACTCTCTAAGCCTAAAGTAAACAGTTTCGGGCTTAGTTGCGGGCATATTTTACTCCGTATGACCTAACCACTAAGAATGAATGTCAACACGATTTTATAGTTACTGTCAAATCGTGTTATCATTCATTCTTAGTTCGGGTTCGGGACTAATCGTAAGTCCGTAGGTGATAGAGTAGAATACGCCCGCAACTAAGCCCGAAACTACGGACTTCGGGCTTAGAGAGTAGCCCCCCCTGGAACGCAAAGGGCATTTAGAGAAACCCGGTTTGGGTTTTGTCTGTAAGAGTCTGACACTCCCTCCCTAAAACAAAAAGCTTTAAATCCTTAAGAGAAAACATGGCCGGCGAGACGTTGTATGTAAAAAGTCATATTTCGAGGTTTGGCTGTTGACTGTTTTCTCCTCTAATATTGGATATATAGCGTATGACACTCACAAATAACGTGGCTTACTATTGGTAAAAGAATTTTTAAAATCGGTACAATAGATCCAGAGATTACCCCCTACAAACTCACAAACTTTACCTCTTTGTATTATTAGTATGGATAACACTTTAAGCACGCGTATCATGTCTCCTCTTCACATGACCATACCGAGATAAGTGATTCCCATTCAACTTTTCAGTCACTGGCGCCGCTTTTAAACCTCTAATATACAGTAATTTCTCACTTTTTCCATTGTCATTCTTAATTGCACACAAAAACATACAGATCCTCCAAATACATAAAATTCGCATGTAGGTTTCATGGAGAGTTTTTTTTTTAAGGATGGGAAATCATCGAATGACTCCTCCCGCTCTGGGTGAAGCAGGAGAGAGTGTCAGACTCTTACTGACTAAAACCCATCCGTGTTCCTCCTAGTGCCATTTGCGTTCCAGGAGGGCTACTCTCTAACGAAATCCGTAGTTTCGGGCTTAGTTGCGGGCGGGCGTATTCTACTCCGTATCACCTACAGACTTACGATTAGTCCCGAACCCGAACTAAGAATAAATGACAACACGATTTAACAGTAACTGTCAAATCGTGTTATCATTAGTTCTCAGTGGTTAGGTGATACGGAGTAGAAAATGCCCGCCCGCAACTAAGCCCGAAACTACGGATTTCGTTAGAGAGTAGCCCCCCTGAGCCGCGGTGACTCTTTCGAACAAATTCGGCAACCCCGGCAGGCACTGGCCCTAACCGGCCCTGTCTTCTATGCTGAGGAGAGCACTAAGAGAGGATTTCCCGAAAATCCTACGGGAACAGGTAAAAACAGGACATGAGCGTACGAAGTCGCGGGTAAAATCTAGTAAAAATATAAAAGGCCAGCTTATGTACAAAATCGAAGATAATCCACAATTGCGTTTTCTTACTACAAATCTCAGTGCGATGAACAGATTTGCAAAAGAGGAGTGCAAAACAAAACTTAAAATTTCTCATCATTCCACCATACATTCATCTCAACATTCTCATCTCCGCTACATGCAATTTTACCTCATAATGATATAGATAAACAGTCTTCCTATATATCACAATATTGCAACGCCGCGTATTGACCCGATACACAACTCAGTATTCATGATCGTCACTCCATCGCATTGATAGCCGCTTATCGGCGCGCGCGCAGATTCCAAATACAAATTCCTGACAGCGAATACCTCATTCAGTGCATGACCGCCGAGCGGTTCACACGTTCCGTGTAAATGTCCGCGACAGACTTACGTATCGTCATCGAATGCTGGTGGATTTTATTCTACTACTGCATATTTTTAAACACTATCGTTGATTCAGTTATAAGGAGACTGCTGATTGGTATAGCGAATCTATGGGATTTGGACATCGAGGATGACTAAAGTGGAAATGCTGTGATAAACTAAAGAGACGAGTTATTTATTTATTTATTCAATCTGTGATATTAGTGTTGTAGTTTAGTTGTGTTGTTTAGTTTTTATTTTTAATTTAAAATGACGGAACAGGCTGGAGTTATTACTATTCATCAAGTAAGTGCTGTATTTTAATGATTTTGTTTATGTTATATTTATATAGTTGTTTGGTTTTGAATCATCACTCTTCGCGACTTGCTTCGGTTGACAGGATCGTGGTGCTGAGGAAACTCGGTACCTATGCTAAGATGGTCACCCATCCACAGACTAACCTTGGCAAGTGTTGCTTAACCTTGAAGATCGACCCGAGCATCCTCATATATTATCTAACACAAACAAAGTACGATCTCAAATCATTTAACTAAACCGGTTTTTAATATTTTAATGGTTAAAGGTAGACTAGCTATTGGCCACAGCTTTGGTTACGTTAAATTAAGCTGTAACCGACTCCAGGGTGGACTCTATCATGCCAGGGTTGTTCGAAAGAGTGACCGCGGCCCTGGAACGCGGCGGGCATTAGGAGGAACACGGATGGGTTTTAGTCAGTAAGAGTCTGACACTCCTTTCCAGTCCACTCCACCCAGAGCGGGAGGAGTCATTTGGTGATTTGCCATTCTAAAAAAAAGTAGGGTAAACTATCTCTACCAAAATTCGACAAAATCGGTTCGACTATTTAGGCGTGCAAACATAACGAACTCATTTGCAATATTAGTTAGAATTTCGAGTCTGTCCGGTCATTGCATTTGCAATATTAGTTAGAATTTCGAAACTGTCCGGTCATTGCGTTTGCAATATTAGTTAGAATTTCGAATCTGTCCGGTCATTGCATTTGCAATATTAGTTAGAATTTCGAATCTGTCCGGTCATTGCATTTGCAATATTAGTTAGAATTTCGAATCTGTCCGGTCATGTCGTCCGGCTCTGGTTTTGGATGTTGGTTAAAAAAGAACTAGATGATTCCTTTTTTTTAACCGACTTCCAAAAAAGGAGGAGGTTCTCAATTCGGTGGGTATTTTTTTTTTATGTATGTACACCGATTACTCCGAGGTTTCTGATCCGATTTATGTGATTCTTTTTAGTTCGATGCGGTATACTTGCAATTTGGTCCCGTAAAAATTTGATTCAGTTTGGTTCAATAGTTTTTATTTTATGAGCATATTTGCATATTTCAATTTCTGCGTAGACGAAGACGTCGTCCAAGTATAACCACTTAAAAGTGAGAAATAAAAAACTTTTTACAAAAACAATATAACCGACTTTCAAACAAAACACTACAAAGTAGGTATTAAATAACCTTAATTTCGGAAGTCTGTGTTAAAAACAAAGAAACAATCCAAAAATACAGACTTCCAAAAAGGTTATTTTATACTTTGTAGTGTTTTGTTTGGAAGTCGGTTATGTTTTTTGTTTTGTAAAAAAGTTTTTTATTTGTTACTATTGATAGGCACACGTTTGGCCACTATCTCACCTGATGGTAAGAGATGATGTGGTCGAAGATGGCGCACGCTTGCCTAGAAGTAACCTATTCACTCTTGACTTAAAGACACCCAGGTTGTAGCTATCAGGAAACACAGACTGTGGCAGGGAATTCCACTCCTTAGCTGTACGCACTATGAATGTGTTCCCAAAACGTTTTGTGCGTGTGGGTGGGATGTCCACCATGTACCGGTGGCGCATCGCCGTTCGTCTTGTGGTCCGATAATGGAACGGGCTTGGCGGAATTAAATCATGTAATTTCGTCGCACATTCCCCAAAATGCAACCGGTAGAAAACTGACAGGCTAGCAATTTGGCGTCGATGCTCAAGAGTTTGTTTAGACTTTGATTTTGAATATTTTAGTGGTTAAAGGTAGACTAGCTTTTGCGAGCGGCTTTGCTCTCGTTAAAGTAGGCTATACAACGTGTAACAGAATTAACGCAACACCTCTTAAGGGGTCATTGTACTCATCATTATGAACAACTTTTATTATGGGACCAATCCCGAAATCGCGAAAAAAAATCAACTGTTCAGTACATTTTGTTGACTTTTTTTCGCGATTTCAATGTTGGTCCCATAGTGAAAGTTGTTCATAATGATGAGTTCAATGACCCCTTAAGAGGTATTGCGCTTATTCTGTGACACGTTGTATAACTCTTCATCTTTCTTCTTTTTTTTATAACGTCCAGTGGCTCCAGGCTCTCCAGGGGCTTTCAATCTCTACCAAAATTCGTCAATTCAGTTCGACTATGTAGGCGTGCAAACATAACGAACTCATTCGCATTTATAATACTAGCTGACCCGCGCACTGCTCCGCTCCTATTGGTCTTAGCGTGATGATATATAGCCTACAGCCTTCTTCGATAAATGGGTTATCTAACACTGAAATAATTTTTCAAATCGGACCAGTAGTGCCTGAGATTAGCGCATTCAAGCAAACAAACAAACTCTTCAGATTTATATATTAGAATAGATTATGAAAAATATATAATTAAAACCCTCACAGTAAGCCCTTTCATTTAATATGACACACGATAGTATTGAAAAGCTAAGATCAATAGGAGCGGAGCAGACGAAGTTGCGCGGGTCATTTAAAAATAAATGGTTTTGAAGTTATTCAAGAAATAATCTCCGAATCTACTGAGCCTACAATTTTGAAAAAAAATGGAGATAGTAGAAAACCACCACCAGGAAAATATAAGAAGTCTATAGTGTTAAAATAACATGTTAAAAAAAATTAAATTCGTTCGGACATTTTGCACGCGAGTCCGTCTCGCACTTGACCAGTTTACCATTGATAGGCACTTGTTTGACCACTATCTCACCTGATGGTAAGCGATGATGTGGTTAATGTCGTTCAATATTAGAGTCTTTAAAAATTTTGCCTTTTTTCTATACGACACTGAGTGTATTTTATTTTAATCGCTTCTGACAATGACCTTTGGATTAGATTCAATGTCATGTTTTAATTCAACTTACTAATAGACTCACCCTGTATTCTCAGTCCTCCGACCAGAGTCACTGGCCTAATTTTTACAATGGTTTGAAGTATTCACATAGAGTTCGTGCCGGTAGCCCGATGCTAGAGAATGTCTAAAGTGGGTGATAGACGTACGAACTTATAGTACGCGGTTTTTCAAGATCGCGAACTTACTCGGCTCGACGTCGGTGATACACGTGAAAGCTTGCTCATTACTCTGGTACCAGAGGGACTGCGATGTCGTCAATGGAGGACACTTTTTGTTATTCAGGAATATAATTTCATAATAGCTAGACAGGATACTTGAATGAGAAAAGCAAAGAAAAGAATTCTTATAATAATTAGTGTGCATAGCTTCGAAAATCAGTAATTTTTACAACACAATCGCACTCGACGTGTCACAAAACTAAAGTAATGGCTCGCATCTGTGCGGGCCAAGGCGAACTACGAGCAAAATTTCAACGTATACTTGCGGTAACCCACGAGCGAAAAAGCTCGTCGAGCTACAAGTACGCGTACTTGCTCGCACGTCTATCACCCACTTAAGATTTGATCTTGGTAAAACCGTGCGAACGAAGTCGCGGGCGAAGTGGAGCTCCACATCTTGATTGATTGGTCCAAGCCGAGCCAGACGGAGATGAAGTCGTTAAAGACCTAAGGGTCAATTTCAAGATTGTTACGACGTCTGTGTCGTCAATCTTTACTGATAACATCGTAGAGTCAGCAACAAAAGCTGATTAACAGTTCAGATTTATAAATATTAATTTTTGAACAAAATGTTTCACACTAGCACTTTGTCCACTTATTCAAAATAATATATAGCCATGTTACTCAGTGATAATATAGCTTGAGACTCGAAAAGAATTAAAAAATCGGTCCAGTAGTTTTTTGTGTTGGTGTAAGTATTACAAACAAAGCTGGGACCTATTATTTAAATGAAATCTAATGCATATAAGCACGAAATTAATTAATTTAAAATGATAGTAATTTTTCGCACATGACTACTTTACCTCCAAATATCTCGACAACGTAACACTTTAGGGCACCATGTTGCCAACATTTTTTGTTCATTTACTTGCTCGTACGTCTCATCATCATCATATCAACCGAAAGACGTCCACTGCTGGACATAGGCCTCCCCCAAGCGTTGCCACAACGACCGGTCCTGTGCGTCTCGCATCCATCGGCTACCCGCGACCTTCACCAGGTCATCGGTCCACCTTGTGGGAGGCCTTCCAACGTTACGTCTTCCGGTACGCGGTCGCCACTCCAGAACTTTTCGGCCCCATCCACCGTCTGTTCTGCGAGCAATGTGCCCTGCCCACTGCCACTTTAGTTTGGCGATCCTTCGGCTTATGTCGGTAACCTTGGTTCTCTTTCTCTCGTACGTCTATCACCCACTTAAGGCTTGTATTCATGCCAATGACCTTGTACATATAAACGGAGCTAACAACCCCTCTACGCGCCACTCCGCTACCCGCATTTTTAATTTTTATAGTAATGCACAAACATGTTTTTAAAAAGTAATAAAATCAAATAATTTTCGTTTGTATTGCAAAGCAGTAAATATATTTTTTATACTCTATTGATAAAAAAATGAAGGAGTAAAATGGTTTCATCTCAACGATTTAGAGGTGATTTGGTGGTTTTTTTTGTTATTATGTGATACCGATAAATAAATCCTGGCTACACCAAATTACGTATCATATCATGTAGATTACTATCACCATAGGCACTAGTCTCACCGCCGGCGATCAGCGAGTAGCGAATAAAGCTTCTAACTCGAAACAGTTGGCGATCAGCGAGTGAAAAGTTTCGATAGTTTTGTTGTTCTGGACCGCCAAGCGAGCATCGCTGAGCGAGTACAATCTTTAATAGCTCTTGTCGCTGTGATCAACTAGAGGTAGCACACGCCGGCAGTGTGAACAGCCAGCTATCGGCTATGAATGTATGACGAGATCTATATCTTTTGTCCCTTTCCTCAGCGAGCAAATGGTCGATAGCTACTCGCTTCCTCGCCGGCGGCGAGACAAGTGCCTTAAGAGGATCAGTGTTCATCGATGTTTGTCGCTGACGGTACAAGCGGCCACGTGCATGTCGTATACGTATGCTATTATTTACTTATTGTGTTTGTCTTTAATAGTCAATACAAAGTGTCAACAAAATAATGCCTCAAGTAGGTTTTATTTTCCGGGTTCAGTCGGTTTGTTGTGTAAATATACAACAAGTAACAGTATTAACACAATACCTTTTAAGGGGTCACTGTACTCATCATTATGAACAACTTTTATTACGGGACCAATCCTGAAATCGCGAAAAATCAGCTGTTCAGTACATTTTGTCGAGTTATGCGCAAATAAATGTATGGGGGAGTCGATTTCTTTTCACGATTTCAGTGTTGGTCCCATAGTGAAAGTTGTTCATAATGATGAGTCTAATGACCCCTTAAGAGGTATTCCGTTTATTCTGTTATAAGCGTTGTATATGTATTATGTAGGTACAGTTATTCTAAAGTAACTACAAAACATTATTGAACAACTAGACTAATAAATTCGCTTATAAAAACAAAATAAATCGTTGGGCATCAAAAAAATCATCCACATCGCTGTCAGTGCTCAGGGGGGCTACTCTTTAAGCCCGAAGTCCGTAGTTTCGGGCCTGCAACTAAGCCCAAAACTACGGACTTCGGGCTTAAAGAGTAGCCCCCCAGAACACTGGCAGCTGCTAATTCTTTAGCCAAAGAAAAGCCCAGCCCTCTGGTGACGTGAACAGTCAGTTTCATTGATGAAATTGAACGTCACCTGATGAGGCAGCTATTCACCACTACCACCACTACCTAGTCTTGAACTTGGAAAATGTCGCAAAGGTATTACTCTTGCCATGTATAAATACTCGTAAATGTGACAAATTATATAATATGCATATTATACTATGTAATTTATATCGATATGCGGACATAAACGAGTAAAAATTGGCAATACATCAACATTATTGGTTGCTGAAAATCATGAATAATAAAAGTGATAATCAGACTGCAATCTATAATCTATACTAATACTAGCTGAGTTGCCAAACGTTGTTTTGCCATACAAAAAAAAACCCTACCACCTTTTATCATACCTACTGAATATACACACAAAATTTCACGAAAATAAGTCGAGCCGTTTCGAAGGAATTCGGTAACAAACACCGTGACACGAGATTTATTTCGCCCGCGTGGTCTCTAGGGAACATACTCCCGGGATAAAAAGTCCTTTCTCAGGCTCTAGACTTTCTGTGTACCAAATTTCATTTAAATCGGTTCAGTAGTTTTGGCGTGAAAGCGCGACAGACAGACAGAGTTACTTTCGCATTTATAATATTACTAGCTTCTGCCAGCGGCTTCGCCCGCGTGGTCCCTAGGGAACATACTCCCGGGATAAAAAGTAGCCTATGTCTTTTCTCAGGCTCTAAACAATCTGTGTCCCAAATTTCATTTAAATCGGTTCAGAAGTTTTTGCGTGAAAGCGCGACAGACAGACAAACAGATAGACAGACAGAGTTACTTTCGCATTTATAATATTAGTAAGGAAGTAAGGATAGTAAGAATATTAGTAAGAATTATCAAGAGGTAAAGGTTGTGGGGGGTAATCTCTGGATCTACTGAACCGATTTTGAAAATTCTTTTACCAATAGAAAGCCACGTTATTTGTGAGTGTCATAGGAAATATGTTAACCCGAAAAATACCGCCTAACGAAGTGGGCACGTGTCAGCTAGTTAAATATATATCTGCTGTAGAAAAACTATAGCTTGAGAATGTTTGTTGTTTAAACCAAAGATCCTATCAACCAACAACTATTGGAGGAACTGAAGAAGACAGCACTAAGAATTGCCAAGGCAAGAACAACCTTTGCACAGCTCCGTCCTGTATGGCAATCAAGGAAATTGACCCGAAGAGTAAAACCCAAAATATTCCGGTCCAACGTAAAAACTGTTTCTGTACGGATGTGAGACGTGGAAGGTCACTAAGGACATCTCGCACAAACTCCAGGTCGTTATCAACCGATTTCTTCGTCGTATCCTCGGTGTTTACTGGCCCGAGAAAATTTCCAACCAAGATCTGTGGGTACGCTGAGGTGAGACTCCGATCGACCAGCAGATCAAACGCCGCAAGTGGAACTGGATCGGCCACACGCTCCGAAGGGATCCTGAACACATACCGAGGCTAGCTCTAGAATGGAATCCCCAAGGAAAGCGTTAACGTAGTCGCACCAAGCAGGCCTGGCGCCGGACGATCATTGCTGAAGCGAAGCAATTAGTAAAGACCTGGAGCGAAATGAAGCGCGAAGTTCAAGACCTTTCGGGATGGCGGCGCACTGTGGACGCCCTCTGCCCAATCTAGGGTCACAGGAACATAAGTCAAGTCTGTGTGGCAACGTATAAAAATATTTTGTTAAAGGCGGAAACCCACCGCGGCGTACGGAAAGGCTACGCACGTGTGTGAGGCTTTTCCACTGCAACGCACGGACACGCTACGCATGAATTGACATCATTGGTACACGCGTGGCTTGCTCGAATATGGCACTCACATAGCTCAATGCTGTCAACGCCATGCACGCTGTGCACTCGGTACACGCTATACACGAATTTTAACCCACGACTATGTCAAAACCATATTCTTGCAAAAAAACGTTCGTAGTCTCTCCGTGTGCCGCGGTGGGCCACGCTACATTTGTACATAGTCGTGGGCGTGTAGCGTGTACTGCAGTGGAAACGTAGACCCACGTTGTCAAACTAATGAACCCACGCAGCTAAAATGCGCTGCGTGCCCGTGCACAGCGTGCACTGCGGTGGGTTTGCGCCTTTATGCAAATGTAGAAACACTGGTAAAAACCCATGGTATTACTAAAACCTAAATAGAAATACAGATTTATATTCAAATAACGTCCCACAGTAGCTAATTATGATAATAATATAAAATTAATGGGATCTTCTCACATAAAAACTTGAACAGGCATCGTTAATCTTGTTAAAAAATAATGATGTTTAAAAACAACCCAATAATAATAACAATTAACAATCATATAAGATTTATTTCGCCTTCACCCAATTTTTTCGCCCCACTTACCCCACACACCGTAAAATAAAGAAAAAAACCTTACAATAAAGTAAAATAAGGGCGAAAGCGGAAAATCTATACTTTACTAATATATAAAGCTGAAGAGTTTGTTTGTTTGCTTGAACGCGGAACGAGGAAGGCTATAGGCTATATATCATTACGCTAAGACCAATAGGAGCGGAGCAGACGAAGTTGCGCGGGTCAAATAGTCCTAATATAGGTATATAGGACTAGTTGACCCGCGCAACTTCGTCTGCGTCACAATTTTCATTACCGCTCTGCTCCTATTGGTCTCAGCGTGATGATATATAAGCCTTCCTCGATAAATGGGCTATTTAACACTGAAAGAATTTTTCAAATCGGACCAGTAGTTCTTGAGATTAGCGCGTTCAAGCAAACAAACAAACAAACTCTTCAGCTTTATATATTAGTATAGATTATTTGTGAAACACCAACAACTTCTTAGGCACTAATGTATGAAGCAGCAGATTTTTTTTTTCGAGTTTTAAGGGTTGGTCTCGAAGTAAAAGTTGTTTATAATCATGTGTACTTTCACTGCCTAAGAGGTTGTTGGTGTTTTACAAATAACGCTGTATAATTCTTCCGTTACTGAGTGAGTGAGTGACTGACAGACAACGCACAGCCGAAACTACTGGTCGTAGAGAGCTGGAATTTGGCATGTCTACAGTCTACAGACACTGAGACAGGACATAGGCTACTTTTTATCCCAGGAGTATGCTCCCTAGGGACCACCCGGGCGAAGCCGCTGGCAGAAGCTAGTTTTCTATATTAGGATGTACGTTCGGGCTGATTCTGCAACTCCATTGCACAGACAGAGTTACTTTCGTATTTATAATATTAGTAAGGATAAGTATTAAAGCCCTTGGGTTTTTCTTAGAGTCATGTAAAACCTGACTAAGGGGAACTACCGTGTTACCTGAGTATCATGCGACACCACATTTTTGCTTACGTACATATTGAACTAAGAGATCATTATTTGCACTGTTAAGAGGAAATACGGACGGCGAGACTTTGTATGTAAAAGTCATAATTCGAGGTTTGGCTCTCGACTGTTTTCTCCTCCAATATTGGACCGATTTAAGAGATATTTCACAAACTGAATGAGAACAAGGAATAAGGAACACTGGACCGATTCTGTTGAAATTTTGTACACATATGGACTTCTGTGACCCAAACACGGACGTAATACGTAAATTATAAAATTTTTAGTGTGGGGGTATGGCTGTAGCAGCAATAGAAATACACAACCTGTGTTAAGGCTGCTCTCTCGAGAAATGCTTAAATACAGCGTGCACATGAAGCAACTTTTCGTCGGCATTTACTGAGAAATTACATCTGAAAGAAATTGGGTGGTAATCTACATGATACGATACGTAACTTGGTTTAGCCAGAATTTATGTATCGGTATCACATAATAAGAAAAATAACACAAAATCACCTCCAAATCGTTGAGATGAAACTATTTTACTCCTTCATTTTTTAACAATAGTCTAAAAAAAATTATCTACTGCTTTGCAATACAAACGAAAATAAATTAGGTTTTGTTACTTTTTTTAAATATGTGTTATTTTTTATAATAAATTAAAAATGTGGGTAGCGGAGTGGCACGTACAGGAGCAGTTAGCTCCGTTTATATACACAAGGTCATTGGCATGTATACAAGCTTTAAGACAAGAGTGAATAGTTTACTTCTAGGCAAGCGTGCTCCATCGTTACACCATCGCTTACCATAGGTGAGATAGCGTCAAATCAAACGTGAGCATATTTAAAAAAAAAAAACCTCGTGAAAAATTCACGTGTCTACCTATTAGGGTTCTTGAGATACAGCCCGCTGACAGACAGTCGGACGGACGGACAGCGGAGGCTTAGTAATAGGGTTCCGTTGGTTATCTTTTGGGTACGGAACCCGAAAAATTGGAGCTAAAACGATCTCGAATTTGCTTTTTATGAATATTTACATATCTATTATGCCGATTACGGTAAAAAATATGACTTCCGGCAGTCATGGCCACTTCTCGACATTCACCTTGAAAATGACAACAATCATTAATTTACACATGTCGCATTTTTATTCTCAAAACCATTTTATTTTAATAACTCAATTAATTATGTGAAAATTTTATGTTATTGACTTTAGAGTCGACTCTAGGGGTCACAGCTCAGTTGTTCTAAAAAAACACCGGCCAAGTGCGGGTCGGACTCGCACACAAAGGGTTCCGTACTTTACTTTTCATTATTTGTTGTTAAAGCGGCAATAGAAATACACAATCTGTGAAAATTTCAACTTTCTACCTATTACGGTTCTTGAGATACAGCCCGCTGACAGACAGACGGATGGATGGACGGACGGACAGTAGAGGTAATAGGGTTCCGTTGCCCTTTGGGTACGGAACCCTAAAGAGTGACCGCGGCCCTGTAACGCGGCGGGCACTAGGAGGAACACGGATGGGTTTTAGTCAGTAAGAGTCTGACACTCCCGCACAATGTGCCCACAGCAGGAGGAGGGATTTGATAATTTCAAAAAAACCGGTCAAGACAGAGTCGGACTCACGTGTAAAGAGTTCTGAACAATTTTTTTTAACATGTTATTTTAACAATATAGACTTCTTCTTATCTTAGGCCTTTAGTGTGGGATGCAACATGTGTCGATACCCTTGCGCCATCCCATCTTAGCACGGCGGGCTGTGCTGGGGCAGCTGCTGCAGGTGCAGAAAACCTCAAACGGCAAATATAACAACTTAATTGGGAGTTACATATTTGAGCCGTTTGGCGTTGAAACACTAGGCCCATGGGGTCCGAGTGCGCATCGAGTCTTTCGGGACATCAGTAAACAACTTGTCGACTGTTCACGTGACCAGAGCGCTGGACTATTCTTCGGCCAAAGAATCAGCATTGCCATTCAACGCGGCAATGCTGCCAGTGTTCTGGGCACTTTTGCCATTGACAGCGATGTGGATTATTTTTTTGATGCCCAATGATTTATTTTCTTTTTATACGCGCTTGTACATAATTTCGTGTTAATTAGTGTATATAGTTAGTTAAGTTTGAGCTTGAATTAAAGTCTGGAATAGGTAAAGATCTATTATCTCTATGTTATTTTTTTTTTTTTCAAAACTTTAAGCTCTGTGGTTTCGGAGATAAGGGGGGAGAGTTATATAGGGGTGTTCATGGGGGCTACTCTCTAAGCCCGAAGTCCGTAGTTTCAGCCTTAGTTACGGGCGTATTCTACTCCACATCACCTAACCACTAAGAATGAATGACAACACGATTTGTCAGTTATTGTGAAATATGGTTTTAGACATTTATTTATCAAAAAACAGAATACAATTATTCACTTATAATGAGAAACACTGGTTACATATCATAAACGTTCCTTAGAACGAGGATCGGAACGGTATTTTTGAAGTTATAAGTACAATAGTGTTAGTCACTAACTTATCCCTATGTTAGTAATTGAGACTATGCTAAAAGACATCGAGTTTAGAAGATGTTTTTTATTTTTGTTATATTTTTACTTTATGTAGGTAATCTGCAATGTATCGAGACTGAGTCCTTATTACGTATCGAAACACAGTTTCTATCATGGTTGCTATTGAAAATTTTGAGTTTTATTCGTTCAACATAGTGTAATTAATTTGTAAAGTTATGTCTAACACGTACATAAAAACGAATATCGGACCAAAACCGCCGGGCGTATTTGTATGAAATTTGCACTATCTCAAAGACAATTAAATTATCTACATTATGATATACTATACGGCTTTTTTTTTAGTCTTGGAATAATAAGGTATGTACAAAAAACTACTGAATTTTGGGTCCACAAGTGGTTTTGTTCTCTCAATTTCACTGGCGTATGTCGTCGCCTGAAGCGTCAGAGCTGTCATCGTTAAACCGACCAATGGAGAGCGTGCTCACGACTCGTGCCGGTTACGGCCACCTATCATCACCGCGCCTTTTCCCAGCTTCGGATCTAGTGGGGGGTTGACCCCCCACTAGATCCGAAGCTGGGGGGCTACTCTCTAACGAAATCCGTAGTTTCGGGCTTAGTTGCGGGCGGGCATTTTCTACTTCGTATAACCTAACCACTGAGAACTAATGATAACACGATTAGACAGTTACTGTGAAATCGTGTTGCCATTCATTCTCAGTTCGGGTTCGGGACTAATCGTAAGTCTGTAGGTGATACGGAGTAGAATACGCCCGCCCGCAACTAAGCCCGAAACTACGGATTTCGTTAGAGAGTAGCCCCCCAGGGCACGAGCCCCGGGGGGCAAGTTGAAGAGGCGCCAAATTAAAATATTTAAAAAGAACTTCGATGTGGTGTGCTAAAAATTCCGGGCTCACTTCGCTCGCCCATGAATTTTACACTCTCTTGGATGACCTATTATGAGCATTTTTAGCATAAAAGCTTTTTCTTATTCCCGTTGACTCCATCGTCGTAACTCCATTTTTGTTACAATCCTAACCAATTTGATGGAAACCTAATCCATTGCTTTGTATATTCGAAAAATTCACATCACATAGCCGAAAGCTACGCACTCTGTAATCAAACTAAATTACATTGGCCACAATTGTAAGCGCCCAATGTACATAATGCAGGCAACCACTGTGCCTATGTGTGTGTTGTATAGACGGCAGCGGCGGGTTTGATGACTTACTTTCTTAAGTTCCTCCTAGATGGGGCAGAGGGCGGCCACAGTGCGCCGCCATCCTGAACGGTCTTGAGCTTCGCGCTTCATTTCGCTCCAGGTGTTTCCTAATTGCTTCGCTTCTGCAATGATCTTCCGGCGCCAAGTCTGCTTGGGGCGACCACGTTTACGCTTTCCTTGGGGATTCCAGTCTAGGGCTTGCCTCGGTCGGCGGGTTTGATATTTATAGCGTTTTGGAAACCTCAAATGCGTAATTTGTTAAAAAAGAAACATTGAAAATTTTGATCATGTTGATGGATCTTCGTTAAGGGTCTTTTTTCACCTAATACCTACATAATAAAATTAATCACAAACGTGAAAGAGAGGGGGGCGCCACTATCAAGTTTCTGCCCCGGTTCGGAAAAATCGTAGATCCGGGGCTGCCTTGGCCACGTGTCTCCGCTTACTTCTCCAAAACTAGGCAACGGATTTTGATACGGTTTTCACGAATAGAAAAAGCGATAAAAGTGGAAGGTTTGTGGACATGATCTGCAACTTTACGAAGCTGGGGCGTGTCGCTAGTTATCTTTTTATAAGGAAACTTGTTGACCCCACCTTGTACTTAATTGTGTCACGTTTTTATCGTATACGCATTATTCTACAATCGAGACAGTTCGTGATCTTTTGTCTTATTGCTAACATATTTAGGATATCTATGTCACTGGATAATTGTAAACTCCGTAAGATTTTAATATGTCTTTATCCTAACATATACAACTAGTTGACCCGGGCAACTTCGCCTGCTCCGCTCCTATTGGTCTTAGCGTGATGATATATAGCCTATAGCCTTCCTCGATAAATGGGCTGCATTATATATTAGTATTTAGATATACTACATAGTATAGATATATAATATAAATAAATACAGGAGTTTGTTTGTTACGGTTTCACTCCTAAATCGCTGAACTGATTTATATGAATTTTGGTACAGAAATACATAGATGGTGTTCTAGAGACTATTAAATGCACAGTTATAGGTTTTTTTTTTTTTGCGAAAATCTAGTAGTAAATTATAATCAAGGAAGTATATTTGCGTTAGTCAAGAAAACTAATCCCTACTTATATTATAAATGTGAATGTAAGTTTGTTTGCTACGCTTTCACGCGAAAACTACTAAAGAGGAAATGCTGGCGGCGAGACTTTTTATGTAAAAGTCATAATTCGAGGTTTGGCTCTCGACTGTTTTCTCCTCCAATATTGAACCGATTTAAGAGATATTTTACAAACCTTTGCACGCGAGTCCGACTCGCACTTGGCCAGTTTTTAATAAAAAAAAACACCGATAGCACTCCGGGAGTGCCGGCAGAAGTGAAAACATGTAAATAATACATCCTTACTGTCGCGGTCACATCATAGACAAACCACCGACAACAAAATAAACAAAAAGACACTGACGTGTGGCCGCGACAGCGACTGTCAGTGACAGATGTCAATCTTGACACAGTTCCTGACATAAACAAAACGAACCATAAAAACAACAAAAAATAACGTTGTGTTTAATTATAAGTACAAAAATACTATCATTTATGAGGTAGAATACAATGTTTATTTATTGCGCTATCGTACACAAATATGACAATTTACATGTTATTATTCATAATATTATATCGTTATTTATTTATATATTACATTAATTTTTATCTCTTAGAAAAATCAACTTTCATCCATAATTTCGTAATTTCGTATCCTTGGATACGCGTGGCACGCTGTACATAAACACAGACGGACATTCGCGCAAGCGCCCTGTGCCGCCTAAGCGGAGCAGCACACTCAGGCACGGTAGAAAGAGTGGGAGATACTAGTTCCTCTCCCTTCCCCTCGATCTTACGCTTTTTCGCATCACGTGACCCTGACGCGAGTCCGTCTTACGCTTTTTGCGATCAGGTCACGTGTCCTGACGCGAGTTTAAGATTTTATACCCATTACAGAAAAAGTGCTCAACGCCGCTAAAGAAGTTTTCACTTCAAAAATATATTTTTTACGAAAAATACCGCCCCACGAAGTGGGCACAGGTCAGCTAGTAGAGCATTAAAGAAACTGGATGATGTTCAACATTATCCGTCGACTGAGTTTTAACAATGAAATTAAGTCTTCGACAATTAGTCGAAGACTTTAACAAAAAGTTAAAAAAAGTACATACATCATTTTCATAAACAATAGCTGTGGCTTTATTTCAGCTACAATAAAATGAAATTCAGAGACGTAATAAAAAAAACTCTTGGACTTTGTACGCTATTATTTACCTAATACATCGTTTTTTGTCTATTAAGGTCACTTGATGTTTTTAACTATTTTTCTTTATTACCATAGACGTGCTCCCAACTGCCCATCATAATTTTAACCTCCGAACGACCGTTGTTTTGTTTACTAACTGGGGAAATAATAAAAAAACTGGCCAAGTGCAAGTCGGACTCGCGTGCAAAGGGTTCCAAACCGATTTCATTTTTTTAACATGTTATTTTAACAGACTTCTTATAGGTTTTCCTGTAATCTTTAGGTAAAGATCTATTAACTCCATTTTCTTTTTTTTTTAATTTAAGGCTCAGTAGTTTCGGAGATAAGGGGGGGAATGGTCATTTCGCCTAATTTCTTGAATAACTTCAAAACAATTGATTTTTAAATTATGAAAAAAATATAATTAAAATCCTCACAGTAAGCCCTTTCATTTGATATGTCACAAGATATTGTTCAAAAAACTTTTTTTTTTTAATTTTCTAGTTTGACCGCCAAAATTAAGTGACCCCCATACTAAAAATTTAATAATAGTACAATTACATACATTGTAATTAGTACATTATTTTAATAGTAGATCACATAGAGGTTTACTTATTGTCGCGACTAAACAAAAAAGCTTATACCACAGAAATCATTTACCCGGGATGAAAAAATAGCCTACGACACTCAGCGATAGGTTTCTTTCAGTTAGGATGATAAGTAACTAAAAGAGTTATTATCAATTTGTGTAAAACTAACTTCTGCCAGCGGCTTCGCCCGCATGGTCCCTAGGGAGCATGCTCCCGGGATTAAAAGGAGCCTATGGAATTTCTGTACCAAATTTCATTTAAATCGGTTCAGTAGTTTTGGCGTGAAACAAATTTCATTTAAATCGGTTCAGTAGTTTTGGCGTGAACAGACAGATAGACAGAGTTACTTTCGCATTTATAATATTAGTAAGGATAAGGATTCTTCCGTTTCTGACTGACAACGCACATCCGAAACTGCTGGTCGTAGAAAGCTGAAAGGAGATTGCTCTGCGCCCATACATTGTTCGCCCTGGAGCCAGGAGCATCGGAAAATTATGTGTTGTATTGTTGATCATTAGTAAACTCCTATAAGATCTTATTTTCATAGCGGACTAGCTGCAGAAAAGATATATGTCCAAAAAAGTATCCGATTTTGAGGTTATAATCTAACCATAACAACGAATATTAGATATAGTTTTTCATAACTCCGAGTGATCTTTAAGAAACTGATTAACAAAATCATAATACATTTAGCTATTTTCAGTACCTACCTATATAATTAGGTACCTTTGCAGATTTTTTTAAAACCTAAGTGTAAGTAAATAGGTAAGTGCAACGTTTAAATGCATAGAATCTAATTAACATAGGTAGATAGTGGATACCTATATTCTTTGCATTGGTTTTGGAGTGAGATTAAATGTTTGTGTATATTAATGTACCTATATATAAAACATTGCGCGCTGTTCAAACGCTTGACTATGAAACCAGCCTTACCAATTAGGTAGCCGGTAAGTTTTGTTAAACCTACAGTCCTACTTTAACTTACTGATTATGTTTGAATAAGAAATAAAAGACAGATTTTAATTTCATGTTTATTGGTCATCTAAATTGGCAATTAAAATATAGTCTAAAAACTGTGCAGGGGTCGATATTATTTTGATGTCTTGCATAGCTTTAATACCAAATAATGGTCACAACATGGGCGCAGCACCATGCGCAGCAATATTGTACGATTGCTTGTCGACCAATTTGAGCTGAATCAATTACTATGTAAACAAAATATGTTTTATTGCTGATATGGCGGCTGTGAATTTTGCTTCGTAATTTCCATATGGTTTCGGAATTATTTAATTGTAGTTCATTCAAATCCGATGGCTGAATCTACAACAAAAAAAAAATATTGTTGGTTACACATTGCATTTATAGTACAATAAATAAAACAATTTACACTTCAAATGTTGCATGACTATAACTGACCAGAAAAGATCTATTAGCTAAACAAAATAGCGCATCAGGCAAGTTTAAGCATACTATGGTCGGCACCAGATAAACATGCAATAAAGTACATAGATTTTTCCATAATATCCCTTCGTGGATACTCAAACAATAAATTATGAACCGTTTTTCATTACTAGAAAACCTAAAGGATCACGATAGAAGTTTCAGATATAGATTCAGGACAGCTTTATGTCATTATTTCTGTTTTTGTTATTTGGAAAGTCAATAAATGTATGAGGGTCAATGACCGTTATTGCATGGGTATCTGATGTTTACCACAGCCTAATTTCTTGCAAGAGTTAACCAATCAAAAACGTCTCTCACCTCTCAGGGTTGAACTCAATTTCGCGCAATCTAAAATGTGGCTGATACTTTCTGCTTATACGGAGTAACATTGGATTTGTGCCAGTGAACAACCACATACCACACGTTGATCATGTTGATGACCAACCATTGACACTTCTTGCAAATCTTGTGATGTTGTGGTAACTCTATTAACAAATAATGTATGACAAGCATCACATATGTAATCATTTGCAGTCACCTGTAATATAAAAACATGTGATAAGTATAAAATAAACATTTTTATTTTATATTTTCTCTTCTATACAGAGCCATTATAAATATAAATAGTTACAAATGGAAGTTAAAGCTTACTATTTGTGGTGCAACTCATTGCTGTGTTTGCACAAGAATGGCATAATTATGGAGAATATGCCGTCTTTGTCTATTGAAGTGAATACCACAATTGGCACAACCCGGATGATTGCTTGTTGTAGGAGTATCCCTTGATGAAGATGGTGCTGAATAATGCCTGGCAGCACGATCACATATTTGCTAAAAAGGATGGCAAATATAATGTGATGCACATATCTTAAACAAAAAAAATAGCAAGTCAGATCAATGGCACCCACTGCAAATCCAATGTCAAAAATGGCCCAATAATAATATATATAATAGTACCTCCAATGGCATAAGTCTTTCTATGATGATATTTCTGATATTCACATTATATTGAGTGTCAGTTCTCAGAGCAATCAGATGATGTGAGCGTGCCCGAGGTGCCAACGTTCTATTGCAGAGTGCACAGTTTCTACCAACATTACTTGTTACTGAAGTGTTAGTCATATCTTGAGCTCTTGTCCAAAAAGTGGTGCATATGAGATCATGAGCTTGAACCTAAAAAAAAACATACTTAGTTCAATTGTATTTTTACAGAGTATTTACCTATCAGATTGTTTCTATTATAATGAATATACCAAAATACTTTATAAATTGTTTCTTTTTGTTTTTTGTGAAAACGATAATTGCAAACATAATGTGTAAGGTCAAGTATAGAAACTTATTAGTAAAAAAATTCTGAGAGATCGCAAACAGAATAATATAGGTACAACAAAAAATAATATAATTACCAAAAGAGGTGCAGTCCATTGTTGTACTCAATGACGAATCTGTTCATCTTCCAACAACATGGAACCACCAGCAGAGCCGCAATTTACACAAAATAGACTTTCCATAGCGTATGCGTTAGTCCATTTATGACTGCCAAGTTATCGTTTGAGCGGTACTCCGAAAATCACAGCCAGGTAAGTCGTTTTTGAAAGCAATCCATTATAATAGCCAAGTCGGAATGTTAGTAGTCCCGAAAGTCATCAAAACACACCGACACAATTACAAAGAGCAAGCGACGCTAATGTAAACAGTGAAAGCACAGATGGGTGACAGACAGTCAGTCTACAATTTAGTGACGTCAAAAATTGGAGTGTGTGTAAAAATACGATACAACTTATCGATATTCCCTAAGATTTTGTTACAAGGATGACAATGTCCTACTTTACTTATAAAACACTCTTCGATACTTTTTATAATATTAATCTACACTAATATTATAAAGAGGAAAGATTTGTTTGTTTGTTTGTTTGTTTGTTTGAATTGAATAGGCTCCAAAACTACTGGACCGATTTGAAAAATTCTTTCAGCATTGGATAGCTACATTATCAGGGAGTAACATAGGCTATATATTATCCCCGTATTCCCACGGGAACGGGAACTACGCGGGTGAAACCGCGTGATGTCCACTAGTACTTAATAACATTTGTATAACATAACAAAAACATTTATAGTACCTACCTACTTAATGTATTCAGTAACGATAAGTATTTTTATTCGATTGCGGCGAAGCCCAAAAGGAAAGTTATTTTTATATTCACTGTCGTAAATACCTAATCGTTTAGTTAAAAGTAAACCACACACTTTCTTAAACGATCATAAGAAAACCCTGAATCATGGTGAAATACGAAGGTTTTGATCACTTCAGCATTATTCTTACTATCTATTTAAAATCGAGTATGACCTCATGCACAAAGTACCTATACTCAGTAGGATTTTTTTAATTAAGTATACATTTAGGGAATAATATATGGAATGGTAATTGAATGCTTTTATTGTATCTTCTGTTTGCTCTTTATTCGAAATAAATTCAGAATATGATTCATATTAAAAATAATTACACTACAGTTCTTTAAAAATTAAATCGATTGATTACAATCGAGTGGACATCCCTAATCTTTTTTGACATGCATGACGTTTGGTGAAGATGGCGGCGATTCATGTTATTATTCGCGAAAATACTTTTTATGTTCGTTTTGGCTTGCAGCTAGTCCGTGTTACAAAAGTATTTGCAACTGATATAATAAAATAGAACATGAATTATCGTTTATGTCCGATACTTTTGTTGCACAGGGCGAATTTGGACATTGTCTTTTGGCATGTAGCTTCCCTACACTCCGTAGTGGAGGATAAAGTACTAAGAAAAGATTGACTAAAGTTCCTACGGGAACAGGAAAAAACGGGTAATGCTCGTACGAAGTTGCGAGCAAAAAGCTCCGATTTTCATGCTGTTTCCACCAATGGATAGAGTGGTTCTCGAGGAAGGTTTTCGTATATAACTTGTTTAGAAAAAAAATAGGGATCCTTAAGAAAACTGCAGCGCGGACGAAGTCGCGGGCGAAGTGCTAGTTTTATACAACGTGTAACAGAATAACCGCAATATCTCTTAAGGGGTCATTGTACTCATCATTATGAACAACTTTTACGATGGGACCAATCCCGAAATCGCAAAGTCGATTTTTTTTCGCGGTTTCAGTGTTGGTCCCACAGTGAAAGTTGTTCATAATGATGAGTTCAATGACCCCTTAAGAGGTTTTGTATTTATTCTGTTACAGGTATATATTAGGATGTACGTTCGGGCTGATTCTGCAACTCCACGTCCCAGCGCGCTCTGAGTGTCGTGAGACAAGGAAAGGAAGCAGATGAGTAACTCCACCTGTGACATATGTCATCATCAGTCCATTGTCATCGTAGCACACGGTAGCGAATACACCAAATGCTTGGCATGCCATAGCTGAAATTTCACGAGTACGATTCCACTTACGCTTTCAACAATACGACATCGAGACGTATGCGTCTATCGTAACGGTGTTACTATGGCGTACTACGATCGGGAATGATCGGTACGCTTAAAAGAATTGAAAAGAAACACTGGGGTTGCCAGGTCTTAATACTGGAAAACCGAACAGACCAGCTAATTTAGCGTGACGTTTAGGTAAAATGAAATTAAAAGGCCGGACAACTTATCTTATTCAGGATTGTGCGTCTTTAAAATATTTTTAGTCTATTATAGTAAGTAAACCAAGGCTATAAGGTATAACGAAAAAAACAATATCATCTTCTTTATTATGCATTTCAGTGAAAGTCTGGTAAAATATTAAAAGCCTAACAGAAGCCGGACAGGCCAGACATTGTCTAATTTGGCCGGACACGCATCCAAAAGGCCTGATTATGTCCGGCTTTATCCGGACGCCTGGCAACCCTACCTGTGACGAAACTGGCAAGTCTCCCAACTCGTGTTGGAAGTCACCCTGATAGAGACTTGGAATGTACTTATGGAAATGAAACATCTTTCAAAGTTCGTACTATCTAGTATCTACAACGTGTAACAGACTTAACGCAATACCATTCATTCATTGTACTCATTATTATGGACAACTTTTACTATGGGACCAATCCTAAAACAACTGATTTTTTTTTCGCAATTTCATCGAGACAAGATAAAGAAGTTGCTCGACGCACCGAAAACGCCTGGAAGAGCTATTGGTCGATGAAAGACCTAATGAAAGGACCCCTTCCTTGTCTGCCTTAAAAGAAAACTCATGGACGTGTGCATCCTCCCCACCCTCACGTATGGAGGGCAGACGTGGTCATTAACGAGACGTCAAAAGTCCGCTCTCGGGGTCTGCCAGCGAGCAATGGAACGAAGTATCCTCGGAGTCCGGATAACAGACCGTATAAGGAACAATATACTTCGTTCCAAAACTCAAATCGCAGATGTAGGCAACACAGCTGCCAAATTGAAGTGGAACTGGGCAGGCCATAATATGCCGCATGCCACAGGAGAACTGGGCAAAAATAACGACGGATTGGGTCCCGAACATCAGGAACCGGCGACGCGGTAGACCTAAACGGAGATGGCGGGACGAGCTGGACTCCTACCTGGGGGATTGGACTCGGATTGCTCAAAAGAGACTGGAGTGGAAAGAACGAAGAGAGGCCTTTGCCCTGCAGTGGGACACCACGGGCTTATAATAATAATAATAATAATAAATAATTTCATCGCGAATAAAAAAATCGTCTGTTCAGTACGTTTTGTAAAGTTATGCGCACATAAATGTATGGGGGTGTCAATTTTTTTTGTCGCGATTTCAATGTTGGTCCCATAGTGAAAGTTGTTCATAATGATGAGTACAATGACCCCTTAAGAGGTATTGCGTTTATTCTGTTCCATGTTGTATGTCCTCGGATAATCGCAGACACCGTAAGATTGTAAAATGCCGCGTGAAATTGTTAACTAATTTTTCACAATAAGGCACGTATACATTGGAAATTATTGAATTTGGATGGTATTTATTGTATTCAAAATGATATGATCACAACAGATCGAGAAAATATAATTTAAAAAAAAAAATTACAATCTTACGGAGTTCATAATTATCCGGTGACTTGTATAAAGTGTCGTATACACACTCAAAAATTGAAGGGGGCTACAAAAAACGTGTTTATGATGTCGGTTTATGTTACGGAACCCTTGTGTGAGAGTCCCGACTCGCACTTGGCCTGTTTTTTTTTAGTTGTTTTACGAGCTATCAACTTCGAGAAGTTGAATTAATTTGTAATTTAATTCCGCCAAGCCCGTTCCTTCATCGGACCACAAGACGAATGCGATGCGCCACCGGTACATGGTGGACATCCCACCCACACGCACAAAACGTTTTGGGAACACATTCGTAGTGCGTACAGCTAAGGAGTGGAATTCCCTGCCGGAGTCTGTGTTTCCTGATAGCTACAACCTGGGAGTATTTAAGTCAAGAGTGAATAGGTTACTTCTAGACAAGCGTGCTCCATCTTCGACCACATCATCGCTTACCATCAGGTGAGATAGTGGTCAAACGCGTGCCTGTCAATAGTAAAAAAAAAAATGGTGATTGTACATACTTACCACTAACAACCTTAACTAATTAAACATGTCATGCGTAAATACGTATGTATCATGCAATTCCAAAAAAGTTTAGTGTCATGTTCCTGTAATCTATTTGTATCGTCGTAAAGTAGGTTACGGCAGATTATCTTTGGGTGTGGTTAGCTATCATCAGAAAAGTTAGATAAACCTGGAATTCTTGTACTGTACTGACATATGCAGTTTCAAGAATTTTGCGGGCGAAAATGGCGATGACTATTTTGTTTTTACACGACTGCCTAAAAAAAGGAGTGTTATGTTTTCATTACACGACTGCCTAAAAAAAGGAGTGTTATGTTTTCATTACACGACTGCCTAAAAAAAGGAGTGTTATGTTTTCAGTGTTCATGTATGTATGTATGTATGTTTGTGAGTTTCTTTATTCCATCGTAACTCCTAAACGCCTTAACCGATTTCGATGTATGTGGTATCGTTAGAAGCGTTGCGTTATCCCGGGTAACATAGGCTTGACTTCAAAACTAAAAAAAATGTAATGGGGTAGCCATGGATCATAAAAAATAAGGATATATTTTTTTATTTTCATGAAAATTTGCTGACCTATACTATCATCATCTAGAGCTTGCTTAGTACATAACAAAAATATATAACAGTAGTATTCAATATGCAGTCGTTCGCTAATAATGAAAATTTAAAAAATAATTTAAGGGACAGTCATGGTTCCAATAAATAATTGAAACTGAAAAACAACTTTTTTATTGCAGTCGGGGGACAGTAGGTACTCTGTAACATTTATTTAATGGTCATGTGTTAAGTCTCTCCATGTATTAAATCACCTCAGAAATTTTAGTATCAATGTGGTACCATCACAAATCGATTTAGTTTCGCATTACTTATTCAATCAAAATATCGTTTTATCACTAAAAGTTATGAAATAAAAAACAAATAATTAAAAAACACGCCTGCCATGCTCAAAAATAAACTAAAAAAATTTAAAACAAGCATTGGCCCAAAACTTTAAAACTGAAAAACAACTTTTTTATTGCAGTCGGGGGACCATTAAAGAAATGTTACAGAGTACCTACTGTCCCCCGACTGCAATAAAAAGTTGTATTTCAGTTTTAAAGTTTTGGGCCAATGCTTGTTTTAAATTTTTCAGTTCACTTTTGAGCATGGCAGGCGTGTTTTTTAATTATTTGTTTTTCCGTATTAAAAATAAATTAAAAGCAGTTTTATTCTAAATCAAAACATTACTGTTTTGTATAAAAAAAGTTCTGTACAAATACTAAATCCAAGAAAATTACCGACGGTAATCTATGCACGGATTCTAAAACGATACTCAAGCGAAAATCTGGCAGATTCTACTTATAGAAGATACAATAGTTCCATGAAAATTAAGAAATTTAAACGGCCAAGCCATGCTCATCTTACTGTGACGCGCATGGTGGTCTGTAGAGTTGAGCCTTCTAGAGTTCGACTCGAAATCTAATAACTTTTTAACAGCGTAGTTTTGGCATCCAATTAACCCGAAATGTTTTTGGAGGGATATTCTCTTCCTTGTGGTGGTGTGGCGATCTGATCATGTGCGGAGCAAACTTGGGCCAGAAATTGCCCAAGACACAGAGGCTTGGAAGGAGTAAGGGGAGGCCCTTGACCTGCAGTAGAACATAGTAAAAAATACTACTTGACTTTAATCGTGAAGATCGTACGGAAACAGTCAGAATCACATACAAAACAAAAATTTTAGGTACATTTTACCTTATATAGATAAAGATTTGAATTAAATACCTTCATTCGATATGCATCGTTATTATTCATGAATCCAATAGGTCATGCACTGGGCTCTTTCTTATCCACTCTAGCCAGAAATATATAGTGTTTTGGCTCTGAGCTCGATAATAGGGAATATGCACGAAAAAAATATCTATTATCTATACAGTTTATCCAAAAATATACACAAATATAATACTAACAGTGAAAATAGAATCAAAATTGCTCGAAAAACAAACGAGATATAGTTATTTTAAACAAATATATCTGTCCCTCTCGCGAAAACGCTGTTTTCTATGGCAGCTGTATAGGCGCCAAGAACTTTGACGTCACAATTCATGTCAGACTTCTCTTTCTAATTGTAAACTTTGAAGCTTTATAACTTCATCGCTGATGAAGGTATTTTAAAAATAATGTCATAATTGTTTATTAGAGTTAATAAGTATTTCATTTTGCAAATAAAAAAATCGCATGCATATTCCCTATTGTGAGATTGGTGATCAATTAAGTTTTTGGCGTACATAATATCACGATTGCTTTCCTCTATAGAGCTAGGCAGAGGTATACCTTTATCGACAACAGTACATTAGATAGAATATGCTTACACAAAAAAAACTTTTTACAAAAAAATATAACCGACTTCCGAACAAAACACTACAATGTTTAAAATAACCTAAATTTCGGAAGTCCGTGTTTTTGGTTTGGTTTCTTTGTTTTTTAACACCGACTTCCGAAATTTAGGTTATTTTAAACTTTGTAATGTTTTGTTTGGAAAACGGTTAATTTTTTTTGTAAAAAGTTTATTTTTTTACTTTTCACTATTAAAAAATAAAAAATAAACTTTGTCGATATCTTCGGAAATTTGAACGATATCTTCGTGTACGCAGAAATTAAAATAAGCAAAAATGCTCATTAAAAAAAACTACTGAACTAAACTGAATCAAATTTTTACGGGACCAAATGGCAAGTATACCGCATCGAAATAAAAAAGAATCACAGGAATCGGATCAGAAACCTCGGAGTAATCGGTGTACATACATAAAAAAAATACCTAATTGAGAACCTCCTCCTTTTTTGGAAGTCGGTTAAAAATTGATTCTATGGGTAATATCAACATACATATCAACATAAAAATTTTCCGTTACTGAGTGAGTGACTGACAGACAACGCACAGCCGAAACTACTGGTCGTAGATAGCTGAAATTTGACATGAAGCTTCCCTATACTACGAAGGGGAACACAGAGAGACCGAAATTCCTACGGGTACGGGAAAAAGCGCACGAAGTCGCGGGCAAAAGCTAGTTTACTATGAAGTTGTTCTATTCCGTAGAAATCTCACTGAAACTAAGGTAATGTGAGCACGAACTGAGCTGTCAATCACCCATCATCCCAGCTGACTGTGGACTAAAGTAGTGGCCATAAGGCTTCGGTTAGTTGATAATGTTCAGCTACTGAGAGTGATGGCGCAGAAACATCATATTTCGGAGGTGACCACTTCCCATGCCTCCTCGCTCCGGACCATGGATTGGACCAGGGGCGTCTGACAGTCACTATCAGGCATACTAAACGCGTAGTAAACAAACTGACACAGGTGTATTAAATATCTGAGCGTCATTATTGATATTATCAAACAATACTTGTGCAGATATAGTAGATAACTCTCATTTGATAATACTATCTCTTATTATCTGTAGTAGCTACGAAATTTACTCATATTTGGAAGAACGATTAGCCAACTTGGGTGGTCTAAAATTGTGCAAAGTAATACGCAAAAAATATTTAGGTCGTTTTTAAGTGTGGGTGTCAGAGTGAAGTCTTAGCGGATTCAGTGGCTCGTGGTTTATAGGATAACCATCAGACGATGGGAGATAAGGTGAATTGTCTGTTTCATAAAATTTTGGTGAAGTTCAAGGCGTATGAATTTCGACGGCGCGCTGTGTTCCACGCGCGTCTCAAAGAGCTGTCAGCATAAAAGACGGGGCCCGCTAACGCCAGTGCCTGCTGGGGTTGCGGACTTTGTTCGAAAGCGTCATCGCGGCCCTGGAACGCGGCGGGCACTAGGAGGAACACGGATGGGTTTTAGTCAGTAAGAGTCTGACACTCTCTTCTGCTTCACCCAGTCCGGGAGGAGTTATTTGATGATTTGCCATCCTTAAGAGAAAAAAGGCGTATGAATTTCGGAAAGATCGTTTATGTATACGAGGGTGTTCAACCTTCGCGCCTCGTATACAAAAACAATTTTTTCGTGTTCGATTTTTGTGAAAATTTAAAAGTATTGTAACTAGCTGTGACCCTCTACGTAATGAAACTTTAGTCCCCAATGGTCCCTCCCTTGCAGCTTGGGGTTCAGTTAGCCAGAAGTTCATCTCACATACAGGCCTCAGACAGAGCTATAATTCACAACGCGGTCCCAAAGCGAATTGTGGTTGTCACCAGGGGCGTAGCTACCCCGTATCAGCCGTATCAAAGATACGGCCCCCCCGGACTAAGTACCCGACGTGTCCTTCGTGGCCTGCCAAGACAATCCTTAGCTAGTAGGACTTATTTTGTTAAAAAAAACAGCCCCCCCCCCCCCAACAATGTTTAATACATGGTCCTTGTAAGACTAGCTACGCCACTGGTTGTCACTTATCTAGAGAGAGACAGACTTGTAGAATTTTCCACCGTAGGACTTGCCTGTTTTCGACATAGGTATCCGACGTTACCATAAATCCACTTTCTGCTAAATTATGCTTGCAGCGGAACACCTGGGCTCAGCCATAATCAATTTCAGTCAATTGCCGTCCACTGCTGAACGTAAGCCTCCACCAAAGAGCGCCAACCATCCCGGTCTTGAGCAGTCCGCATCCATCCGCTGCCAGCCACCTTCTTTAAATCATACGCGGTTTCCACTCTAACACGTGTCTGCTCCATCGACCGTCTGTCTGTGTACAGACATGGCCGGCCCACTTCCACTTCAGCATGCTGATTCTACGCGCAATGTCGGTGTTCAGGGTAACAAGATCATAGCGCAATCTTTTAAAGTTTAGAAAAGTTGAACTGTTAGTTCACTAGAAGGCAGTAAAAGCGAGATAGATCGCGCTATGGTTTCGTTACAAGCATTTAGCTAAGTAATTTTGTGGAATCTTTTTTTCTTTGTGTGTGAGCAGTACTATGGTACATACATTGTGATTCGGTACACGTTAATATACGCGTTTAGTTACCAGTCCAGTGTTTGAATTAGCTACCCCTCTCCAAGTCGACCCGCGGTAAATACAGTCGGTGACTTTAGTTCTCTGGCGAACGACTTCGTTGCGAATTCTATCCACCAGAGAAACCCCTAGCATTGCTCTCTCCATTGCACGCTGAGTTACCTTGAATGGTGAGTGTCCACGTTTCGGCTCTGTAAGTCATTACGGATATGACGCACTGGTTATAGACCCTGGTCTTAAGGGATTGTGGGATCGACAATTCAAAGATATCACGCAGCTTCCCGAATGCCGCCCAGCCCAAGCGAATTCTTCTGGTCGCCGCCTTCTCAAAGTTGTGGGCGCAGCCAATTAAGTGATAAATATTAACGTTTATTATATTCTTGTTACAGATGCGATTGCACCGGTGTGAGGGGTGTCTTGCGGCGTGCGGCCGGCAACGCCGTGCCACGCCGCTGAATACCATACCGCGGGCCATAGCCAGGTATGTACCACCCTCGTAAAACAGCCTAGTTATCCTGTCTACCTCAATCAAGTGATACCGAAACGTGCGGTGAATTTGCAGCAGACCCAGGTGAAGATAGCGGGTCGACAGCTTCACACACTTTTCCAAAACCAGGATTTTCTAAGGGAGGCCTTAGCATCATCCTTACTAGTCCTTACTAATATTATAAATGCGAAAGTAACTCTGTCTGTCTGGCTGTCATGCTTTCACGCCAAAACTACTGAACCGATTTAAATGAAATTTAGTACACAGATAGTCTGGAGCCTGAGAAAGGACATAGGCTACTTTTTACGCGGGCGAAGCCGCTGTCAGAAGCTAGTCATTTCAATAAAATCACTAGAAAACAAAGGTTCTGGAGTGGCGACCGCGTACCGGAAGACGAAGCGTTGGAAGGCCAGCAAGGAGGACGAATGAACTGGTCTGCGGGGGACACGCAGGACCAGTCGATGTGGCGTCTTTTAGGGCAGGCTTTTGTCACGCAGTGGACGTCTTTCGTCTGAAATGATGATGACTAGAAACCAGAAACTTACCAGGGTGTCTCTAAGGCCGCGGCCACGAATTCAGCGGGCACGGAGCGGCGCGGCGGCGGCGCGGCGGCGGCGCGGGCAGTTGCATTATACATCTATGCATTTGACGCGACCAGCGTAGCGGCGCCGCTCTTTGCCCGCTGAGTTCTTTGCCGCGGCCTAAGTCAAGGCTATCAGGAAACAAATGGTCGCCGGCAGGGAATTCCACTCATTCTACGCTGTACGCACAATTAAAATATTCCCAAAACATTATGTACTTAAAGGCGGGATGTCCACCATGCCACCATGTACCGGTGGCGCATCGCCGTATGTGTTGTAACTGAAGATTTGACAGCATGAAATTAATTTTAGTGTGAATTACCTTTTAACTTTATTGCACGTGACCCGTGAAACCAAATGTGCTATAGTATAAGTTTATCCTGTAGTAAAAAGCTGCATCGATATTCCAGGACCAAACTACTAAACAAAGCCAGGATCTCCCCGTACACGCACAAGATGAGCAAAGAGAACTGCGCCAAGACGTGCGAGGACGCGCCCCCCACGCCGCCGGATAACGATGCCCCTCGTGAGTACACCTTTGTTTAGGCCTTACCTACTGTCCTGAAGGATTTGTTTGATCCCTTAACCTCTAGCGGCTGTACAAGTTGCAGAATTGTTCGAAAGAGTCACTGCGGCCCTGGAACGTGGCGGGTATTTGGAGGAACACGGATCGGTTTCAGTCAGTAAGATTCTGCCATTACCTTCCGCTCCGCCTTGAGCGGGAGGAGCCATTTGATGATTTCCGATCCACAAAAAAAAATAGCAGTTGTACTAAAAGACCTGATTACATAAATCCAACGTCGTGCTATTAAAAATCTTCCGCGTGATACACAACAACCACAGGGCAGTAACCGACCAGACTCAACACCCGTCGGGAGTGGTCGACGGTCCCTGGTCGGAGAATCCTCCCTTTTCAATAGAGGTTTCCGGGACTTAACACACTGTTTGGTTCACCTTAATAAACCAATTGCGGACCAAGTCCAATCCATCCACCAGCCATTCCAAACACAGTTTCAGTGTGGAGCCCCTTTATAGGACATGCGTCACCTCCTTTATAGCCTGTAGCTCCGATTAGTCTAAAGTTTCGAGTATTCGGTGGTGGTTGTGAAAGCACCACCCTCCTTCGAGGGGGTAAGTGAAGAGTTATGTCGGGATTTCTGATCACAACAGGGTTTCCTCAATCTTTTGTACGTGGAGATAGGAAGACAGTCCCCCAGCAGGTATTCTTCTTTGTGTGGGTTGATTCATACTAAATGTTGACGGTCCAGGATTGAGCAGCCTGTTCAGATCTATCATTGGCCTCGTTTAAATCTTGGATGGTGCAGGTAGTTGTTGAGGTGATGCATGTCCTGTGAAGGGGCTCCGCACTGGCACTGCGTTTGGGATGAGTGAATAATGCCCCAGCTGGTATTAACGCAGGTTGTCCCCATTACTTACCACTTACTACGACTGCAGTTCATACCAGAAGTCGCAAGGGTATCCTTCTTTCTTTCGAGCCTGTAACTTTTGACAGCGGATTTTCAACGTACCATTTTAAGCTAATCTTCCCTAAATTTTGCCGATCCTGTACAAGTATACCGCCCTTCTTCTTTTCGTGTCAATTAACTCATACTAAATTCCGACCAGCAGGTCTAAAAAGGCTACTTTAGCAGAATCAAAATATTAACCACACAACAATCTGTCAAATTTCATTTTCATCTATATAGTTAACGCATTAGGTTCAAGGTTGATTGGGAAAATTTGACAGTGACGGGTAGCGTGATGTGCTTTCTGATTCTGCTAAAGTGGCATTTTAAGACCCCCAGTATTGAGCAACCTGTACCTCCCTATCATTGGCCTCGTTCCCAGCTGGCACAGATTCCCAAACTGTCCCAAATTCTTTCATTATGTTCTCGTTTTCTTTTTTAATGTATTACCTATGTTCTTTATGTTCTAATCGACTTGTTTCTTTTTCTGTTTTATAATTTATATAATCATGCTTTTGTGTTGTGTCTTATCGTGTTGTACTGAATAAATGTTTTATCTATCTATCTATCTATCTATCCTTGTTGCTTGAGAAACCTATATTAATAGAGATAACGTTCAGAGCTGATTTAGTCGTTGGCGGATGAAAATGCCGTTAAGGTTGGCGCTGATGATGAATTGCCTTTGTGGACGAGTTTGAGTCATCGTGGTGAAAGGATTAGTGCTCTTCCAGACACGCGGGAACCGCGCGATTACGCCTGAACGATCTAATAAATATCTACATAAATAAAAAACGCGCGGTACCCATGCGATTCTGGAACCGTGCGGTTCCCGCCGTGTCTGAACTAGCGCATAGTCAACTAGAGCCTGTATTACCGAGTGCTAGCTGTCCAGGATGCTTTTATAATCGCAATACGACATTTTCAACGCCGCTCGGGGAGGCTCCTTTCATGCACCAAGTATTCCATGAAACCGTCAAAAATCAGTCTTCTTACGCCAATATTCTTTCATTTCCAGCGATGCCATGGTTCGGCATGGACATAGGCGGCACTCTAACCAAGTTGGTCTACTTTGAGCCCCGCGAGACAAACCGGCGCGAGCTGGACAAGGAGACGGAGGTGCTGAAGAACATCCGCCGCTACCTCACCAGGAACTCTGCCTACGGGAAGACTGGTCGCCGCGATGTGCACTTGCAGGTGGGTTCATCATCATCATGTCAGCCGAAAGACGTCCACTGCTAGACTTAGGCCTTCCCAAGTGTCGGCACAACAAGCGGTCCTGTGCGTCTCGCATCCATCGACTACCTGCTATCCTCACCAGGTCATTGGCTTGCCAAAGTGGCCCATGATGACTTCCCAAAGCGGCCCATGATGGCTTGTCAAAAGATATATTAATCCATTTTCTCCTTTCAGATGGACAACGTCACAATCCGCGGTCGTCGCGGCACGCTCCACTTCATCCGCTTCCCCACATCAGAAGTGGGAGCCTTCCTACAGCTGGCGCGCTCCAAGGGCATGGCCGACCTCGTCAACACGATATACGCGACCGGCGGCGGCGCCTACAAGTTCGAGGAGGACTTTATCAAGGTAGGAGCACTCTTCGTGCTACAAAATTTTCCGGCCTTAGTGGCCCATGATGGCCGTCCACAGTGGGCCTTGGTCTGCCACTTTAGTACAAGGAGGCCATCTATGATGACCCATGATGGCCTGCCACCTATGGTCCAAGGTGGTCTTCCACTATGGCCCTGGACGGCCGTCAAGTAAGGCCCATGACGACCTATGATGGCTGGTCACTATGACCCATGATGACCTATGATGGTCTGCCACTACAGCCCATGATAACCTATGATGCTGACCCCAGGATGGCTGTCCACTTCATCTGCATCCCCATGAATCGGAAGTGAAAGTGGGCGCAGTTTATCAAACACCAATTTTCGCCAGCCTTCTTCCTCAGCTCGTTCGCTCAAGTTCTAGGAATTATTTCATCAATTTTGTTAATTCTTTTATCAACCCACCCCTCTTTTCATTACAGGAAGTAAACATGCGCCTATCGAAGATGGACGAGCTGGACGCACTCATAGCCGGCGTATTATACGTGGACGGCATGAATGCGCAGGAGTGCTACTACTGGGCGCCTCCGGACGAGCTAGCTGTGCACTCACATGTCAGTATTGAGGTAACAGACGACAGGGAGGGTGTAGTATAGAGGGATGCGGGCTGCTGACTACAGTTGCGGTAGGGCTGACGAATACTGTTCCGGAAGGGCTGCTGAATACCGTTGCGGTAGGGCTGTTGAATACAGTTGTGGTAGAGCTGCTGAATATAGTTGCGGTAGGGCTGCTGAATATACAGTCGCGGTAGGACTGCTGAAAATAGTTGCGGTAGGGCTGCTGAATATAGTTGCTGTAGGGCTACTGAATATACAGTCGCGGTAGGACTGCTGAAAATAGTTGCGGTAGGGCTGCTGAATATAGTTGCTGTAGGGCTATTGAATATAGTTGCGGTAGGGCTACTGAATATAGTTGCGGTAGGGCTACTGAATATAGTTGCGGTAGGGTTGCTGAATATAGTTGCTGTAGGGCTACTGAATATAGTTGCTGTAGGGCTACTGAATATAGTTGCGGTAGGGCTGCTGAATATAGTTGCTGTAGGGCTACTGAATATAGTTGCGGGAGGGCTGCTGAATATAGTTGCTGTAGTGCTACTGAATATAGTTGCGGTAGGGCTGCTGAATATAGTTGCTGTAGGGCTACTGAATATAGTTGCGGTAGGGCTACTGAATATAGTTGCGGTAGGGCTGCTGAATATAGTTGCTGTAGGGCTACTGAATATAGTTGCTGTAGGGCTACTGAATATAGTTGCGGTAGGGCTGCTGAATATAGTTGCTGTAGGGCTACTGAATATAGTTGCTGTAGGGCTACTGAATATAGTTGCGGTAGGGCTACTGAATATAGTTGCTGTAGGGCTACTGAATATAGTTGCGGTAGGGCTGCTGAATATACAACGTGTAATGATCAGACGGTTTTCCTGGGAATCACTTTAGACGAGAAATTGCAATGGGGACCTCACATAACATCTCTTGCGGCGCGGCTAAGCTCAGCCGCTTATGCTGTTAGAAAAATAAGGCAGCTAACAGAAATAGAAACCGCGCGTTTGGTCTATTTTAGTTACTTTCACAGCATTATGTCGTATGGTATTTTGCTGTGGGGTCGAGCTGCTGACATTGAATCCATATTTATTCTACAAAAGCGTGCTGTCAGAGCCATTTATAATCTTCGTCGCCGCGATTCTCTTAGGGAACTCTTTAAAAAGATTAATATTATGACAGTCCCTTGTCAATTCATCTATGAAAATATTATGCATGTAAGGAAAAATCGACATCTCTTTAGCAAAATTAGTGATAGACATAATTTTAATACTAGAAATAGAAATAAACTAGATCAACCATTTTTTAGATTATCCAAAGTACGAACATCTTTCATGGGGTACTGTATTAAATGTTACAACAAAATTCCTTCTGAAATATTAGAATTAAATGAAAGAAAATTTAAAACGTGTGTAAAATACACACTTTGTGAACAAGCATATTACAAATTAGATGATTATATTCAAGATAAGAATGCTTGGAAACATGCTAGTCCTGCTCCATAGGACAATCTAGGGTGTAGTAGACATAGTGAAACTGGTTGATATGTTTGTGTTTATTGTATTAATATTTACTATGTATACAGGTGTATTTACTGATTTTTATATTTAATTTAACTCACACACTGATCATATAAATCAATAGTTGCAAAAATTTGTACGTATGTGAGTATTATGTTCCCTTACTGGCAAACTTATTAATTTTACCTCTGCTGGCATTTCTTTATTGTACCTATTAGTAGTATAAGTGTTTTTTTGGGAGCATCGTCCTCACATATAATCAACTGATTAATGTATGCAAATATTGTAAAGCTTATTTTTTGAAAAGAGTAACTATGGAGTTTCTTGTCCGTTCTTCTCCATAAGAATCTACCTTTTGCGAACGGACGACTAGAGTCACTATAATATTTTATTTTATTTTAATTTGACGTTCAAAAGTGCCTTTATTGGTCTAGTTGAAATAAATCATTTGACTTTGACTTTGTAACATAATAAACGCAATATCTCTTAAGAGGTCATTGTAATCTTCATTATGAACAACTTTTACTATGGAACCAATCCGGAAATCGCGGAAAATTCACCTGTTCAGTACATTTTGTCGAGTTATGCGCACAGAAATGTATGGGGGAGTCGATTTTTTTTTATTAGTGTTGGTTCCATACTACAAGATCCTCATAACAATGAGTACAATGAACACTTAACGAGTTACTGCGTGAGCGTTTTCAATCTTTGGACGTAACATCAATCGTAACATAAATCAAGAAAAGCAAAGATGATCGTACAATCTTCAGCAGGTCCAACAATATTTTTCTCATATTTTAATTTGTATTCTAACTGCTCCATCTCTATTCCAGCCGCCCTACTCGGAAGCCGCCCTGAGCCAGTACGTGCGCAAGCCCTTCGACTTCTCGTCGCCCTACCCTTTCCTGCTCGTCAACATCGGCAGCGGAGTGTCCGTGCTCGTCGTCAACGCGCCCGACGACTACTACCGAGTCAGCGGCACTAGGTAACATTACATACTCATTTTTAAAAATAAGCACATCATCGCTTTATAACAAGTGAGATAGTGGTCAAACGCGTGCCTTTCAAGAGGAAAGAAAATGCAAAAAGTTATCGTTCATTCGATACTCATTCATTCACTCAATCATTCATTCACTCATTTATACCCTCACACTTTCATTTTCTCATACATTCACTCACTCACTCACTCATTCGTTCACTCAATCATTCATTCATGACGAAATCTCAAAAACTAGTTTGAAAAAAATAACCACGATCAACGCATAGTCGTAACAACGTAAGTAACGTACGTTTACCTAAGTTTAGAAAGGAGAAATGTAGGTATGTGGTAGGACGCTTATAACGTAAACATCTGATAGGAAAGGATTTTTGGAAATTTCAACTTTTTCCATTCAACCTCAATAACCGACATCAACTCGGGTATCAAGTAAGTCGCAGGCGTCAGCTAGTATTCTCTCGTGTAAGTCCAGTATATGATTGGCCACCAACACAACACCAATATTGTACACTTAGTTCGCAATGAACGTACTTATAATAAACGTATTGCTTCACTCGTTCGTTTAAAAAGGAGGCTTGCTCAAGTGGCTTGTCTTGCGGGGTTCGCTTCGCTCGTTCAACACTGAGTACGAGCGTAAGTCGTGTCGTCTGTAAACTAATATTAAGGATTGTGATAGAAATTGTCACAATAATAATTTATCTGTCAGAACATGGTTCTTAAGTTTAAAAGGATTGTTTCATCATATTCTACCACATGGGCGTACAAATGTTAAATAAATGTTACAAAGGTGATTTACATTACATTATAAATAATAATATTTTTAATAATTATAGTTAAAAGTCAAAAGGGAATGTCACAAAATGAAATATTATAAATAATAATTGAATTATATTAATATATCAGTGTATAATAGCATTTAATCATCATCTGCCTAGCCTTTTCCCAACTATATTGGGGTCGGCTTCCAGTCAAGCCGGATTTAGCTGAATACCAGTATTTTACGTGGAGCGGCTGCCTACCAGACCTCCACAACCCATTAACTGGGTAACACGGTACTTCATGGCAAGACTGGAGTCAGATTTACTGGCTTCTGACTATCCGTAACGACTGCCAAAGATCTACAAATGACAGCCGGGACCAACGGCTTAACGTGCTTTCCGAAACACGGAGGAAACTCGGTTTGTTAAGATGGTCACCCATCCACAGACCAACCTTGGCAAGCGTTGCTTAACCTTGAAGATCGACCTGTGCGGCTGTTATTATCTAGCCACGAGCTCCTCGAGTATAATAGCATTTAATACATAAAAAAATCTTTAAAATGCGAATACATCGAGCCAAATCTCTAATAGGTTTTTTAATTTTATTATAAATTTGCTCTGCAGAATATGCTTTTCCGCAAGAGAGCTGTCTTGGCTCTTCGTCCGCGAAGCATGTCATTTCGCCTGTTACGTTGTACAGTGTCAGACAGGTACAGGAAATAAATTTGGATTTAATCGCACGAATAAGGCAGTTTTTTTTTTTCAATTCATCGTTATCATTCACAGTCGGACTTTTGTCACTGCTGGTCATTGGACTCCCTTTTTTTTGTGCCAATTCCCACGCTTCTGTGCCAATCTCATACAGGTGGATTAATGTCCACGAATTTCTCTTCGCCAACAATGTTTTTTCCATAGCATAACCCAAGTTCTTTCCTCTTCCCAGTCTAGGCGGCGGTACATTCCTCGGGCTCTGCTGCCTGCTGACCGGCTGCAGCAGCTTCGAGGAGGCCATAGCCCTAGCGGCCTCGGGAGACAACACCACGGTCGACAAACTCGTGAGGGACATCTACGGGGGAGACTACGCGCGGTTCGGCTTGCCCGGGGACTTGGTGGCTAGCAGGTGAGGACTAAACACTGGCCGTCACACGAATCCTGTATCAGTCTTCTTCTTATCGTGTGGGAAGCAGTAAGGTCTAACGACCCCACACTCCCTAGTGTCAAAGTTTCTAAACCGCCTCAAGGGCCTCTGACATGGTTTATTTGACGACCGCCATTTGGCGGCCGGGACCACCGGCTTATACGTGCCTTCGGAAGCACGGAATCATCTTTTTAACAGACGATCAGGTGATTCAAACCTGCAATGTCCTAGCCAAACTGGAAACAACTTTACAAAGCATACTTCCCGTGGGAATCGAACCCATGACCACCGGATCACAAGGCAACTGTCTAAACCACTGTACCAAGGAGGCAGTTAAATCAGTAATTAGTGCCGGATTACTCCATAAGCAAATCCATAAGAAATTGCTTAGGGCATCACGTCTCGGGGGCACCATAAACGGATAAGCTACAGGAACTAGAGGTCGTACTCATGTTGTTGAAGTAGTTTAGAGGGTATGCGGTACAGAGAGTAAAGTCCTGCACACCATTGTTGTAAAGGGAGGATCTTCCTACCAGACAGTTGTTGCGTCTGGCGGGCTACTGCCCGATAGTTGATATTCGGGCTGATGTATATGTTCAAATCGCACGGTAAACTCTGCTTGCGCGATGCAGGATTTCGACGTAGTAGTTAGATAGATGGCGTCGCGGTTCTTTTTGTTATGATGTAGATTTGCTCCGTTGGTTTTTCTTGTGGCGGCATTGATGCCGCTACAGTAGGACGAAATTTCGCAAATCTTCCGAAAAAACAGCAAGGTGTTACAAAAGCGGAAGTCATTCTAGAGATGTGCGCCAATCTTTAGATTCGCTCGTCACCGACTTTGACTAGAAGCCTTTTTTTAAGGATGGGAAATCCTCAAATGACTCCAATCGCTCTGGGTGAAGCAGAAGGGAGTGTCAGACTCTTATTGACTAAAACCCATCCGTGTTCCTCCTAATGCCCGCCGCGTTCCAGGACCTAGCGGACCCCTTCTATGTTGACATCTTTTCTTTGAGGCGCGCGTGGAACACAGCGCTCTATGTGGTTGCCCCGCGCCTACGGTGTCCGGGACTCGGCCTGCTGGTCCCGACGCCCGGGGCGCCGTGTCCTGTAGCGGCGGCTGTGAGGGGGGCGTGAGGTCTCCCTCTCTCTCACGCTGTATGTGGTTGCCCCGCGCAGTAGGTGGCCGGCCGGGCCGTGTCCTGTAGCGGCGGCTGTGAGGGGGGCGTGAGGTCTCCCTCTCTCTCACGCTGTATGTGGTTGCCCCGCGCAGTAGGTGGCCGGCCGGGCCGTGTCCTGTAGCGGCGGCTGTGAGGGGGGCGTGAGGTCTCCCTCTCTCTCACGCTGTATGTGGTTGCCCCGCGCAGTAGGTGGCCGGCCGGGCCGTGTCCTGTAGCGGCGGCTGTGAGGGGGGCGTGAGGTCTCCCTCTCTCTCACGCTGTATGTGGTTGCCCCGCGCAGTAGGTGGCCGGCCGGGCCGTGTCCTGTAGCGGCGGCTGTGAGGGGGGCGTGAGGTCTCCCTCTCTCTCACGCTGTATGTGGTTGCCCCGCGCAGTAGGTGGCCGGCCGGGCCGTGTCCTGTAGCGGCGGCTGTGAGGGGGGCGTGAGGTCTCCCTCTCTCTCACGCTGTATGTGGTTGCCCCGCGCAGTAGGTGGCCGGCCGGGCCGTGTCCTGTAGCGGCGGCTGTGAGGGGGGCGTGAGGTCTCCCTCTCTCTCACGCTGTATGTGGTTGCCCCGCGCAGTAGGTGGCCGGCCGGGCCGTGTCCTGTAGCGGCGGCTGTGAGGGGGGCGTGAGGTCTCCCTCTCTCTCACGCTGTATGTGGTTGCCCCGCGCAGTAGGTGGCCGGCCGGGCCGTGTCCTGTAGCGGCGGCTGTGAGGGGGGCGTGAGGTCTCCCTCTCTCTCACGCTGTATGTGGTTGCCCCGCGCAGTAGGTGGCCGGCCGGGCCGTGTCCTGTAGCGGCGGCTGTGAGGGGGGCGTGAGGTCTCCCTCTCTCTCACGCTGTATGTGGTTGCCCCGCGCAGTAGGTGGCCGGCCGGGCCGTGTCCTGTAGCGGCGGCTGTGAGGGGGGCGTGAGGTCTCCCTCTCTCTCACGCTGTATGTGGTTGCCCCGCGCAGTAGGTGGCCGGCCGGGCCGTGTCCTGTAGCGGCGGCTGTGAGGGGGGCGTGAGGTCTCCCTCTCTCTCACGCTGTATGTGGTTGCCCCGCGCAGTAGGTGGCCGGCCGGGCCGTGTCCTGTAGCGGCGGCTGTGAGGGGGGCGTGAGGTCTCCCTCTCTCTCACGCTGTATGTGGTTGCCCCGCGCAGTAGGTGGCCGGCCGGGCCGTGTCCTGTAGCGGCGGCTGTGAGGGGGGCGTGAGGTCTCCCTCTCTCTCACGCTGTATGTGGTTGCCCCGCGCAGTAGGTGGCCGGCCGGGCCGTGTCCTGTAGCGGCGGCTGTGAGGGGGGCGTGAGGTCTCCCTCTCTCTCACGCTGTATGTGGTTGCCCCGCGCAGTAGGTGGCCGGCCGGGCCGTGTCCTGTAGCGGCGGCTGTGAGGGGGGCGTGAGGTCTCCCTCTCTCTCACGCTGTATGTGGTTGCCCCGCGCAGTAGGTGGCCGGCCGGGCCGTGTCCTGTAGCGGCGGCTGTGAGGGGGGCGTGAGGTCTCCCTCTCTCTCACGCTGTATGTGGTTGCCCCGCGCAGTAGGTGGCCGGCCGGGCCGTGTCCTGTAGCGGCGGCTGTGAGGGGGGCGTGAGGTCTCCCTCTCTCTCACGCTGTATGTGGTTGCCCCGCGCAGTAGGTGGCCGGCCGGGCCGTGTCCTGTAGCGGCGGCTGTGAGGGGGGCGTGAGGTCTCCCTCTCTCTCACGCTGTATGTGGTTGCCCCGCGCAGTAGGTGGCCGGCCGGGCCGTGTCCTGTAGCGGCGGCTGTGAGGGGGGCGTGAGGTCTCCCTCTCTCTCACGCTGTATGTGGTTGCCCCGCGCAGTAGGTGGCCGGCCGGGCCGTGTCCTGTAGCGGCGGCTGTGAGGGGGGCGTGAGGTCTCCCTCTCTCTCACGCTGTATGTGGTTGCCCCGCGCAGTAGGTGGCCGGCCGGGCCGTGTCCTGTAGCGGCGGCTGTGAGGGGGGCGTGAGGTCTCCCTCTCTCTCACGCTGTATGTGGTTGCCCCGCGCAGTAGGTGGCCGGCCGGGCCGTGTCCTGTAGCGGCGGCTGTGAGGGGGGCGTGAGGTCTCCCTCTCTCTCACGCTGTATGTGGTTGCCCCGCGCAGTAGGTGGCCGGCCGGGCCGTGTCCTGTAGCGGCGGCTGTGAGGGGGGCGTGAGGTCTCCCTCTCTCTCACGCTGTATGTGGTTGCCCCGCGCAGTAGGTGGCCGGCCGGGCCGTGTCCTGTAGCGGCGGCTGTGAGGGGGGCGTGAGGTCTCCCTCTCTCTCACGCTGTATGTGGTTGCCCCGCGCAGTAGGTGGCCGGCCGGGCCGTGTCCTGTAGCGGCGGCTGTGAGGGGGGCGTGAGGTCTCCCTCTCTCTCACGCTGTATGTGGTTGCCCCGCGCAGTAGGTGGCCGGCCGGGCCGTGTCCTGTAGCGGCGGCTGTGAGGGGGGCGTGAGGTCTCCCTCTCTCTCACGCTGTATGTGGTTGCCCCGCGCAGTAGGTGGCCGGCCGGGCCGTGTCCTGTAGCGGCGGCTGTGAGGGGGGCGTGAGGTCTCCCTCTCTCTCACGCTGTATGTGGTTGCCCCGCGCAGTAGGTGGCCGGCCGGGCCGTGTCCTGTAGCGGCGGCTGTGAGGGGGGCGTGAGGTCTCCCTCTCTCTCACGCTGTATGTGGTTGCCCCGCGCAGTAGGTGGCCGGCCGGGCCGTGTCCTGTAGCGGCGGCTGTGAGGGGGGCGTGAGGTCTCCCTCTCTCTCACGCTGTATGTGGTTGCCCCGCGCAGTAGGTGGCCGGCCGGGCCGTGTCCTGTAGCGGCGGCTGTGAGGGGGGCGTGAGGTCTCCCTCTCTCTCACGCTGTATGTGGTTGCCCCGCGCAGTAGGTGGCCGGCCGGGCCGTGTCCTGTAGCGGCGGCTGTGAGGGGGGCGTGAGGTCTCCCTCTCTCTCACGCTGTATGTGGTTGCCCCGCGCAGTAGGTGGCCGGCCGGGCCGTGTCCTGTAGCGGCGGCTGTGAGGGGGGCGTGAGGTCTCCCTCTCTCTCACGCTGTATGTGGTTGCCCCGCGCAGTAGGTGGCCGGCCGGGCCGTGTCCTGTAGCGGCGGCTGTGAGGGGGGCGTGAGGTCTCCCTCTCTCTCACGCTGTATGTGGTTGCCCCGCGCAGTAGGTGGCCGGCCGGGCCGTGTCCTGTAGCGGCGGCTGTGAGGGGGGCGTGAGGTCTCCCTCTCTCTCACGCTGTATGTGGTTGCCCCGCGCAGTAGGTGGCCGGCCGGGCCGTGTCCTGTAGCGGCGGCTGTGAGGGGGGCGTGAGGTCTCCCTCTCTCTCACGCTGTATGTGGTTGCCCCGCGCAGTAGGTGGCCGGCCGGGCCGTGTCCTGTAGCGGCGGCTGTGAGGGGGGCGTGAGGTCTCCCTCTCTCTCACGCTGTATGTGGTTGCCCCGCGCAGTAGGTGGCCGGCCGGGCCGTGTCCTGTAGCGGCGGCTGTGAGGGGGGCGTGAGGTCTCCCTCTCTCTCACGCTGTATGTGGTTGCCCCGCGCAGTAGGTGGCCGGCCGGGCCGTGTCCTGTAGCGGCGGCTGTGAGGGGGGCGTGAGGTCTCCCTCTCTCTCACGCTGTATGTGGTTGCCCCGCGCAGTAGGTGGCCGGCCGGGCCGTGTCCTGTAGCGGCGGCTGTGAGGGGGGCGTGAGGTCTCCCTCTCTCTCACGCTGTATGTGGTTGCCCCGCGCAGTAGGTGGCCGGCCGGGCCGTGTCCTGTAGCGGCGGCTGTGAGGGGGGCGTGAGGTCTCCCTCTCTCTCACGCTGTATGTGGTTGCCCCGCGCAGTAGGTGGCCGGCCGGGCCGTGTCCTGTAGCGGCGGCTGTGAGGGGGGCGTGAGGTCTCCCTCTCTCTCACGCTGTATGTGGTTGCCCCGCGCAGTAGGTGGCCGGCCGGGCCGTGTCCTGTAGCGGCGGCTGTGAGGGGGGCGTGAGGTCTCCCTCTCTCTCACGCTGTATGTGGTTGCCCCGCGCAGTAGGTGGCCGGCCGGGCCGTGTCCTGTAGCGGCGGCTGTGAGGGGGGCGTGAGGTCTCCCTCTCTCTCACGCTGTATGTGGTTGCCCCGCGCAGTAGGTGGCCGGCCGGGCCGTGTCCTGTAGCGGCGGCTGTGAGGGGGGCGTGAGGTCTCCCTCTCTCTCACGCTGTATGTGGTTGCCCCGCGCAGTAGGTGGCCGGCCGGGCCGTGTCCTGTAGCGGCGGCTGTGAGGGGGGCGTGAGGTCTCCCTCTCTCTCACGCTGTATGTGGTTGCCCCGCGCAGTAGGTGGCCGGCCGGGCCGTGTCCTGTAGCGGCGGCTGTGAGGGGGGCGTGAGGTCTCCCTCTCTCTCACGCTGTATGTGGTTGCCCCGCGCAGTAGGTGGCCGGCCGGGCCGTGTCCTGTAGCGGCGGCTGTGAGGGGGGCGTGAGGTCTCCCTCTCTCTCACGCTGTATGTGGTTGCCCCGCGCAGTAGGTGGCCGGCCGGGCCGTGTCCTGTAGCGGCGGCTGTGAGGGGGGCGTGAGGTCTCCCTCTCTCTCACGCTGTATGTGGTTGCCCCGCGCAGTAGGTGGCCGGCCGGGCCGTGTCCTGTAGCGGCGGCTGTGAGGGGGGCGTGAGGTCTCCCTCTCTCTCACGCTGTATGTGGTTGCCCCGCGCAGTAGGTGGCCGGCCGGGCCGTGTCCTGTAGCGGCGGCTGTGAGGGGGGCGTGAGGTCTCCCTCTCTCTCACGCTGTATGTGGTTGCCCCGCGCAGTAGGTGGCCGGCCGGGCCGTGTCCTGTAGCGGCGGCTGTGAGGGGGGCGTGAGGTCTCCCTCTCTCTCACGCTGTATGTGGTTGCCCCGCGCAGTAGGTGGCCGGCCGGGCCGTGTCCTGTAGCGGCGGCTGTGAGGGGGGCGTGAGGTCTCCCTCTCTCTCACGCTGTATGTGGTTGCCCCGCGCAGTAGGTGGCCGGCCGGGCCGTGTCCTGTAGCGGCGGCTGTGAGGGGGGCGTGAGGTCTCCCTCTCTCTCACGCTGTATGTGGTTGCCCCGCGCAGTAGGTGGCCGGCCGGGCCGTGTCCTGTAGCGGCGGCTGTGAGGGGGGCGTGAGGTCTCCCTCTCTCTCACGCTGTATGTGGTTGCCCCGCGCAGTAGGTGGCCGGCCGGGCCGTGTCCTGTAGCGGCGGCTGTGAGGGGGGCGTGAGGTCTCCCTCTCTCTCACGCTGTATGTGGTTGCCCCGCGCAGTAGGTGGCCGGCCGGGCCGTGTCCTGTAGCGGCGGCTGTGAGGGGGGCGTGAGGTCTCCCTCTCTCTCACGCTGTATGTGGTTGCCCCGCGCAGTAGGTGGCCGGCCGGGCCGTGTCCTGTAGCGGCGGCTGTGAGGGGGGCGTGAGGTCTCCCTCTCTCTCACGCTGTATGTGGTTGCCCCGCGCAGTAGGTGGCCGGCCGGGCCGTGTCCTGTAGCGGCGGCTGTGAGGGGGGCGTGAGGTCTCCCTCTCTCTCACGCTGTATGTGGTTGCCCCGCGCAGTAGGTGGCCGGCCGGGCCGTGTCCTGTAGCGGCGGCTGTGAGGGGGGCGTGAGGTCTCCCTCTCTCTCACGCTGTATGTGGTTGCCCCGCGCAGTAGGTGGCCGGCCGGGCCGTGTCCTGTAGCGGCGGCTGTGAGGGGGGCGTGAGGTCTCCCTCTCTCTCACGCTGTATGTGGTTGCCCCGCGCAGTAGGTGGCCGGCCGGGCCGTGTCCTGTAGCGGCGGCTGTGAGGGGGGCGTGAGGTCTCCCTCTCTCTCACGCTGTATGTGGTTGCCCCGCGCAGTAGGTGGCCGGCCGGGCCGTGTCCTGTAGCGGCGGCTGTGAGGGGGGCGTGAGGTCTCCCTCTCTCTCACGCTGTATGTGGTTGCCCCGCGCAGTAGGTGGCCGGCCGGGCCGTGTCCTGTAGCGGCGGCTGTGAGGGGGGCGTGAGGTCTCCCTCTCTCTCACGCTGTATGTGGTTGCCCCGCGCAGTAGGTGGCCGGCCGGGCCGTGTCCTGTAGCGGCGGCTGTGAGGGGGGCGTGAGGTCTCCCTCTCTCTCACGCTGTATGTGGTTGCCCCGCGCAGTAGGTGGCCGGCCGGGCCGTGTCCTGTAGCGGCGGCTGTGAGGGGGGCGTGAGGTCTCCCTCTCTCTCACGCTGTATGTGGTTGCCCCGCGCAGTAGGTGGCCGGCCGGGCCGTGTCCTGTAGCGGCGGCTGTGAGGGGGGCGTGAGGTCTCCCTCTCTCTCACGCTGTATGTGGTTGCCCCGCGCAGTAGGTGGCCGGCCGGGCCGTGTCCTGTAGCGGCGGCTGTGAGGGGGGCGTGAGGTCTCCCTCTCTCTCACGCTGTATGTGGTTGCCCCGCGCAGTAGGTGGCCGGCCGGGCCGTGTCCTGTAGCGGCGGCTGTGAGGGGGGCGTGAGGTCTCCCTCTCTCTCACGCTGTATGTGGTTGCCCCGCGCAGTAGGTGGCCGGCCGGGCCGTGTCCTGTAGCGGCGGCTGTGAGGGGGGCGTGAGGTCTCCCTCTCTCTCACGCTGTATGTGGTTGCCCCGCGCAGTAGGTGGCCGGCCGGGCCGTGTCCTGTAGCGGCGGCTGTGAGGGGGGCGTGAGGTCTCCCTCTCTCTCACGCTGTATGTGGTTGCCCCGCGCAGTAGGTGGCCGGCCGGGCCGTGTCCTGTAGCGGCGGCTGTGAGGGGGGCGTGAGGTCTCCCTCTCTCTCACGCTGTATGTGGTTGCCCCGCGCAGTAGGTGGCCGGCCGGGCCGTGTCCTGTAGCGGCGGCTGTGAGGGGGGCGTGAGGTCTCCCTCTCTCTCACGCTGTATGTGGTTGCCCCGCGCAGTAGGTGGCCGGCCGGGCCGTGTCCTGTAGCGGCGGCTGTGAGGGGGGCGTGAGGTCTCCCTCTCTCTCACGCTGTATGTGGTTGCCCCGCGCAGTAGGTGGCCGGCCGGGCCGTGTCCTGTAGCGGCGGCTGTGAGGGGGGCGTGAGGTCTCCCTCTCTCTCACGCTGTATGTGGTTGCCCCGCGCAGTAGGTGGCCGGCCGGGCCGTGTCCTGTAGCGGCGGCTGTGAGGGGGGCGTGAGGTCTCCCTCTCTCTCACGCTGTATGTGGTTGCCCCGCGCAGTAGGTGGCCGGCCGGGCCGTGTCCTGTAGCGGCGGCTGTGAGGGGGGCGTGAGGTCTCCCTCTCTCTCACGTCGCGTCCTACCATACTTACTTCTAAAAAATTAGACTTATATAAAATATTCGTCTCCCGCAGCTTCGGTCAGATGTGTTCAGCGGAGCGGCGCGCGAAGGTGTCCCGCGCAGACCTCGCGCGCGCCACTGTGGTCACCATCACCAACAACATCGGCTCCATAGCGCGCCTGTGTGCCTCCAACGAGAATATCGAGAGGGTGAGTCGAACTTGTACTGAACCAATGTCCCGCGCAGACCTCGCGCGCGCCACTGTGGTCACCATCACCAACAACATCGGCTCCATAGCGCGCCTGTGTGCCTCCAACGAGAATATCGAGAGGGTGAGTCGAACTTGTACTGAACCAATGTCCCGCGCAGACCTCGCGCGCGCCACTGTGGTCACCATCACCAACAACATCGGCTCCATAGCGCGCCTGTGTGCCTCCAACGAGAATATCGAGAGGGTGAGTCGAACTTGTACTGGACCAATGAAGGACAATGAAGGTCATTTTTAGGGTTCCGTAACTCAAAAGGAAAAAACGGATCCCTTTTGGGATCACCTTGTTGTCCGTCCGTCTGTCTCTCCAGACCCTTTATCTCAGGAACGCCTTGAGGTATCGAATTGAAATTATAACCATATACTCAGGTCTACAGTCCCTTGAAGCTGTGAAAAACTCAAACCTCTAAGTTAACGTAAAAAAAAGATTCGGCCGTTTATGCCGCAAAGAACCTACATTTCGACACTCTCAAGGCAATCAAAATGTATAGAGTATTTCCCGTTGACCTAGAACTATGATACTTAGCAAGTAATACTGTCTTATACTACAAGTATAAAAAAATCTGAACTTTATACAATTGTAATTAAATCATTAAAAAAAATATGTAAATTTAAAGTAATATGTACCAACAAATTTGTACGGAAGTGGGTGAGTCCGACTCGCACTTGGCCGGTTTTTTTTTTAACTTTATTGTTTGAATAAAAGATTTATTTATTTATTTATTGTTGTTTTTTGTTCCGCAGGTAGTATTCTGCGGCAACTTCCTGCGCGTGAATCCGCTATCTATGAAGTTGCTATCGTACGCGATGTCTTACTGGTCGCGGGGGGCTCTCAAAGCGCTCTTCTTGGAGCACGAGGGGTATGCAGACATTTTACGTTATTTATTCAGTATACTATCTGCTTTACGCAGCTTCCGACCCCAATATAGTTGAGAAAAGGCTAGGCAGATGGTGATGTAAAATACCACTTTCCGTATGTAATTCCCTTAATTCTCTTTCAACAGCTATTTCGGCGCTGTAGGCTGCTTACTGCACCTGGACAGCAAGACGCACTCGCGCCGCAAGCAGACCGCGGACGCCAACAACGCCGACAGATGAGCGAATATGCACCCTGTGTCCACGTTACACGGCTCAAATTGCCACGCCGCCTTAACCGGCACTTGTTACTGTATGTGTGTGTTTTAGTTTCTGTTACAATCCTGCCTTATGATTCAAAAAGCCTTGTGTGTCGACCATCGCTTTCTTTCAGGTGAGATTGTTGTCGAACAAGAGCCTATCGTTAAAGTTTTGACCGCCACGGTCGGCTATAGCCGACAAATGAAAAAGTTCCTACTCGCAACTGTCGGCTAAAGCTGACACATGAAAAAGTGCCCTCATGCCACCGTCGGCTATAGCCGACAAATTAAAAAGTGCCCACACGCCACCGTCGGCTATAGCCGACAAGCAAACGACATTTTTAAGTACAAAATAAATATAGTAAATCAAGTTTTCGGTGATTACGTTACAAGTAATATTTAATTTAAAAAATGTGGAACAAAAAGCAATGATTTATTGGTTATAGATAAGATATTGGGATCCGTATTTTTTAAGTATTGGCTCTAAATTTGTGGCTTGGCGTGGGAGGGACGCCGATGCGTTTACGCTCAGGCGGTTAAAAGGTTAATAAAATAACCGTGAGCATAAGGGGCCGTACAAGTATTACGTAAGCAGAAGTATAGTCATTTTTAATAGAAATACACACTTTGAAAATTTAAACTGTCTGCCTATTACGGTTCTTGAGATACAGCCCGCTCATAAACAGACGGACGGCTTATATAACATCTTGGATCCCGATACGAAAATAAGAATAGTGGACGAGTAAGAAAAACAAAATTTCCCGATATTGTCAAGTGGTCGGAACCGTGATTTTGAACTAATGATCCTGGGTTCGACGTCAAATTAAGGCATAATGTAATTTGATTTTTAATATAAAACATGTATAGGCGCGCCTTGACAATAAAAGCAACTTGTACGCCGTGACGGAAACGACGCTGTCATGTCGTGATGCCCCCACTGCGCTGCCTGTTACGGACGGCGAACTTTGGAACTAAAATGTTCGAAAACAGTACTAATATTAATCACAGATGTTTCACATTTTGTTTTACCACTAGTTGACCCGCGCAACTTCGTCTACTCCGCTCCTACTGGTCTTAGCGTGATAATATATAGCCTACCTCGATAAATGGGCTATCTAACACTGAAAGAATTTTTCAAATCGGATCAGTAGTTCCTGAGATTAGCGCGTTCAAACAAACAAACTCTTCAGCTTTATATATTAGTATAGATATGCTCAGTAACTAATCTGTTTGTATTTATTTGTGCCTTATCATTGGCAATAATCTTACATTGAACCTTAATTCCAAATGTGGTTGTTACTATATTACTGGCTACCCCTTCAAATATTACAGGCATGATGTTAAAGTCTTGTAAAAGTAATTAAAACATACACATACAAAGAAAAACCAAGAAATCGAGGCAAGTTTTATATTTAAACGATGATAAAATCATATTTATAATATTATATTGTATTGTTCAGTCGATATTGAGTTTAGATACCGTTTTGCAGATATTTTATGATGTAACAGATTACTTTCAAGATTATATATTGTTATAGCATTCCTGTAGACATAGTTTTTGATGACAACTGGGCCTTTTATAGCGCAAGTACAGTTCATGTCACGCTTGTTTACTTTTCCGAAGTTAGGTTTTAGTGACGACCGCGCAGGTGCAATCGCGTAAAAATGTGTTACGTTCCTAGAATATTTTGTTGTTTATTATACGTATTATATTATAAACTAGCTGACCCGCGCAACTTCGTCTGCGTCACAATTTTCATTACTGATCCGCTCCTTTTAGTCTTAGCGTGATGATATATAGCTTATAACCTTCCTCGATAAATGGACTATCCAACACTGAAAGAATTTTTCAAATCGGACCAGCAGTTCCTGAGATTAGCGCGTTCAAGCAAACAAACAAACTCTTCAGCTTTATATATTAGTAGAAGTATAGACAAGTAACAAAGACTACCAGTAACAATAAAAATATCAAAAATATCACATACACCACAAGAACACAAATCAAACAGTAAGAAATAACCAAAATAAATAATTAAAAACAATAACATGTAACACTTTTCGCATCAACAGTCGTATGCCATTGAGCAAGCGGGACACAATTATACATCGAACGTATACGAGCGAATGAGACGCCATTACACGCGCCATCTTGGGCCGGGCGCATGCGCTGTCCTATGTTTTTTGCCAAATTGACATCCTGCGCAATCACTTGCGACGTACTTCGGAGAGGTAAACAAGCGTGACGCGAACTGTACGATATATGAAATCAATGGAACTACCGTTGCCTTTGTACGAGTATTTTAACTTATTCGATCGCAAAATTCATCATCTGCCTAGCGTTTTCCCAACTATATTGGGGTCGGCTTCCAGTCAAACCGGATTCAGCTGAATACCAGTGTTTTACGTGGAGCGGCTGCCTACCAGACCTCCACAACCCATTAACTGGGTAACACGGTACTTCTTGGCAAGACTGCTGTAACGCGATCGAGTAAATATGAAAAGGGAGCGTTCAAGTATTACGTAACGAATTTGGGGGGAGAGGGGGGTCTTGTAAAACGTTACGATGCGTTACAGGGTTTGAACTACGCGTTACGTAACACATTACGTTTTTTTTTTAACTCTTCAGAATGGTCGCGTAGAGAGATTCTCTCACGCAATTTTTAAACTTTTTTTTTTTCAAAATTTCAAATGGAATAAAAACTTGAAAATCTTTTTCACTTGTGTCAGTTGGTGGTTACGTAACGTTTGACTAGGGGGAGAGGGGGTACAGAAAACCGGTACAACGCGTTACGTGGGGGGAGGGGGGGTCAAAAATCTCCAATAAATTTGTTACGTAATTCTTGAACGCTCCCAAACATGTACTAGACTCTCGGTTTCTAAAACTCGGATGTTTTATTATCTGCCGGTCGATTCTGTAAACATGTCGACATAAGGCTTGGGTAAAGTGATCACGAAGGAAGCTGTCATTCTATCTTGATTACTTGGATTGAGAACCCAAGAACTCCACGAACTCAGCCCCCCTTTTACCGTAGGACATCCAGACGCACTGCATCTTATCATCCCTACCTTGTTGCTATTCCAGCAATTCGAACTAAGCGTTTTCAAACGTCTTTTATAATGCGCACAGCAAAGGAGTGGAACTCTCTACCTGCGTCCGTGTTTCCAAACGCTCCAGGCTCCTTCTGGGTAAGCTCGCTCCATCGTAGACTCTGTCTCTGTCATCTCTGACCTAGACTAGAGTCAAGAGCAAACCCATCACAAATAATAAAAAAGCTCACTTCGTGATCACATCACCCTTCACTTCGACATGTCTATAGAATCGCTCTGCAGAATTACTTGAATTCAAATTCGTGCCTTTCTCAAATTGAAACTGAAAGAATCTTCATTATAACTGAAAGAATATTGACGTTGAAAAGTATTCCAATTACTATTGAAATACTTTTCAAAACAATAATATGTTGAAACGACATTGTTTCTCCAAAAAACATTATCTACCTTTTGGCGTCTGCCGTAGACGGGTTAAAATAGTAAATTGTGATTTCCGGTCCTTGTAGCACCTTTTAGCATTTAATAGTTGTATCATTCTATGCGGGACATTACCAAAACGTCTTGCAGACCAAAATAGTACTTATTCTAATCGTGTAACGGCGAAAATTGAGTTTCATATATGATTTTTGTCATTCAAACTTCGCCCTTATTGTCGCTTAGCAAAAAACACCGCTGAAGTCAAGTCGTAAATTGGATTGTTTTCGAACGCTTACAACCGTAATCTCTTCAAAGTCAGAGTCTTCTTCTTCTTATCGTGTGGGTAGTAAGGTCTAACGACCCCACACACCCTAGTGTCAGAGTTTCTAAACCGCCTCAAGGGCCTCTGACATGGTTTATTTGACGACCGCCACCTGTCCATAACGTGCAAGCATTTGTCAGTTATTATTTAGCTCAACATAGAACTATGAGCTCAACGAGTCGTGTTGTTTGTTAAGCGACGATATACGATTAAAGAGATACTATGGTAGGCGCCAGATAAGTCTGCAATAACGGTCATTGACCCACATGCATTATTGACTTTCTTAATATCAAAAACAAAAATAAAGAAAGGATGCGGTACAGAGAGTAGTCTCGCACACCTCCATTGTAAAGGGAGGATCCTCCTACCAGACAGTTGTTGTGCCTGGCGAGCAACTGCCCGATAGTTGATATTCGGGCTAATGATATATTCAAATCGCGCGGTAAACTCTGCTTGTGCGATGCAGGATTTCAACCTAGTAGTTCGCTGCTAGTTGGATAGATGGCGTCACGGTTCTTTTCGTTGCGATGTAGATTTGCTCCGTTGGTTTTTCTTGTGGCGGCATTGATGCCGCTACACTATCGTGATCATTAACGTTCTCTAGTAATTAAAAACTGTTCATAATTTATTGTTCGGGTATTACGAGGGGATATTAGGGAAAGGTCAGTGTACTTTATTGCAAGTTTATCTGGCGCCTAACATATAAACAAAACGAACTTGCCTAGAGGATTGTGAGTGTGTTCTATTACACCTCTGCCTTACCCTTGAAGGTTAACAGGCGTGATGATATGTTATACATAATAAATAGTTCAAGATCCGAGAGCCCACAGACATATCTTAGTACAGTGGTGCCCAACTGATATGGCGCGTCGTGAATCTTCTTTCGCACAGAAAAGAAAGTATGGCCCCGAAGATTAACGAAAGAAAGCAAACTTACAATCAACCTTATATCACTACTATAAGGTTCACAATACACTGCAGCTGTTAGTTCCTTGTCAGTCGCGTCACACGCACGCCACGCGCGCTAACATGGCGGCAGCTGCCGACCAATAGCGGTACAGGAACAAGAAGCGCGGTGCGTGGAGCGTGCCGATTGGTCAATAGCATTTCCCGCGCTCTGAAAATTCATCTTCTGCGCAGCTACGTCGGTAAGCCATAAATTAATTGGGTACTACTGTACGCTAGCATACGTAAAGAGTACTTGACATTGACGCTTCTGTACTGCCATCTAGCGTTGCAATTTCGAAACTAAGTAAAAAATATACTTGACAATGACACTTCTGTGCTGCCACCTATGTAGTTCCTGCACGTTCCCTATTCCACAAATTTTGTTACTCAGAAAATGAGTAACGTATAAGAGCTCTGGGATCTTTGACTATATAAAACCTATAAAATGATTCCCTGTTTGCACAAACGATTTTTTTATTGGTAGATTTTAGTATATTTGTTTTTGTATACAAGTATTTTTTTGTTACAATGTTGCGTTTAACGCTTGGGTTGCTAGTTTAAAAATTATGTTTTAGTGTTACCACTGGCTAAAATAAAGCTGTTGACCAACGCGAAGTATTTTTTGAGCTGTCAGTGTGTTGTTGTGCTGTATGTTGGTATATAAATGGTTACTCTGCGGAGTTACAGTTTGTCTCAAATTTTACCCCAATTTTTGGAATGAAAAAAAAAAAATCAGGGCAAAATTATGTTAAAAATAATAATATGCGTGTTCTGTGTTGTAATTGGTTGCTCGAATTCTAAACAGCCAATGGCATCACTCGACTTTCGGTTTGTGACGCGGCGATAATTTATTCCTTTTTCAAACTTGGCTATATTGTATGAAAGAGAAGGGATAAATTACTCGCTTTTGTCAGAAACAAATCTGACAAAAGCTAGTAATTTATCTCCGTGACAGCTGAAAACAATAGAAACTTATTTTTATTTTATTCATGTAAATATTCATTATGGTGGACAGGTATTTATTATTTTTGTTTTCAATGTTTAAATTAATATAATTTCGTGTTTAGTTAAGTGGTGGGTTATATGATTTTGTGGGTGCAGACATATTATTTTCAAATCACGAATTGTTTGTATCTTTGTCAAGAGCACAGTGCATGGTATCGCGGCGCCAGTACAAGTGACGCTATTACTAGTATAATAACCGGCACGAGTCGTGACCACACTCTCCTTTGGTCGGTTTGACGACGACAGCTCTGACGCTTCACGTTATTGGTTCGTCAGTCAATGCTTATGGACTATTGGGTTTGCAAGTTTCGTTCGCTCACCGTATTGGCGAGATCACCCCGCTGCATTCATCTGTGCTCACGACTCGTGCCGGCTTCTATAATATTCGTGCCCAGAACAAGTTTCGACTGACATGGGCCATGCTCAGAATTGTCAGAAATCTCTTTTAAAGTACACGGTGACACTCACACACTGTTGGTTTGTATGGCAAATGTTTTGACAATGCCGTCTCTAGCAATATCTGTTGTGGATTTTCGGTGCACTGCGGTCATAATTATAATTTTGATTTATAATAATATGTTTGCATCGTAATACTTATTTTGTGATACACTATTGAATTATTCGTTAACGAATAAGACCCTAAATACAATAGGGATAGCTTCCTACTTATTTTATATTATATTTAAATTATAGTTAGATTATTTTGTGAAAATATCATTTTTGACCAATGACAAAATATAGTAATTTTGCTTTGATGTAAGTTGACGGTATCTAATCTATTTTCAAATGTATGACTAAAATGTTTTTGTCATGTGAGAATAATATTGATTTGTCATTTACATAAGCAAAGTTGCTCGCCTTTGTCATAAACTGACAAATTCATGTAAATTCGCTTCAGCTTGAGACTTCATTATGAAAATTGAATGTGAATTAACATGAGGTTTACGCATACCTTAAAACTCTGTACTTGTAATGATGAATTTGTTGTAAATTATAGGCCAGAGAATCAGGGTTTTTTTTTATTCTGCGGTCTCTATGTAAAACCTTTAAAAAAAAGGTTCTTATTTTACCTTTACAAAACTTTTGCTGATCGCAGTATTTTATGATTAATTTTGAGTTATTTTTAAACGCGTGTGTGGAGTAGAAAATATATTAAGGGCTGATAAATATTTTATATGACTAGAAATAAATATATGATATTATAGTTTTGTGTTTCATTAGCAGCCACCACCTAAGGCTTTTCTTTTTAGAGTTCCGAACAAAAAGCGGAACCCTTGTAGGATCATTCGGGTGTCTGTCTGTGTGCCCGTCTGTCACAGCCAGTTATCTCCGGATCCACTGGACCGATTCTGTTGAAATTTGGTACACATATGGACTTCTGTGACTCAAACACGGACGGTAAATCATTAAATTTTTAGTGTGGGGTTCACTTTTGGGGGTCAAACTAGAAAGTTAAAAAAAGGTTTTTAAACAATATCGTGTGACATATCAAATGAAAGGGCTTACTGTAAGGGTTTTAATTATATTTTTTTCATAATTTTAAAATAAATGGTTTTGAAGTTATTCAAGAGATTAGACGAAAAATGACCTTATCTCCGTAACTACTGAGCCTAAAATTTTGAAAAGAAATTTTGGTAGAACTTTACCCATAGATTTTTTATATTAGATAGGAAAACCTATAATAATTCTGTAGTATAAAATTACACGTTAAAAAAAAATTCGTTCGGAACCCTTCGCACACGAGTACGACTCACATTTGGCCAGTTTTTCATTAGTTTTATTCTCAGTAAATGGCAGTTTCCAGGAAAATCCACGCCACCTAAAACGGTATAAAAAGGCCACTTTAAAACATTAAAATTTCATTCTCATCTTTATCGCTAAAGCATTAGGTTCAAGATCAGTTGGGAAAATTTGAGTTTCGAGTAGCTTGATATACTTTCTGATTCTGCTGGCCTTTTTAGACCCGCTGTTGGCGTAAGTATGGCGAGATGTTATCTTTTTTTAAAGCGTAACATGAGACATAAACACGACGTTTATTTATTTATTTATTAGGGAAAACAAACAGTAACACATTACATTTTATAGAAAAAAAATACAAAAGAATGTGATCAAATGTGTGACCAACAGAACAACACAACATCTTAAGTATGCTGGGGTTCATCTGCCGCGCATACTCTCCATGTTTTATAATTTATGTCTATGTCATGGATTGACAAAAACAATTGTTGTTCCTATAGTAAAGGATAAAACGGGAGATATCTCAGATAAAAATAATTACAGGCCCATATCACTGGCAACCACAATTGCAAAAGTGCTTGACAGCCTGCTTAATGATATTCTTCTAAAACATATTTCACTGCACGACGCCCAGTTCGGTTTCAGAGCTGGGCTTTCCACTGAGAGTGCGATCGTTTGTCTTAAGCAGGTTGTCAGGTACTATACTGACAGGGGGACGCCGGTATACGCGTGCTTCCTGGATATTTCGAAAGCTTTTGACACTGTTCTTTATGAGAAGCTGTGGGGCAAGTTGGCTAGTGCGGGTGTACCGGCGGAGGTTACAGCTTTACTGAAGAACTGGTATGGGTGTCAAAAAAACCAGGTGAGATGGGCGGGGACCTTGTCGGACGCGTATGGCATGGAGTGTGGTGTGCGGCAGGGGGGGCTGACCTCTCCTTTATTGTTTAACCTGTACATAAATGACCTAATCGGCGAGCTTAGCAATACACGTACGGGGTGTCACATAGATGACGTGTGTGTCAACAACATCAGCTACGCAGACGATATGGTATTGCTGGGGCCGTCGGTGGGTGCGATCCGGAAATTAGTAGCTATCTGTGAGGCATATGCGGCGGAGCATGGACTGAAATATAACTCTTCTAAGAGCGAACTTCTCATATTTAAGAGTGCTGAGAACGCACCAGTTCGTGTACCGCCTATTATGCTAAATGGAGTGGCTCTGAGAGTGGTAGCTAGCTTCAGGTACTTGGGACTTATTGTCACTGAAGACATGAGGGATGACGCCGATTTGGAAAGGGAACGAAGGGCATTGGCGGTGCGAGGGAATATGCTTGCGCGTAGATTTGCGCGTTGTTCGGTAGAGGTGAAAATCCTTTTGTTTAAGGCATACTGCCAAACTTTCTACGCGAGCAGCCTATGGGTAAGTCATACCCGGCGGGCCGTCAATGTCATTAGAGTTCAGTATAACAACATATTCAGGATGCTGTTGCGGCTGCCTCGTTACTGCAGTGCATCTGCAATGTTTGCGGAGGCGCGCACAGACAGCTTTCAAGCGATTATTCGCAAGAAAGTCGCTTCTGTTTTCAAGCGCGTGAGGGAAAGTAGCAACGGTATCCTGAAGATGATTGCTTCACGTGCTGATTGCCCAATCCAACAAAGATGGATGAATATCATGTTGGGACGCTAGAGGTCGGCAAACTAGCGCAAGGGTTTGCCGATGTCTAGGGGAAGATGACAGGAAGGATGGTGACGTGTCTGGCTCGACAGTTGATTTTTGCTAACTTAACTGATTTTATTTTAATTTTTTCTGTTTTTATTTTTGATTATTGTGATTTTATTGATTATTTTGAGTATTGTTATTTTATTTTGATTTTTAATTTTTCTTTTATTTATTTTTTTGTTGATTTTTCTTTTTTTGTATTAAATATTTGTTTATTTTCTTATTATAATTAATATTTAAACTTTGTATGGATATCATAATCTGAAATAAACGTATCATTAATAATAATAATAATCCTTAAATTAACATAAAAATACAAATTTTTTATACAAAAACAACTGCTCTTTATGGTGCCAAATATCAAACCCATAGCGAAATAAATTATTGGAATGGAGAAACAAAACAAACAATCAAAATAACCCAAGTGATCTACTACTGACCCAATGCACTGAGTAAGTACATTGTTTCTGAATTTACCAGCAGACAGAACAAACATATCGATATCGTCGAATTTAATTTCAATAATGTCGGAAACTTAAAGCCTATGCGCACTGGGACGGTGTGGCAGAAGATTTTGCCACCGGTCAGCGCACACTAGCCACTTAGAGCCTACGGTATGCCGCGGCACCGCCGGAATGCTAACTGTATCATTCTGGCGGCCGCAGGATCCCTTAACGCGCTCTCCAATGCCGTGTCAAGAAATCCCTTTCGATGCCATGGAACTAATTTATAACATAGTATTAATGTCGTATTCCTACTAGATAAGTTTGAATGTACTTTGGTAAAGAATTAAATACTTTAATACATAGATGGCTGGCCCTGACGCATCAGTGCTGCCACCTGGTGCGATATTTCAGAAAACGATAATCGAAGCTCCCTATAATAGTAACGAAATCGTCTGACCCATAGATAAACGGACCTTAATATTTTACGTTGTGTACTTGTGGACTTATACACCGTGTGTTTTCCCGCAGCTATATAAAAAAAAATGGTAGGCGTGTGTTGAATTATACATTTTAAAATATTTCTAAAAAATATTAAAAAAAAAACATTTAAAAATATAAGATTGGAGCCCACCGGTAGCGGGAACAGGGCCAAGCTACCGGCAGTCAGGACTCCAGAGAGAGGAACCTCCTCACAATGCGAGCCGTGTCCAGAAGTACCGCTTTCTGAATCAAGCCCTTGATCCAGATGCCCAACGAGAACCTCCTGCGGTGTTGGGCGAAGCTCGTGGCTATTAAGCCGTTGGCCGACACGACTATCGGTACAATGATTGCGGAATCCACATCCCACATGCCATCCTCGCGAGCCAAGTCAAGATATTTGATTTTTTTGTCTTTTTCTGCTTTCACGAGGTTGTCTCATCATGCGGGACGGTTATGTCTGCAATCATTGCACGCCTCTCGATTCAGAATTGTTGATTTTATTATTATGTTGCCAATTATTTTTTAATTTCGCGGCTTGACTTCAAGCCAATTTAATATGTAATCTTAATTATGTCTCCTAGTTTCTGTACGATTCGTGATAAACACTGCAAGATGAAGACAAAGAGTATTTTAGTCGTGTTCGTAATTTTTGTGACAGGTAACAACTTGTAATCTTTTATGGTAGACTAGCTGACCCGGCAAACTTTGTTTTGCCATATAAATTATTTCTAGCTGCCCGGCGCTACTTCGTTCGCGTGGTGTACTGGTGTCCTACCCCCTACCCTAAATGAAATTGTTGTTTTTACTTTCTTCCTCGCAACTTTTCCATATTTTCTCATCGTTTAAACCTTCCCTGGACTACGACAAATATTTCAAAACCAAAGTCAGCTAAATCGGTCCAGCCGTTCTCGAGTTTTAGCGATACAAACGAACAGCAATTGATTTATTTGTATATACTAGCTGACCCGCGCGGCTTCACTCCCGTCAACTGGCTACCCTACCTACTTACCCTACCCACTTACCCTACCTACCCTACCCACTTACCCTACCTACCTACTTACCCTACCTACCCTACCCTACCCTACCCTACCTACCCTACCCTACCCTACCTACCCTACCTACCCTACCTACCCTACCTACCCCACCTACCCTATCCTACTTACCCTACCCTAACTTCACATAAACCATCTACTAAATAGTCCGAACAAAGCCTAAACATTTGGTTTGGTTAGTTGAGCCCGTTCTGGAGTTATAAAATTACAACGAAAAGTGGCATTGATTTTTATAAATATAGATGTATATATAAAACGCAAAACTGGTCAATAAGGCGTGGGCAGACCACGTACCAGAGTCCAGAACTGACGACCAGAGGTCTATATAATAAAACCGACAGGCGTCTACTTTTCGCCTTGGATATGGTTACCCAAAAACCCTCTCAGCTGCCCCTCTAAATGCAAACTAACCTAAAAACCGGCCTAGTGCGAGTCTAACTCGCACACGAAGGGTTCTGTACCATAAACCATTTTTTTTGTTGTAGCAGCAATAGAAATTCACAATTTGTGAAAATTTCAACCAATCAAAAAATTGCCTATTACGGTTCTTGATATACAGCCCGCTGACAGACAGACGGACGGACGGACAGTGAAGGCTTAGTAATAAGTTTCCGTTGGTTACCCCTACGGAATCGTAATAAAAATTTAATTGTTATCTTATAAGGCTTATTTTTTCTAAATCTGTAACCGTCCTTAGTGATGCCATCGACAAAAACTCATCAAAACTTTACTTTCAGTTTCAACAGCCAGAGCGAAGCTAAGAAATACGATCAGAAACGCCAAAGCACTACAAGACTACTTGAACTCATCGCCAGAAATAAAGCAAACAAAACAAATTAACTTCATCGATGAGCTAAGAATATTAAACACGCAATACAACATACCCATTTACATAATCACGTCAAGTAATCAACGAAAACTGACGACGAAAAGGAAAACCAAAGACAAAAGTCTGACAAATGAAAGTAATAAGTTGCAAAGTCGGAAAACGGGATATATTGACCATATTGAGCATGAATATGACAAGGCAAAAGAGCGTAATTTTGCCGAAAATGTAAACACTGTCTTAAATAGTAAGATCTTTGAAATGAGTAAAGGAAAATATTATACTCCTCGTGAGGACGATTAAAATTCGTTATGAATAACATGTAGTTTTTTTATTGATAACTAGCTGTTGCCCGCGACTTCGTTCGCGTGTATGTCGAAAAGTAAAATTATGTCACTATGTAAGATCGATAAGATAAGATATGCAAACAGTCAATATCTAACATTGCTTGACCCCTCTTAGAATTAGGAATTTGGAAGACTGTATAACAGTCTTCCAAATTCCTATAATAATTCATTTATTTATTCAGGTAATTTGAACCCATTGCACAATAACTATAAAAATATAATAATAATAAAAAAACAATGTCAAACAGTAAAATACAAACCACAGTAATTATAATTTGATAACAATAATAATAATTAATAAAATAAAATAAACAGTAAAGATAATTTAAATTGTCAAACCATAAATCATAAAATAACATAAAATTAAAATCATAAAATAACTACAAATAAATCGGAAACTAACACAAGAACACTGATAATACACCTGCCTTTGAGTCGTTTATTTCAATCAAACCTGTTCGCAAATACGCTCAGAATGGTGTTGGAGGTGGTCCGGAGCCTGCGCCCCAGAGATGTTCACCGCTTTCGCATCGTCGTGTAGAAACAGTCGACACGGGCGTCGGCCAACATCTCCGAGGCGCTGCAAAGCCGGGGCAGCCCCAACAACACCCTGAACGCATTATTATACTGAACACGGAGTCTGTTGTACTGCTTCTGGGTATATGACACTCACAGGCTGGTCACGTACAGGGACGTACAAAAGGCTCTGAAAAGAGTTATTTTGACGGCACCCGAGCAACGAACAAACCTGCGGGCGACCATATTGGCCCTCACACCAACGCCCTCCGCTCCCTATCGATGTCCGCATCGTCCCTCAGGTCAGAGGTCACGATATACCCGAGATATTTAAACTGTTGAACTCTTCTTAACTTAACACCGTTCAACCTAATAGATGGAACAGAATCCGGGCAGCTCCGAACCCTGGCCTGGAAGACCATGCATTCACTCTTTTTAGCGTTATAACGCAAACCGTGATCAAGCGCGTAGCGCTCGCAGACATTCAGCAACCTGGACAAACCACACACCGAGACGCTCAGCAGCACCATGTCGTCTGCGTAACTAATGTTGTTGACACAAACACCGTCAATATGGCAGCCGATATGGGTACTACTGAGCTCCTCTATCAGTGCGTTCATGAACAGGTTGAAGAGCCTCGACGAGGTCAGCCCTCTCTGCCTCACCCCGCACTCCAGCTTGTACGGCTCCGACAGAGCACCTCACCATCGAACGACGTTGACCTGGTTAAGATACCAGTACTTCAATATTTCTGTCAGTTCGAGTAATTTTTCGTAATTTTCGTAATGAGAAACTTCTATACACGATGTTGAAGAAAGTTGTTAGGGTTGTTAACACGTGATGGAGCTACATAAAGTTGGCCTCAGATATACCAACCAGAAAAGAAGTCTACCCCCGCAACGTATGGAGTAGAGACTCCATAATTGCGCTGAAGTGTTCTGGTTAAGTTAGCCAGCCTAGCTTCATCCAAATGCACAGAAGCCTCCTGGGTGCTCCACAGGTTTCACGGAGCGACTCAACTCACCGTTCCAAGGATTTGTTCACGTCGGGAAGCAACTGCCTCATTTCCAGGATGAAGTGGGCGACTGATTTGTCGGCGTCGAAGAAACCTCTGCAAATTGGGCTGTCTATGGCGCCTTTGTTGTAAACATGTTTTTTTTAGAGGGTAATGAACCGTGGTTATACCTATTATTATTTGGAAGGTATTTCTACTAAGGCTGAGAAGTAGTTAAGTTAGTCACCATTTTTGACCGCCATAGTTAATCTCTGGCAAATTCATGTACGAAACTGAGAAAGGTAGCAGGAAGAATAGGTATGGGTCCAGCACTACCATCTTGGAACCTCTTCGCGAGTTCGTCTGTGGCGTCATTGCCTAGGGATCTATAGTTTCCCATGATCCACTGGAGGATGAAGCCCGCAACGGATAATTTCTGGCCCTGAGCTGGTCATGACGTAACTATCATCGGCTCACTGGAGATTTACCAGTTTTGAAAATAAATGGAAAATAATAGGGAATGAGGGGGATTCTGGGAATGATCACATCGTCACCGGAGCAATCAGCCGAAATCTTATTTGAGCTACTATAACAGTTTGTTGGATATGTGTGACTTTCAGCCGAGTGCTTGTGCAATATTTAATCGAAATTAAAAATGTAAATAAAAATCATAGAACTTAATAGGATGATGTGTACCATTTCTTACATGCCTGTTTTCATGGATTTTTTCCCCACAAACATTTATTAATATTATGCATATTCATGGTTGCTGCTTGGTCGTTGGTACCCCGTACACAGAAGAAATGAATTAATGCTGAAGCAACGGGACAACAAATGCTCCCTTCTAAAATAACCTAACCACCTTCTTGATTGTGGTATACGCCGTCAGCAATTTTTAACAGTATTCGTAAAATTATGCGCATTTGAGTGGCCTTCTTCTTCATCGTCGTTTCCTAACTGCTGAAGATCGCGACCACATACGTCGCGTCTCCAAGCCATTCGGTCTTCTTCAGTGTGGATCACTGTAATATTACCTCCAACAGCCTTCATTTTGGAACACAGTTAGACATCCGATTAACCGTGCTAATTCAACTGTTTTTACGACTCCTGTATCATGGGACTTCGCCACCAGCTCGGGGGTGACATGACTCCTGGCTTCAGGCCTGTAAAGGTTCATTTTGCTTCGTCTTTTCGAGTCGAAGTGGTCAATAGATGGCATTGCAGGTATCTTTTTTACGTAGTTAGTTCATTTCATTGACATTGCTACAAATTATCAGGTTTATGTGTAAAAGTTATCTTCTTTGATTTTGTACTTTTTATCGTAATGCGATTGATGCGAACAAAAAAGATTACAGAAAAACAGAAATAGGTTCTGTTAATTATCCTACTAATCCGGAATTTCAGTACTTCGTCACATCAAATTCCACACATTTTTAAACGTATAGGTATACGAAGTCGCGGCCAACGAAAATATTAGAGCAGGAACATAAAAAAGTAAAAATTAGTCAACTATAATTTAAAAAATGTTGCGAAAACTGGGATTCGAACTTACACCAATTCATTCGTAAGTCAGTCAGTGTACTACCTGATCTATGAATTCAGTTGACGTTTGATTTATATAGCCAATATTATAATAATTTATGGTTATTGACTGCTTAGCTCCTAGAAGATATAGCTTGATGATTACAATTTCTAAGGATATGTTTTTAAAGGCACATTTAATACTAAATTTAACGAATAATTGAAAGTTGAACAAAACTTGTCGAAGTTGATACGTAATTTTAAAATCTGCAAATGTCCATAACTTTTTTTTCCGGCAACCAATTTGAATGAAACAAAGACTAAATGTTGCTCAGAAATAAGTTTAATCTAACTTTGAAAACCCCAACAAAATCTGTTCAGTATTTTCGGAGATTAGCGTGTACAGACAGACAGACAGACAAAAAAAAATGCTCTTTTTGTGTTCTATACCTTTTTTTTATCACTCCTTCTCGATTTTTGGTATTTTTGTTTAATGTACAGAAATCATGGTCTCTACTGTTTTATTATATGTATAGATAATAACCGATCAGCTTGGGAGTTCCTTTTTCAAAATTGTTGTTTTTAGGCTTTGCTTTGAACCATCCATACATGGCATTTTCAAAATGATTAAACTATGAAAGTTTTCTAGTATTTTAATTAAAAGACCGACCGAAGGTTCGGTCTCGGTTTCGGTTTCGGCTAGTTACGGTCATAGTTTCGCTTTCGGCCAAAAAATTACCGAAACTTCAGTAAAAAGCGGTTTTCCGTATTTGGGTCAATATTTGAGAGGCTCCAAATTAATGTCTCTGAAAATGTCTCGAGAATGTGTGTACGTATTTAAAAAGAGTCTTACATTTAATGGTAAAATAACCAACGCAAAAGTTGTTCTAAACAACGATTGTAATAAATTAATAATAAAAAAAAAAATACAAAAACCAGTATATTGCCATTTTTTCACGTGTCACCTCGGCACACGCGGCCTATGTTTTGATGATATAAAAAAAGTGTGACTTCATTGAGCTATTTGCTGTTGTGTGCTGTAATTATACATAATCAATCTTCATATTCTTGATAAAATCGCCAATGCCCGCTAAGTTAATTAAATAGAAAACTCAATTTCAAAATAATGCGTGTCATTGTCGTGGGTGATGTTTGTTTTCAATATATTATCGAGTAAGAGACGGGAGCGGGGGAAAAAAACTCGTGGCTGGGCGAACAGTAGTGCTATTCTGTAACAACATTTTCGTATCTCGACAGTCGAATCCGAGGTGAGTTTCAAATTAAGACCTTTATGTTGTGTGCAATAAAGCTCATTTTGTGAGTTTTGTCACTCAGGTGAAGCTCGATATCGAATTAGTTGTTTACAGAATAGACTAGCTGATCTCCCCGCACCCCAGTCGCACAACGTGCTTTGGTGAAGATACACGCGCCCGATTTCTGCAGGTAAGGCATTGAAATTCATTCTCCTAAAAGTTTAATTTCAAACGTCATTTACATTTTCATTTGTATATCCGTCAAATTCTACTGTTACTCTACTCATTTAGCATAAACGTGAAGGTTTTGTCTATACCTACGCAATTATAAAACGTATTTTAAAATACCACGTGCGGAAGACATGTTTTTAGAAGATTTTATCCGATTCATATTTTTTCGGAATGTCATTGTCCTGGATATGTGCAGAATAATGACACACGTTCAGAAGAATGATATTATGTGGAATAATAATGACAAATATTTAGCATAATGACGGAAGTTCATATTATATGCATTTGTTTAAGGTTTTCTGTAATTGAATAATTAATATGATCATGGAACTCAAGTATTACATTTTAATAATTTACGTAAATCGTCGTATTGTTGATATTAGACGATTTTTGTTTATATTGAAAGATTTTAATGTTATACCGAGTTGATACGACAGAGGGGCTTTCCTTTAAACTGCCTATACTAGGTACCATTTCCAAGCTCTGTACCAAAAATCAATTAAATAGGAGCAGTAGTTTAGTCGCAAATAATTTTTTAAGTTTTTGCCTCAATTGAACACGATGTATCTTTTTCCTAACAGCTGATTATGCCTACGCATCGGTCATGCACCTTAAAACGATAAATCGAGTATAACCTACGATGCGTTGTTGCCGCTCCGACGCAATTCATAAGTACAACCAAATTTTCACTAAAAAGATGGCAATGAAAAAAAGGAAGCAATAAACACACACTTGCACTTTCATTACGAGAGTGACAATCATAGCAAAACATACCGCGCGTAAAAGAAATAGAAATAGGTCAGTGTGTTGTTATTGCATTCTAGATATTTGCGATCGGTAAGTGGGGCCTCAGTGTGCCGATGTCTTCCTTCCGGAACGTATGTTACGTAACACGGAAGCGCGGCGCGCGGGCGCAGCAGCAAACAATTGATTTTGTTTTGTTATTGTGATAAGATACTAAATAAGTTTAAGACAGTATTTCTTTTTTTATTGTGACAGGACACGTAACTTGGGATTATTATTATTAGTGTTAGTGTTTTTTTTTTGTGATCGACTGTTTTTTATTGTGATAGGACACGTAATTAAACTTTGGTTGTGTGTGCGTGTAATTAAAGTGTTCAACAATGCCTCGTGTAACTAACACGGCGGCAGACTACACGGACATGATTTTAATTGTGAATTAGGTATGTTTGTGATTTTTTTTTTGTGAATTGTGAATTTTTAAATTGTCGATGTGTCCTCCACACATCGAGAATTTAAAAATTTTGTGTTTTTGTTGTGATTGTTGTTGTGTGCGTACCTACTTCAAAACCTTACCTATCATAAAAGCGGGCGCGAGCGGAGGCCTAAGCTCGCGCCTGCGCCACCGCCGGCCGCCCGCCCGACCACAATTTTATTATACCTACCCACACTGCGCTCAGGCGCGCGCGCTACGTTGCCGCTTTTCCCTAGGTCAGTTGAATTTATTTGCACAGGGTGGTTGCGTTTTACTCTGATTTGTAAGCTATTTAGTTTGTTTGAAAGAAAAAAAATCTCAATTTTGTAGCTTTTTATTTTTATACCGTATCGGATTAATACTAAACACGTATAGTATACGTAGTGTAATTTAATGCCCCTCTGTCGTATCAACGTTGTATACGCTACATATGAAGGACCCCAATGCAAAGCCTTATGTGAAGATAGTGTAGTCTTAAAGATTTTTAATACACAAACCACAGCTTCAGAAACGATGAAGTGTAGATATGTTTCAAAGCAGGGGCAGCTGTTGAGCTTATTTGAGGAGTTAATAAATAATGATGGCAACATCCTTATGAATTACACGCACAACTGGTCGCTGTGATCCTTTTCAAAATGTTTATAGGTATTATTTATGCTGAGTGAAATATTTATAAAGAGCATGACTTTCGTGTAGTCTGTAGTGTAGTAGGCACTAGTATCAAAGAGGTGTCTCGTTGTTGTAGATTATATGCCTACTTATGTATGAAATAAATTCTATGTTAATTCCTGCAAAACAATAATGCTGCTCTTTTAAATTTCAATTGTCGTCTTATTATAATTATATTACTTTGGATCAAGAAAACTTTAGAATTTAATACTGGTAAGTATTAAAAACAAACAATAATATTCATATTTTTTCTTCCATTGTTTACTCTTCATTAATTGATAAACTTATACTTACTGGAGAAATATTAAATACGGATATAACCTATCAGTGTTTCTGAAATGAACATAGGCGCAGTTATAGGTTACATTTCAGATAAACTTTGAAAAAAGGGAGCGCAAGACGATCCGATCTATTTTCTAGATTAAAAGAAGTCTGAACCAAGCAACCAACTTAAGAAGATGCCACCTAAATCAAAAAAAGATAGAGAAGAAAGACTAATTAAAAAAAAGACTATGCCAAAAGCGAAGGTATGCAGAGAAAAAGAAAAAAGAAGACAGAAATACTTAAAAAAGAAAGCAGAAAATAATTCAGCAAAAAGTCCTCGCGCTATTAAAGAACAACGCAAAAAGTGGAAAGAAAATTCTAAAAAGTAAAAAAGTTTCGTTAGCAAGTTTGTAATTCAGTATATTTATACGATAGGTTTTAGTACAAATGGTATAGGTAGGTAAAAATAATATAATAGTGATGATTTTATTTTATGGTACAGGCAAAGAAAAAAGGATGGAAAACCGCCAACATTCGAAGCAGTTCAAGTAAAAGCAGTTACTAGTGATCAAGTTGCGAGTAATTCTTCGGATACAAGTTTCGTTAATAAAGAAGATCCTTTAATAGTAAATCGTTCAGCTATACAATCAGAAATTAAAAAAGTTAGTTATGAAGAGTTAAAGAAAAGAATACGGCTTTTAAAACTTCTCATATATTATAAGAAAAAAAAACAAGACACAAGCAAAAAAGTTACAGAGACTACAGAAGCTACTTATAGATTCCCGAAAGATGAATAAAATTAACTCCTATCGTTCTTCATTTAATAGAAACGAATTGGAAACTAATTCAAAAAATAAGAAAATGTCAGTGACTGAAACCATAAAAAACTTTATTTGCAAAATGCGAACAGCGTACAATGTGCTGGTAAGAAACAATATATTACAAAAAAGTAAGATACAAATGCAAAAGCGGTACTTATGCTTACCATTGAAAGATTTATAACAAAAATTTTTGATTGACACAAAAATTAGAGTAAGTTACTCATTCTTTTGTAAACAGCGGCCGTTTTGGGTCACTTTTCCTAAAAAATCTAATAGAGATACGTGCGAATGCCAATTGCATGAAAACATAAAATTATTAATTGAGGCTTTGCGCACAAATCTTCAGTAATACGTGAAAAATGTTATGACTAGGTGCTTTGTAAACTGTGTTGTGATTCAAGAAATGCATACTGCCTGCAGAGGACGTGTGATGCTTGCAAATCGAATCGTCTTGAATATTTCGTGGATTCTAAAAACTCTGTATGTACCTTTTATGAATGGAAAAGAGTGACTAAAGAAATTATTCTTGCGAACGGGACAAAGAAAAAACAAATACAGACACTGAGAAAAAGTAAATTATCATAAGTACTAGATGCAATTGTAAAATTTGAAGATGGTTTAAAGAAAATTTGTTATCATACCTTCAAAATAGTGAATCAGCACAAAACAATGAAGAATTTGAAAGATAACCTTAACATGAAGCATGTGTACGCATTGATTTTTCAGAGAATTATTCCCTAAAATATGGAGTAGAAGTTCAGTCGTTTCATTTCGGTGCCAGCAGGCAGCAACTGTCTTTACATACCACAGTTATATACCTTCACAGTTTTTCTACTGGACAAATTACTCCGAAACCTATGTGCACATTAATTTATTGTTTGAGGCATGATGCACCAACCGTGTGGGCCCACTTGATACTTTTGATAGAAGAGGTATTTAATCTAAACCCCTTTATAGATACTATTCATTTCCTGTCAGACTCACCATCTTCCCAATACCGAAACAAGTTTATATTTTATTTAATTACTCAACTTTGTAAAGACTTTTCACAGCTAAAAAGAGTAACGTGGAATTATTCAGAATCCGGACACGGAAAAGGCGCTCCTGATGGAGTTGGAGCAACTCTTAAAAGGACTGCGGATCGTATGGTAACTTTTGGAAATACTTAGGTACATAGAAAATAATAACTTAAACATAATAGTGAAAAAAATAGAAACAGATATCTTATTCAGAGACAGTTTAATTCCCAAAACATTAAAACCATTCAGGGGCACCTTTTCTGTGTACCAAGTTCTATGGGAGAAATCTGTGTCGAAAATAACTGTACGCAATATGAGTTGTTTTGATTGTGAATCTTCAGAAATTTGCATTCATGGAAAACACATTGGGTTTTAAATAGAGAATTTTATTGGCTTACATAACGAAAATGCACTTTCTTTTAAGTCTGTTACAGCAAAGAAAAATCGTATAGTGGTTCTCTCTGATATAACCTTTAACAAATATAATTCCCCGGTACCATCTACTTCCTCACAACTTAAGTTTTAAAAAGGTGTCTTTATAATAAATTCTAATAAGGTCTAGGTTTCTTCGACCTAGCCCACGAAATTGTTTTTTTTTATAATATACAAATTACTGCTCCATAGTAAATTATCATTTTTTTAGATAGTTAGTTGTTTTGTTTTTCAAAAGAAACATTTTTTTGCATTATTTTACCATATTCAAACTGTTTTTTTTTTCCAGGGCTTTAATTACAATAGTTGCCTTTTCATTTTGTTTTTAATTATAATGAATAGCCATAATTTAAAAAAAAAATGTTAAAAAGTATTAATATTGTAAAAATGAAAGATTAATCAATGTCCATGTTGAATTTATTTTTGATAGACCTATATGATTCAGTCACCGTGTGATTGGGACAATCGCGAGTTTATAGTTCGTTACAGTCTGGTTATAAACTAACGGTTTTTACGATCCTGCGGTGATTACTTTTAATATTTTGATATACGACCGTTGTTGACAATTGATAACTTATCGGAACATAAATACGTGGTTGGAATCTTTCTCGACATATCTGGCGCTTTTGATAACGCATGGTGGCCGATGCTACTACTTAAAATGAAAACCCGTGGTTGCTACAAAAATATCTATAATCTGATTCTTTCGTATTTTCTAAACGGCTCCGCGAAACTCAAACTTGGACATCATTCCATTTCTAAGTCTCTAACCATGGGATGTCCTCAGGGCTCAGTTATCGGTCCATATGTATGGAATTTTGGCTACGATGATTTCCTCGCGCTTCCGCTCCCATGCGGCTGTTCATTAACTGGTTACGCGGACGATGGCTTACTGCTCATTGAGGCAAGCACTCGGGCTGGACTCGAGAACTTGGCTGACACATGTCTACGTTTAATATCTCAGTGGGGCGATCGAAACCGTCTGACCTTTGCACCGCATAAAACCTATCAACTTATTTTAAAAGGAAAACTAAAATCCTGGCCTAGTATTAAATTTAATAACGTACCCGTTAAAAGAAAATAATCCGTATGCTACCTCGGTATGCTACTAGAAAGGAACTTTTCATTTATTGATCATATAAAAACAGTAGGTGAAAAAGCAAAAAAGAACTTCTACGCCTTGACGAGAATATCCAAAGCTACTTGGGGTCTCTCATTTCAAACCTTAAAAACTATCTATGGGGCTACTTACTTGGGTTATATGTGCTACGGGCACCTGTCTGGGCTGACAGGGCCACCATAGAGTCGGTACGCCGTAAATTGCTGCAAAGCCAGCGTTTGGCTTTGATATTTTTATGCAAGGCGTATAGGACGGTTAGTACTGAAGCCTTACCGGTGCTGGCGGGTGTTCTCCCAGTCGATCTAGAGGTGCAGCGGCGTGCTGCAATGTACTACTACGCTAGAAAGATCATGGACCCAGAGTTTTTACCGCAACGCGACCGTGCTAAGATCTGTAGATTACTAAAACCCCAGACTGACGTCTGGGAGGAACTTTTATCCGAATGGCAATGTAGGTGGGAAAATTCCATTAAAGGCCGACACCTCCACCAGTTCTTTCCATCCGTTCGTGAGCGGCTGGATAGGACATGGCTGGAGGTGGATCATTGTGTTGCCCAATTTCTCACAGGTCATGGCAACTTTAAGAGTAAATTATTTTCCTTTAGGGTTGTGGCCTCGCCTTTATTTCAATGTTCTACAGCCGACTATGAATACGAACAATCCGCACACCACATCTTATGGGAGTGTATTCTTTGGCAAATTGAACGCAATATTATGTTAGATAGTATTCAGGTTACATCTGGAGTAGTTTACTACACGGACCTTGTAGAAACCAGAACAAATTTCCGTGCTTTCAGGCGATTTTGCCATACCTATTACTGGAATCAAAAGTAGCTCACAATTTAGGACCCATTAGTTTTTAATTAATATATAATCCGTGGTGCTTGTCAACTGGGCTTAACCCAGTTGTATATGTCCCTTGGTGCCTATTGGCCTAGCTCTATTCTGTCTCCTGCTTGAAAAGGAGGGAAGTGGAAATTATATTTATATATATTTATTTTCCTACTCCTCCGCTGTACTTTTCTGATTAAATTCGTTGCAGGATCCAAGACAGTTAAATCGTTTCTCCGGGACTCGTCGGGCTTCATTGGCTCGGCGTTTTTCTGGTGGTCGCCACTGTTGATTCTGGCTTTCAGAAGTTGCAGTGGTTGGGAATGTGTGCCGGCATTGTCCCAAAAAAAAATAAAAATATATACGACCGTTGATTTTGATACTTATAATTTACATAATCTATCTGAATAAAGCAAACATGTTTTTAAAAGTGTTAGAAGTTGGTTTTTGTTGGATTTTATTTGTCGTTCTTTTATTGTGATACTTTAAACCAAATAAATATGTCATTTAGATACATAATTCTTTTTATTTTCATTTACTTTCCTCGTTCACCGAAATAAAAAACGAAATTCATGAGCATTGTCATTGTCCTGAACATATCGTAATTTCCCTAAGCTTGGAAATCATTTTTCTCACATTACGTCATTACCCTCACCAATGGCTAAAAACAATATATGATTATTTCAATAAATTCTTGTTTGTTTAGAGTAAATCTAATAAAAAACTTGTATTTTGAACATGCCTGTCAATACTTTTAAAAAATATGTGTTATGCACGCAGGTTTCCAAGAATCCACAAAATTCAATCAAAAATAATATTTTCCAGATTGACCCATTGGCACCAGAAGACGCACGCTCTAACGACGAAAATTTTTACTTTTTATTTTAATGATGAAATTATTTTTATATGACTTTTTTAGTTTATTTAATTTGAATCAGTTTTATTTTTATTTCAATTTTAATTTTGGTTATTTTTTAAGTAGACATGTGCGAATTTTAAACATATTGGTATCTGAAGTAAATAAATTATTATTATTATCTCCTTTATTCAATTAAATGAATGAATTCTTTATTATGCGGCCGGACGTGCGCGTTCAGTGCCGGATTAAGCAAGCGCGAGGCAGTGGCGTAGCTAGCATGGGTGACACCCGGGGCGTCATCCCATAAATTAACCCCCCCCCATATTATGAGTTGCGCCTTTCGTTCTGGTGACGGCAGTCGCAAACCATTTTTCGGGAGGGAGGGAGGGAGCTGTTCCATTCGTGCTGCAGGTTTGTTTCATATTCTTGCATCACACTTACAAATAAAATATCGAAAATTTGTGCACCTCGTATCTGATAATTTTGGTTTTCTTTTAATCATAATCCAAACCAAGTTTGTTGACTGACGCAAGTAAGCTCAAGAACTAAGAGAGGGTAGAACGCAGGAGCGAGCTTGACAAATTTTGCATCCCAGCTCCGAAAGGTTTTATATTGTTTTACTCACTCATGCTTAAATAGAAGTAACTTTATGGACTTATGAAAGAGAGAGGGCAGAACACAAGAGCAAGTGAAGCGAGCTCGAAAATTCATGCAGGTTTTATCTTCTTCTGATCAATCATACATAAACTTATATGCAAGTCATTTTGTTTAGTTGTACAAAAGAAAAGCTCAAGAATAAAGAGACTGCAGAATGTAAGCGAACGAAGCGAGCTCGACATTTTTTATACCCCATCTCGGACAAGTTTCATTACGTCACCCGTTTAGGGGTAACACCCGACCGTGACAGGAAAGTTAATAACGGTCGAGTGGCATGTGGCACCCGAAAATGCAGAAAACCTCAAGAACTACAGAAATGTTTGTACCTTATGGGTTTTATTGTCTTTTGATCATTCATACTTAAAACTGAAAAGCTCAAGACGGCAGACAGTGCAGAATGCAAGCATGTTATATAGAATGCAAAATGTTTGCACCCCACTTTCTACAGGTTTCATTGCGTCCAAGCTTTAGGGGGGATACACAAAAAACAGTCAACCTCCGCCCCCCCTCGCTACGCTACTGGCGCGAGGCCTGTAGCAAGTTTTACGAAGGGGGCCTTCTTTACCTAAAACCTTCGTTAAATAAAAACGAAAATACCAAATTTAAACTTCTGTTACATAAGGGAGAGTACGCACAGTTTTTTTAACAACCATGTAGAGGAAAGGTATCAACATCTCGACCAGCAAGCCATAAAAAAAAAAACATTAGTGACTCATGCAGATTGATAAAATATGCGTCACATACGCGGTGAACAAAACGGCTATCGCAGAGTATGGTAGGACTTATATTTTTCTAGAATATGGATGACATCGTGTTAAATCAGTTACAAAGGATATAAAAAAGGTTTTATCACGAGAATGAAATAGGGACTTACAAGGGGAAGACGAAAGAATGATGGGGAAAGATCGAAATAGTTTCTAAAATCGTTCAAATAGATATTAGACGTTGTTGATGGTCACTAGTCTAAAGTTTGAAGTGCCTTATAAACCCAGAACTACTTGTAATGCCAAAATACCTTTAGTTATCAAAGATTTATATATTTTTTTACAAATTTCAATCTTACCCCACGGGGGAAGATTAAAGATTAGCATAAAATACACTGCACGGACAGACATTAGAGGAAATAATTCGTTAATTAATAGACGAATTTTGGAAAGGAGTCGGGAATCGTAAAAATACTGATGGGTGGGGGTGAAGCTATTAGGGTTGGGTGTAAAAGTTTTTCTAAATAACTTATTTTAATTATATTGAAATATGAAAGTGCCCCAAATGCATGACTCGCCCGGGGCGCTTTGGCCCTGCTAGGTAAAGTAAGTACCCACCTATTGATTGGTTCAATTTCTCGGCTTGACTTCGTCTCAATTATATTTTCAGGTAATTACTTTTTGGATTTCCATTCAAACTAATGTTGAACATAACTACATTTTTTTATTAAACTCGACCGAATATGAAGAGACTATCGTGTTTTATTAGTTTTATAGTTTTTGTGTCGGGTAAGGATTCTTATTAATGAAATAATTTTAATTATCTCCCTCTCTCTCTTTCTTTGAGTAGCCTCACTCGTTATTTGGAATCGATCGACTCTCCTCGTCATTCTTCGCCAGACGTGTTATAGTGGGTCTTTTTGACACAGACTTTTGTCTGTAGCTATACAGCGCGGTTCTAAAAAAGGCCACTTCAGCAGAATCAGAAAGCACATCACGCTACCCATCACTGTCAAATTTTCCCAATCAACCTTGAACCTAATGCGTTAGCGATAAAGATGGAAATGAATTTCGACAGATTGTTGTGTGGTTAATATTATGATTCTAATGTGATTGTGCTAAAGTGGTCTTTTTGGACCCGCTGATCATGCATTCTGAATAAAAAAAATCTGTCACATTGTCTGTATGCCTTAATTGCATAGACAAAATTCTATAGAAGTCTTGGAGGTCTGTATCGTGTGGACCCAGCATTTAGGCTGCGGGCACAGAGCGGCGGCGCGGGCCGTGGTCCATTCAAAATATGGAACTGGCAATGAAGGCAGCGGCGCGGCGGGCGGCGGCGTGCGAGCAGTGTGCGCCAGTGAGCGGTGCCCGCGCGTCTGCAGTGACGTAGTTTCGTGCATTTGCTTTTTTGCTTTTGAACGACGGACGTTTCAAAATGCTTTTCAGAATTTCTATCAAAAATTGATTTGTTTTCGTCGCTGTTTAGACATTTATTCGCAATCAAGACACTAATTTCTCATAATACAACACTACGCCGCTATAGCGCTGCGCGATCTGCCCGCTGGCTTCGTGACCGGGTCTGCGAAGCTCACTTCGTGAGCTTTGTCACTCGGGTGAAGCTCGATATCGAAATAGTTATTTACAGAATAGACTAGCAGAGGGCCAATTAAATAGTATTTCTAACCGACTTCAATAAAAGGAGGAGGTTCTCAATTCAGTTGTTTTTTTTTTATGTTTACCTTATAAATCCGTTATGTAAGAACTGATTTGAAAAAATCTTTTTTTATCTGAAAGTATACTTTCAAATTGGTCCCATTGAAATTTCATCAAAATCGGTTCAGTAGTTTGGTTTTTAAATCAAAATAGCTGGAATTCGAAAAACGAATTTGCGTATTTTGCTTTCTTGCCACAAAAAAGTGAAAAATATAAAACTGTTTTACAAAAATAAAACCGGCCAAGTGCGAGTCGGACTCACACACGAAGGGTTCCGTACCATAAATCGAAAAAAAGACCACGTTTGTTGTATGGAAGACCTCTTTCCTTTTTAATTTAATTTATTACTAGCTTCTGCCAGCGGCCTAGCCGACCCTAGGGAACACACTCCCGGGATAAAAAGTAGCCTATGTCCTTTCTCAAGCTCTAGACTATTTGTGTACCAAATTTCATTAAAATCGGTTCGATAGTTTTGACGTGAAAGCGCGACAGACAGACAGAGTTACTTTCGCATTTATAATATTAGTAAGGATTATTTGTTGTTATACCGGCAATAGAAATTTCAACTGTCTACCTATTACGGTTCTTGAGATAGAGCCAGCTGACAGACAGACGGTCGAACAGATGGACGGACGGACGGACGGACAGCAGAGGCTTAGTAATAGGGTTCCGTTGGTTACCATTCGGGTACTTACGGAACCCTAAAAATAGTAGAACTGGTAAGTACTCTAGTTGTTATATTTTAATAATTGATAATATAATAATTGATTTAGCTCCAGTTTTATGACTAAAGCATAATATCTAATATAATTAATTGTAATAACAAATTGCCATCGCATGATGTCTAACTGTGTTTGGTTTCTTACGTTGTTTTGGCTTGGCTATTATTATTTAGGCTTGTTGAAACAAGCCTAAATAACACACACACAACTAGGGTTGCCAACCATACTTTGTAAAAACGTATGTACTTTGTACTTTGTTTTCGATAAAATATACTTTATACTTTTGTATCAAAATAAAGTATGCTAAAATACTTTATTTCCATGCTGTACAGATTGGAAATAAAGATTGATTGATTCACATTGATTGATTGATTCATTGATTCACAGAATTGTGATGCGTATGACGAAAGAGTCACACGGGTAATGATGAACTATCTATCGATACCAGCTGAAAGGTAGCAGACCTCTACACGATGAAATGATAATTACAAAAAGAAAAACATTTATGTCAGGTAAAGACCCATAGATATTCAATTAATAGCGTAACATAAACTTATCAATTTGTCATTAATCACATTCAAATTAATTTAAAAAGTTAATTAATGTCATATTAAAATAAAGAAAAACTATTCAATGTCAACTACACTACATGTCAGAAAGAACTCAAACCCAATCCCAAGACCAAGGCCAATCTTTCAAGATTAAAAATAAGTATTAAGATGGGGTATATTCAGAGTCAGTAAGAGTAATAGAGATCCAAAGAAAATCAAAGCTAATATTATAAAGAGAAATAATGTATGTTTGTATGAGTATTATTTGTTTGTAGGCGGTAATCCCTAAAAGTACTAATCTGATTAATCGGATTATCGCACTATGCTAGGTATTAGCAGCAAAGAAACAATAAAAAATAGGCTGGATTAAACGCTTGCGATCAAAGCCTCAAAGCAAAGATATAGTTCAAATAAAAATAAAACAAAAAAAATGTTAGCGCATGCTAAAAATTTGAAAAATACTTTTTTTTTACTTCCAAATACTTTTTTTTGCTTGTCCAAAAAGTTGGCAAACCTAACCACAACGCAACCGCAAGAAGCTGCAGCGACACTTTTCACACGTGACCACAGCTTGACCACCTTTTGTCGCGACGCAACGGTGTGGTGTGGTCGTCGTATGTGTGAAACAAGGCACGATCCTCTTTGCGCGTCTTGGCTACGAATCTGTCAATCTACTCTCAATTTTCACAGAATTTCGAAGATATGCTGCGTCAAGGAGTTTACGCGCAGGCGTGGTCTTTTATTCTAGACCTTATCGCCCAAAACTTGATATCACAAACAAGAACCCTAATAAGCTTTAAATACGGTTGTCGAGCATACCATATCAGCTCAAGTTGATTATTTTTCTGGTTTCTGGCTGAGATGTCGTGGCCAAATAGTAAGCCGCACGGTTAGTTTCGTTCCCGGTCGAAGCGTGGGGATTTGACATACTTAGACTCCTCCTCTTGTAAATATGTGAATACCATGTACTTATTTAGAAAATGAATAAGTCTACCTCTGCATATATTAAATGTGCATGGTCCTTCCATATATATTAACAAAATTTTTGTATACCAGAGCATATTCTAAAACATTTATTTGAAAAGAGTACGGAAAGCACGTTAAGCCATTGGTCCCAGCTGTCATTTAGATCTTTTAATTGACAATGAGGGCTACTGTTTTAGTACTCACCAGTTGGCGCCACTGTCGAGTATGGTCCTAAATCATGGCATTAAAGTTGTTATTACGCGCATGTGAACAAAGTTAGAAGAAAAATATGTATGAATCCGTAAACGTGCGATTTAATACAACATAAATAGTGTTGCAGTGTTACGTGGACTTATCTTAATGGAAAAAAGATTAAGATAATATACATATTTCCAACAAAAAAGATAGTTCAATACTGTGGTCGGTAGAAAAGTAACTTAATCTGCTATAGTCAGGCTGTTTTAGTAAAATATTCACAAAAATCGAAACAAATAAGTGAATAAACTCAAGTCAATAGCTACCCAACAGTGAAATTTGATATTACGACGACCTCACGCTTTACTAGCTCCTCTAGCGGGGAATTCAAACGCGATTGCCCTCATTGTGACTACGAAAATTTGTTTGTCTTTGATATTTTTATCACACTTGTTTCCATAGACATCTGGGGGGCTACTCTCTAATGAAATCCGTAGTTTCGGGCTTAGTTGCGGGCGGGCGTATTCTACTCCGTATCACCTACAGACTTACGATTAGTCCCGAACCCGAACTGAGAATGAATGACAACACGATTTCACAGTAACTGTCAAATCGTGTTTTCATTAGTTCTCAGTGGTTAGGTGATACGGAGTAGAAAATGCCCGCCCGCAACTAAGCCCGAAACTACGGATTTCGTTAGAGAGTAGCCCCCCTGATATGACATTGGCAGAATATACTATTTTACAAGATAGAAAAATAATTATTCTATTTTCAAAAAATATTGGACACGTATTTTTACCATAATATCAAAATCTATAACAAATGATAAAGATGTAGCGTATCAAAGATTTAGAGAGAGGGCTAGTGACGTCACATCGCTGGTACAAATCCATCATCAGATCCTTACCTGGATTAAAAAGAATCCGAAGAACTGAGAATTACCTCCTTTTTTTTGAAGTCGGTTAAAAACAAAAAAAAAACTGAAATTCCGTACTGTTGAGGTGACAAATGACTTTGTCTAGCAGGGAAACACACATTAATAAAATGTTTTATAGTCAGAAATACCCGTTAAAACGTTTTTCAAATAAAAATGTGGCATTCAAATGTATCTAAAACACGACTTTGTTTTATATAATGTATATAAAACAAAGTCGAGTTTTTCCAACACTTATAACTCGAGAACGGCTAGGCCGATTTTCATGGTTTTTTGTGTTTTTTGGATTAGTCGGAATAGCATAATAAGTATTAAAATAAAAATAAAAAAACTGGCCAAGTGCGAGTCGGACTCGCGTGCAAAGGGTTCCGAACGAATGTTTTTTTTAACATGTTATTTTGACACTTCAGACTTCTAATAGGTTTTCCTGTAATCTTAAAAATATACAACGTGTTGATTTGCATCCTAGTCAAATTCAAGGACGTAATTATGCTAATGATTCTCGACCCAAATCGACAATAATATGGGTAGGTATTTTTTTAATTTAATTTTTTGATTTACGGAAATCCGTAAGTGTAAACCAGCCGCGGCCCGTCTGTTACTAGCCTTATAACCGCGCTTTCACACACAAACAAACTCAAACAATACATACACGCGCAACGATCATTCGATAAATTCGTAGGTAATCAATCGCACCCCAATCACGGTACGGGGATTCTCCCGCGCAAGCTCCTAGCCACGCCCCCGGCCCCCGCGGCCCCGGAACTAACAGTGTGTTTGACACAGAACACATATTACCTAGCGGAAGAATGTCAACTCCATACAAAAAAATGTGAGACAGAATTCGATTGTACTGCCATCTAGTTGTATCCCACCAAACTATTCAAAGCGGGAAGATTTGAATGCTATTTTTGATTAGGCTTAAAAAAAATTTTTTAATTGGAAACTAGAAACGAATCTGCAATAGTACTACTGCGGAAAAGTAGCATGCGCTACTTTTCCTTATTATTGCAGATTCGTTTCTAGTTTCCAAAAATAAACCTTCATGTTAGAGTAAATGGGTTATAAAAATAACAAAAACAGTGGAATTTTCGATATTTATTAACAGTAACAAATCTGTACATTATCTAAATCTAGCTGATCCAGCGAACGTTGTTTTGCCATATAAATAAAAAAGGAATAGCCTTACTACCTATTCTCAGACCTACCAAATACACACAAAAATTTTCATAAGAATCGGTCAAGCCGTTACAGAGGAGAGATAACAAACACTGTGACACGAGATTTTTATATATTAGATTTCCTGATTATTTACACAAATATTGAATAACAATTTTACACAAATACTGTAAAACATTTTAATGCATTCATGGACAAAATTGCGTTTACTTAGATAAACAAAAAAGGTCTAAAAAGACAAGTAATCTATCCACAGATAAGTAAACAGTGTGTGGAGTTGACGAAGGTAGGTAAGTAGACTGTTAATTAATTTAATAAATTAAGGAAATAACGTAAATAAATTAATAATAAACTAGACATTTTAGAACATAAGTGAAACTCATGTCTTTTAAAATGTCTTGTTTCTAAAAATATTTAGTTATGTTCGTAATTTCCTTAATTTTATTAACAGTCACCCTACAAATTCTAATTTTTCAAAGAACGATTTCATTTCCTCAAAATGTTTTATGTGAGGTGATGTTGCCGTCATATTTGTGGAGTGCGGTTTACCTCTTCGGAGATCAGCCGTATCGCTATTTATGGCGTCAAATAATTTGTCCATGTTTGATATCACTTCGGCGGTTGTCGTTGCATCTGCAGACAATTCTCCTGAAAATTAAAAAAAAAAAGAAAATTATATACTATACTTGAACATCTGTATTTTATGGTACGAATTAAATGAAATGTAATGCATCTTGACCATTGCTCAATGTGTTTTCGCATCCTACGTGGGTTTTAGTAGGGACAAGGACTTCATCAAACCTATATATAAAAAAAAACTGGCCCTATACGAGTCGGACAGACTTATAGGTTTTCCTGCAATTTAGACTCAGTAGTTTCGGAGCTAAGGCCCTTAGCTTCACGGTCATTTTTGGTCCAATTTCTTGAATAACTTCAAAGCTGTTTATTTTAAAATTATGAAAACAACATATAATAAAAACCCCTCACAACTAGTTCTAGTGTTCTAGTTTAACCCCCAAAAGTGACCCCCATACTAAAAATGTATTATATACGTAAAGCGTATGTGTTTCGAACACAGAAGTCCATATGAATAACGAATTTCAACATAATCGGTTCAGTTGATCCGGAGAAAACTGGCTGTGACAGACGGACGGACAGACAGACACCCGAGTGATCCAGGTTTTCGTTTTTTACGGATGTTCGGAAGAACCTTAATAGAAATATACATACCTTGTGATATTTTGGCAAACATGTCTGCTGCTACAGAGTGACTCAACACTTGAGCTGCTAGATTTACTTTCATTTTTTGTTTAGTGTTAGGGTTTGGTGCAAACACGGGGTTCATGTTGTCGAGGTCGTAAAAGGCTTGAATGAGACTCCACTTAGCAACACCTGTAAATAAATAAAGTTTGTTACAAGATTTAGTTTTATTTACGCATAATATACTTGAAGATGACTCCACAGTATAATTTAAGTTCAATTGATCAAAACAGAACGACTTATTATAGCTAAATAGAAGGCCAAACAGCTTTAGGTCATATCATCACTGGTTAGAATACTGTAAATTTAACATTAGTTGTACAGGCATACATCATCTATATTTACACATCTTATTAATAATGAACAATAATTACCTTTGTCTTTCGTGTTATCAGATGTAATATTTGTGATACAATTCATATTATATTTAAGAAATAAGTTTCTCAAACATTTTAATAAATGAGGAGGATCGAAAATAGCCACCACTTCATTGGTTTCTTCATTGGTTGGACTTTTGGAAGTACCCAAAATTGATAGGGCTCTTCTGTTCACTCCATCCATATCACACACAGTTGCGGTCTTGCGGTTATGCTCATTCCTGTTTCGAAGCATTTATTCAAAACCTAAAAAAATATTGTGATTAGTAAACAGTTGAATATTAAGTACATCTGAAGCTTGCATGGTATGACAAAACTGTATAGTGCAGCAAACTTATCTGATCCAGTGCTTTTTTTTCTTTACCTTATAAAGGTACGTCAGCCTCATCATATCCTGATCTAAGTAATTATTACACGTAACTATATATTATTGCGTAAGCGAGGGAGCTAGTGATGCAGCAACCATTTCATAGATCAATTTCGTGTCTCCCGAATTAGGTGTAGCTAATATTCTAATGAAAGCCCCAACATCATACATATTAATTTTTAACTCCCGCATCACTATCTCCCTCTCTCTCTTGTTCTTTTCACATTCCACCAGCAGATGTTGGACATCTTCAACTTTGTTACACACTTGGCAATTAGGGGAATCGACTTTTTTCATAAGGTATCCAAATTTCCTGGATGGAAAATGACCAGAACGCAATCTATGTGCCATAACAACATACGACCTCTTTGTATGACTTTCAGCGAAATCAGTGACAATTGACAGGATCTATCATTTTTGTTCACCGATAGCACCGCCATAACCGGGCCAGATAAGTTTGCTGCACTAACTATATGCACCTTGATGTTTACAAAAAGGTAAAGCATTTTTAAGAATAACTAAATCTCCTCCTGACTCTTCGTTGCTGCCGTCACGACATGACACTGGCAGTATAGTCGGAACCGGCTCAGTTGCCATTAAGGAAGAAAAAAAAAATTAAATATACAAACCTCTTTTATTAGGACTGCCAATTTATTTGAAGTCACATTGAACCATGACAGATAAAATGCTACAGGTTGCTTCATTTTTTTTCTTATTTCAGCTACCATAAACACAAGAGCATATGTGGCCTCTTGTTGGGTTGGTTCTTGTAATCCATGGTCCTGGTACCCCATAATTTTATCGTGTTTGCTGTTATACCACAGGTGTTTCCTAATGGCCATCTCGTCAAACATAAGAACATAAGCATTATCTGATGGATTTTGTCTTTTAATGTGTTTCTTTAAGCCATCGAAAATTTTGTTGTTAATACTTGTATTTAGGTTGAATTGGCTTAACAGCGATTTTAAACTGTTTGGTACAGAAAGACACCAGAGTCTTTGAAGGAGCCGGTAGCAAGTGGCACATCTTTTACATAGCCTAATGCTATATTTTTTTTCTTCCAAAATCCACCTTCTGCCAGTGTGTTTCCTTTTACATTTCTTAATTGCGATTGCAACATCAAGGACTTAATTTTGTCATTAAAGATTGCACCGATTCGTTTTCAGTCAAGGCCTTCAACAAATCTTTTCGTTTTAATTGTTTTACTCTATTACGCAAGTAGCAGACTCTTTTTCATGTGTTTTTTACAGTTTTTATATAAGGCTGTATTTTCAATTCAGTTTCTGGACTTTTAGGTTCCGCCGGAGAAAGTAACTGAAATAAAGATAAATAATAATATTAAAACTAAATTAGTTAACAATATAAAAATTACATCCTACTAATATTATAAATGCGAAAGTTTGTGAGGATGGATGGATGGATGAATGTTTGTTACTCTTTCACATCAGAACGCCTGAAAGGATCTTCATGATTTTTGGCACAGAGGTAGAAATAACAAATAGCCTAAATGTATCCCGGGAGTACATTCCCTAGGGATCACGCGGACGAAGCCGTTGGCAGAAGATAGTAAGTTATAAGTAGGTATTTATAGTTATTTAATATTTCATGAAGGATTTAATTAACAATTTTACAACAAACGTTTACCTTTTGATGCTCCCTTTTACTGCCAATAAATAATTGTGATAAGCCTGGTTTAGGTGTCACAATAGAACCCCACTTTAGCAACAGGAACAAACTAGAATTAAAAAAAATAAAACATAAATAGTGTGTTTTGTGCCGGAGAAGGTAACAGATTGCTAGCTGGAAAATTTAGGAGGAGGCCTTTGCCTAACAGGGGGACAACACAGGCTATTTTTATAAAAGAGCGTATTTTATTTTTCTCAAAAATTTAGGTAAGTACGTATTGAATGAAATAAAATAACTAAAAGTGAAGGCATGTTTATCTTATAGATACACATGCATTCACTTGGCATTGAACTTAAGTATGAATTGAATAGGTAGGTACATCTCGGTGATCAGATCAAAATAGGGGGGGGGGTAGGTATTCAGGTAACTAGCTTCTGCCCGCAACTTCGTCTGCATAGTATTTATGACTGGCGCGCAACTACATTGTCTCATATTCTCATCCATGGAAATACATCTCCATGATTCTGGTAACCTGATAGTTTGTGAGTATTTGCTGTTTGTACTTACAGCCCTTGACTAACTTCGACATTTTCCTGGTCTCCTGGTACTTGTGAATCTTTAGCGTTCACAATTCCAGCCCGGAAAAATTTTCACTAGCTAGTCTCTCTAAAAGTTTCTTTAATGTCGAACATAACCATCATTTTCAAAGAATCAATCAATAGCTAATTGATAATTATACTTTTGTTATAATTATCCTTCTTATTAGTACCAATTTTTAAACCATATAAATAGGTGCATTACTTGAAGTGCATCAATTGTAATTTCATCCTCATTCGAGTGTTGTCATTATGTCTTTCCCTAGTTTCGTTACTTACCTCGACCTTTACGTTTCTCTACGTGATGGTGGTGATCTCTGGGACTATAATCTATTATTTACATCTTTAAGAACAAACTGTAATGTTCAGTTAAGGGTCACTGTTGATAAAGAAGTAAAAGACTGGTGCCGTAAATTCTTTTATCGGATCTTTGCTAAGTGGACAAAATCTTCAAGAAGCCAGGAAAAATGTATGAAGAAGAATTCTTCCTGGTTGCAGACAGACATTCAATGGCCGGAAAATTGGAAAGAGAATTGTGCTCTAACAGAAGAAGGTATGAATGAGTTGTCTGAAGAACCAGCTGCGACAACATCCGATTCTTTTACAAATACATATTATAATGGACCCGGTATGTCGGTTTTCCGACGCATCTACGTCAACTTCGATAGACAGCCGCAAATCTTTCGAAGACCTATCAAATAATCAAAAAAGAAGACGCACAGAAGCAACTTGCAGCATCAACAGTACGAAAGAAATCGTCTTCTCAGCTCAAACCAGCCTTAAATCGTCTGGAAAAAAGATGCTGCTGAAATACTGCAATACCTTATGGAAAACCCAGACCAAGTTTCTAAAGTGAAACAATTTATTCAAATTGGAGAAATGAAAGAAATATCAACCCTAAAAGCATTAGCATTATTTATCACTTTGAGATTATCTAAGTTTCGCTACATAACACTAAGAGATTTCACTGAAAAAGAAGGAATTTGTAAATATCCTAGTTATTATAAAATTCAAGAAGAGAAGAAAAAGTGTTACCCTGATGACAGAAGTGCTATAACTATAACAGAAACCTCGGTTAAAATAACATTACAAGCATTGTTGGATTTAACTGTAAAGAGAATTATTCAGTCTTTGGACCAAACTGTTGGCAAAAGTAAACTTCTGCTTATAAGCAAATGGGGTTTTGATGGAGCCTCAAACCAAAGCGTGTATCAACAAAAATCTGATGTTTCAAATTCAGATTTACAAAGTGTTTTCATGGCAAGTCATGTACCATTGAAGCTCACAGCAGAAGATGGATGTGTTATTTGGCAAAACCAACGCCCTTCCTCAGCGTCTTACTGCCGACCAATTATGTGGAAGTTCATGAAAGAGACTGAGTTTAATGTCAAAACCGAAATGGCTGCTATAGAAAATGAAATTGAAAATTTATGACCCTGAAATTACGAAAACGCAAATATTGAGCACAAATTGCTCTTGACGATGATAGATGGTAAGGTGGCATCTTACATCTCGGGTACTTCTGCAGCAGTTTGTGATTTGTGCAAGGCGCGTCCGAAGGAAATGAATAACATAGAATTAGTACAGAAAAAAACAGTGAATGAAGATATGTACAAATATGGATTAAGCGGCCTTCATGCTGGGATTCGTGTGATGGAATGTTTGCTTCATATAACATATAGATTAGACATTAAATCCTGGCAATCAAGAGGAGACGATGTAAAACATTCAGTAGACGAAAGAAAAAAGAAAATTCAAGACAAATTCAGAAAAGAAACTGGTTTGTTATTAGACGTTGTAAAACAAGGCAGTGGGACAACAAACAACGGGAACTCGGCTAGAAGATTCTTTCAAGATCCAGAAAAGACTGCTGATATAACTGGACTTGACGTTGATTTAGTGCGAAGAATTGGTGTGGTCCTGCAATGTATTTCTTCTGGTGAAAAAATTGTAGTCAATAAATTTAACAAGTACTGTATAGATACTGCAAGAATGTTTAGTAACCTTTATCCGTGGTATTATATGCCTGTAAATATTCATAAGTTGCTCATTCATGGGGCTCATATAATTGAGCATTTATCTGTAGTTCCTATCGGTTTTTTGTCAGAAGAGGCTTCTGAAGCAAGAAACAAGGATTTTCGTAAATTTAGAGAGTCTCACTCGATAAAAAACAGCAGTGTTTCTTGTAACGAAGATGTACTGCATAACCTTTTACTTACTTCAGATCCTGTTCTGACAACCATACGACCAAAACTGAATCAAAAAGAAAAGAAAAAAATGTTCAAAGAAGTTTATGAAATGTTAGATATAGAAGAAAACAAAATAGAGTTTTGTGATGTTACAAATTTAGTTTCTGAAAGTGATTCCGAAGATTCTGAAATAGAATCTGAAGATGATACTTTCTGTGACTAATACTTGAATTTGTTATTGATCTGATCAATTAATTTAATTTCGAAATTTACTATATCCTAAGCTACTTTTTGTTATTTTGTTGTATGATGTTGTTAATACTGTGTTTTAAAATTGTTTTATTGGTTTATATTTATTGTCTGTTTATAGTTAGTTAATATCAAGTTGAGTTTAGATAATAGATATCTATGATATCTTTTGAGGATTTTAATTTACTTTATTAAACTGACATCTTTTAGCATAAGACCAGTAGGAAGGTTTCAGTTAATTTGTAATTATTTTTGTGCGACATTTCTTGTTGGTTAAGAATTAGAATAAAATATATTTATGTACTCGATCAAAAGAGCCTTTTTTGTTTCAATTACAGCTAAGCCATTAAAGGAATAAAGCCTCATACGTTTATAATGAAAGCATAGCTAATTAGCGAAATCTCTGGAAACGATTGTGTTAATTAGCGATGCGTAATAGATATTGGTCTCTATTACGCATCGTTAATTGACACAATCGTTTCCAGAGATTTATGACCGTCAGGTCATAAATCTTGTCTGATTTATGACCTGAACTTATCAGTACCTGTCAATTTGTAGATAATAAGGAAAAAATCGGTCAACGCTTGTACATCATAAGGGGTGCGAGTGGCGCACCATATTTGTTTGGAGAAAATGTAGCAAATATATGTCTTATTACCATATAAAAAAATCAAGTCGAAACACGAAGGGACTCAGAAGGTATACTATTTTTTATGCCGTTTCCCATACAAAAAAATCACGTTTGGTGCCATAGCCCTCAATATAAGATTCCGATAAGAAAATGCTTCATAGGTTTTTTACAGCTTATAAGTAGGCCTATACGATGGAATGATTTGTTTTTCAAAAACTGACACATGTATTTTTGAGTTGCCTATGTCCCTTTGCTTGTATGGCGTCGATCCACTGTGTGGCGCCAAAAATGGAGTTTGAAAATATTGAAGTGAAATGAATTATTACGATAAAGTAGATTACTATGACGATATTTTGTGGCCTTTGTGATTTCGTTTACCAAAAGTTTATATAAGAGATGCTTCAAATCCTTTTGAGTTACCTAGTGAAAACAAAAAAAAAACAGCCAAGTTCGAGTCGGATTCCATACTATAAACGAAAAAAACACGTTTCTTGTATTGGAGCCCCTTTAATTTTTAAGTTTAATTTTATTATTTCTTGTTATAGCGGCAATATAAATACATACTCGGTGAAAATTTCAACTTTCTACCTATTACGGGTCTTGAGATACAGCCCGCTGACAGACAGATGGACGGACGGACGGACAACGGAGGCTTAGTAATAGGGTTCCGTTGGTTACCGTTGGTTTACGGAACCCTAACAAGTAAGTGGTTAGGTAGGTACTAACTACTACTAATATGTGTACCTATTAAAACAATAGTTTTTATCTAATATTAATAGAAACAAATCCATTAATTCATATGATAATGTACCTAAAATCTTGAGATGTTCGTGCTGAATACAAACAGATGTTTATGTTTGACGTTCCTTTTTTTGACACTGATGCTACATTGCGTTATGTTGTTTATGCTTACTGAGTTAAGTAGTAAACAATTGTCATATTGGGAAACAAATACACATTTTTTTGACAATTTAACGCTTTCTTGGGTAGCAAACAACTTTATAACGTGTATTAGCGCCATTCATTAAAGATTTAATTAAATAAAAGTAATAGTAAAGTAAAGTAGTAGTAATAGTATTTTAGTTTACATCTTATAACAAGTACTCTTAAACAAGCACACAAACCGCGACCCGCCGCCTTCCGGCCTCGCCGCCGAGGCCCCGCGCGACGTCCCAGTAATAATAGCAATGTTGTTGTTGCTCCCCGTCTTTTGCCTAACGAGCCAGCCCGCGCCGCTGAGCCATTAGCTTTAAACCCCCTAAATAATGTCATGACCCAGCCTGTCCCTTGCTGCCCTCCCGATAACGATGCCGCTGAGCCGAGGCCCGAACCCCACAGGGGGTGCCCCCAGCGAGCAGAGTTGTAGGTTTTAAGTAGTTTTTAGTTGCCTTGGCTGGGGGCTTTAGAATCATTCTGAGGCCACCACAGGCTAGCCCGGTTAAGTAGTTACCACCCGTCTAGAGGTGAACTACGAGTGGTCAATGTCAAAAAAAAAAAAAAACATCTTATAACATAGCAATAACGAAAGGCGACAAGTGTCATTCAAAACTTCGGTCAGTGTGACGTCATCGTTTACGCGATTAAGGCATCAAGTACAGCTAGGTGAGATGCTGATCTTGGTTACTGAGATACTGTATTTACGTGTCTATTAATAAGCAATAATCTTGAGATGCTGATGACGTCATAATGCCGTATCAAATGATAACGCATTTGAGTACGTTGTTGAGGGCCGTTTATTAATATTAATACGGGCCTAAGACCCTCACAGTAAGCCCTTTCATTTGATGTCACACGATATTGTTAAAAAATCTTTATTTTTTTATTTTCAAGTATGACCCCCAAAAGTGACCCCCATACTAAAATTTTAATAATTTACGTAACATGTCCGTGTTTGGGCCATAGAAATCCATATGTGTACCAAATTTAAACAGAATCGGTACAGTGGATCCGGAGGAGAAAACTGGCTATGATAGACGGACAGACAGATAGGACAGATAGACAGACGGACGGACGGACGGACAGACAGATAGACAGACAGACAGACAGGCAGACAGACAGACTGGCGGACGGACAGACGCACGGACAGACAGAAATACGGACGGACGGACGGACGGACGGACGGACGGACGGACAGACAGACAGATGGGCGGACATACAGACAGACAGACGGACAGGCAGACGGACAGACAGACGGACAGGCAGACGGACAGACAGACGGACAGGCCGACGGACAGACAGACAGACACCCGAGTGATCCTATAAGGGTTCCGTTTTTTGTTTGGAACCCTGAAAAGGCCGGGAGGTTAAATCTATACTAATATATAAAGCTGGGCGCAATGGAGCACTTAGTGGTGATTTTAATATCATGATATTAATCCATTCCATCCATCCATTAAAATGGTTTGATAATTAAGGTTGATTATGTAAATGTAAATTACACTTTAAATTATTCAAACCTGACCTTTCGTTTAAAAGTCACGCGGAATTTGGGTGATACGACTCTGTAATACAAGCGCTTTAATGTATTATCGCCCAACCCAACAGCTACATTTACCTAGCAACAAACAAGTATCCAGGTGTGCAACCAGCCTTATTGACAGCATAGGAAGCCAAACAGTGCTGTCGTCTGGCCAGCAATATCTCCTTCAAGCAGTCTCGAACATGGATATTAGAACACGACTGAAGTTACAAAGCCCTCTCTGTAAACGTATCCGCGCTTCCCGTTCAATGGAGATGTTTTCAATAAAACCTGCTTCGGCAGACGAAATGTTTGGTACAGGTTAATTATTATTTTCGATGGTAGATTTTGAAGCTGTGATTGAAGTTTTTGTTTGTGGCGGTTGTACAGTCGGGAATGGTTTCGCTGTAGGTAATATACAAATTATTTTTTAATTTTCATTATATTTTTAATAAAAATAAAAAATTGTAATTTATCTGTCAAAGTAAAAACTTTTCATTGAAATGGGTAGAGATCTCAAATAATAGTATTGTAATGAGATATTTTAATGATATACGATTACAATGGCCTACAAGACCCCCGCCGATGCGCCACCGCTGTATAGTAACCTCCCATCCATACGCACAAAACGATTTAGGGTGAGGACAAACGGACGTAATTTTGTGAGTTGTGAGTTGCGTAAAATGAGTCGGCGGAATTTTTGCTAAAAATTTTATACTAAAGTCTAACTCATTTTGCGTCGCCGTGTGTCACAAACAGTAGTGCTATTCTGTAACAACATTTTCGTATCTCGACAGTGGAATCCGAAGTGAGTATCAAATTAAGACCTTTATGTTGTGTGCAATAAAGCTCACTTTGTGAGTTTTGTCACTCAGGTGAGGCTCTATATCGAAATAGTTATTTACAGAATAGACTAGCAGGACTTTAGTATTAAACCGAATGCAGCGTAAATTCCGCCGACTCATTTTACGCGACTCACAACTCACAAAATTACGTTCGTTTGGTCTCAACCTTAGGAATTACTGCCTCCGTGGTCGAGTGGTTTAGGCGTTTGCCTTGTGGCCCGGTGGTCGTGGGTTCGATTCCCACGGGAAGCATACTTTGTAAAGTAAAATGTTCTAAGTAAGAAAAACCGGCCAAGTGCGAGTCGGACTCCCATGCAAAGGGTTCTGAAACAATTTCATTTTTTAGAGTTTCGAAAAAAAAACGGAACCCTTATAGGATCAGTCGGGTGTCTGTCTGTCCGTCTGTCACAGCCAGTTTTCTCCGGATCCACTTGACCGATTCTGTTGAAATTTGGTACACATATGGACTTCTATGACCCAAACACGGACGCGTTACGTAAATCCTTATTTTTTTAGTATGGGGGTCACTTTTGGGGGTCAAACTAGAAAATTAAAAAAAAAGTTTTTCGAACAATATCGTATGACATATCAAATGACCCTCTCTTTTGATATGACATACGATATTGTTGTTTGCTTACTGTGTTTTAATTATATTTTTTTTCATAATTTTAAAATAAATGGTTTTGAAGTTATTCAAGAAATTATATGAAAAATTACCATTCCCCCCCCTTATCTCCGAAACTACTGAGGCTAAAATTTTGAAAAAAAAAATGGAGATAGTAGATCTTTACCTAAAGATTACAGGAAAACCTATTAGAAGTCTGTAGTGTTAAAATAACATGTTAAAAAAATTTAATTCGTTCGGAACCCTTTGCACGCGAGTCCGACTCGCACTTGGCCAGTTTTTTAATATGTTATTTTGACAATACAGACTCCCTTATAGGTTTTCTTGTAATCTTTAGGTATAGAATTCTCTATTTCCTTTTTTTTTCATATTTAGGATCAGTCGTTTTCCGAAACGACCGAGCCTAAAATGGTAAATTTGGTTCAAATTCTTGAATAACTTCAAAATTGTTTATTTTAAAATTATGAAAAAAATATAATTAAAACCCTCACAGTAATTACCTTTCATTTGATATGTCACACAGACGGAAGGACAGACAGACAGACAGACGAGTGATCCTATAAAGCATCCGTTTTTTAGGGATGTTCGGAACCCTATAAATGTTGTGGTTAGAGCGAACTGCCCTGTTTTGTCTATTTGTAGGTAACTAGTTGACCCGCGCAACTTCGTCTGCTCCGCTCTTATTGGTCTTAGCGTGATGATATATAGCCTTCCTCTGTAAATGAGCTATCTAACACTGAAATAATTATTCTAATCGGATCAGTAGTTCCTGGGATTAGCGCGTTCAAGCAAACAAACAAACAAACTCTTCAGCTTTATATATTAGTATAGAAGTATAGATATAGATTTACACATTATCTTATAAAGAGGGAGGTATAGGAGATGAAGTTCGAGGAGTACCTACTAAACCCGCACGAACGAAGTCACGGGCGAAGGGCTAGTATTTAATAATTATTTTGTTTTTTATTTACCTGGAGTCGAAGATATGTCTGTGTTTATTTCAACTGGTCTCTGCCAGATTAGTTACCAGAGATGGCAGTTTCCATTTGAATTAAAGTAGATGTCATTTCAATATTCATTACTGTAATCACATAAGAAAAACAAAATTAAACTTTGTATTGTGTTTAGATTACTAACTGCACAAAATCTATCAGCAAAATGAGCACTATCTCTGGCCGACTGTATTATATTTACCTGACTGTAAAGATATATCTATGTCAATTTGAACTTGTCTGGTAGAGAATGCTGCCTTTATTTGAACTGAAGTAGATGGCAGTTCAATATTCATGACTGTAAGAACATAATAAACACAAATCAAACATTGGGTTTTAAAAAACCGGCCAAGTGCGTGTTGGACCAAGCACAATGAAGGGTTCTGTAGTTGGGATGAATTTATACCAAGAACAAACCTAACTTAAACACATACACACACAAAACACACACACATGCGCAGCACATACACAACACACACACATTCCTCACATTCACTACACACATACACAAAACACACACAACACAAGCATACACAACACACACAACAAAACCACATACGCAACACACACACATACACAACACTACTTAAACGTCAGACACACATACATAGTACACATAAACATAACACACAACACAACCACATACTCAACACACACACTACACACAAACAAAATACATAAACAACACACACATACACGTCTAACAAATATACATACACAACACGCACACATACACAACGCATATACTACACACACGCTTACACAACACACACACATACTCAACCCACAAACGTACTCAAGCCACGAACATACTCAAACCAAACACATGCTCAACACATACACAAGACACACATACACAGTAAACACTCAAACTCAACACATACATACATAACACACACATATACAACACACACGCTTACACAACACACACACATACTCAACCCACAAACATACTCAAACCACGAACAAACTCAAACCGCGAACAAACTCAAAACACACATACTCAACTCACACACAACACACACATTCACAACACACACGTACGTGACACACACATACCCAACACTCACACATACACAACACAACCACATACACAGCACACATACACAACAGACCCATACACCACATCCATAACACACACGATCACCACATACACAACGCACGCATACACCACATACACAACACACACATACACCACATACACAACACACACGTACAAAACGTACACGCCATACACGTACACTACACACACATACACAGTACATAAACAACAAACACATACACAGTACATAAACAACACACATACACAGTACATACACAAAACACACAGTACATACACAACACATACATACACACCACACGTAATACATACACACCACACGTAAAACATACACAACACACACATACACAATACATACATGATACATAGATAACAACTAATAAAGTTACAAATTAGTACCAAATTTCATTTAAATCGGTTCAGTAGTTTTGGCGTGAAAGCGCGACAGACAGACAGATAGACTGACAGACAGAGTTACTTTCGCATTTATAATATTAAGTAAGGATTATTATTTTATGTAATGTATTATTTACCTGAACTCGAAGATAAATCTGTGTCCATGGTTTAGTAAAGGAAGCTGTCGTCATTTGAATTGGTGTAGATGGTAATTCAATTTGCCTGCACTCACCAACTTGCACACCTGAAAGTAGGATGATTTGTAAATGGAATGAAGAACTTTACCATATGGGATAAAATAATTTATTCTTAGGAAGCCGTTATCATCATGAATCAATTTCAAAGAACTTTTGACTACTCACCATACCTAACCTGGTTTGATTATTCACCTTTACTTTTTTCCATCAATAAATAGCCAGTATTGCCACTGCAGTGTTTCATATTTGGATATTTGTAAACATCTTCAAAATGTTTGACATACTTTTCTGTCCTCATGTATGAATTCATTATCTTCTCCTTTAATTTTCATAACCCAAGTTTGAAAACAGATTTGAAAACTGGTGCAACGGCAATGCTAAAACGTGAAAATTAAAAACTTGTTACAAGATGTTCACCAAACATAAAAAAATCTTGGTTTGGTAATAAATAATGAGTGGTCTGTAGTTATATGCAATGTAGTGCTCAAATTTACTGACTTTTCAATATAACTTAATTATATAATGTTTAGATATCTGGTACTCAATCACACTGCAATAGCCGAATGGATTTGGGCGGGTTGGACTTTTTAGAAAAATTTCGAGCAAATATAGATATAGATTCAAATAGTTTAACACTCTTAAACAAAAATAAACAACATTATCTTTATTTCGTAGATGAACATGATAGGATGAAAATATGATAACATGATAGGATGAAAAATGCAATAATAATTCCAACATTCGGAATCAATTCATTTTATTTTTTGCGAATGAGAATGTAAATGGAGAAGTTGCAGTGTGTAGTAGAGAGTTAGCGAATGATGTGTTTATATCAAAAGCAATAGCAAAGGTAAGTAATAATAGAATTTTGGTCAAGATCCTTAATGTAAGGGTCAAGGAAGTATGCTTGCCATCTTTTTACCAGATTTGATAGTTTTGGGAGACTATAATATTTTTAAATTTAATAAGACCAATATCGACATTACTAGGATTAAAACTTAGCTGTCTGAATTAAATGTAAATTATTTAGACGGAGAATAAAAATAATCCAATTGAAGCAATTTGTGCAAAGTATTCTGATGTTTTTCATTTAGAAGAAGATAATTTACATTACACTGTATAGGTTACCACAGGGACTAAAACCAGAAATAGCCAAGCAAGTTAGAAAATTAAATAATAGAAGAGTAAAATAGTGAATGGTCCAGTCCAATTCAATAAGTAAGAAAGTTGTAGATTATAGGAAATTAAACGAGGTTATTTATGACGATAAATTTCCTTTACCAAATATTAATGAAATTTAGATATGCTTACTGGAGCCATTTATTTTACTCACCTAGACTATTATCAAGTAAGTTGAGACCCTAGTAGTCATTAAATACTTAACAGATGTAGTTGTTTTCTTGAAATCATCTTGTAGGAACCCCAACATTACATGGCCAAAGTTAGGTTAACTCAGTAACAGGTTTCCATGAAATAATCTCTAATCTACTGCATATTGCTCAATAACATATTTTATCACTAAGAATTACAATTACCTATGTGTTTCAGCATTCTATATATTTAAAATAAAACAACTTTGAAGTAAGTAGGTACCAGGTACTTACGGAAGGTATAATATTATTCCAAGCCGGAAAGCAATTCTTGAACATTTTATATGTCGAAATGCTACACATTGCCGGTGATACATATTACGTACATTTTTAAATATACTCATGCATAAATTTAAACCAATTTAACAGAATTACACAAAAATAAGAATAAGCACAAAAAATTACGCCATATTTTGTTGGGTTGCCCATGAATTTAATAAAGTTACTACTATAAAATCTAAACTTAAAATTATATTTCATTATCAAACATTGTAAGTAACTAATACGGAGTCATTTGGATGTGTTTTGCTAGATTAAGTGATAATACTTTAAAGAAAGTCTATAATTCTCTGTAAATAATTTTATTGTCAATAATTATTTTCTACCAATAGTTAAATACATTCATTGCTATTTTTGAGGTAACATTTTTTCTATCCCCTGTAGGTATGTCTCAAATTCGTAGAACAAAGTTGACCAGGCCTGGTGTTTGATGTCGCCGAAGCGCACGCACGCTTTGCGAATTCCGTTTCTCCGTACATCGTTGAGACGTAGGTACAAGATGGTGGAGATGGTCCGCCTGTATGCCATCAGTGGAGACAGCCTACGTGGAGCCAACCGGATATTCACGGAAATGTTTCCCGATCGGGAACCCCCATCACAGAGCGTCATGCTGGCTGCTACGCAGGGACTGTGGGATCATCGGCAGTTTGACGTTCCCCGGCATGCTCATGCTCGCGGCAGCGTAGGCCTGCCTGTCGCCTTGCAGGAAGACATCCTGGAATACTTCCAGCGAGACCCACGGGCAAGCACGCGGGAGGCTGGTCAACACTTAGGAGTGCACCACACCACAGTGTGGCGTCTACTGAAACGTGAACTTCAACACCCGTTCCACTACCGCAAGGCACAACCTCTACTTCCAGCAGGATGGCGCTCCCTCTCACTATGGTCGGCAAGTACGCGAGTACTTGACCGAAAAGTTGGTGACCACTCGATCGGTCGCGGAGGACCTGTGGCCTGGCCTCCGCGTTCTCCAGACCTGACGCCTGTAGACTTTTATTTGTGGGGAGACGTTAAAAGGTTAATTTACACGGAGGAAGTGACAAGTGTAACAGAATTACATGCAAGGATCATTAGTGCTTTCGACACTTTAAAAACGAATGTGTTAGTGTTACGTAAGCTGAAGGAAAACCAGCTACGTTGTGCTCGATTGTGCGAAGAGTGTGATGGTGGCAACTTTGAACAATACCTCCGGGTAACTTAAGTAGGTAATTTATTTATTTGTACATTTTGTAAATACGTTGTAAGCTTAATCAATTTTATTAGTGTAAATAAGTTGATTTCAAATTTTATTTTTAACTACGCCAATAATACCTAAGAGTCGAAAATATCACCACGTACTTTCACTTAACTAGCACGTCTTCGTCCATTTCCATCAAACGTAGAAAACATTTTTAGACTTAGTAGATCGCTACACTAACTAAGGCATTCTTGCCGGTCCTAAGCCCGTTAAGTAGGAAGGAAATCCACAAATAAAAACAAAATCACTACGAAAAACAAAACTAACATTTTATTAATCATCTGATAACAGGTCAGTGAACTTTTCTTTGGCGCACTAGTATTATTGTCATTAGTAAGATTTCCGTATTCCAATGATGCTCAAAGATGAGTTAATTATCAAGCGAAATTTATGACAATAATGTAAGCGATTTTCGAAATAAAATTAGGTAAAATTATTGCTACCGGTCATTGATCGGTCGCGCGCGCGCGCTAGCATTTCGTAGGTAAGAAGTCGACACTCACGCATACAGCTGCTTGTCGCTGTGTGCGTAGTCGGTGATTCTGTTTTATTTGTATTGAGGGCTTAATTCTGAAATACTGTTAAATTTCAACAACAAAAAAAAGCAGCGCTTATTAGTTATTGCCCGCTACCGTACTTTCGATTGATTATTTATGTCTTTTATGACAACCTCCTGAAATTTGACGAGGATGCAAAACAACACGTTGTAGGTAAAGATCTATTATCTCCATTTTTTTCAAAATTTTAGGCTCAGTAGTTTCGGAGATAAGTGGGGGGGAATGGTCATTTTTCGTCTAATTTCTTGAATAACTTCAAAACCATTTATTTTAAAATTATGAAAAAATATAATTAAAACCCTCACAGTAAGCCCTTTCATTTGATATGTCACACGATATTGTTCAAAAAACTTTTTTTTAATTTTCTAGTTTAACCCCCAAAAGCGACCCCCATACTAAAAATTTAATGATTTACGTAACGCGTCCGTGTTTGGGTCATAGAAGTCCATATGTGTACCAAATTTCAACAGAATCGGTCCAATGGATCCGGAGAAAACTGGCTGTGACAGACGGTCAGACGGACAGACAGACACCCGAGTGATCCTATAAGGGTTCCTTTTTTTTCGGAACCCTAAAAATGAGTAGGTAGGTAGGGAAGGTAGGGTAGGTAGGTAGGGTAGGTAAGGTAGGTAGGGTAGGGTAGGTAAGGTAAATAGGGTAGGGTAAATAGGTAGAGTAGCCAGTTGACGAGAGCGAAGCCGCGCGGGTCAGCTAGTTCTAAAATATTAAATATCTAAAAACTTCGAGGTCAGATGTTGATACCCTTTGCACAAGGGTTTAGTAAAGACATCCCCACCGAAATACCAGAACAGTATCGCTATTGGTTCATTACCACTTTTGGTCAGTCCACTTTGTGTGTACTTAACAATTTTTATTATTGTTACGAGCTTAGGGTTCGTTACAATAAAAACAGCCGATTAAACAACCAAAACTGACACTTTAATTTATGACACTAATTAGCACTTTAAAACACACTAATTATAAAACACAATCGCACTACTAAACACTTCACTACACTATATATAATTCGCAGTTGAAGATCGCTCTCGAAGTTATCGTTTGTATCGCCAATTCAATACTGACTGCCGTCGCCCGATGTCCGTCCTTTATATACCGACAGTTATTTCCAGAACCCTCTTGTATGGAAACCTCTGGAGAGTTCGGGCACACACAGGTCCCAACCGACCAGGTGTCTAAACATCGAGAATGTTCTAGCACGTAAATGCCTGCTACTGGATACTAGATGGCGCCAGCAGCACGCAAGTGTCTGCTACTCGATACTAGATGGCAGCCCGTAAATGTTTGGTTGGTTTCCGTTACTTGATACTAGATGGCGTTAGCAGCGGTATATGTCGTTATGTAACCAGCATTAATTCTGGCGCGTAACATTATTAAGCATTTTTAGTACGTTCATTATTAGGTACGTAGGTAAGTGAAATATCTTTTTAATGTTAAATCCCAGCTGTAGCGATGCCGGAACCTGTAGCAGTCAACCTGCTAAATCCCTCGGCATCCAACTGGTGAGATGCCCTCATAGCTCCCAGGAATGCCGTTTTAAAAGCGAATGGGGGCTGAGGATACACTGTCATGCCCCCCAGCTACATCCCCCCCCACCTTTCGAAAAGACCTTTGGAAAACGCTGTCCAAATAAAAAAGAAAAAAAATAAAAAGAGAGAAAAGAAAAAAAAGGACTAGAAAAAAGAGAGAAAAAGAAAGAGAGAAGAAAGGAAAGAAGAAAGAAAACAAGAGGAAGAAGAGAGCGTGAGATGGTCCGTTGCGCTTAATTTGGCGCAACGCGTTCGTCTTGCAATCCAAGAGAACTTCAAAAGCGCCTGGGAGCAACAGTTCAGCCCCCATACAGGATTCTACACGTCCGAATAGATTTGGCGACCAAAATAACTTTGACAAATCTAATTAAATAAAACTGCAACAATTGGACCTTAATTTTAGATCCGAAATTACCATCGTTCAATACCTTTCACAGAAAAGCCTATGCTCGCATGTGGAATCGAAACTAAGTGAAGGTGATATTAGGGGAGCGGCCAGGCAATTGTTCAGCAGTGATGCCTTACTGTCTAGATACCATTACAGCCTTGGAGAGTGAACATCGAGCGCCTCCGGATGATCTCACCTTCCCCGACCCCCCACACCCCCGATTTATCAGTTTTTAATATTTCAGCCCGAATTGGTTCTTCCGGCGGCTTCGACAGGCTTACTCCTCAAACCTTAAAGGACCTTTTAAGTTCAGGCACCGGAGAAGCTGGTGAGTCGCTTTTTAAATAGCTTGGAGCTCTATCAGAACTAATACTCTCCGGCGGCGTGAACGATGCTAACGTTGATGTCTTGTACGGAGCAAATCTTTGTGCCCTAAGCAAGAAGGACGGCGGTATTCTTCCCATCACTGTTGGTTGCACCTACAGGCGTATGGCAGCCAAAATGTGTTGTAAACTATTCGATGAGAGGCTAACAAATAGATTTCAGCCTCTACAGCTTGGCTTTGGCTCTAGACGGGGCTGTCAGGCTGCCGTACATGACCTTTCCACTTTTTTTAATTATGGCATGGGTGAGGTCATTCTCAAGGTTGACGTCAAGAACGCATTCAATTCTGTTAACAGGAACATCTTGTTGGAGGAGGTAAAACAAGAACTACCTGAAAATTTTGGTTTTATGTGGCAATGTTACAGGCACCTCTCTAAATTATTATATAAATAAACTTTTGGAATCTGCAGTTGGATGTCAACAAGATGGCCAGTCATTTTCAGTTTGGCTATTCATCCAATCATTCAACAACTAAATTCAAAATTTAGTGTCTGGTATTTAGATGATGGACAAAAGGAGGTGGCGTCGACACCGTTTTGAAAGATTTCCTATTTCTGAAAAGGCAGGGTCAATCTATTGGCCTTGACCTCAACCATTCCAAATGTGAAATATTTCTTAACCCTTCAGACATTTAATTCAATAGCACCAGAGATCAAGATTTTAGAAAAAAGATCATTGCACCTCCTAGGTATTTTGGAAGATAGTTTTTCAGCATTCTTTGAAGAAAAAAGTGATATTTCGGAAAGATTTACAAGGGGTCGGTGAACAACTGATGTGTTGAACCTTTTGGACACATTTAGAATGCATGCCAGGACAAATGCGATGCTTTGGGCATTTTTTTGCGATTTGTCCAAGGCGTTTGATTGCTTACGTTCTCCATGACACAATAATCAGGAAATTGCACTATTACGGAAACCGGGACTACTCTCTGGATCTTCTTACTTCAAAGTTGAGTGTTAGGATTCAGAGAGTTTATGTCAAAGGTAACAGGTCTCCTGGATCGGTAGGCAGTATGGAGGTCCCCCAGGGCTCAATTTTAGGACCCTTCCTGTTTCTCGTTTATATCAATGACTTGCCGTACTTCATAAAGGATAAACATGATAATTATAGTGTTGTTTGCAGACGACACGTTGCTTTTATTTAAACTAAAATGTCAACAGATAGTCCCGACCGCCAGAAGGCGGTTGTCAAATAAACTATGTCAGAAGCCCTTGAGGCGGTTTAGAAACTCTGACACTAGGGTGTCTGGTTACTGCCCACACGATAAGAAGAAGAAGCAGATAGCCATTGACGATGTAAATAGCTCCTTTGCGGCAGCAAGCGTTGCCTTACCTCAAAAATCGACATGTATGTCTTTTATTATTTAACCACGAGTTCATAAACCAAAATTATATCAAATAATATCTCTTTTCTAGGGGGATCAATAAAATCAGAAGCCAAGGCCTTACCACGACAGGCTTTCGAAGATAACCATCATGAATCACTAGCAAACTTCATTTACCCACCGTTACAAAAGATAGAAAACAACTTGATCAAGGAAACAATAGACTCAGACGCTCAAACGATACCCGTATACTTGATAATGAGTCCGAAAGGTGGTATGAGGACTGAAAACAAAGGAACGACAAAACACACAGATATCTTTGATGACAATGGAATGGTATATATTACGAATCCCAAGGCACCAAGGAATGGACAGCCCAGGTCAAGAATTTTCATCATTTACTAAAAAAAATGAAATATAGATTCTGAAACAGTTGTCTAAAGGACGCAGCACACATATCAACTAGGAAAGGGATCGTCACCGTCCGTATCAACTCGAGCTGTACAGTATTCTTTGTATGCAACTCTCTACTGCAACGCACACTATTCGGAATCGTAACGTAATCGCCTCGTCTCGTCACAAGCACGGCGACGCCTAGCCGTAAGCGAGCCGACTGCCGACGTCTAGCCGTGGCTGAGTCGGCGTACCGGAGCTGCTGATCCGCTTTGGTTACGTGGTTACGTATAATTGACGATATAATTACGATCCTTTTCCGATTTGATAAATGTGCTGTGTCCTTAAAAAAATCGAATAATTAATAGTTCTGACTGTTCTGTGTACGTTATTCATATTTCTGACAGTTTTGTATCACGAATTTCTATACAAAACTGTCAGACATATGAATTGCATGATATGAATTGTACGCAGGTAATATTATGATTCTTCTTTTTCTTTTTTAAAAAAACGTTGCCCCACACTAGGAATTTCTCCTGTATCGTGGGTGCGTCCACAAACATACAAACTCACATACACAAACAGCCAAACCCGGAACAACTATCTGTAGGCCGTACAAATATTTGTTCCGTGCGGGACTCGAACCCGCAACACGCAGCGCAGCAGCCGATACTCAACCACCGCAACCATTCTACTAAAGTGACCTTTTTAGACCCCCCCCCCTGTTCATTCGTCGGAGTAAACTTAGGGGGAGTGACCATGAAGGGAACTGTCATTCCACCCGCTCAGCTTTTTCTACCACGTCTGAACAAGTCTTTTCGTTAAGCGTTGGCCGCTTTGTGCCGATGTGACGCATATTTATTCATGGTAGAAATGTGTCATACCTAGTACCATACACTCAGAAATAAATTATTATCTTATCTTATCTTAAAAATAAACTCTTTTCATACCACCTGCACGCAAACGGTAGATTATATACCATGTAAACCCAACGTAAAGTAAGTAATTATTTCCCAGCGGGTTATAATGAAATTCAGTATAATATTATCACCCGGAGGTGTATAAAATGATTTGAATTTGGAACTCAACTTGAAGGTCGACGGGAACCGCTTGCAGTCAGCCGCCTCCCTTCATGACTTGCGAACAATTTTCTCGCAGTAGGTGTGAAAAGTAGAGTATGCTCCTCGGGGATAAAGGTGTCTTTGCCTGGGATTAGCTTGAAACCCTCGCTGCATTCAGGATTCTTGTATCAGCTCCCTCGCTTCGCTCGTGAATTAAACGTTTTGCTCTTTCGCTACGCTCGGGAGTTAACTCTTGAACCTTTAATTAGGTTTGGGATTCAATATGACACCCGTGACATAAGACACTGCTTTATCCCCTCGGTGCATAATCTACTATTTTCTTCCTACCTTTCAGGATCTCAATCCTCGACGATTTGGAAGACATAGAGCGCAGAAGCTATTGGAGCTCGGAGTTGACCAGAAAGAACCAAAGAATTTTGAAATCGTTTGTTAATCAAGAACTTAATAAAAAACTGGTCGCTAAGAATGCGATGAGAAGATTCTTAGATAAATATGATAAAGAATACAATTTCAACGACTTGGTTATGTGAAATAAAATAGATTTTTATTTTATATAGCTAACACCAATTCTTTTATTTACTGATTCTTACAGACATTTTTGGTGATTACGTAGTATTTAATAAACATGCGAGCTAATAAAATACATATGCAAACCACTGATTTATAGAATAAAACGTATGCGAAAAACACCCGACTTCCCAATAAAAAAAAACAACAAAGAATAAAATAACTTCAGTGTTAAAATACGAAAAAACAACCAAAAACACCGACTTCCGAAATTAAAGTTACCTATTTTATACTGTTACTAGCTGACACGCGCAACGTCGTCTGCGTCACAATTTCCATTACTGCTCCGCTCCTATTGGTCTTAGCATGATGATATATAGCCAGCTATAGCGTTCCTCGATAAATGGGCTATCTAATACTGAAAGAATGTTTCAAATAGGACCAGTAGTTCCTGAGATTAGCGCGTTCAAGCAAACAAACAAAAAAACTCTTCAGCTTTATATATTAGTATAGATTTTTTTATTTGGAATTCGGTTGTATTTTTTTGCAAAAAAGTTTTATTCCACACGCCTCCTCGAAAACTGCCCCTTACCCCACCACTTTTAGGTATCTGCAATGAAGTGTTCTTCGCACTTGTGCTGGAATGTAGCTGACCAGTTCCCACCTATTTAATTTATTCAATATCAGGCCGGTAAATAAATGACTTATGCTCCCGCGGGAAAATAAATTTTGCAAGTCATTTGTCACAATAAATTATTTTTAAACAGGCAAACCTCTTCACTTTTTTACTCTAGAAGTAACGCCACTGGTAATTCTATTAAACCACCAAGGTTACCTACTCAGTTACTGGATTTAAAAATTGAGGTTAAAAAATTGGTTGGCTGTATAGTCGGTTTACGAACGATAATTTTGCGTGATAACGTCATAAGAAAAAAGTTGAATTCTTAACAAACAAGCCGAATGCTAAGGCCGATCGTGCCTCTCTATCACTTGTTCCGCGCTCTCGCTCTCGGAACGTGACACCTTTTCGTGCGTACAGCCGGCATTCATCGATTTATAAGATGTTGTCACGTCAAAAAGAAAACAATAATAAAGGTCAAAGGTGTATTAGAAATACAAAAATTAATATCCTTTACATATGCATTGCATGAGAAAGAAAACAAGAAAGATTGTTTAAGTATTTGGAAATGGCCCAAGGCAAACATAAAATTAAAAACTAATAATATTAAAATACCTGTGCGAGGCTAAAAAGGCTCCTATTGCATTGTATGATAGTGGGTCCACACCATACAGACTTTGAACAGGAGTGGAACTCTGCCTGCGTCTGTTTCCAAACGCTTACAACCCTAATCTCTTCAAAGTTAGAGTGAACAGGCTCCTTCTGGGTAAGCTCGCTCCATCATAGACTTTGCCTCTGTCATCTCTGACCTAGACTACAGTCAAGAGCAAACCCATCTCAAATTAAAAAAAAACTTTTGGCGCTGTTTTTATACCCTGTTGCGATTGTAGCGCCACCCTAATTTAACACATTTTGACGGACACTTTTCATACACAAAGATAGTCCTCCTAGCCTCTATTCTCCATGATCGAGTGGACTGATCATGAGGGTGCCACCGCGGCATTCGTCGCAATCTATTCTAGACAGGTGTATGTACTTACTTAAATTAAGGCAAACAATCTTGATTTGACTTTTACGCAAACACAAATATTAAACAAACTACTGCTTAAACGAATGGTTGGTAATTGCTGTTGTTGTATTTATTTCCCCGGAAAATTGCAAACGCCGTAATATTGTAAAATATCGCGTGAAATTGTAAAACATTTTTTCTTAATCAGACCACATTCAAATTCAATAGTTTTTTTTTCATATTTATCGAGAAATAATAATCTAATAAAGATTTTTTTTACTATTGATAGGCTTACGTTTGACCACTATCTCACCTGATGACAAGCGATGATTATTACAATCTTCCGGAGTCTGCAATTTTCCGGTGATATTTAGTTTTAAGCTGCATTTTTTTCAAAACCGAGTTTTTAAATAAGAAGATTAGAAATACACATCAAACTTTTCTAATATAGTTGACCTCTATCATACTGGCGACGTTTACTTTTTGATTCTCTCCTGATATTGCGCCCTACCTTTACTTGTTGAAAACACAGCTAGAAATAGGGGTCTCCCTTTGTTAGTAGTATACCTTTCCTTGTTAGGATTACGTACGGGAATCTTGTATTTGTCCAAGTATTTGTTATACCCTTCTGCGTCAGTATCGGTATATTGTGCCCTACCTCTACTGGTTGAATGCTCTCTTTTGCTACCGTTACTCGAAGTATACTTTTCTTTGTTGGGATTTAGTATTTCAATACCATATTTAATCAAGTTCTGGATATACTTATTGTAGAAAAGTAAAATGGATTTTTTTCTAATTTCGTCTTCATCTTTCTGTGAAGTTTCTTTGGTCTTGTTAATTGTTGTGTTACGATCCAAATGCGCCGGTCTGCCTGTACTTGGGTAGTTACGAAAATGCTTGATTATATCTTCCCGAGATTTTTTCCCTTCGAAGAATGGCACACCATAGTTTAAAATTTTTTTAATCAGCATGTTGTATTTATTCAAAAGGGAAAGATCATCAGCTTCATTTTCTGAGAGATCTTCAACGGCTTTGGTGTTGTCTTGAGCCCGTATAACTGTAAAGAAATTTAAGTTTAAGTTATCATTTATTATACATGTCGGAAATAAGTCAGTCAATTGAACAATCGGGAAGCCAACGCCATCTAGTGGCGTTCGACGTAGTCTAGGACGTTGTGCTCGACAGAGGCTGGGCTTAGTCTATGGGCGGCGGTCACGCAATGCAGACGTGCACACGTCTAGAAACCGCCGCGTGTTCCGAATACTTGTTCAGTGTACCTATTGTGTGAGAATATTGCAATTGAGAATTTGAGTGTGAATAATAATTTGATTTAAAAGCAAACGGTGTTTCTATTGTTCTAATATCTTGGCTGATGTAACCTGGAGAGTTGTACCTTCGCTGACATACATATAAGTAGACGTGGCAATGCGGCCTATCTCTTGGGCATGTCACCGGAAAATTGCAGACTCCGTAAGATTGTAATACATCTTTATTAGATTATGATTCTCGATATATTATGAAAACATGGTTTTTTATACAATAAATTCCACCCAAATTCAATAGTTTCCAAAGTATTCGTGGCTTATTAAGAAAAAATATTTTACAATTTTAAGTGACACTTTACAATTTTAAGACGTTTGCAATTTTCCGGTGACAGGCACACTACCAGCTGATAGCGTTGAGGAGGGATTTTTGATGCTATGTTTTAGTTCGTTGTAATTTTTGTGTATTTGTTCATTTTATTTACTTTTGTTAATTTGTAAATAAATATAAGTTTCCTTTTGAGTATGTTTGTTTGTATCTTTATTTTTGTTTTTATCAAAAAGAGTATTTATGTTAATTTAAAAAATATAATTTTTCATTTGGTTTTTTCAATTATTATGTGTATTAATGTTTGTTTTATTACGATTATTATTTATTTATTTTATTTTATTTTCACGCTTCACTCGCGTTTTCGCTTCGCTCCTTCGCGCTTTTTTTTCGCGCTTTTTATTTTATTATGTTTGGGTGGCTTACAGCTATTAATACTGGCATGGCATGGGTTTATATTTACATATTATACAATAATTAGTCAAATGTCTTAGCTATAGTGTTTATTTTTAGATTAGATTATTGTTAGTTTGCAGTAATGAGACAAGCGGGCTGTAAATCAGCGATGACGAACGCTGCACACTGCTCAATATTTGGCGAGCTCGCTCCTTTTGCCACACTTAGCAGTGTTATTTTAAAAGAAACCTTTGTTTTGTGCATAATTTTATAATTGTAGTGTTGGCAATAAATGTTTGTTTCTTTCTCTCAAAAGTTTTAATTAAATAAAAGAACATTGAGGAGACGAACTGGACGCCTACCATACAATACAGGCTTTCGAAAAGACCTAGAAGGATTTGAGGGAGGCCTTTGCCCAGCAGTGGGGCACGCCCGCCACACATTCCCTATCACTGCAACTCCTGAAAAACAGAATCAGCAGTGGCGACCACCAGAAGAACGCCAAGTCAATGAATCTCGAGTCCCGGAGAAACGATTCATCTGTCTTTGATTCCGCAATGAAATGAATCTAAAAAGTACTAAAGGAGTATGATTTCTAGTTCCCTTCCTATCAAGCAGGGGAAAAACAGATCTAGGCCAATAGACACCAAGGAACATACCTACAGTGCCGGACTAAGACTTCTTGACGCCCTAAGCAATCCACGCCTGTGGTGCCCCCTATCCATCAGGTACAGGAAAGGTAAGATTTGATAAGAACACATGCAGCAAAAGCAAGGAAGGCAAGCTCGAACATTTTAGCCCTCTGCCTTTTGATTAGAATTTTCTTTAACTGGTGTCTTTAAAATCCACATCTGGTAGTTTTTAGACCAAAATTGACCATTCACACCTTATCTCCGAAACTACTGAACCTAAAATTTTGATAAAATTGCAGTTCTTTACTACAGATTACAGGAAAACCTATAAGAAGTCTCTAGTGTTAAAAAAACCATTTTACGAAAATGAAATTGGTCGGAACCCTTTGCACGCGAGTGCGATTCGCACTTGGCCAGTTTTTGTAAGTGCTCGTCTCTAAGAGTGACTTTTGGGTCTTGTAACTAACACCTTGCTAAGTTTTGGGTCTTGTAACTAACACCTTGCTGACTTTTGGGTCTTGTAACTAACACCTTGCTGACTTTTGGGTCTTGTAACTAACACCTTGCTGACTTTTGGGTCTTGTAACTAACACCTTGCTGACTTTTGGGTCTTGTAACTAACACCTTGCTGACTTTTCGGAAGGTTTGCGAAATTTCGTCGCACTTAACCAGAATAAGTACCCACTTATCTATACTAACAACGCGCTAATATAAGGAACTGCTGGTTCGATTTGAAAAATTCTTTCAGTTTTAGATAGCCCATTTATCGAGGAAGGCTATAGGCTATATATTATCACGGTAAGACCAATAGAAGCGGAGCAGTAATGAAAATTGTGACGCTGACGAAGTAGTGCGGGTCGACTAGTTCTGGTTAAGTGGGACGAAATTTCGTAGGTTATAATAGTTTATCTGTTTATGGTGCCCCCCCAGACGTGATGGCCTAAGCAATTGCTTAATTTGCTTAAGGGTTAATCCGGCATTGCATACCTATACAACTGTGGCCTTAGTGCGAATTTTTTAACGTTCTCGATCGCGTTAGCGTTAAAAAACTTACACTAAGCCCTCAGGGTTAAGCCCAGTTGCCAAGCACCACGGATTGTTTATGCATAAAATAAAATAATCATCATCATCTGCCTCGTCTTTTCCCAACTATATTGAGGTCGGCTTCCAGTCTTTCTTTTACTGTTAATAGGCATACGTTTAACCACTATCTCACCTGATGGTAATAAGGCGATGATGTGGTCGAAGATGGAGCACGTTTGCCTAGAAGTAACCTATTCACTCTTGTCTTAAAGACTCCCAGGTTGTAACTATATAGAAACACAGACTCCGGCAGGGAAATCCACTCCTTAGCTGTACGCACTATGAATGCGTTCCCAAAACGTTTTGTGCGTGTGGATGGGATGTCCACCATGTACCGGTGGCGCATCGCCGTTCATCTTGTGGTCCGATGATGGAACGGGCTTGGCGGAATTAAGTCATGTAATTCCGTCGCGCACTCACCAAAATGATAGAAAACCGACAGGCCAGCAACTTGGCGTCGATGCTCAAAACTTTGGAGCTTCGACTCGACGAGCCTATCATTATTGATGAGCCTTTTGGCTCGTTTCTCAATGGTCTCAAGGGCATCAAGCTGGTATCTGGCAGATCCGTCCCAAAGATGAGAGCAGTACTCCATACACGATCGAACTTGCGCTTGATAGAGTCTGAGCAGCTGTTCCGGAGTGAAGTACCGTCTCACCTTTGCTAGAATCCCCAACTTTCTGGCAGCCACTTGAGCCTTTGCCTCTATGAAAGGGCCAGTCATGCCGCATTCAGCTGAGTACCAGTATTTTACGTGGAGCAGCTGTGTACCAGACCTCCACAACACATTGACTGGGTAACACGGTACTCCTTGGCAAGTCTGGTGTCAGATTTACTGGCTTTTGACTATCCGTAATGACTGCCAAAGATCTATGACGTACTTTCCGAGGCACGGATGAAACTCGGCATGTTAAGATGGTCACCCATCCGCTGACCAACCTCGGCAAGCGTTGCTTAACCTTGACGATCGATCTGAGTAGCTGTTGTTATTTAGCCAAATATAAGGCCAAATTTATAAGGCCTAAAGATAATTAATTGTTCCGGGTCTGCCTGTTGTTGTATGTGAGTTTATGTTTGTGAACGCACCCACGCTACAAGATAATGATTTCCAGTTCCCCAGTGTGGGGCAACGTATATAAAAAAAAAACTTGAGGTGTCAAGGGACACCCGGATGGAACGAAGTTCGGAGAAGTAATTAGTGAAGGAATTGTAATATTTTTTTTTTTAAACTTATAATATTTTATTTTTTTATTTTTAACAAATATAATGTAACATAAACTTAATCAGTAGGCTCAATTTTAGACCCTACCCACCCTACCTACCCTACCCACCGTACCTACCCTGCCTATCCTGCCTACCCTGCCTACCCTGCCTGCCCTGCCTACCCTGCCTACCCTTCCTACCCTGCCTATCCTGCCTACCCTGCCTACCCTGCTTACCCTGCCTACCTTACAAATATAATGTAAACAGAAATAGAAAGACGAAACGAAAATAACTGGCTTGCTTTCTATGAGAGAGAGAGAGAGAGACAGACTCGGACTCGCCTGCCGACGGTTCCGTACAAATTTGTAGCTACAAGTTACTTAATTTTTTTTATGATTTAATTACAAATGTATAGTTTTCAGACTTTTTCCTAAACAAGTAGTATAAGACGGTATTATTTGCAAAATTTCATAGTTCTAAGTCGACGGGAAATACCCTATACATTTTGATTCCCTTGAGAGTGTCAAAATTTGCGTTTTTTTGCGGCATAAACGACCGTATCTTTTTTTTACGTTAACATAGAAGTTTTTCACATTTGCAAGAGGCCATAGACCGAGTATATGGTTTTAATTTCAGTTCGATACCTCCACGTGTTCCCGAGATAAAGAGTCTTGACAGTCATACGGACGGACAACGAAGTGATCTTAAGGGTTCCGTTCTATCCTTTTGAGGTACGGATCCCTAAAAAAAGGAAAAGTTACCTGCGAAGATTGCCAGAAAAACTATAATTGTTATAGTTTTCTGCATGATATTTGATCAGTAAACTATGGGCCAGTCATGTAAAGAAAATCTTGATAGGTTCCAGTCAGAAGTTGGCAGCGAATCAAGGAAGTCTGAAATAATATAAGAAGGCACAGTTAGGGCGAGGACAAACGAGCGTCATTTTTAAAGTTGTGAGTTGTGAGTCGCGTAAAATGAGTCGCGGAATTTACTTTGCATTTGTTTTCATACGAAAGTCCTGTTTGTGCCACACGGCGACGCAAAATGAGTTGTCTGCTAAACACGAGCATTATGTCAACCGAAATGCGTTCAGGGTAAGTTTCCTTATTTAGTAAATTTACCCAGCTTCTGTTTCTCTTTCCGACTTCTTCTAATGCTTCGTAAATGCACAATACAATATATCCATCGCACAACTTAAACACCTCATACAAACGTTAGTTAATAGGTAACTGAAATTACGTCCGTCCGTCTGGCAGCCTAACCGAAAATACGCGACTCACGTCTCACAAAATTACGCTCGTTTGGCCACGCCTTTAATCGTATCTACATCAGCATAACAAGTCAGGCAAGATACAACTAAAAAAGAAACAATCAATTAGATGCCAAAAATATCAAATTTTAAATTAATCTTCTTAGCACAGCGGGCTGTGCTGGGGCGGCTGCTGCAGGTGCAGAAAATCACAAACAGCGCAAATATACCCCTTTTTTATCAATGGGAAATCATCAAATGACTCCTCCCGCTCTGGGCGAAGCAGAAGGGAGTGTCAGACTCTTACTGACTAAAACCCATCCGTGTTCCTCCTAGTGCCCGCCGCGTTCCAGGGCCGCGGTGACTCTTTCGAAAAAATTCCGCAACCCTGGCAGGCACTGGCCCTAGCGGACCCCTTCTTCATGCTGACATCTCTTTGAGGAACGCGTGAAACACAACGCGCCGTCGACCCGGGCCTGGTTCTGATCGGACAGCGAGCCACCCAATACTCGCCGTCCGCAGGCCCGCGCCTACGGTGGCCGGGAATCGCCCTGCGACTCCCGACGTCCGGGGCGTCTTCTTCTGTTGCGGCGGCTGGGGCGTGCGGTTTCCCTCCCACCGCTTCCCATGCCTCTTCGCTCCGGACCATAGATTGAACCAGGGCCGGTCGCGAGAGGTCGCCGCCGCTCAAATATACCCCTACACTACCACACCACCTCACTACCTTATACAGACTTAAGGTGTACTACACCAATCGTTCGATAGTCGTGTAGGGAAGCTATGGCTGATCGACGGATACCGGGCGATAAATAATTGGTCGACCGATCGAATAGCTTTGGCTGATCGAAGAAAGAAATACGTAGAAACTATCGATCGACGTCGACTAATATTACCGTCGAATGACAATTGTCAATTGATCGATTTGTGTGCTAACACCCTAATATGTTTGAGCCGGTTGGGGTTGAAATATTAGGCCCCCTTTTTTAAGGATGGGAAATCATCAAATGACTCCTCCCACTCTGGGTGAAGCAGAAGGGAGTGTCAGACTCTTCCCATCCGTGTTCCTCCTAATGCCTGCCGCGTTCCAGGGCCGCGGTGACTCTTTCGAACAAAGTCCGCAGCCCTGGCAGAAACATTAGGCCCCTGGGATCCGTGTTTTTTCGAGTCTTCATGTGTCCAAGGCTCAAATTGCCATGTTGAATGGCTTTGGTCAAAGAACCAGTAATGCCATTCAACATGGCAATGCTGCTAGTGTCATGGGCACTTTTCCTATTTATGTAGGCATGTATTTAAATTTTTTGCCTGTCCTCTTTTTATATCCGTTTGTAATTTTTTTGTTTCTCTATATTTTTTTGTATACATTATAAAATATTAAAAATATGATTTTTGTATATAATTAAAACTTAATAAATAACGTTATTAATACTTACAGTCCACGAGTATTCTCAATCAATGTTTTTGTAAAGAAAATGCTATATGCGTTACATTAATTAGGTAGTTATAATAATCCATACTTTTCTTACTAAAACCTATTTTAATTGCGAATTAAATAAGTCAAGCTGTTTGTTTGTTACCTTTTCATGCCTAAATGCCACCGAATCACAACACAAACTTCATTTTTAGGTTTCCGTACCCCAAAAGGAAAAAAACGGAACCATTATAGGATCACTTTGTTGTCCGTCCGTCTGTCTGTCAAGACCGTTTATCTCGGAAACGCATGGAGGTATCGAGTTGAAATTAAAACCATATACTCAAGTCTACAGTCCCCTGAAGTTGTGAAAAAATCAAACTTCTAAGTTAACGTAAAAAAAGATACGGCCGTTTATGCCGCAAAAAAACGTATATACGACACTCTCAAGGAAATCAAAATGTATAGGGTATTTTTTTTTACTATTTATAGGCTCGCGTTTGACCACTATCTCACCTGATGGTAAGCGATGATGTGGTCGAAGATGGAGCACGCTTGCCTAGAAATAACCTATTCACTTTTGACTTAAATACTCCCAGGTTATAGCTATCTGGAAACACAGACTCCGGCAGGGAATTCCACTCCTTAGCTGCACGCACTATGAATGTGTTCCCAAAACGTTTTGTGCGCGTGGGTGGGATGTCCACCATGTACCGGTGGCGCATCGCCGGTCGTCTTGTGGTCCGATGACGATGTGGCTTGGCGGAATCAAATTATGCAATTCCGTCGCACATTCCCCAAAATTATTTCACGTTGACCTAGAACTATGAAATTTGGCAAATAATACCGTCTTATACTACAAGTATAGTAAAACAGTCTGAAATCTGAAAACTGTGCATTTGTAATTAAATCATATAAAATATAGACTTTATTTAAAAGTGATTTGTAGCTATAAAGTACGGAACCTTCAGTGGGCGAGTCCAACTAGCACTTGGCCGGTTATTTTAATGTTTTATTTCCTTTCTATTAAGAAAGTACCTGCCGTTCTTCATCATCACCTGCCTAGCCTTCTCCCAACTACATTGGGGTCGGCTTCCAGTCAAACCGGATTCAGCCGGATATACCAGTACGCGTCATCATCCCTTTTTTCTGAAAATGTCATCCAGATGCGTTCAGTTCTGGCGTGGTTAGAATAGAATAGAATGATTTTTATTTGCAAAAAATTTAGGTACATTATACATAAGATGTTACAAATATTAGGGTTCCTTGTAGGTACATTCTACCTTTGAGACATTCATGATAAGTAACGCAACATTATAAAAACAAAGTTTAAATTAATTTATAACTAAGTAATTTACCAGCTAAAAAGTCTGTTACAGAATAATAACATTTATCTATTAGTAATTTTGTAAGATGTTTTTTAAATATTCTAAGCGGTTGCTCTTTAATATTGTTTGGAATTTTATTATATACAATAGGTGCCATACAAACAAAACTTTTTCAACAGCGATGTTTTATATGAACCTGTATACAAGGAGTTTTGGTACTGAGATCTGTCTTGTCTGTGTCTGTCTGGCGTGGTTGAGCACCAAACATTCAACCATGCATTCAAACTTTGACATTTATAATATTACTAGCTGACTCATTATCTGTGCGCGTGCCCACTTCGTTAGGCGGTACTTTTCGGGTTAATATATAGCCTACTATCTTCTGCCAGCGGCTTCGCCCGCGTGGTCCCTAGGGAACATACTCCTGGGATAAAAAGTAGCCTATGTCCTTTCTCAGACTCTAGACTATCTGTGTACCAATTTCATTTAAATCGGTTCAGTAGTTTTGTCGTGAAAGCGCGACAGACAGACAGACAGACAGAGTTACTTTCGCATTAATAATATTAGTTAGGATGACACTCACAAATAACGTGGCTTTCTATTGGTAAAAGAACTTTCAAAATCGCTTCAGTAGATCCAGAGATTACCCCTTACAACCTCACAAACTTTACGTCTTCATACTTTATATTAGTATAGATTATATTTTTAGCGAAAGCTAGGACAAATAATTAGTTTAGGTTCTGTTAATGTAATCTTTTAATTTGACACATTATAATATAAATCCGTAATTAATCAATCAAATTTCGCGGCTAAAAGGCTTAACCGCGAAATTTGATTAATTACGGCTTTATTGAATAAATTAAGAAATATTTTTAACTGCTTAAGTAGTACCTATAGATTTAGTAAGCGGTAAGGTAATGTGGCACTTCCTCCTTGGTTGCCTCACCCTCCGGGGACCTTTTTTTTTTGCGCTGGGTAAAAATGCATTACGCATACCCTCCCATCGGGAGATGGGGGGCTATGTGGGACTCCCCGGGCTAGCCCGGTATACCCACTAAAATAACCCAGCGGCATTCCCGCATCGTCCGAGTGGAGAGGGACTGGGAGATCGGCACAGCCTTTACGTCCAGTCCCCCTCCGACGTCCGCCCGCCTTCACGGCGGGCCCTTCACGCCCTCCCCGTGGGGGGAGGGCCGGGAATGTCCGACGAAGGTGGTGCAGGGTGCAATGCGGGCGAAGGCGCCCCCGCGCCTGTCGCCCGCCCATCACCACCACGAGGAGGGAGAAGGCCCCGCCTTCTCCGACCTCTTCTTCGCCTACGGAGCGGCGCAGCGAGAGGGTCGTCCTCCCGCTCGCGCTCCGCCGCCTCCTTTTGCGAGATAACCGCCTCGCAAAAGGAGGCGACCGCTGCCCAGGCCCCCTCACTCTCCAGCATGGAACTGACCACGCCGGGTAGTGAGAGGTCCTGGCCGATCTCCGCGGTTAGACTGCGGCGCAGCTCGGACCAAGCCGGGCACACCTCGAGGGTGTGCTGTGCCGTGTCCTCCGCCGCGCCGCAGTCGTGGCACGCCGGAGTTTCCTCCCTCCCTATCCGGTGCAGGTGCGATCCGAAACAGCCATGCCCGGACAGGACCTGCACCAGACGGAAAGAGAGGAAACCGTGGGAGCGCTCGAGCCAATCCCGCAAGACTGGACCGAGCGCGTCCAACGTTCACCCTCCGGGGACCTCCATCAACGTAATTATAAAAAAAAAACTTTAGAAGAATTAAAAAAGATAGTTCACAATTTAGAATAGGTTGAAATAATGACATACACAATTGGATTGGGTTGGATTCATTTGTTTTTCTGACAGATCTGTAAAAGTTTTCTTTGGAGCACCAGCTCAATATAATGATCTCTTAAATCACCAAAAGATTCTGATTTTATAACGATCCCCAGACGTTGCAGAAGCCCTAACCTGCTCGTCTACAGTACTGTTGAGCATTTGAGGGTTCGATTCCCGGGCTAGGCAGAGTGTTAGGCAGCATTTTCACCAGAGATGGGGTAACTATAGACGGAGAGACTTTGTATGATTGTATGTAAAAAGTCATATTTCGAGATTTGGCTCTCGCGTGTTTTAAATTGAATTTATACTGTGTCCCTATGTTTTCCTTTTTGATGATATATCAACCGTATATGCACTAAAACCCTCAAAAATGCTCAAAATTTGTTCGATAACTATTAATGAAAAAAAAATCGGTCAAGAGCAAGTTGATCTCGCGCACCGAGGGTTCCGTACCGCCATATAAGTCCTATTAGGTGTATAAAACTCAAGGTCCTGAGTCAACACAATAAAAAGACATGGGCAAATTTCGATTTTCGTGCAAACTTGTAAGTACCAAAATCTATCTTTATTTTCAACTTTTTTATTTTTTGGAATGTTGTTTTTATTTGTGCTGTAAGACCTTGCTTCTGGCTAAATTGATTCTAGGTCAACGGGAACTACCATATAGGTTTTCGACCTAGAACCTATAGGGTACTTCCGGTTGACCTAGAATTGACAATTTTGGTTAAAAGCAAGGTCTTACAGCACAAGTAAAGGCAAAATTCCGAAAAATAAAAGAGTTGAAAATTAATGTGAATTTGGGCACTGGTTTTTATATACCCCTAATAGGGACTATAGACCTCAGTATCTGGTATAAAATTCAACTTGCTAAGTCCACCCGTTCCTGAGAAAATCGGTGGTGACACACGGACAGATAGAAAGACGGACAACAGAGTGCCAGTTTTCTTATAAGGGTTCCTTTTTTACCTTTTGAGGTACGGAACCCTAAAAAGAAAACTGGCCAAGTGCGAGTCGGACTCGCGTGCAAAGGGTTCCGAACCAATTTCATTGTTATAATATGTTATTTTAATACTACAGACTTCATATAGGTTTTCCAGTAACCTTTAGGTATAGAACTAATATCTGCATTTTTTTTTCAAAATTTTAGGCTCTGTAGTTTCGGAGATAAGGGGGGGAATTGTCAGTTTTGGTATATTTCTTTGATAATTTCAAAACTATTTATTTTAAAATCATGAAAAAATATGATTAAAACCCTCACCGTAAGCCCTTTCATTTGATATGTCACACGATATTGTTCAAAAAACTTTTTTTTTTAATTTTCTAGTTCGACCCCCAAGTGACCCCCATACTAAAAATTTAATCATTTACGTAACGCGTCCGTGTTTGGGTCATAGAAGTCCATATGTGTACTAAATTTCAACAGAATCCGTCCAGTGGATCCTGAGAAAACTGGCTGTGACAGACGGACAGACAGACAGACACCCGAGTGATCCTATAAGGGCTCCTTTTTTTTTCGGAACCCTAAAAACATAGAGACACGTATACATTCTTCTTATTTAGTTTGTGAAATATCTTTTAAATCGGTCCAATATTGGAGAAGGAAACAGGCGAGAGCCAAACGTCTCAAAAGTAGAATACGCCCGCAACTAAGCTTAGAGAGTAGCCCCCCTGATACGGAATTCACATTCGGAGACCTAAAAGCTTGTGTTCATACAAAATGTTCAACTAGGCGCACACTTTATTTATTTTCCGTTCGAAAATAAGCCGTTTGTTTAGGTCAGAAGGGGGACAATCGAATGTCTCACGGAATTCCGAATCTGAAATCAGAAAACCGTACGTATGCGGCCGGCCTTATGGGATTTTCCGAGTAGCGTAGCGTCTAAGGTATAAAGGTGGTGCAATTGGCCCCGATTGTTAGGGGCCCCCCACATAGTAACCAGCATAGAACTGTTTAGTAGAACAAGTGTGAACAAATGCCCAACGGTGGCCATAGGGAATGTTTAAAAATCCGTGTCGCTCTCCACCAGTGGTGGCGAATGGAAATAATTTAGAAAGTTGTGACGCTATCCCCCAGTTAGGGTTGCCAGGTCTTCCAACCGAAAAGCCGGATAAACCAGCCAGTTTAGCCGGACACCCTAATTTTTTTTATCTTAGCACAAAACGATTGTTTTTTTAAGTACAACAAGGCTTTTTTATCATTTACTTCAAAATTTACCTTAAATTCTAATGAAACAACAATAAAATTGAATTAATCAGTCATCTTATTGTTAAGTAATCATTATATATTCATAACTAGGTATATTAATTTCTTTAATTGAAATAATCAAGGATCTCGAAGCCCGAAGGATCGCCAAACTAAAGTGGCAGTGGGCAGGGCACATTGCTCGCAGAACAGATGGTCGATGGGGCTGAAAAGTTCTGGAGTGGTGACCGCGTACCGGAAGACGTAACGTTGGAAGGCCTCCCACAAGGTGGACCGATGACCTGGTAAAGGTCGCGGGTAGCCGATGGATGCGAGACCCACAGGACCGGTCGTTGTGGCGACGCTTGGGGGAAAAAGCCTAACAAAAGCCGGACAGGCCAGACACCATCTGATTTGGCCGGACACGCAACCAAAAAGCCTGTGTCCGGTTTTAACCGGACACCTGGCAACGCTAGCCCCACTGGTGGACAACGAGAATAATTTTTAAAAGTTGTTTCGGTGTCCCCCAGAGGGGGCAAAACAAGTGGTGGACATCGGGAATAATCGTAGCAAAACCTCAGTTTAGGTATAAAAAACTTGCCCTAAAGAAAGGAGGGTATAAGTAACAGGTAGTTGCGTAATAAAAAAACGAAACACTGATTTGATGCATTTATTCATGAATTCATTGCTAAATAAAAATAACAAAAACATAATTGCCTACATTATCTATGTTTACGTATTCATTTTAAGACTCCTGCGGTTTCATTACCTACAAACGGGGTGAATAGGAATACAGGGGTAAATAGAAACAAAACTTTTTCACTTTATTTGAATACTGCTTGCAGCATTTGAGGATTTCAATTTTTAATCAATATCTATACAATATAAAAGCACTGACTGACTGAACTAATGATCGTAGAAAGCTGAAATTTAGCATATTGCTTCCTTACACTCCGTAGTGAAATGCGCGTTTTAAGTCGTGGGCGAAAACTAGTTAGTTTATAAGATTAACTAGCTTTTGCCCGCGACTTCGTACGCACATATCCCTTTTAACCCGTTCCCGTAAGAATTCCGGGAAGTCCTCTTAGTGCTCCCCTATACTCCCCAAGGAACCTACATGCCAAATTTCAGCTTCCTACGACCAGTAGTTTCAGTTTTAGTCAGTAACGGAAGAATTTATTATATCATTTATTGATTGATATTTATTAAGAAACCAATAATGGGGTATTCAAGTGAAAATACCATTAAAATGTTTGTTTCTATTTACCCCGTATTACCGATACGAGTTTGTATTACACATAATACCTAGATATTTGGGGAATGCCGAAGTCTAGCAGTAAACTGCGATAAAACAGACTAACAACCGGTTCCTGAAACAATAATTATTGACCTTTCCCTAATATCCCTTCGTAGATACCCGAACAATAAATTATGAACCGTTTTTCATTACTAGAGAACGTAAAGGATCACGATAGAAGTCAATTTAGGACAACTTTATGTCATTATTTCTGATTTTGATATTAAGAAAGTCAATAAATGTATGTGGGTATTGGTTGTCAATGACCGCTTATTGCACATTTATCTGGCGCCTACCATGGTGTTCAAATTAGTCATGTTCATTTTGCGATCGCTATCGTTTCAGAATCTGGATGTTATTACTACATAATATATATAAAAATACTAAGGTACGTGCAGGAGCAGAAATCCATCACCGTTTTTGACTTTTCAGTCTTTGAAATGTATGTTTACAAATAATAAAATACAGTACGCTTAGTTTACTCTGGTATGCGTATTGAAGCATCATAATATTCCCAATGCTAGGACCCAGGATTCCTCTGTAATTGTGAGCGAGACACCAAAGTATTCTAGGCGTACCGCTAGGTTAAAATAATACAATTATCAGCATGTATTTAAATAGTAAAGATAAGGTCATTCGAACGTTTGTCATACAAGAAACATGGCATTTCTTGTGTCACACGACCGCTTCCGAAGATTGCCGAACGCGTGACGAGTTCACTTCGGTTTAAACGGGCCAATTTTTGGCGTTATAAAATCGTGCGGTCCGCCCGATCCTTATTATACATAATTATTTTTAAGTAGGGATCCGCGTAGGTAGTGCTATTTTGGGTCAATGAACCTGAATGATAATGTTAATACGGACATGCCCCGAGATTCCCGGGAATATTTTTCTCAATTTCGATGATATAAATGAAGTTAAAATGTTTTAGATATCATGAGTACGCACGACGACATTTCAAACTACTTATTTCCGGTATAAGCTGGTTCCGCACGGTGTTTGGCATATTCCTTACTGGTCACGGGATTCAGACGGCATATCCATGTTAAGATAACGGTAGCTAAATCCCGGAAATAGCACTACCTATGCTGATCACTGTACATAAGACAATAATGACCAATTAATTTAAATTTAATGTCAATTTTTTTATAAAAAAGAGCTGCCTCTTTATTTAAATTAAATTCAAAGTTATACTTTGAATAACTTTAAAATATCTACTTTATTAAAAAGTAGTTTTGGCGATTTATTCTAATAAAAAAATACAGATAATTTTGTTTCTTACTAATGTATGAAAAATAATGTTCTAAGTTAGGTTCCTTTATTCTATATATCAGCATATTAAAAAATAAAATTTGGCTATAATTTAAAAAGGCATTATTTGCAGATTACCAGTGACAGAGAGTAAAATATAGGAACAAAACAAGACGTTCAACAATTGTTCTAAAAAAACATTAAAAGGGAATAAAAAATATATTCTTCACATTAAAATTAAACTACAGTATAGCCCAGTGGAAATTAATATTAAAATCGCAAAGCACGATGTAGTTCTGCATTTTTGATATGTTGTATAGATCAGTTAGGGTGGTGTGAATCCAAATTTGCAACTTCGAAAAGTTTCAATTTTGGGACCTCTTTTCACTTTTTGCTTTAAAAATAAAAAACTATGCATTTTCAACAAATAACATTCAGCATTTGTAGTAAGACATCTAAATTTTCAATAATTTAAACTCAACCGCAGCTCTATGAACCTAATAGGGACCAAGATCATGGCCCTTCAAAAATGGTAAATTTTCCTCGAAAATCGTCAATTTTAATTTTTACTCCAGCTTTGCGATTTTATACTTTTTTAGCGTCGATTTCTACTGGGCTAGTAACAAAAGAAATATCAATTTCAACCCCGACAAAATTCGTAAAACGAACTATGTCGGGGACGGCTTTCTATCTAGCACGCAGCCGAGTACCGGTATTTTACGTGGCCAGTCTGACCAAAACCCAGTTACTGGGTAACCTGATACTCCATCGAAGGCCCCAATTTCTTACATTAATTGAGCGATATGTTTCATACGAGAAATTGGGCTTTGGAGCTAATTTTTCAATGGTAAGATGTTTTTAACTGAAGAATAAATATGGCTCTTTGACACAGGGGCGTAGCTACCGCCGCATTAAAGGGGTGTGGGGCCCCCAAGGGCCCCGACGTGTAGACCCAATGCTTTATTAACATTTAGCCGTAATTGGCTGTAAGATCGGTTTATTTATTTTAAGTTAAATTGTTAAAGAGCTGTGGATTTTGTGAATAAATAAATAAATATACCGTCTCCTTCGTGGCCTGTTAACGGTTCTGAGCTAGTTATATTTTGATAAAAAAACAATACCCCTAAAAACGGGGCCCCCAAAATGTTTGCAACAGGGCTTCCTATGAGACTAGCTACGCCACTGATTTGACATATTTTCTATTCTTAAAGCTGTCAATCCGCCATTTTTATACTTCAGGGACAAGTAATCATGCGGTTGAAAAATAGGCCTTAAGTCTAGATGACTTAAGGCTATTAGGAAGTCCAACATCAAAGCGTTAAAAAAATCGCTCCAACTATACATTGTCACTGATTCTTAAAACTGTTAAACTATGAGATACTAATTGAAAACAACATTTTATTAAATTATTACCGATATTTTGGGAAAATATTATTATGATATATTTCTTTATAAGATTTTATTCTGTCGCATTTAATGCGAACAAATGGCGTTGACTTTGAAAATTTCACCCTGTATTCAGAAGGGAAGACGTCACTTTGTTTATGTCACCGGAAAATTGCAAACGCCGCCGTAAGATTATAATATATTGCGCGAAGTTGTAAATAATTTGTTCTTAATTAAACACGGATATTTTGGTAACTATTGAATTTGGATGTGATTTATTGTATACAAAACGATTTTTTCATAATATATCACGAAATTATAATTTAATAAAGATTTATTACAATCAAACGGAATCTGTAATTTTCCGAAGACATAAAAAAAATGTTTTTTTTTTTATTTTCCAAAAATATCAACAGCTTTTTTTTAACTTATAGGTACCCCAGGACTAATTTTAAAAACTAGCTAGATGTCGACTTCAAAATCTCTATTTAAAATATTAAATATTTAATAAGAGTCGGTACTTATGTATTGCCAAAATTCGCCACTAAGCATTAATATTAGGAACTTTCAGTTTAAGTGATTTCTGCAGGCAAATATAAATTCTTCGAAAAACAAAGTACACTTTGTAGTAAGGGTTCTACCCATTTTATAACACGGAACCCTAAATATTGACTTATGTTAGTCAATATCACGATAATGCGCAAATATATGGTTAAATTATTCAGCAATTATTTCCCAGCAACCGGCAACAGTTGCCGGAGATAGTGGAGAATTTGAAGTTGCACCAAATCAATTTATTCAGTCAACTTTGTCCAATATTGCCCAGTATTGAACAATTTAAGTTCAATTGCAATATCATTGTCATACACTACTATCATCGCGCGACTGTGGCACAACCGCTTGTCTATTATATGTAACTTTTGACCCACTGTTGGTCAACTATCGGCCCACAGATAGTCAACCATTGGCCATTGTCGGACAACTATTGGTCCTAGTTGGACAACTGGTCAACTTTCGACACACAGCCCGTCAACTATTTGGTCAACAGTTGCTCAACTATCGGCCAACAGTTGCTCAACTATCAGCCGACAGTTGACCAAATGTTGGAAAACAGTTAAATCTCAAAATAATACTACAGTCTTGCTGCAAAAATCTCTTAAACCTCAAGCCCTCATAGAGTAAATACGTCTATGCATCAACTCCTGGCGTCGTTGATGGTCTCTGGGATACTTATCTCTAGCCCGTCCATGTCTTTGGTCAGTGTGATCTGGCAGCCGAGCCGCGACGTTGGTGTCAGGCCGAAGGACAGGTCTAACATGTCGCGTTCTTCGTCATTCATTTCTTCTGGTAATCTGAGGACAAATTAATATAAAATAGGTAAGTTATTAATTTCTTATTATAATATAAACTTAAGGCGAAGACATACGCCAGCGACCTTGGAGGAACAAAACGCGCAAACGTTTCACAACCGCGCGACCAGCAGTAGCACAGAAAGACCAGAAACAGAGAGAGAGAGAGAGAGATTCAGTAGTTTTTTGTACTTTCCTTATTATTCCATGACTTAAAAAAAAGCCGTATATCAAAATGTAGATAGTTAAATTGTCTTTGAGATAATGAAAATTCCTTTAAAATACGCCCGGCGGTTTTAGGCTTAGCACGAACTGCGATTAAACGCCCGCGTTTAACCGCAGGTCTGAAACCGCAAAAAAATGTAACACATAGCATACAAGCGCACGCATTAGTAACTTTCATCAGTGACTAATTTTAAAAACGCAACTTGTTACGTTTTTACCGCGGTTTGAAAACGCGCGGTTTTTTTGTGTCCCATAGTAACAGTACTGTGGCGCACGCACGGCGGTTAATCGCATTCCGTTTTTATTCAGTCTCGACTGATAATTTCAATATCAAAGCTACAACATATGCTGCTCGCCAGAAATCCATGGTGAAATGAAATAAATTTAAGCAAAACGCTAACCGCAGTGCGTGTTGATGCGCGTTTTTGCGTTTTCAGCTATTCCTAAACCGCGCGCGTTTAATCGCTGTGCGTGCTAAGCCTTAGTCCGATGTTCGTTTTTATGTCCGTGTTAGATATAACTTTACAAATTAATTACACAATGATGAACGACTAAAACTCAACATATTCATTTATCATATTATTAAGAAAATAGTCTGATGTAACAGGTTTTTTTTTAAATTACGACTAGCCGTTTAGAAGTGAACTTCATTGTATAGAATCAGCTACTGCGCCGTAACCGTGCCTTAAGTTAAGCGACACTTGCCGAGGTCTGGTGGTATGTGGGTGACCATATCGAGACTTCAGCATGCCTCGCAAAGCACGTTCAGCCGTTGCTCACGGCTGTCATTGGAAGATTTTTAAGAAGAAATATAGGCGGCGAGACTTTTTATGTAAAAAGTCATAATTCGAGGTTTGGCTCTCGACTATTTTCTCCTCCGATATTGGACCGATTTTTGGAGGGGGATTTGGAGGGAGGCGGTGCGCTTGCGCATTATGGCATGGAAGCCGTCAACCCGAGCCTCCGCAAACAAACCCGAAGCTGAATGCTCCGCTCCTATTGGCGCTCCAATTCGAACCAGTAGTTCCTGAGATAAGCACGTTTAACCAAACAAACTTTTCAGCTTTAATATTATTACACTAGTCTTCCCCGCGAGTTCGTACGCGCATTTCCGTTTTAGTTCTGTACCCGAATGGTAACCAACGGAACTCTATTACTAAGCCGCTGTCCGTCCGTCCGTCTGTCTGTCAGCGGGCTATATCTCAAGTATCGTAATAGACAGTTGAAATTTTCAGAGTGTATTTCTATTAAATTGAATTAAAAATCAAAGGGAGATTCCATACAAGAAACGTGTTTTTTTTTCGGTTACCATAAACTGAAGTCCGAAACGGAACCCTTCGAGTTGGAGTCCGACGCGCACTTGGCTGGTTTTTTAGGGTTCCGAACAAAAATCGGAACCCTTATAGAATCACTCGGGTGTCTGTCTGTCTGTCTGCCTGTCTGCCTGTCTGTCTGCCTGTCTGTCTGTCTGTCTGTCCGTCTGTCACAGCCAGTTATCTCCGGATCCACTGGACCGATTTTGTTGAAATTTGGTACATATATGGACTTCTGTGACCCAAACACGGACGTGTTACGTAAATCATTAATTTTTTAGTGTGGGGGTCACTTTTGGGGGACAAAGTAGAAATTTAAATAAAAGTTTTTTGAACAATATCGTGTGACTTATCGAATGAAAGGGCTCTTACTGTGAAGGTTTTAGTTGTATTTTTTTTTTCATAATTTTATAAATGGTTTTGAAGTTATTCAAGAAATTAGACGAAAAATGACCATTCCCCCTTATCTCCGAAACCACTGAGACTAAAATTTTGAAAAAAAAAATGGAGATAATAGATCTTTACCTAATGATTACAGGAAAACTTATTAGAAGTCTATAGTGTTAAAATAATATGTTAAAAAAATTCGTTCGGTACCCTTCGCACGCGAGTCCGACTCGCACTTGACCGGTTTTTTTCAGAAACTTTTGCAAAGAAGCCGTGTTTTTTTCAAAGCCTTAAGTAATGTTGTTTTCCAAACGAGGCCGCATTACCAAATCTATTTTTGGAACATGCAAATCCGGCCCTGGGGGGCTACTCTGTAACGAAATCCGTAGTTTCGGGCGGGCATTTTCTACTCCGTATCACCTAACCACTGAGAACTAATGATAACACGATTTGACAGTTACTGTGAAATCGTGTTGTCATTCATTCTCAGTCCGGGTTCGGGACTAATCGTAAGTCTGTAGGTGATACGGAGTAGAATACGTCCGCCCGCAACTAAGCCCGAAACTACGGATTTCGTTAGAGAGTAGCCCCCCCTGGTCGGGTCCACGTCGGGAATGCATAATGCAATTTTTATTTAAATTGATCAAAGATATAGACTATGGTCATTTCTAACGTCATTTCGTGCCAGTCCGTCGTCAATATTTACTTATTTAAATAGATCTGTACACATATGTACTACTTACCTATTTAACAATTTGTTATGAGAAATGTAAATTAACAAATTGTTTATTAACACTATGTAAAAGAAATACTGACTCTCATAATTTAGCCTTTTTGTTAGGTGGTGGTGAATGGTACAGTCTAAAAGGAGATGTTTCAAAATGAGCCAGGTCTATGAACACTACCTCAAAAAAAAAAAAATCCGTAGAATTTGGAAAAACACAGAAAAATCATTTACATGTTTACTGTTGTGGTAGTTAATTGATGTTTATAAATTACTTTTATCCATTTTCAACATCGCCGCCGCAGTGCCGCAGGAAGTGCGGCGTTTCACCACAGAATCAGTAGCACTAACGCCGCCTATGCAAATCCAAGTGGGACTATATGCAGCGGCGGCGGAGATACCACTGCCGCTGCGGCATAATGTGTAAACGTTCTTAGATCGTTTTGACATTACCTGTCAAAATCTTCCTCTTTCAACACAACATGGCATGTAGAACACGTAAGGGTGCCTTCACACGCGCCGTACCCCTCGATATTAAGGTCGTTGTTGACGACCACGTCGAGCAGTGTGTCCCCGACCTTAGCTGGTGCATCTAGACGCGTGCCGTCGTGCAGGACGAACGTGACTTTTAATCTGAAAAGAAGAGAAAATAACGTCAACGTTAATACATAAAACAAAGTCGGGTTTGTTCGACCACTTATAACTCGAGAAAGGCTGGAACGATTTTCATGGTTTTTGTGTTTTTCGTAGGGGGTAGGGTAGGAGGGTAAGCAGGGTAGGTAGGGTAGGGTAGGGTAGATAGGGTAGGTAGGGTAGGTAGGGTAGGTAGGGTAGGTAGGGTAGGTAGGGTAGGTAGGGAAGGTAGGGTAGGGTAGGAAGGTATACCTACCTTACCCAACCGGGTAGAGTAGGGTAGGTAGGGTAGGGTAGGTAGGTAGGTAGGGTAGGTAGGTAGGTAATTTTGAAAATTCTTTCACCAATAGAATTATTCCTTACTCGTTATTTGTGAGTGTATGACACTCACAAATACGTGTAATGACCCCTAAGAGGTATTGCGTTTATTCTGTTACACGTTGTTTGCTTGAACGCGCTAATCTCAGGAACTACTGGTCCGATTTGAAAAATTCTGTCAGTGTTAGATAGCAGATTTATCGAGGAAGGCTATATATCACGCTAAGACTAATAGGAGTGGAGCAGACGAAGTTGCGCGGGTCAACAAGTAAATAATAAAAATGTTTATTTCAACAAGTAATGTTGGTAACAATACAATATTACATTATTAAATTTATTTAATATAATGTTTGATATCTATCATAAAATGTTGAATAATAATCTATACATATAATAAATCTGTTGAAGAGTCGTTTTTGTACATTCAGAATAAAAAATTAAAAAATAGCTAGGGAGATAAAGGGTAACTTACACAACCCATTTCCATCATTTTTGGAATTTTTGTCTGTTTGTCTGTTTATCTGTTTGGATGTGCAGGCATCACGTAAACCCCCTCTTTGAGGAGTGGCTAGAGCGGCGCCACGGCGTCCTCACCTTCCGCCTGACGCAGGTACTCACCGGGCACGGCTGTTTTGGGAGGTACCTGTTTCGAATTCGGCGGGAGGTTACGCCCGGGTGTCAACACTGTGAGGATCGCCCGGAGGACACGGTGGAGCATACGGTGGAGGTCTGCCCTGCTTGGGCGGAACACCGCCGCGTCCTCGTCGAGGCGATTGGCGGCGGCGACCTCTCGCGTTCGGCCCTTGTCCAATCCATGGTCCGCAGCGAGGAGGCATGGGAAGCGATCACCTCCTTCTGCGAAGCAGTAATGCTAGCAAAGGAGGAGGCCGAACGCGTGAGAGAGAGGGAAACCTCACGCCCCAGCCGCCGCAACAGAAGAAGACGCCCCGGGCGTCGGGAGTCGCAGGGCGATTCTCGGCCACCGTAGGCGCGGGCCTGCGGACGGCGAGCATTGGGTGACTCGCCGTCTGATCAGAACCAGGCCCGGGTCGACGGCGCGCTGTGTTCCACGCGCGCCTCAAGGAGCTGTCAGCATAAAAGACGGGGCCCCGTAGGGCCAGTGCCTGCCGGGGTTGCGGGATTTGTTCGAGAGAGTCGCCGCGGCCCTGGAACGCAAAGGGCATTAGGAGGAACACGGATGGGTTTTAGTCAGTAAGAGTCTGACACTCCCTTCTGCTTCACCCAGAGCGGGAGGAGTCATTTGATGATTTCCCATCCTTAAAAAAAAAAAAAAAAAAAAAAGGCATCACGTAAAAAGTACAGAAATAACGTAGATAAATTTCACGCATTAAAATTGTACGTAACTGGAGGTATAACTTAGTTTTTGTTTCATCGCAATCGGTTCACTCTATCAAAAGATATTTGTATTTAAAGGTTTCGTTTAAAGTTTCATTACGTGAAGCACATACACGCACCGCCATCTATTGAGATAATTAAATAGTAACAGTTTAGAACTGTTTCATGAATTATTTGTGAAACTCTTAATACCAAAGGAAAAAAAAAATAACATTTAGTAATTTGAAGATCTTTGGCAGTCGTTACGGATTGTCAGAAGCCAGTAAATCTGGCTCCAGTCTTGCCAAGAACTACCGTGTTACCCAATTAATGGGTTGTGGAAGTCTGGTAGGCAGCCGCTTCACGTAAAAACGTCAGTCTGTGGATGGGTGGCCATTTTAACATACCGAGATTCCTACGTACCACGGAATATAATAGCTGCCCGGGTCGATCTTCAAGGTTAAGCAACGCTTGCCAAGGTCAATCTGTGGATGGGTGACCATTTTAACATACCGAGATTCCTACGTACCTCGGAATATAATAGCCGCCCGGGTCGATCTTCAAGGTTAAGCAACGCTTGCCAAGGTCAGTCTGTGGATGGGTGACCATTTTAACATACCGAGATTCCTATGTACCACGGAATATAATAGACGCCCGGGTCGATCTTCAAGGTTAAGCAACGCTTGCCAAGGTCAGTCTGTGGATGGGTGACCAGCTTAACATACCTACCGAGAAGAGATCTCAGGCAGTCTTTACGGATTGTCAGAAGCCGACAAATCTGACACCTACAGTCTTGCCAAGAAGTATCGTGTTACCCAGTATTGTAGGGTTGTACAGGACTGGTAGGCAGCCGCTCCAATCCCGTTTGACTGGAAGCTGACTCCAATATAGCTGGGAAAAGGCTAGGCAGATGATGCTTCATGGTAAAAAACTGAAATGATTTGCGAAAAACACTTAATCTACAGTTGGCAAAACTGGGCACAGATTACAAACTTATCGTTTATCGTTTATCCACTAGGGAGACGGTCTAAGTGACATCCCGGCAATTAATAGAATTTAGGATACCCAAAAAACAAATAATTTCATAATTATATTTTCGTCACACATTTACGTTCCCTATTCATAGACGGCCTAAGCATCTGCCAGCCTGTTAATTAAATATTGTCACATGACAGACCCATTCGCCACTTTGACACATTTGCGCATTGGGGATCATTTAGGCCGCCATTCAATGAAAAGGACATAAAACGGCAGAGTTACTCTCTCAAGGACCGTCAGCCCCAATTGGGGCCAAATGGTATTGTCTGTCTTTTCTAATATATGCTTAAACTTTTCCCAACTATATTCGGATCAGCTTCCGATCAACACGGCGAAGTCGCGGTATGTTAAATAAGGCTTATGTTTAACTTACCACCAGATATAGTAACAAATAGGAGACAAAAATAGTAAATGATCACCAAAATGAAACTCGCATTTTAATGTAAAATTATAACCAAAGTTTTAACACTTTGCTATCCTATTTAAGTAAAATGACTCCAAGTAAATCATGAGTAACCCAAAAATAGTAAATGATCACCAAAATTAAACCAACATTTTAAAGTAAAATTATAACCAAAGTTTTTAAATTCTGCTATCCTATTTAAGCAAAATGAGTCCAAATAGCGAAAACGCGGATAATTAGACATAGGCGAAAAATTATCAAATCTTACTGGACAAAGTCAGGATTTTTGCGAAAATACTCGTTATTATAGCAATATTTAGTTCTGGGTGGTTTAAAAAAAAATAACCACGCGCGGCGGCGGCGGGAGCTCCGCTCCGCTTCGGTCCGCTTCGCTCCCGCCTTAGCCTTCTAACCTAACCTATCCGAGTCGGGGTAGTCTGAGTCGGGGCTATGTCTAATTATCCGCGTTTTCGCAAAACCCCTAGGATTTCCGCGAAGATTCGAAGTATCAAATTATCCTACGACACTTACAAATGTAAACTTTGAGAAACTTAGGGCAATTGCATGTGCCTTGCAACCAATTTTCCTTTTCTCGGGGCATTATAACTTCCCACTCTCTAAAATGTTACTCTTTGTATTCGTCAAAGGTTTCCCACGGCTTTTCAAAATTTTTGCATTCTAAATCTATCCCAGCTGGAATTCTGATACTCTTAATATGGCATCATAATACTTTATTTGATAATAAGCCTACATTTTATGGCAATCACAGTGATTTATTTAGGCAAAAATAATACATTAATTTGGTCGTCAAGATTTGGTGATCATTTACTAAATTTGGTGGTCGAATACAATTTAAAGTGGAGTCGTGACTAAAATAGCGGGTACTATTGTATTTTTAGACTTTATTTTTCTGGTGTTAAGTAGATATTTTTGGTTACAAAACTAAGGGTATCAAAGCATTTTATGGTGGTCATTATATTTATCCCCGTTAAATAATATGGTCACCTATTCACAGAGACACTAGGCAAGAGTTGGTAAACCATGAAGATCGACCCGTGCGACTGTTATTATTTAGCTACGAGCTCCTCATTTAATAAGTCTCCTCTTTCAGTACCTACTAAAATATTGATTTAAAAAATTCGACTATTCTTACACAGTAAATCGATTCTATAAACCCGGTAGAACTAATTAACATAAAATGTAAAAAAATTATCGGTGTTCTGTAATCTGCAATTGTCAGGGAAAATCAAAGAAACTGTTTCTTTTTGCTTTTTTTTTAAGGATGGGAAATCATCAAATGACTCCTCCCGCTCTGCGTGAAGCAGAAGGGAGTGTCAGACTCTTACTGACTAAAACCCATCCGTGTTCCTCCTGATGCCCTTTGCGTTCCAGGGCCGCGGTGACTCTTTCGAATAAATCCCGCAACCCCGGCAGGAATTGGCCCTAGCGGGCCCCGTCTTTAATGCTGACAGCTCTTTGAGGCGCGCGTGGAACACAGCGCGCCGTTGACCTGGGCCTAGTTCTGATCAGACGGCGAGCCACCCAATGCTCGCCGTCCGCAGGCCCCCGCCTACGGTGGCCGAGAATCGCCCTGCGACTCCCGACGCCCGGGGCGTCTTCTTCTGTTGCGGCGGCTGGGGCGTGAGGTTTCCCTCTCTCTCACGCGTTCGGCTTCCTCCTTCGCTAGCATTACTGCTTCGCAGAAGGAGGTGACCGCTTCCCAAGTCTCCTCGCTCCGGACCATGGCTTGAAACAGGGCCGACCAGGACAGGTCGCCGTCGCCGATCGCCTCGACGAGGACACGGCGGTGATCCGCCCAAGCAGGGCAGATCTCCACCGTATGCTCCACCGTGTTCTCCGGGCGATCCTCGCAGTGTTGACATCTGGTCGTATCCTCCCGCCGTATTCGAAACTGGTACCTCCCGAAACAACTGTGTCCGGTGAGTACCTGCGTCAAACGGAAGGTAAGGACGCCGTGGCGCCGTTCTAGCCACTCCTCAAAGAGGGGACTTATCGCCGCAATTGTGGCGTGCCCAGCGCTGGGTTGCGACAGTCTTCATACTGCCATGAGATCCCGCCGGAGCTCCGTCCGCCGTGCTGCGATTTACCGCGGCAGAGGAGTCTCGCCCCGGCGTAGCGCCTCCACGCGCCATTCGTAAATGAGCGCGAGGGCTCTCGCCTCTAGATCCCATGGCGGCAGTCCGGCAAGGAGGCTCGCCGCCTCGCCAGAGACAAAATTAAGGCTGGACAAAATTAAGAATCAACTTTATTCATCAGTTTCTTTGTTTCGTAGTTTGAAGACTACCTACCACCGTTCATTCGATAGTCGATTTTGTTGATTTTGATACCTAGCTCGAGGTAGGTATGTACCAGGAGATTACCCGGGCTAATCGGCATTTCAACTGGAAGAGATGGTAGAGTGCCCTGCATTACCCTCTTCCTATTTTCTTAATTTTAAGATCAGGATACGCAAGGTATTAACTTAAAGTAGATTTTATCTATGCAACAGATATTTTTCGACATCCACGCGAACGAAGTCGCGGGCACAGCTAGTATTATATAAATTCAAGTTCTTTAAACTTAACAGACAGTTGTGTTGCTAGGGGAGTCTGTTGGCCACTTCTTCTTCCCAGCTAAAACACTAGGAAGTGGTGACGGGCTGAGCGATTTGGGGGACTGTCTTCATAAATTTTGACGTTCAAAAAATGCTGATTTTCAGCCTAGTTTGAATAAATGCCTTTTGATTTGATTAGATTTTGATTTGATTTGATTAGGAACTACGTTTTAATCAAAAAAAAAAAAATTGGTTGTCTGTAAAGTCAGTTTACGGACAATAATTATACGTGATAACGTCATAAGAAAACAATTGAATTCATAACAATCAAGCCGAACGCTGGGGCTGATCGTGCCTCTCTGTCGCTTGTTCCATTTTGATTCCCTTGACGCCATATTCCAGGCGATAAGTCCCCTCTTTGAGGAGTGGCTAGAGCGGCGTCCTCACCTTCCGCTTGACAGGTACTCACCGGACACGGATGTTTCGGGAGGTACCTGTTTCGGATTCGGCGGGAGGATACGTCCGGGTGTCACCACTGCGAAGATAACCCGAAGGACACGGTGGAACATACGGTAAACTGCTCTTGTACCAACTGACAAACAAGAGAGACCAGATGGTGTCCCGCAGACGCGACTAAGAAAAGCGTGCAGGACATCATAACCCTGCCACTCGTTGATGTAACGAGCCCGCTGAAAGACATCGTTTTTCTAAAGGCAAGCCTTGTGGATGTGCAGAAAAGGTAGGATGCACCCCAGAATACAGTTGCCGATTTGCGCAATGAACTTATAGAATTGTGTAAATCGGTAGCGGTAACTGGGTCACCATCGAGTGCATCCACTGACAACATGCGTCGCGGAGCGTGCCTCGATTTATCGCGGGCAAGTTTCGCGTCAGCAGTATTGTCGCCGCCGCCACCATCGAACGCTGAGCCTGCAAAACGTCCACCGTGCGCGCCCCGCAGCCTCGCTCCTGCGGCTCGTCCGTGTTCCGCCACCGCTCGAGTTTCTCGACCAGCATGTCCACAAAGTCAGCAAAAACATTTTTACTGTTAGCAAGGTCAATGCTCGCTCTACGAAGCCCGTGCCTGAAAAGGCATCGAAGCGGGCTGATGATGGTGATGGTTTCGTGATGGTGCAAAGGAGGAAGCGCCGTCAGCGTACCAACAAGAACCGCTGCGGCACGGCTCCTGCGGAGCCCTACATTATACGCGCTGCGAAGCCGAACACTTCGGTGCATATCTCCCGCCTACACTACACCAGTAAGGCTGAGGACATCGTGAAGTACGTGCGCCAAAAGATCAAGTACGCGCCGAGGGTGCAGCTGTTGGAATCGCGCCGCAAAGTTAATTTTAAGGCGTTCGTGGTGTGCGTACCAACATGTTTTTGCCAGTGAAGAGTGTCAGACTCTTACTGACTTAAACCCGTCCGTGTTACTCCTAATGTCCTTTGCGTTCCAGGGCCACGGTGACTCTTTCGAACAAATTCCGCAACCCCAGCAGGCACTGGCTCTTGCGGGCCCCGTTTTCTATGCTGACAGCTCTTTGAGGCGCGCGTGGAACACAGCGCGCTGTCGACCCAGGCCTGGTTTTGATCGGACGGCGAGCCACCCAATGCTCGCCGTCCGCAGGCCCGCGCCTACGGTGGCCGGGAATCGCCCTGCGACTCCCGACACCCGGGGAGTGCATCAGACCCTAGACTCCACTTTAGATGATAGCACTTGTGGAGTCAAAACAATAGGGCTGCCCTGTTTAGTTGAGGAACTCCTGTGGCCACCTTCCAATTCTACCATTAGACCCTGAATGCTATCTAAGAACTAGGTATAATGTTTAGCAGTCAAAATTACGTACAGAGTCAATCAATCTCGAATGCGATCCACGATCAAAATCAATGATCAGGGGGGCTACTCTTTGAGCCCGAAGTCCGTAGTTTTGGGCTTAGTTGCGGGCGTATTCTACTCCGTAACCTACGGACTTACGATTAGTTCCGAACACGAACTAAGAATGAATGACAACGCGATTTGACAGTTGTTATTATTATTTATTTTATTTTATTTCCTAATTTATTGTACCTAGTTGACATTTAAAAGTTCTTTCTGACATGTAGTGTAGTTGACATTGAATAGTTTTTCTTTATTTTAATTTGACATTTATTTTTTAATTTAATTTGAATGTGATAAATGACAAATTGATAATTTTATGTTACGCTATAAATTGAATTTCTATGGGTCTTTACCTGAAATAAATGAATTTTATTTTATTTATTTTATTAATTCTTAGTGGTGAGGTGATACGGAGCAGGGGGGCTACTCTCTAACGAAATCCGTAGTTTCGGGCTTAGTTGCGGGCGGGCATTTTCTACTCCGTAGGCTCAGTAGTTTCGGAGATAAGGTGGGGGAATGGTCATTTTTCGTCTAATTTCTTGAATAACATCAAAACTATGAAAAAAATAATAATTAAAACCCTCACAGTAAGCCCTTTCATTTGATATGTCACACGATATTGTTCAAACAACTGTTTTTTTTTATTTTCTAGTTTAACCCCTAAAAGTGAACCATACTAAAAATTTAATGATTTACGTAACGCGTCCGTGTTTGGGTCATTGAAGTCCATATGTGTACCAAGTTTCAACAGAATCGGTCAAGTGGATCCGGAGAAAACTGGCTGTGACAGACGGACAGACAGACAGACAGACACCGGTTTTTTTCGGAACCCTAAAAAAATATGAAACTAACTTAAAATAACCAATAAAAGTCGTAAAAGAATTCATATTTTGGTTCCGATGCTTACGTGCAGCAATTTCCTAAAATTTGCATAATCCCTTGAAGAATGTAAAGTCTTTATGTAAAAAGATTGTTGCCTTCGACTGCATGAACTTTAGAACTGGCTCTAGAAAAATCAAATCACATCGGAATGTGCAATCCTACTTATATTACAAAAGTGAATGTTAAAATATTTTTTATCTGTTTGCCCTTTGCTTTTTGGCTGTTAAAGCTACTTAAGATCATATTCTGATCTCCGGTTTTTGAGTATTGATCGTTCACAATTCCAGCCCCAGAATTACTTCGACAGGTTTCTGCTCTGCTGGTACTTGTTGATCTTAACCACTCACAATCCCAGTAACGGAAATACTTCGACATGTTTCTGGTCTCTTGGTACTTAGGGCGCCTTCAAATTTGTCGCACAGTGCCGCGCTGCAGCCGCATGTTTACTATTTGCCGCGCGGCACTTTGCGACAAATTTGAAGGCGCCGCCCGCCCTTACTTCTGAATCTTTATCGCTCACAACTCCAGTACTGGTAATAGTTCTTCATGTTTCTGCTCTCCTAGTACTTGTGAATCTTTTTCACTCACAATTCCAGCCCCAGAATTACCTGTCGAGGTTTCTACTGTGCTGGTACTTGTAAATCTTTATAGCTCACGATTCTAGCCCCAGAATTACTTCGACAGGTTTCTATGCCAAAGACGTGTGTTAATTTTTTTTTCGATTGACCAGTTGAGTTTTCATCTATACTAATATTATAAAGAGGAAAGATTTGTTTGTTTGTTTGAAATGAATAGGCTCCGAAACTACTGGACCGATTTGAAAAATTCTTTCAGCAATGGATAGCTACATTATCAGGGAGTAACATAGGCTATATTTTATCCCCGTGCTCCCACGGGAACGGGAGCTACGCGGGTGTAACCGCGTGACGGCCACTAGTTACAAATATTTTTGTTACAATAGTCATGCTGGTCAAAGCCATGATTAATGGCAATCGTAATATCTTGGTGCAAGTTTTTTATGTTGTCCTTTTTACTTAAGGCTTGTATACATGCCAGTGACCTTGTGCATATAAACGGAGCTAACTACTCCTCTACGCGCCACTCCGCTACCCGCATTTTTAATTTATTACTAGCTGACCCGCGCAACGTCGTCTGCGTCATAATTTTCATTACTGCTCCGCTCCTATTGGTCTTAGCGTGATGATATATAGCCTATAGCCTTCCTCGATAAATGGGCTATCCAACACTGAAATAATGTTTCAAATCCGACCAGTAGTTCCTGAGATTAGCGCGTTCAAGCAAGCAAGCAAACAAACAAACTCTTCAGCTTTATATATTGGTACTAGTATAGATAAAAAATTAACACATATTTTAAAAAAAGTAACAAAACCAAATTATTTTCGTTTGTATTGCAAAGCAGTAGATATTTTTTTAGACTTTTGTTAAAAAATGAAGGAGTAAAATGGTTTCATCTCAACGACTTGGAGGTGATTTGGTGATTTTTTTATGTGATACCGATACATACATTCTGGCTACTCTACTAACCAAATTACGTATCATTTCATGTGGATTACTACCTATTTTTAGGGTTCCGAAAAAAAAGGAACCCTTATAGGATCACTCGGGTGTCTGTCTGTCTGTCCGTCTGTCACAGCCAGTTTTCTCCGCATCCACTGGACCGATTCTGTTGAAATTTGGTACACATATGGACTTCTATGACCCAAACACGGACGCGTTACGTACATAGTAAAATTTTTAGTATTGGGGTCACTAGAAAATTAAAAAAAAAAGATTTATGAACAATATCGCGTGACATATCAAATGAAAGGGCTTACTGTGAGAGTTTTAATTATATATTTTTCATAATTTTAAAATAAATGGTTTTGAAGTTATTCAAGAAATTAGACGAAAAATGACCATTCCCCCCTTATCTCCGAAACTACTGAGCCTAAAATTTTGAAAAAAATGGAGATAATAGATCTTTACCTAAAGATTACAGGAAAACCTATTAGAAGTCTGTAATGTCAAAATATCATGTTATAAAAATTAAATTCGTTCGGAACCCTTTGTACGCGAGTCCGACTCGCACTTGTTTTCAGCTGTAATTTCTCAGAAAATGCCGACGAAAAGTTGCTTCATCTGCACGCTGTTTTTAAGTATTTCTCGAGAGAGCAGCCTTAAATTTTGTGAGCTCTGGTATTTTATGGCGTCGCAAATATATTTCTGTAACTTTAAAATTTCATTTGTAGTCAACAAATTCCTTTCTGTGGTACAATATCGTCAGCGACCTTGGAGTAACAGAACGCACACTCGTTTTACATCCGCACACGATCCAAAATTCAGTAGTATTTTGTTTTTTCCTTATTATTTCGACCTTCATAAAATAACTTTAAAATGTAGATAGTTAAATTATCTTTGAGATAGTGGAAATTCCATTAAAATACACCCGGCGGTTTCGGTCCGACTCCGATTGTCGTTTTTATGTCCGTGTAAGACATAACTTTACAAATTAATTACACAATGTTGAACGAATAATACTCAAAATTTTCATATTTCAAATTATTAAGAAAATAGTCCAATGTAACATATATTTTTTTCCAAAAAATTGCGACTAGCCGTTTAGACGTGATTCTCATTTTAAAATCAGCTACTGGGCGGTATCTGCGCCTTTAATTCATACACTTAAATTTATACACAGGAGAGAAATACTCTAAAAATATATTAATAGGTACCGAGGTCATTGATTGCCCAAATTGTAGCTTTTGCCCGCGATTTCGTACGCGCAGATCCCGTTTTTAGGGTTCCGTACCTAAAAAGGAAAAAACGGAACCCCTATAACATCACTTTGTTGTCCGTCCGTCTGTCTGTCAAGACCGTTTATCTCGGGAACGCGTGGAGGTATCGAGTTGAAATTAATTATAAAAAAACATATACTCAGGTCTATGGCCCCTTGCAGCTGTAAAAAAATCGAACTTCTAAATTAACGTAAAAAAAAGATACGGTCGTTTATGTTGCAAAAAAACGGATTTTTCGACACTCTCAAGGGAATCAAAATGTATAGGGTATTTCCCGTTGACCTAGAACTATGAAATTTAGCAAGCAATACCGTCTTACACTACAAGTATAGGGAAAGGTCTGAAAAATATACATTTGTAATTAAATCATAAAAAAATATCTATAGTCTTTTTTAAAGTAATTTGTAGCTATAAATTTGTACGGAACCCTCGGTGGGCGAGTCCGACTCGCACTTGGCCGGTTTTTTCCCGTCCCCGTAGTAATTTCGGTAAATCCTCCGTGACTGTGAATACATAAAAAGTAACACTTCTTGTGAATGTACTTCATATTTGTGTCAGTATAACTTAACAGTTACACAAATAAACTACTTCAATCGATAAGATAAACTAATAAGTATGTTATCATAGTAACTACCTTGATAATAACCTTGTGTGTTAATAGGAAATATCAGAATCCTAGAACTAACTATGGAAGAAGAAATTTGGAGTTTGAGGGTGTTACAATTTATAAATACTAAGTTACCATCAGAAATAAAAGGAGAACAAAGTTATGCTCGGTTCAAAAAGCTACTAAAAACTCACACAATGAATAATTACAAATAGTGAATAATATATATATTAACATAAATAAAATACACACATTATATAGATTAAGTATACACCTCTAAACTAAAAATATGATTCTGAAACATTTCTCCGACATTCGTTTCGCCGTTGAACGGTTCACCGACAGAACGATTCACTTTTCATTTTTTCACCGACTGAACGTTTCAATGACGAACGTTTCGCCGACACAACGATTCACTTTTCATTATTTCACCGATAGAACGTTTCAACGGCGAACGATTCGCCGACAGAACGATTTACTTTTGAAAATTTCATCGATAGAACCTTTCACCGGTGAACGATTCGCCGACCCAACTGTCCATCTGCCCCTGGGGTGTAAAACATAGGTATTCGACATGAAGACCTGTCTCCGTTTATTGTTTACACTTGAATCAAGTTGTGAAGACGAAACTTAAAGTTTTATGCAAAACTAACCAAAAAAGTGACAAAAACGTATTCGATTCAACATCAATACATGTATCATACATGTTATGGTTATACATACGTTTTGAAAGGTTAAATGAAATATATGTATTTGCAAATGAAAATAATTTTTAATATTAACAATTACCTAACCAACATGATTACCTCAATAATACTAGCATGCATTGTGCATTTAATTTCGAATTATACGCAGTTAAATGATAAGCTAGCCGGAAATTATAAAATCTTTCGGAATGACTATGACTGCAAAGTTTAATTTTATTATTATTCCGTTTATTATTCATATATACATAAAATTTATATTTTTAAATATTTCTATAAAAAATAAAAAAACTTAAAAATTTAAAAAATTGTAGCCCACCGGTATCGGAAACAGGGTCCAAGCTACCGGTGGTCAGGGCTCCCGAGAGAGGAACCTCCTCACTATACGCGCCGTGTCCAGGAGTACTGCTTTCTGGATCAAGCCTTTGATCCAGCTGCCCAACGAGAGCCTCTTGAGACGTTGGTTGAGGCTTTTGGCAATTATGCCATTGTCGGCAAATCGTTCGCCGTTGAAACGTTCTATCGGTGAAATAATGAAAAGTGAATCGTTGTGTCGGCGAAACGTTCGTCATTGAAACGTTCTGTCGGTGAAAAAATGAAAAGTGAATCGTTCTGTCGGTGAACCGTTCAACGGCGAAACGAATGTCGGAGAAATGTTTCAGAATCAAAAATATACATTAGTAATTACTTAAATTAAACAAATAAAATCCAATACTCAAAATGTTTTATAAACCACGTATGTACCCAAAATATGTAAATAGAACAATAAACTAAAAATAAATTAGTCTTACAATAATAAACTAGTAAAATCAATTTCATACATCTATGTTTTGCTTGGTTAACTGATCAAGTTTATTATCTGTTTACCCACATTTTTGGTGCCTTTTTTGTTTTGTTATTTTACACACGTTCATCTGTGCGCTGTAAGTATTAATCTTAGTTTTAAATATTGTTTCTCAGTAAGTGAATTATGTATGCAATTCCTATGAGAAATAAAGTTGTTCTTAAACCAAAAAAAAAAATGCGAGTGGATAGACTTAGTATGTTAATAATCATAATTCGAAGTTTGGCTCTCGCCTGTTTTCTCCTCCAATATGGAACCGATTTAAAAGATATTTCACAAACTGAATAAGAAGGATGTATACTGAGTCCCTATGTTTTCCTTTTTTGATTAATAGATGCCAAATTTGTACACTAGGGCTCTGTTGACAGCGATTTATCGGACAATTTTGAACATTTTTTGAGGGTTCTAGTGCTTATACGGTTAATAAATCATCAAAAAGGAAAACGTAGGGACACAGTATATATCCTTCTTATTTAGTTTGTGAAATATCTCTTAAATCGGTTCAATATTGGAGGAAAAAACAGGCGAGAGCTAAACCTCGAATTATGTCTTTTTACATACAAAGTCTCGCAGCACATGTTTCCTTTTAATGTGGAAACAAGTCAACGTTTCCTTCCATGGCCATTGTTATATTAAGATATCAATGTTGCAGCCAACTAGCTTAATCAGCCATTTAATTGGATGCCTTGTCTCTTCATTGAACGACGCTGTTTAATGAGCGGTCTAAGTGACATCCCAGCATTTTGTTGAACAGCTAGCACTTTTAGTGCCAAGCACTCAGCGTATGGGTCGAGCAGTGATTCGTTTGTGTGCCCACAACCCGCATCTGAGTCGTCGTTTTAATTAGCTATAGATGACTTGTGTTCGTGCGCGGGTTGTGGGCACACGAACGAATTGTTGTTCGGCCCATGTGTTGAGTGCTTGGCACAAAAAATGTAAAAACACTTTTGCACTTGGCACTAAAAGTGCTAGGCAAATGAGTTGGTTCAATATCGTTCAACGACTTGCCTAGCCAAGTAGCAGAACATAGGGCACAGGGAGCTTAGAGCACCCTGACACGGATAGGTTCGAATGATATGACATAAGGTTAAGTTGCAGAATTTATCCGAAAGAGTCACCACAACCCTGGAACGCAGCGGGCATTAGGAGGAACACGGATGGGTTTTAGTCAGTAAGAGTCTCTTTGAACAAAGTCCGCAGCCCCAGCAGGCACTGGCCCTGGTGGGCCCCATCTTTTATGCTGACAGCTCTTTGAGTCGACCCGGGCCTGGTTCTGATCAGATGGCGAGCCACCCAATGCTCGCCTACCGCAGGCCCACGGAACACTTATCAATTTTAAATATCAATATTTTTCAGTGAGTCTAAATCAAAAAAGCAAATTCAAATCTCAATGATTGTACAAACCCACTAATTTTCACAAATCTTCTTTTACAAGGGGGTCACAAAAAAAAATACATTCAAAGGGAGGCACACTATGAAAAATTGGAAACCCCTGATGTAAACATTATTTACATAATTATATATTGATTTGTTTAGACAGCACAGCCAAACAGTTTTAGAAGGAAGTTTCTTATTGCACTTCGTTCTGATTAGTTTGTGGGTTGAGGGGGCTAGACCGAAAAATGTGTAACAATAACTAACAACATCTTTTAGCAGTGATTCCTAATCACCCAGGAAACTAAAACTTTTTACAATTGATTCAGCTTGCTGTCAATTTTGAGAATATTATACAAAAATATTTTATATATTTTTTTAAATTTAATCATTACATATCTATCATGACCTCCTTTCCAACCGGGTGTCCATAAGATACCTCTCTATTTTATTTATCTGCTTATGACCAAGAGTCTAAGTGCAGAAAATGGAGTCCCTACTCTACTGCTTATCACTGGTATCTGAAGTACTTATATTTATTTATTTAATTACAATGGTTGAAAACCGAATCTGAATTTAATTACAGTAACTAAAACAAAGCACAGAACTAAAAATATACAAAAAGAATGAAAACAAACACAGATAAAGTTTAAAAATTGAAACAGAAAACAATAAAACAAAGGTAAACAACTCTTTCATGAATCCCTCTCACAGTACTTCTGACATACCAATAAAATCTTCATCCATTCATCTGCAAACAGATCGTTTGTGGGATTAGAATCCAAGAGATCATTCAGTGCAGCCAGAGTGCGAGGGATTGGGGACTTAGCACGCGCAACAGTGCGGCACGGAGGCACAGGAAACAATCTGTGCTTTTTGCCCCGGCAGTAATTGTCCGGCACAAAGAAACGAGCCAGCACAGCAAGCACATCAGGCGCGTCAATAGTACCACGGAGCATCTTACTGGTTATGAGGAAAAGAATCCAGGCATATATCACTAACAATGTTTTGTGGCTAGTTTTGAAGAAATATTGATTGGGTGATTGGTAAAATCCAAATTTAAATCTAAATGAGTTATGGGCATGAACTAAAGTAGAATTTTATTGTTTTTAGCAGTTAATTACAAGTAGGTACTGTTTTTCATATTGATAGCAAGCCTAACCGTAAGTGAGTACCATAGGCTAGTTTAAATCTCAGTAAAATGCGGTTCCTGTGTGATGCCATGCTATGGGAGCGACGTAGTGGGAGAAAACTAGTATAGGACAGTTTCTAAGTCAAATAGATTTACGTTATGAAAAATTTAAAAGAGTTACATTCTTTAAAATATTTCAGTAGCTTTTACTTATCAAGACTTGATGCAGGTGTGAATTTAAGAAAGTCTCTACAACCTTCAACCTCTTATATTTACCTAACGGTATAATTATAACCTTATGGTGTATTATTACGTGGTAATGTACAATAATGATTTAATATGCAAAAAAACTACTTACTTCTCCTCCTTTAACGCTGGTTCAGTCGTCGATAGTGGTGCAATGCTCCTCCGATTTACGAAACTCGAAGAAACAGCGTTGTTCTTAATTGAACAACGTAGATTTCGTGCGGACAAACTTTTCACAAAATTCCGTAACATTGTCTTTTTTCAAAGCCACAGGACTGTTAAAAAACGCTGAATCACTGCCCGTTACACCACTGAATATTAAGTAATTCAGCGAGATAGCGTCTCACAGACATAAGATAATAAAAATATGATAATTTCACAATTTTGCTCTTGACCTTACAAATTTTTGGTTACACAATGCGTTCCGTTCCTGACATTGAAATGGATGTCAACTTCTAAGATGTTTCAAATTGGAACCGTGTTGCTCTACTTATTTATATTTTATAACTAAGTAGGGTCATTGAAAATATCTAGTTAAACAGAAGTCTAAACATATCTGCTACTATTTATCTAGATTTAAGACAGTTTTACGTAAGGTTTTTGTTGAATCAGTTGAGTGTAAAGGAAAATTCGAACAGCTGACGTAACCTGACGTTGACGTTTTGACGTTGGACACACTTTTAGTTCTTGCTGTGTACTTAGTTTTTATTTTTTTTTTGATACGCAGCAAGTTAACTTAAAAAAAATAAAGGCTAATCAATTCATCCTAAAGATTTCAAGCATTTTCCAAATACAATTTTGGTAATTTAGTTTTTTCAGGTTGATTTCAGTAATTAAACGTAGCTTTGTGTGACTCGAGAAGTTCCTTGGCCGGCCATGGCTAGAGGTGAAACGTATTTACTGGAATAGGTTTTTGGAATAGGTATCTGGCTGGACGCGTAAATATCTATTCCGTGCGCACCACATAAACGCGTATCGAGTATTTAGGCGTACGGAGTTTGAGACTATATTCGCGGACTTGCGGTTTCGCGTAGACGAGTGTTGCGACTTGCGTTGCGACCCACAAGCTCGGTGAGTTTCGGAGATGTTCGGTTCGGGAGTCAAAGTTAGCGCGTCGATTTATTTGTTTTGCGTTTCTGAATCTTATGTCCATACAAATAGAATCACTATTGCGTTGCAATAACTTGGTAAGTGCATATCAAAACAAGATTCTGTGAAAAGGTTTTGCAGTTTTTTGTTTTTTAAATCAGTACGTTACAAAATACGTCACAGGACCGGTGTTGTGTTATTGTTTTCGTAAACGTTTGCTTTAAGATTTTTGGTGAAAAGTGACTACGTGTATAAGAACTCAGTTTTCTTGAAGTGTTTTGTGGTGTTTAAGTAATTGTTTATTTATCTAATTCTAAATTTGGATTAACGATGGCTCCGAAGAGAAGCATATGCAGAATATGTAAAATTGACCTTTCATATAAGGCATCAATGTCGAATTTGATGTCGAATGTTTTAAATATGAGGTGTACAATAAAGTATATAATAAATAAATAATAAACATTTGAAGAGACGACATGGCACTATACGGTTAGTACCCAGAGAAATTGAACAAATGGAGCAGATAGAACCATGACTTCCAGAACCTTTACCGTACCAACAACTTTTTTTCTGTTTCTATCAATAATAGCTAACAGTCCTAAGCCTGAAAAGTATGAAGGGAAATTTTCAATAAGATTTGATTTTAAGTATAATAAAAGATACGAATATCAACGCGTAGTCTAATATACGTTAATAATCCATTAACTGAAAATACTCCATTACTCGATCTTGAAGTTACGTTACGAAGACTCGCTAGCTACAGAAACGTCAATAAACTCGATACGCCTAAATACTTGTGGACCTAGTTTTTGGAATAAGTATTTGGGCGGACTCGTACTTCTAAGACTCAGTACGCATTTTACCTAGTACGTCTCACCTCTAGCCATGGCCTGACTGCAAAAAGAAACAAACTGTGTTCCAAGTCCACCATAAACAAATGTTTAATTCTTAGCATGTATAGTTTGGCTTCCAAAAATAAAATAGAAACACTTAAATATGTTAATGTATTATTTGAACAGCTATGTACCTAACAATTTGTAAGAACTACAACAAATTAAACTCGAGTCATTGCCAATCATACTGAGGCTGAGCTTGAAGTAGGTGATAGACGTGCGAGCAAGTACGCGTACTTGTGGCTCAACGACCGTTCTCGCTCGTGTGTCACCGTAAGTACGCGTACTTATGGCTCGACGAGTAAGTTTGTTGGCGATCCACCGGGTTTGAAATATTGCTCGTAGCTCGCCTCGGCTCGCACGTCTGTCAACGCCGCGAGCCGCAAACCACGAGCCATTACTTTGTTTTGCGACACACCGAGTGCTATTATGTTGCAAACATTACTGACTTTCGAAGCTATTCACACTAAGAATTTTTGATTGTTTCAGGATCATGATTGTAACAGGTTCAGGAGTCGAGCAAATATAATGTGCTGAAATTATGGCACTACAGTCAACTGCTATTTAATGTGAAACTGCTTCTCTCATACAAGTATCCTGTCTGGCTATATTAAATATTATTCCTGAATAAAAAAAAGTTTCCTCAATTGACGACATCGCGGTCCCCCTTGTATCAGAGTAGTAATGAGCAAGTTTTACGTGTGTCACCAACGTCGAGTCGAGTAAGTTGATAAGTACTTATATGGTGTACATAATAAAGAGTATTCTATTCTATTCTATAAGTTCGCGATCTTAAAAACCGCGTACTATAAGTTCGTACGTCTATCACCCACTTAACAAAAAACTACTTTTCAAGTCATGGACTGTTCGAGAAATATTATGATAACAATTCCAAGATAGCAAATCTGGAACGCGTTATAACCGCTCAACTGTCAAAATTGCCATCGCTGATCGTACATTTGTAAAGTCAAAATAATCCAATTTCCTATTTTTTCCGTATTTCCTTGGGTTCCAAATCTTAAATACTAATAATATTACTACTTCCGAGATATTGAGAACATAATTAAAAATGTCGGAACGATTAAAAAATACGGGTCCAGCTAATGAAGAAGTTATAGATGAATTAACAAAAGATTTGGAAACATCGTTGAATACGAACGAATCTGTTGAAGAATTTGTTATAAGCCCTGGCACAAGTGCAGAACACTTCCCTAAGGCTAGCGGAGACGCCCCCCACACTAGCGGTATGTCTATACATTGCACATAAATTTGGGCGTAGTCTTGAAAGAAAACGTTAATTATTCAATGCTAATTACCACTTAAAAGACACTCAAACCAAGCTCAATTACTGCCTTAATTACTCCCTTTTGTGCATGCCAAAACTGCATCATTTTCATGAAAAATATAGAGCACTTTGATTCACATAAAATAACAAGCAATTCCGTCATTTCTCCCCATTGGGAGATTCTCTGGTGGTGGTCTTATGACCAAACATGTATTATGTCAACCAAGCCTTTTCCCAACTTTGTTGGTGTCAGGTTTCAGCCTAACCAGATGCTGCTGTTTACTAGTTTACACTTGTAGGGGAGAGATTTATTTGGGCATTTTCACTTTAAAGTGTACCCTGATAAAAATTGTTTGTCACCAAACTCGTCACATTCAGGGGAAGATTTAAAGAAAAAAGTTTTCTAATCACAATTAGATATTTTGTAAGAATGAAAAGTTTAAAAATATTTCTATCTGATTCGTTTGAAACAGTTGAAGGATGTAAAACACCTATATTAAACAAGGCAATAACGTCACTAAGCTGACCAAAAGTGGACTCAGCTGCCCAGATGAAAAACAACACCCTTTCACTCGAGACACTGTTTTATAACTAACATTTTTAAATGCCATATGCAATATTTTGAACAGCTGGAACCGTCACTAAACTAACATGTCCTTAGACATGTGTGACTGGTTCAAGTTTAGAAAATTTATTTGAAAATGTACTTGTAGCCTGTTTTGTTAGAGTTTCTTGTACTAATTCATGTGACGACAAAAACAACACACTATGGTTGCACCAAAACTTTTAAGTAATTTTGGCCAATTCAATGGTCAATAAGGTGTGGGAAATGCCAAAAATAGTTACTCTGAATATTTTTTTTTTCTTCCTTAATGGCAACTGAGCCGATTCTGACTATTCTGCCAGTGTCACGTCGTGACTGCAGTAACGAGAGTCAGGCCGTTGAACTTTGTATTTGTGGTAGGTATAGATGGGCAATCCACCGGGTTTAAACCCGGTGCTTTGATAAAAACCCGATAAACACCCGTAAGCACCCATAAACACCCAGAAAATTGGGTGTTTACATGATTTGACGAAATTACATTAGTTATGTTAAAAAATGTGTTTTAAAAGTGATTTTCATTCATTTCATATATTTGTAGGCAACATTAGTCAGATCAGGGAGGGTAAAATAAATGGGACGAGATAAAAACGAAATTTGAAAAATCACATTTTACTTTTGAATTACTTATTTTATGTTGTAGTGTGTAATTAGCGTTGTATTAGTTGTCATATTCTTCATTAGTAAGTTGATTTACATGATACCCCTTAGCTTCCTGTAAATACTTTAAGATTTGTTCATAGCATTTGGTGCGCACACATGGCTTAATGTACTTAAATTCCTTGGAGTTCATCCACGATTTAGGCCAGCAACTAAATTTACATAATGTAATGGCCGAACTGGCTTGTTACAAAGCTAAAGAAAACTTTTGGGCCAGACAATTTATTTGGAATTCAGTGCGTAGCATTGAACCCATTGTGTGGTGGAAAGGAATCTGTAGTTCGACTGAGCTAAGCAAAGTAGCGGTACGCATCCTGTCAGCTCCGTGTACATCAGCAGCAACCGAGTGTTCCTTCAGTATTCAAGGATATATACATAATAACAAAAGAAATCGACTTTCAACGGAAAGAGCCGCAAAAATTTCATATATTTGTTACAACTGGAATCTTAAACATAAATTTAATAATGAGAACATTCAGTTAGATGAAGAAAATGAAGACGAAAACATAATAGAGAGTTTTATAGATGAACTTAATGAGAGCTACCAGTTAAACGAAGAAAATGAAACCGGAATAGAGAGTTCTATAGACCCAATAATGTCGGACAACGAACCTACCCCTTCAACGTCTGGGGAAGCCCGACAGCCTTTCCATTTTGTCGTCTATAACAATGTTAGTGGAGAATCCGATAGTGATTAATTGTTAAGTAGGTCATTTGTTTTTGATAAGTATCAGGAAAAAGTCTTTTTATTTCACCTAATTATGTATAATTCAATAAAAGAATAATAATTAAAAACTCAATGTCATTTATGTATAAAAATCATTTACACCCGAAATTTGGGTGGAAATCGGGTGTTTATCGCAAAACACCCAAAACACCCGGTTTAAACCCACCTGGGTTTAAACCCGGGTGGGTGGATTGCCCATCTATAGTGGTAGGTGTTAGTCTAGCTGAAAGGACGAACACATGGGTTAATAGGAACAAATAATTGACACGTTTGTATACAGGTATGATATATACTAAACATAAACGACTATATACATACTAATTACATAAGTTATGCACCAAATAAAATTTCAAATCATTTTCTTTTAAAAATGAAGCCAGAATGTGGATTAATTTAGTAGAGAAGTGGGAGAGAAGGGAATGGAAGTTGGAAGGGAGAGGAATGTTGTATTTGGAGATTTTTTGATAAAGGTCAAATGATTTATTATTTATGGAGCAGAAGAAGAAAGTATAGTCCAAAGTGCCCTCCGCAAGACCGCACTCGCACAGGGAACTATCCCGGACATGTATCTTATGCAGGAACACTGGGCTACAACAATGTCCGAGTCTAAGTCTACAGAGTGACGAAACAGTTCTCTTCGACAGTCTAGGGTATTTAAAAAACCAAGGCCTACGTTGGATTTCGGGCTGAATAGCAGCATAGTAGGTGCCCTTGGTTTTGGAGGTCGCCTTCCATGTTTCAGTCCACGAGTTAAATAACTTGGGTTTGGCACCATTCCACAAATCGTAGTTATGATATATAATACGCTGACTAGAAGTGCTTTAGATTACTACAGCTTCCTTCTTGAGCTCTGCAACAAAGAAGCGCTTAAGAAACTAGACAGTGTTCAGGCCAAATATCTTAGAATAATCATTGAGGCCATGAAATCCTCTCCTATAAATGCGCTTCAAGTGGAATGTGCAGACCCACCCCTTCATCTCAGGAGACAGTATTTGGCAGATCGCTTCCACTCTGAATATTAAAAATACTCATAAATTAATAATTTGAACGATGTTTACCAGGATTGCTGATGAATTCATTCATTTAATATATATTTTACCTTTCTATTCAAAAAATTATAGCATATGGACATTATTTATCTCGCTATAAAATTTTGAATATGTGGGACAAGCTCAAAATGGTGGGTACACTTAAAACTGAAAATGTCCGTCTACTATCCCAATAAAGCGCCGTCAACACACATCCGGACACGGCTGGGACGGAGAAAAATCGGTTACATACGATTTGTGTTTGACGAACTGCCCACACAAATCCGTGTCAGGAGATTCCGGATCGTCAGTGTCCCGGAGCACGCACGGACGTACGGACACTGACAGTGCTATCCGATTTTTTATCTCCGTACTGGCCGTGTTCCGTCAGGGATTCAAAACCACTTGTGCAACATGAACACAGAAAAATTAATAGAACTTGTCCGACAAAATAAAATTATTTACGATCTATCTGATAGTGTGAACAGTGAAGGAAAAACTCGGAACTCAGATAGCCGTGACTCGGATGTGTGAGAACATGGGCCACAGACGGCCAGTCCCTGACGGGAACTCAGATAGCCCTGACCCGGATGTGTGCGGGCGTGTTCCCATTTTGTCGTGGCTACAGACTATCGTGTCTTTTAAAGCGTTGTTGCTTGTGTGTTTAAATACTAGATGACCCGCGCAACTTCGTCTGCGTCACAATTTTCATTACTGCTCCGCTCCTATTGGTCTTAGCGTGATGATATATAGCCTATAGCCTTCCTCGTTAAATGGGCTATCTAACACTGAAAGAATTTTTCAAATCGGTCAAAACGACTCCTTTTTGCGGTAAAAAGACACGCCTGTGTTTTGGTGGCGTTAAAAGTGACCACATTGTCATCACCCCACTGGGAAACAAGGCTTAAGGTCAAATTTGTCCGCTCTACCATGGCCTCTCTCAAGGAACGAACTTCATCCCCGCCGGTTGTTGCGCTGGACAAGTATCTCTCTGAAACCGTACTGTCATCTGCGTACCCAACAAGACCAAGCTGAAGTAGGTCATTGATGTGCAACAGGAAAAGAGTTGCAGAGAGAACAGACCCCTTAGCGCGTTCAAGCAAACAAACAAACTCTTCGGCTTTATATATTAGTATAGATAGGACAATACGATTACATACAACATAGTGGGACACACAACACAACACGACATAGAGGATAATAAGCATGAAAAACCTATCAATTGAAAAAAATGGTGGTTTTACTCACTACTGCAAAGCATATATTCCTACAATCTGTTTAACTTTGATGATCTGAATAAGAATGCATGCAAAAACATTTTCTTCTTTTAGTTTTTTTTTGTTGCATTGTTTGTTTCTGTTATATATCTATCAATACCTAATTACAAAAAAATATGCAAAAATATTCATCATCATCATCATCATATCAGCCGAAAGACGTCCACTGCTGGACATAGGCCTCCCCCAAGCGTCGCCACAACGACCGGTCCTGTGCGTCTCGCATCCATCGGCTACCCGCGACCCTCACCAGGTCATCGGTCCACCTTGTGGGAGGCCTTCCAACGTTACGTCTTCCGGTACGTACCAAACTAAAACCAAGTGCCAAACTAAAGTGGCAGTGGGCAGGGCACATTGCTCGCAGAACAGATGGTCAATGGGGCCGAAAAGTTCTGTAGTGGCAAAAATATTATTCATCTGAAATTATTCCCTTTCAGAAACACCAACACATTCCGAATCAACCGAAGACCAAGATCTAGACAAAGATTACACAGAAAAAGACACCGAAGCCAAAGACAGCGATTCAGACATTGATGAGGAGTCGTTAAAGGATGCTGAGGTAGACCTCACTGATGATCAGAAGGAGGAACGGAGGATCATAGCCGAGGAGTTGAAGAAGGCAGGCAACGAGGCGTTCAAAGTTGGAGACTTTGATCGGAGTATTGAAAAGTATACTGAAGGTATGTATTTCATCATCTGCCTAGACCTTTTCCAACTATATTCGGGTCGGCTTCCAGTCAAACCAGAGTCCGCTGAATACCAGTATTTTAAGTAGAGCCGCCGACTACCACATCACACCCCATTAACTGCAAGTTGTTAAAATGAAGTTAAGTCATTTGTTTTATTTGAGATCGGTTTGCTCTTGACTCTAGTCTAGGTCAGAGATGACAGAGACAAAGTCTACGATGGAGCGAGCTTACCCAGAAGGCGCCTGTTCACTGTAACTTTGTTCACTTTAAACTTTTTGCACGCAAATGTAAATTGCGTAAGTCATTTTAACAACTTGCATGACATTGGGCATCAGAATCAAACTTGGCATCATTCAAAGACATTCGCATATTTTTTGCTATATATACAGAAGAACAAACATAAACAAACAAAAACTGGCCAAGTGCGAGTCGGCCTCGCGTGCAAAGGGTTCCGAACGAATTTCTTTTTTTTAACATGTTATTTTAACACTACAGGCTTCTAATAGGTTTTCCTGTAATCTTTAGGTAAAGATCTATTATCTCCATTTTTTTTTTCAAAATTTTAGGCTGTGTAGTTTCAGAGATAATGGTCATTTTTCGTATATTTTCTTGAATAACTTCAAAACCATTTATTTTAAAATTATGAAAAACATATAATTAAAACCCTCACAGTAAGCCCTTTCATTTAATGTGTCACACGATATTGTTCAAAAAACTTTTTTTTTTTAATTTTCTACTTTGACTCACATAAGTGACCCCCATACTAAAAATTTTATGATTTACGTAACGCGCCCGTGTTTGGGTCACAGAAATCTATATGTGTACCAAATTTCAATAGAATCGGTCCAGTGGATCTGGAGAAAACTGGCTGTGACAGACGGACAGACAGACAGACACCCGAGTGATCCTTTAAGGGTTCCGGTTTTTGTTCGGAACCCTAATAGTGTTGACGACACGACGCGGGAATCCCCCGCCAGAAATGTTACGCGGCGCCTCTAGTGTTCATAATCTTAGACGCAAACAGCACTAATTTTAAAAACTATAGTTATGGATAAAAATGATTTATCTATAACAGCTAGATCATAAACATAAAATGTATTTTTAGGGTTCCGTACCTCAAAGAAAAACGGAAACCTTATAGGATCACTATGTCGTCTGTCCGTCTGTCGGTCAAGACTCTTTATCTCGGGAACGCGTGGAGGTATCGAGTTGAAATTAAAACCATATATGTACAGTCCCTCGAAGCTGTGAAAAAATCAAACTTCTAAGCTAACGTAAAAGAAAGGTACGGCCGTTTATGCCGCAAAAAACGTATATACGACACTCTCAGAGAATCAAAATTTATAGGGTATTTTCCGTTGACCTAGAACTATGAAATTTGGCAAGTACTTAATATCGTCTTATAGGGACCGTGCACGGCGTTGACTATGCCATCTAGTGTCGCATATTCGAAGTTTTAAGGGTCAGAATACTTACATTGACGCTTCTGTGCTGCCACCTGTGGTTCCTGCACGCTCAGGGGGCCTACTCTCTAACGAAATCCGTAGTTTAGGGCTTAGTTGTGGGCGGGCGTATTCTACTCCGTATCACCTACAGACTTACGATTAGTCCCGAACCCGAACTGAGAATGAATGACAACACGATTTCACAGTAACTGTCAAATTGTGTTATCATTAGTTCTGTGGTTAGGTGATACGGAGTAGAAAATGCCCGCCCGCAACTAAGCCTATTTCGTTAGAGAGTAGCCCCCCAGTTTAGAGGACCGTGCGCGAAGAAGACTGTGCCATCTAGCGTAGCTATTTCGAACTTTATACTTCTAAGTCTGAAAAGTATACAATTGTAATTAAATTAAAAAAAAGTAGTCTTTAAAAGCCGCATGGTGTCGGCCGGTGCCGTAAAAGAATAATGCCATCCCATCACTTCCCGTGGATGTCGTAAGAGGCGACTAAGGGACTCGCCAGAGAATGGGCAGCAGCATTCTCTGTAAAAATCAACACCATACACTGCGATCGCCAACCCGCCTGCCAAGCGTGGCGATTCTGGCAAACCCCCCTTTTGGGGGAGGCTTATGTCCAGCAGTGGACGTCTTTCAGCGGATATGATAATGATGAGTCTTTAAAAGTAATATGTACCTGCAAATTTGTACGGAACCGACGGTGGGCGAGTCCGACTCGCATTTGGCCGGTTTTTTTTCGTTTTCTCTTTAATGGCTGAGATGAAAAGTATCTTATCTGACACCCAAATTGCGTAATACATAAAATCGCATTATTCTTTTACAATCTGATAGAATTTCAGATATTACTTCATACGTTTAAAAAAATCGAAAAAATATCAAATGCCACGCAATGAATACTATTTATTCAGTATTCAGTATTTATTTATTTGTTAACATAGGTAAAGAATTACAGATCTTATGTTTGATTAACAGAGCGCTATGTTATGCCAGGAGGCGTACAAATATTGTGTGCTAAACTAGGTGATATGACATATGGTTCATATGACATAATTATAGAATACTAGCTGACCCTTTCACACTTCGTTGGGCGGTATTTTGCAGGTTAATATGTAGCCTATGACACTCACAAATAACGTGGCTTTCTATTGGTAAAAGAATTTTCAAAATCGGTTCAGTAGATTTAGAGATTACCCCCTAAAACATCACAAACTCATTATAATCCTCCTAATATATAAAATTCTTCCGTTCCTTACTGATTGAGTGACTGACAGATAACGCACATCCGAAACTACTGGTCGTAGGAAGCTGAAATTTAATACCTACTATATATTAATACTAGCTTTTGCCAAGTAATTTCCTACGAGAGCGGGTAAACCGGGATATTTTCCGTTCCCGTAGGATTTCCCCAAGGAAGCTGTGTCTAATTTCAGCTTTCTGCGTCCAGCAGTTTCGGATGTCCGTTATCTGTCAGTCACTCAATCAATCAGTAACGGAAAATTTTATATATTAGGTAGGATAGACTAGCTGACCCGCGCAACGTTCGTACGCGCATATCCCGGGTTTTCCCGTTTCGTGAAGGTTTGGGTGAATTGATCGCAAAGTGAACTCATTCCATCTTGATTGACAACTTCTTATCGTGTGGGCAGTAAGGTCTAACGACCCCACACACCCTATTTCAGAGTTTCTAACCCCGCCTCAAGGGCTTCTGACGTGGTTTATTTGACGACCGCCATTTGGCGGCCGGGACCACCGGCGGGAACAACTTTACAAAGTATGCTTCCCGTGGGAATCGAACCCACGACCACCGGGTCACAAGGCAAACGCCTAAACCACTCGAACATGGAGGCAGTTAATTATTGACAGTCATTTCGTGATCACTTCGTCCGAACCTTCACTGTGGTGTGTGTTTACACGGCTGATATTATGTGTGTGGATTAACTTAAAAACCTATGAACAGTGCCGTAAATAGCCTTTTCTGCGCCCTGTGCGAGCTTCTATAACTGCGCCCTTGTTTTTTTTATTATATTTTAGGTAACCTAGCTAGAACTTTAAAATTTGCCTTACCTAATGTTAAAAATCTAGGACCCAATATCATCTTAAGTGACGAGGTGCTCGAAACTGTAGACTCAGCTGTTTTCTTGGGCATAGCAGTTGATGCCAAACTTCAATGGGGCTCTCATATATCAACACTATCGGGAAAGCTTAGCTCTGACGCCTACGCCGTCAGGAAAAGTTAGACAATTTACTGACGTCGACACAGCTCGGTTAGTGTATTTTAGTTATTTCTATAGTGTTATGTCTTATGGTATGCTACTGTGGGGAAAAGCTGCTGACATACATAATATATTTGTCCTACAAAAGCGAGCCGTACGAGTGATATATCAGCTAGGGTCCAGAGGCTCTTTAAGGGAACTTTTTAAAGAAATAGGGATTCTCACGGTTGCTTCGCAGTTCATTTTTGCTAACATAGTGATGTCCACAGCTTTAACACCAGAAATAAGCACTAACTACATGCTCCTTTCCACCGTCTTCGTAAGGTCGAGGGCCATTTTGTGGGGATCGGTATCCGCTTTTATAATAAGTTACCTCTTTCTTTTCTAGACTTGCCTTTTAATGCTTTTAAGGCGAATGTGAAATCTAACCTTATTTCGAAGGCATACTATACTATAAACGATTACTTCGAAGATAAAAATAGTTGGTCGCTGTGTTGAACACGAGACAACGGTAAATGTTCTTTCGTAGATTCTCTACTTGCTTAAGATGACATTGTTTATTATTCTGACCGTATAGGTAATTTTTTTTTTTAATTTATTGACTTAATCTTCTCATTAACTTGTTTTTTTATGAGTTGTATTGCAGTATGTGGTTAACTAGCGACCTCGACAAATTGATAAGTATGATTTTGTCTGAGAAACCGGCAGCAGGTTCGTCATGCTCCCTTAGACGTCGCTGCTTGCGGTAGCGTCGGGGATCGGGTTACCTCCTTCCCTCTAATATGGCGAGGGAGGTAATGGCTGATCTTTGCGTTATGCTCGTGAATGGCTGCTGCTCGTGGTGACTGGTCGTCTTGCTGACCGTGGTTTATTATTGTTATAATTTTTAAGTGTTATAATTTAACTGCGATGGTCCTAGTTTATCACTTGTGACTTTGGGTCACAGCTTATGGTTAAATTCCATTGTTGCACATGTAAGCGGGCACGCCAATTATCGCTGGAGGCTCATTTTGATTAGTATTGTATGCTTGAGTTTACTTATTTAATTACCTATATATGTAATTAGTTTTATCATTGTTTCATATTTAATTGTTGGGATAATATGTATAGTGTGCTAGCTGGCATGTGCTACCCATTTATTTAATTTAATGTTCAATATCTATCATAAAATGTTGAATAATGTTCTATAAATTCAAGTTCTTTAAACTTAACAGACAGTTGTTTTGCTGGGGAGTTTGTTGGCCACTTCTTCCCAGCTAAAACACTAGGAAGTGGTGACGGGCTGGGCGATTTGGGGGACTGTCTTCACGTAAATTTTGACGTTCAGAAAGTGCTGATTTTCAGCCTAGTTTGAATAAATGCCTTTTGATTTTGATACCACCCACTGTGACTCACTCACTAAAACTCAAACGCAAGTTCAGATTTAATTTTTGGGCCACTTTGTTCTTCATACTTCTATAATAAAATAACACCCTGCAAAGTTTCAGGAAACTGTAAATAAATCTAATTTTAAGTAGAATAGAATAGAATAGAAAATATTTATTCGACACAGACAAAACACACAGCAACAAACACATTATAGAAAACAAAAGAACAATAATACAACACGAAAACGATACAGAGAAATTGTGCTGAGCGTTGCCATACCGAAAGGGCTACCATCTCAGCATTTGCTGGGCGTCAGACGCCCAGCGCTGGTTTTCAGTGGGCACCCCGCAGTGACACACGGACGCGGGTAAAATAAAATAGATAAATACTTGTTATAATAAGTAGGTAATAATTAAATAATGTTTTTGAGTTTGTGAGAGTAAATCAATATTGCTAAATAACTTTTTTTTTTATGCATGCTATACTGACTGAGAAAATTTTAAAGTACCTTCGAATCTACATTGAAAAATGACGCGGGCCGCTCGGTGCGGGGAGCAGCCGCCACCATCATAATAAATAAAAACCAAGTGATTAAAATACAGACGTTTCTTTAGCATATCCCGATGTGCCAGTAAATTAAAGAATAGAAAAAATGACAAAAACAAGTACTTGGTATGGAAGAGTTTTGAATAAGGAAGGTAGCACGTATGTACGTATGTGTTGGAATCGAGCACTAGGGGCGCAGCGGGAACTTATCAGGAGCAAACCGAGAAAATAATAGTCCTGCCTGGTCTGGCCATGCTTGCGCCCCCCAGAGTGTACGCCCTGTGCCTGGGCACCGGTGGCACCGCCTTATTTACGGCACTGCCTATGAATTTCTTTCTTCAAGTTTAACAAAAAATAAATACTAATGCTTATATTCAATCTCAACGTTCCAGGTCTCCGAACATGTCCCCTCCAGTTCTCCCAGCAGCGTTCGATACTGTACTGCAACCGCAGCGCCGCCAAGATGAAGCTGCAGAAGTACGCGCAGGCGGTTAAGGACTGCTCCAAAGCTATTGAGCTCGACGATAAATATGTCAAGGCTTATATTAGGTGAGGCTGTTCTTTGAATATAATATAGCTTAGCTTAAAACTGTATAGTCCAGTGTCACAGTTTTAAGCTTATTTAATTTTAGGCGTTAAGAATAAAACTGTTAGTGAACCTAGCCACCTCAAATTGAACCTTAATGATGAGCTCCTATTTCTGCCTACAAATTTTAAAGGAACCTAATATGAAGAAGAAGACGGGAGCTTAGTTCGTTCGCTTCGCTCGCTCAGTCTAGCTCCCGTCATCCCATTTGGAGGAGGTCCAAATGTAGGTATCCTATCCGACGACGGATAGGATAGGTATCGCGGGCCTTAAGTTCCCTCAAACGTATCATGTCGCTGGCCACTGGTGGCTGTCGGTGGCCTGTTTGCGCTGAATCATGATATTATTTCTGCATGTTTTACTTTTAGGTTTTTTTTATATTAATTTAATGATTTATGTAATTTACCTATTGTATCAAACACAATATTTAATTGTTCCTGATAAATAAATAAATGCTGAATCGTAATCCACATAGTAACCAAATCTAATGAAAATCTATGATTCTTTCCAGGAGAGCACAATCATACGAGGCAACAGAAAAACTCGACGAATCTTTAGCAGATTATAAGAAAATTCTAGAGCTTGACCCCTCACATAAAGAAGCAAAAATAGCTACCATTCGCTTACCGCCCCTAATAGAGGAAAAAAATGAAAAATTGAAGACAGAAATGCTTGGAAAACTAAAGGATTTGGGCAACATGATTCTTAAACCTTTCGGATTGTCTACTGAAAATTTCCAAATGGAACAAGATCCTGAGACGAAGGGGTACAAAATCAATTTCAAACAATGAATAATCGATAAGAAAAATTGTGATATTATTATTATATTTATGGATACTTCTTTGGCGTTTTTTTTTTCTTAACATTGCATCCCAATTTTAGAACAACACAGCAGGAGGAGCTCTGGTTAAGCAACGCTTGCTGAGAACGGTCTGTGGATGGGTAACCATCAAAACATACCGAGATTCCTCCGTGCCTCGAAAAGCACGTTAATAATTGCAAACTGCTGATTCTAAAATCTATACCAATATATTGTTCGTTTGTTTGCTTGAACGCGCTAATCTCAGAAACTTCTGGTCCGATTTGAAATAGACCATTTATCGAGTAAGGCTATAGGCTATATATCATCACCAGTGATCGGAGTAGGTAGATTGATTTTTGGTATTTGTATCATAAATGCACACAGAAAGAATAACATGGATAAGCCATTTTCCCGGAAAGTAATTCCGGTATTTCCGGATTCAATTAAATATTGTTAATGTTGGTAGTGATATTATTCCTACTCAATTCAAAATTTAAAGGAAGGTATCAAAACTAAATTAATTCATTATTTATCTGTTGAATAATAAAAACAATCGAATTCCGATCGAAGCTTTAATTTTTATTTTTTTTATTTTTAGCCTTTTATGGCTAGAACTTTTATAGATAGACATAAATTGTTGCACTTAAATTTAAATATTTTCATAGTAGTCATGGTAATTTGCATTAAGGGTAGAATAAATGACGGGGCCCCATAGAGGGCCAATGCCTGCTGGGGTCGTGAGAGTGTTCTAAGGATGTACCACGACTCTGAAACGTAAAGGGCATACGAAGGAACAGGTTGATTTTAGTCAGATTTTAGGACCAAAAAAAAAGGGGTAGAATAAAGAAAAAAGATAAAAATCAACATTGTTTATTGTTAAATATGTACATTTTACATTTATTCACATTTTTAATCTTCATCGATTACAATGTCAGCATCCTGGTAATCCTGATCTTTACAATTAAAATATATAACTATGAGTTTCTCTATATTTTCTATTTTCAACCTATTTCTTTTAACATCTAAAATCCATTTATAAATGGAAAAAGACCGTTCTACATCTGACGATGTCAAAGGAGCAAATTTTAAAAAAGGTATTAAATTATGTGCTTCATTTTTTTCAATGGCCTCACTATATTCTCTAAGTGTGTCTAAATCTGGGTTTCGTTCCAAAACACGTTCTATTTTATTTTTTATATTTTCTGAATTGCACTGATTTATAGCATCTCTGACGTTGTCAAATGCTAAAAGTGAATCTGTCAACGATAAATTATGCTTTTGCAATTCTTTTAAAGACAAATGAATTATAAAATAATTGTCTTTAATGTAATTTAAATCTTCTTTTAAATTTCTTTTTCTATAATATTTTTTGCCTCTCGAATAGATACCGCATCAGAGCTGCTTAAACAAGATAATACTTCTTTTATTTTTTCAAAGTTTTGAGCGTAATAAAATGCTGCCTCTAACCAAGTGCCCCATCTTGTAACAACTGGTTGGGGAGGTAGCGGCAAATCTGGATATTTTTCTTTTAAAATTTTGACTCTACTTGGGGCTTTCAAAAATACCTTTTTAACATTTGCTATTAAAATGTTAACATCGTGATATTCTAACCTAATTTGCTCAGATACGCGATGAAGAGAGTGCGCCAAACATGTTACCTACGTGCTTCATTTCAGGTAAGTATTGTTTTAAATTTCGTCCTGCAGACAGCATATATGCAACGCTATCAGTGCAGAGGACAAGAATGTTACCTACCTTCGATTCAAAAGAATCTTCCCAAAAGTTTTCCAAACATTCTAACACAAATTGCGTGATTGTCTGTCCATTAACTACAGTTAGCATTTTACATGCTACCAAATAAGGTCTAGTCAAATTGCTAGGATGTAATGGTTTTATTAAAAAATGGACTATATAGCGACCTAAAAAGTCTGTCGTTTCATCTAATGATATCCATAGTTTCTCATTTTTATAATTTTGCCGAATTGAATTGATTTTATTCTTAAAAAACTTGTCCAAGTAAACTTTCCGTAACTGAACTGTTTTCTTTTGTGATTCATCTGGCAGAGTACGATTAGTACACGTACAACAACAGGTACTACACATATATTTTTTAAAGAAATCTTGAAAAGTAGTATTTTTCATCTGAGACCACGGAATATTGCACAAAATGAGAAATTTTATAAGATCGAAATAAAATTCATCTTCGGGCCGCTTAAACTTTCCCTGGTGTACTGCTCCTTCTATGTATATGTCTTTTAACGTTTCCTTTATTTATGGTTTTCAAATGGCTTTCACATTTGAACAGTATATTGTACCACTAGCGTGATTGTAAAGTAGTTCGGGATGACCGGATATCCATTTTTCTACAGTTTCAGCCTTGACGTTTGCCATATCTGAACTCTGTTGTAGAGATGGAACCTCGTATATATCACCTAAAACAAAGACATGAAAAAAATACATTTTATTTAGTTTATTTAGCTTACTCCGTTTGTTTTATTTTTCGTGGATCAAATTTAGCCATTGAAATTTCACCCTCTTCCTGTCAACCGATTGATCTCAAATTTGGTATTCGCCTTTGATTCTGGTGACAATACAATTATGTATATTCAATATTATTGTCAATCCAAAATGGCTGCCGCTACAAGATGGCGGACAACTTAGGTTTTTTTCAATCCCATCAATATGGGTATCAAATGAAAGGGTTTGTTACGTATAATATTTTGTAGAGAAGTAGATAAGGCCTATCGTAATTTATTTTACCAATACATTGCAAGAGGACACAGGGCATTCAAATTGTATACGGATTCCAGTAAAATGTCGGTTAATAGTGGAGTTAGCTGAATTGCGACTACATTACTAGAATATCATAATTTTGTTTCGCACTAAGCTCACTGGTTCATACTCTATTAAAGATTTAACAATATTAAGACTCATGGTATGTTCAGCAGGTTAAGCGAACAAACACAATACTAAAAATATTCTTATAGTACATCCAAACATGCTTTATACTCCTTGTAACTAGTAAAATATTACTTACCAAAGCTTGGTTTAAATATGTAGATCCAATTCAATAGTGAAAAATCTGAGTCCGTATATTCGAGCCAAATCGTGGTTTAGAGCAGATTCCAGAAGTCAGTATGTACACAAGTCAGGGTCAAGTAACGTTTTCACAACACAGTAACAAACAAAGATGCGCACTCTACGAACCGAAGTAAACGAGTGAGCTACCTGGCATGTCGTCGGCGCGCGTACGCATTGTTCTGATAACCGGTTATTGTACCACCCATGATCCTTTGTTCTGATTGGTCGTTGGGTTTTGTCAAATCGTGACTGTGTGCCGTTAAAAAAAAATATGAAGAATAATAAAGAATAATATTGCTAATTTTATTACAATTCCTACCCTTTTTTTTGAGGATGGCAAATCATCAAATGACTCCTTCCACTCTGGCAGAATAAAATTCCTACATAAGTTCCGGTTTTTTTTTTAATAATCCACCAATTCCGGAGGAATGTCCATATTAATATATACGTTTCGGATCAATGACCCCATTTCAGTCTACCTACTCCGATCACTGATCATCACGCTAAGGCCAATAGGAGCGGAGCAGACGAAGTTGCGCGGGTTAACTAATTAATAATAAAATTTGAATAACAAATAATATGGTATTCTTGGTCCTGTTCCTCTTAATAAAGTGCCGTTCGTCCCGGCTGTCATTTGAAGATCTTTGGCAGTCGTTACGGATTGTCAGAAGTCAGAGATTCTGACTCTAGTCTTCCCAAGAAGTACCGTCTTACCCAGTTAATGGGTTGTGGCATTATAACACGTTATAATTACGACACCATGCCTTTACTCCAAAACTACAACGAATTACATCGTTCTGATCAAACCAGTATTTAGTACCTGATTTTGTACCTCAAAAAATCAACAGTAGGTGACGGATATCTTAGTAGTTTTTTTTTAAAATTCTTTTTTAATTTTTGACGTTTCCTACGCCTGAATAATTCAACGAGCAAAAATATTTTAAGTAAAGTTGCAGCGGTATTTAATGCAGGCGCTTTATTATTATTTACATAACATTATGTTATATAGGTTAGGCCAAGCCGGAAAATTATTATTATAATGTTCTTGTTAGATATTTTATAAAGGTATAACTACAAATAATCTGTACATCGTACTTTTAAATATGTAGGTATACCTATTCACGCCAATAAAGTTTGAAGATCATAATAGATGGCTTCTGTCTCGCTCATCCAAGTAACAGAGAAGTTCAAAGTGGCTCTTTTCGACTACCTACTTCAAATACATAGATGTTTTCTTTAGTGACTCCGGTAATAATTTTTCAATTTTGAGTAATTAAGTACTTATGTAGCAGACTAACCTCGCGTGAATAGGTATACATATTTAAAAATACGATGTATAGATTATTTATAGTTATACCTTTATAAAATATCTTACAACAACATTATAATAATAATTTTGCCGGCTTGGCCTAACCTATAATATTACATGTTATGTAAATAATAATAAAGCGCCTGCAGTAAATATCGCTGCAACTTTACTTAAAGTATTTTTGCTCGTTGAATTATTCAGGCGTAGGAAATGTCAAAAATGAAAAAGAATTTTGTAAAAAACTACTAAGATATCCGTCACCTACTGTTGATTTTTGAAGGTAGAAAATCAGGTACTAAATACTGGTTTGATCAGAACGATGTAATTCGTTATAGTTTTGGAGTACAGGCATGGTCTCGTCATTATAACGCGTTAAAATGATGGGACCAGTGTTATCGTGAAGTTTCTTTTATGCCGTGTGAGGTTCAAATTTTTCAGTACAGGTACAAAATAGTAATACGTGGTAGTATCTTTCAATTACAAGATGTGGTTCCGTCATTATGACGTTTATGAATAAACGCAATAGCTACCTGAAAAGGGTTCATTGTACTTTTCATTATGATCAACTTTTACTAAAGCGAAATAAATACAAATAACACCCCTGCCTGTACCAATGAAAGCAGGCGTGATATTTCCAAAGTAATAACTCATCGGCTAGAATATTCATCGTCCTATTTCGTTTGCTCTACATCACATCGGAAGCGCGCACACCAGGTACCTAATCAATCAGATGAGGGGTCGGAGAAGAGCGAGGGTGGCTGCAACAGGTAAAGCTTGCCATTCGTGTGGCCACGTGTAGTGCAATAGACTAGTTTCCACCATCAATAAATTGCAAATATATTTAGTCCGTCAGCAAGTATTGAAAATAATGGACACGTATTTTTTATTTTTGTAAATCAATGAATATTGACAAACTTCCAATGGTCCGCTTCAAAAGAGCTTTACACAGGTGGTTAATTGAGAATCCCTTTTAGGTATAACATAAAAGAATTCCTTCATTTAAATGTAAATGATTTAATTTAATTGTACCTGTACCAAAATTTGCATGTCATTATGTTATGATTGAATATGTTAAGCTACCATACAAGAACCATTGCAAGAACTTTTGTAACCATATTTATTTGCAAATAAATCCTTGACTTTGACTTTGAAAGATAAAATGCATCAAAATTCGGGAGAGCCGCTCGTGTCGTCAGAATACACTAAAAATTATACCACGACGTGACGTATTAGATTTTTTTTGGTGGAAAAGCCTATTCTGTCACAGTAGTACCTACACAGTACAGCCAGTCGATTCTGTAAACATGTCGAAGTGAAGGCTTGGGTGAAGTGATCACAAAGTGAGCTGTCAATCCAAGTAATCAAGATGGAATGACAGCTCACATCGTGATCACTACACCCAAGCCTTCACTTCGACATGTTTATAGAATCGACCGGCTGTATAGCATGTACATACAGAACAGCTTAGGTGACGTGAGCTGTCAATCTATACAAACAAGATGAGAGTCTACACAGTGAGATGTTGACAAAATTAGACCGGCTGATCTTCACCTTAGGTGAAGTGAGCTTAAACTGAGCAGACAATCCATAGCTTTAAGTAAAATGACAGTGCACTTCACGGTCACTTCACCTTTTACTGTTATATTTTATTAGAATACTAGCTGACCCGCGCAACTTCCCCTGCGTCACAATTTTCATTACTGCTCCGCTCCTATTGGTCTTAGCGTGATGACATATAGCCTTCCTCGATAAATGGGCTATCTAACACTGAAAGAATTTTTCAAATCGGACCAGCAGTTCCAGAGATTAGCGCGTTCAAGCAAACAAACAAACTCTTCAGCTTTATATATCAGTATAGATAGATACTGCCAGCTAGTCTGCTCTGTAAATAACTATTTCGATATCGAGCTTCACCTGAGTGATAAAACTCACAAAGTGAGCTTTAGTGCTATTCAGTAACAACATTTTCTTGTCCCGACAGCGGATTCCGAAGTAAGTAACAAATTAGTATAAACATAAGACCTTTATGTTGTGTGTTATAAAGCTCACTTTGCGAGCTATGTCAGTCAGGTGTAGGGAATGCAAAACCGGACAAAATGAAAACCCGGTTTTTTTTTCGGGTTTCGTATAAAGAAAGCCGGTTTTCGGTGAACCCGGTTTTTTTTCTTTGTCTAAGTTTTTTTTAAACTGCTTGTGAAATTCAGGCCGCCTACATCTTGCATATTTTCAATAATTAAATAGAAACGTATCTATTAAAAATAAATACATAAGTTTTCAAAATTTCAACGAAAATGCAGAAATTTGTTTGAGTAAAAGATTTATTTGCTTTTTGTGCTTCATCCTAGTAGGTACAATATTAATCAACAGTATTAAAAAAATCAACGAAACATAATTAAGTAATTCTAACTATCACGCATAAATACAAAGTATTACAAAATACAAAACCAACATATAACCATATTACAAATTCTTTAATCATAAACTCTAACTTTTAAAATGAAACCATAGTAACAGTCTCAATAGCGTCCGACGAAACGATTTTAAAAAATGACCCCACACGCTGTTTTTATCCCCAGTTTTTCTGATGTTTTCTACAAAGTAATCTGAAAGCGACAAGCAAGAACAATAACTTGATCTGTTTAATTATGAAATTAACAAGAATTATACTGGACTGGGAGAGAAAGGAAAATATAATGTTCCAGGCTGATTCAGGCACTTCCTGGGCATACTGTAAAAGTTAGGTAAGGAAACAAAGGCAAACCAGTTTCGTAGGCGATGGGCAGACGGCCTATGCCTATCATTACAAAACCGTTGTTTTATAAATTAACTACTATCTTCTGCGCGAGACTTCGGCAGCGTAGAATAAGTAGAACATGATTTTTTCGGGATTAAAAGTAGGCTATGTAGGTAGCCTTATAGCCTAGCTATCTCTATTCCAAATTTCATCCAAATCTATCTAGATTCTAGCTGTTTTTGCGTGAAAAAGTAAAAAACATGCTAACAATCAAACTTTCACAATTATAATATAAAACATTGTGTGGCACACTGTGTGAATATCTTAACATTTAAAAATAGCAATTTGTACCTAACCTAAGTACATACTGTAAATGTCAATTACTTGCAAAATAACTGAACTGCACGACAAATTCACTAAACCTTAACCTTCACTCAACTATTGAAAACAGTTAAATTTTACCAAATTACTAATGCTACAATAAACAACACGTCTTTTTCCACAAATAAAGAATCTTGAATCTTTTCACTAGCAACCTTTGGCAACGTTTGGTAAAACAAAATGGCTGACACAAAATTCATAGTTTTGACTGACACGTGGTGTTGGGTGTTGGCCATTTGAAAATAATAAAAAAACTCGAAAAACCGGAAACGTGAAAAAAAAACCCGGTTTTTTTAATAATTTCAAATATTCCGAAAAACCGGGTTTTCGGTTTTCGGTGAAACCGGTTTGCATTCCCTAGTCCGGTGAAGCTCGATATCGAAATTGTTATTTACAGAATAGACTAGCTGCTCTGAAATACACATGCGATTTTAGCAATCCCGAGAGATTTGCTACCATTTATTGATGAGTTCCATTATCTATCGAAATTGAAACGGAAAAAGTAAAAAAGGGCATAATATCGCTGATGCTGAAAAAACATAGGGAATCAAGCGTTCGGTCGAATTGAGAGCCTCCTCCTTCAAAGTCGGTTAAAAACACTACCCCTCATTTTTGCCATCGTAAGTCGGCCAAAAACAAAACAACACGAGTAGCCAGCTTTATAGGCGGAGCTTCTGTGGCACAATCCGCGACGCGCAGTCGCGAAACAACCCTCCCGTCCCGACCTTCACAACCCCTGATTTATTGATCCTTCAACCCTTCGCCACAGCAGCGCCCGATGGACCCAGTTTCTGCCCAGTCACGGACCAAAGCGCACGTCGCTCGAATAAAAAAAACAGTGGTGTATATCCCTTTGAGGAACATGCAAGCAGAGCATAACTTCCCAGCCATGGAGCCGATTTACGACGAGGAAACTAACCTCAGCTTCACTCTTCGCGAGGGAAATCTAAATAATAAGCCCCAGTTCGTCAAGTTTCTTCACGCGTTCGTGAGAAAGGACATCGCTTTCATTGAAGATTTCGTCGCTAAAAAGTCGCACGAAGAAATCGAGGAGGCCATCGAACTCCTGAATCATTTGGTGATACAGTCACCGTTATGCGCGAATCGTCCCCGCAACATACATACTCGTACGTCGTTTGTGACGCATGTGACCCCGCACCCCCCTAAGCACTCAAAGCTGTAAACCTTCTTGGAGGAGGTCCGTATATGAATAGCTTTAGATGCACAGATCCACCAGACCCATTTTATCCAGTAAGAACATTTGATTACGACCATGGAACGCTGTTGAAGAATTAAAAATGCTAAAAGTATCAGCTGCAGTTGGGACAACATCTGGAACGCATCGAGAACCATTGACAACAGACAGTCGAGTAAAACCTTCATGAAGAGTACTGTCAGAAACGTGTAAATATCTAGAAGAAATCTCAGAGGTGGAGCTTAAAGAGGAAGATATCATCTATGGTACGCGGGAAGATATTCAAACAAGCTGAACTACGGAACAGTTTGGCTGCAACTGCGGCAACTTTCAAAGTCGACGGGCTACGCTTACAGCTGCTAATTCTGTTTTTACGGTATGAGGGGCATATAACACTAAATACACAGCATAATGTTCACTAGTCAATATTTACTGCGCAATGATACGTCAGCAATGCACATGTTGCAAGTTTTATCAACTATAACTGTCAAAAATGACAGCTGTCAAAGTAAAATTTGCTAGTGGACATTGTGCCTAAGATTTCGCCATCTTGTGCAATATTTTCTAGCTATGACTGTACGGATTCACCAAGACGCGTCACCAATTATTTTTCGTCAGCATTATAAATTATTTTGTTTATGTAAGTAAACATTATCAAGGGTGGCGAATTATATTTCGTTTGCATACAAAATACCATAGGTATTTCGCTTGTGTATGTTTAAATATCATGTTTTTGGTATTCATATCTACATGTAAAGCTGCGATCACAAGTTTGTGATTTTTTGAACGAAAAAATGACATAAGTTGGAACACAGCTGTAATTGAATTGAGAATTCGAGATAATTATCTTTGGAACATCAAAGTCTATGTCATACACGCCAAAAATTCCTTGCCTTGTGAATACTAAAATCAAGAGTCAAACATGTCAAAAATCAACTTAAATACCCAAAAAGTCGATAATGACTTGGTATGGATTGAAATGAGGGTTTCCTGAAATACCAGGCACCAGGTGGCAGCACTGAGGCGTCAGGTCCAGGCACCTGTCAAACGCAAATATTTTCTCTCATTTATTAAATTGACATCAACATCGTATTAACGTCAAGGTCACTTTGTCAATGAAGAAACTTTCGCCTATGTGGAGCTTACTGGTGGCGTAAATTTTCTTGGAAACCATAATTGTCTCGAATAATGATTTCAAGTTATTTTCATCTATTCTAAGTGTTAGTACCTAAGGACTAGGCCGCAATACGGGTAAAACGCCGCGGTTTTTAATCGTGAGATTTTGTGAATCAAGGAAATTAATACAAGCGGCCTCACTTGCGGTTATTTCTCGCGACTGATTCCCGTACTTCTCGAGCGGTTTCGCGGTATTGCGATTAACCGCGGCGGGAAAAAACCGTAGTGCGTCCTTAGCCTTAGACTTTTTTTTAAAGAGTTGTCATAATCCTACACTATCATTTTTGTATGACTCGCTAAGCGTTTTAAATCGGGACTTTTAAGTTCCGAGGCGCAATTAGGTGGACAATATAACTTTGCTTTGGACTTAGCGAATTTCTGAAAAGATTTTCATATAACTTCAACATTTAAAATGTCTACCTAGGCCAAATGTCAAAGGCTCAAATGAAAAAAGGCTTCTAAATTTTTATAAACAATTTTTTTGGAAACGCGTTTGCGAAATTACTAAGTATGAGGAGATGTGTTGTAAAAATGGGTCATATTTACAAAATATTTAAGTAATGAACGTGACAGATGCTATTAATCAGGTTCGGGAACCTGAAGGCCTTGGGTTTAGAGAGTAGCCCCCCTGGAACGCAAAGGGCATTTAGAAGAACAGGGTGAATTTTAGTCAGTGAGAATCTGGTACGTGACTCTCCTCCCGTTCCGCCCAGAGCGGGAGAAGTCATTTAATGATCTCCCATCCAATAAAAAGAGCCCTACTATGTAGTCTTAAAACCATCATGATTCCGGTGTGGAAGCGAGTCGGAGCTATATACAACACACACGTATAACACTATCCCTTTCTCGCAACGGAATCATAACGGCATTCGCTCGTCAAACGGTTCGTCACTTAAATATTTTGTGAATATTTTATTGGAAATATTCCAAGTTAGGGTTGTATGATAAAAAAAACGACTGAAATTTTGGAAGAAAGGTGTCAAACGAACCTATCTTTTTTATTTATTTATAGAATTTAACAAGTCGAAAATGACTTTAAAAATTAATGTAATTGGACTGAAAAGGCTTGGCTTCAGAAAAACTGCTCCCTTAAAGGAATCGACGACTTATTTTAAGATTGGCAGCACATTCGCTGGATGCTCGCGTTTTTTACAGCAGTGTGATTCTATAAACCTCTTATCTCAACGTGTAAGCTTAGGTGAAGTGAATTTGAAGTGAGCTGCGCATATCTTCCTATCTTTTATAAACTTGTTTTTTTTTTTTTGGTATGCGTCATGTTTGGCGTAAATAAACTCTTGTTCTTTTTTTTCTGTCAATCCATACAAACAAGATGAAGTGACAGCTCATTTCACGGCTCACGCTCACTCCATCTAAGTGTACACAGTGAATGAGATATTGACAGAATAAACAGGCTGCACAAGCTTCTGATGTATCGCTCAGAATCCTCCTCCCCCTCTCTATAACAAGGAGTCAGCTGACCTTTGCCGATTGTCATTTGACGCGTGACGTAATATGACAAAAAAGTATTACAATTTATTATAGCAGTTTGGAGATGGCGGGTAGTCCTTGAACGAAGAGTCTTTGAACAGCTTTGGACGGAAAGCGGAAGGAGGGTCGGCCTTTGCTCAGGAGAGTGGGTTAAAGGCCATTGCGAGGAAGAGATGACTCTTTTGTCACTGGTTGAATAGTGCCATCTCTTTTTGTCACAGGAGCTATTATGACTTTGTTACTTTTCGACGTCTCAGAGGGCCCAGAGCGAGTTTTTTAACGTACTCGATCGCGTTAACGTAAACGTTTGCTTATGTCAAATCGTATTATTGTAACGAGACGGCGTTTATTCCAGATCTAGCACATTAACGCGATCTAGTACGTTGTCAAACTCGCACTAAGCATTCTACAGTGTGATTTTTTTAACATCTTACAGTGTAAGCTTCGGTGAAGTGAAGGTGTGGTGAGCTGTCAAACTATACGAACAAGATGGGATGACAGTTCTGTTATCATGTCGTGTGTCAAGTGAACTGTCATTCGATATTGTTTGTATGGATTAACAGCAGTGTGATTCTGTAAGCATATCGAAGTGAAGTCTTGGGTGAAGTGATCACGAAGTGAGCTGTCAATCCAAGTAATCAAAATGGAATGACAGCTCACTTCGTGATCACTTCACTTCGACATGTTTACAGAATCTACCGGCAGTTCATGCTCACTTCACCTAAGTTCACACTGTTATGTTTAGAAAATTGATCGACTAAATATCTGGTAACTTATTGGTAAGCAAAAATATTTGAAATGTTAACTTTAGGTATTCAATTGATTTTACATACAACGTTTTTCCAAATGTAAATCGCAAACACATGCCGTGTATTGAAACGATTCGGTACTTAAACGAACTGATTATAGAGCACTAGCTGAGCCGTGCCCACTTCGTTGGGCGGTATTTTTCGGGTTAATTTATAGCCTATGACACTCACAAATAACGTGGCTTTCTATTGGTAACAGAATTTAAAAAATCGGTCCAGAGATTATTGCCTGCAACCTCACAAACGCACAAACTCGCAATCATTGCCTCTTTGTAATATTAGTTGAGCAAGTAGAGCATGAAGATGAATGGCACCAAGAAAAATAATTTTCTTTCTGAATATTAAGTGTACTCAGAAGATCGATCAATTTAGAAGATGTGGAATGCCATGCTGGTGTAAATAGAAAAACGTTTCACTTTCTATATTTCACCAGAAACACAAGTAGTCGGTCGATTCTGTAAACACGACTCTCGTTGTGCCTAAATCTAATACAATGCGAGGTCAGGTTAAATTGGAAATGTAGGACAAACTTGAAGTGTTACCGAGCTTAGAATTTGTAAAAGAAATCAACAGGATACCTAGCATAGGAAAAATACCCGGCGAGCTGAAGGTGTACAATAGAACTCTGTCAACTCCACAGGGGAAAACAAGCGTGATTATAAGGGAGGCAAAGGAAATGTGATGTCAAAATTTAAAATGTTGTAATCTAATTACTTCATAATGTACTGTTTTTTGATAATTATGTATTTGCGTTTAACAACTTCAAATATGACAATCTCTAATAAAAAAATCTTGATGTAACAATTTGTTCTTTTATTTGTGTATTCGTATTAAATAACCCCTTTATTGAATCTGCCCAGTAGCTGGTTTGTGGGGCAGGTGTCCTATGTTAACAATACTGTCATACCATCTAAAATCAGATTATATCGAAACCGCCATTGCTACACAGACTGCAAAATTCACAGTCCGCGTTTTGACGTTACTGAGTAAACAAATTATATAATTTAGATCCTTTGACATTGCACTTACTCATATTCATGTAAGCAAATGTTAACAAGCGTTTCTCTATTGACATTCAGTTTAAATAATAAATTTCATATTCGCATGACACGCTTATTTGTCTAGCTCTCAGGGAAACACAATCAACGGCTCTAGCATCGGCTAGAGCCTTGGATTGTGTTCATCAGTGTTTTATGTACTTATTTACTGTAAATTCCTACACTCTTGAAGATACAGTAATACATAATAGATTACTAGGTATTTATATAATAAACACAAAATTTAATTGGCGCAAAACCGTCTGTGCTACCAGTTTCATGTTGGTGTACCTCAAGGCTCTATAATAGGTTCATGCTTATTTTTTAAATCAAGATTCTGATTATAAGGAGCAAGGTGTGAAATGAAACAAGAAATTTTAAATAACATAGTCTTTTTTTAATTTTAGTAGTTATTTAAAGTAGTCACTTGCACAATTTCACAAACACTTTTATTTAGGTTGATTTACATTTGTATTAGTTTAACTTGCGAGTTTAGGCGCGAAGACAAGAAACAAATACGTTACGGCTTGTTTTCAAAACTTTTTAACTAGGTTTGAGAATCAAAACGTTCATACAAATGATCGGTAAAGTTACTTCTTACTTTGATTTTATGAAAATCTAAAATTGACGTTTATACGTGACACTTGTCAAATAAAACCCACTGCGTAAAACTACTGCAAATGTATCCCAACCTTCCGGGGGCAAAACACCAACGAAACTATACCTGAAAAAAAAAGAAAAACTAGCTGAATTAGTCCGAAAAATCAAGACGGTTTAGTTATGTTGCTGGGGAGTTTGGTTGCGCCACTTCTACCCAGTTAAAACATTAGGAAGTGGTAAAGAGTGAGGCGATTTGGGGGACTGTCTTCATGTAAATTTTGACGTTCAAAAAGTGCTGATTTTCAGCCTAGTTTGAATAAATGTCTTTCTATTTGATTGTTTTAAAATACAAGGTGATTGATATGAAACCCTTTTTCAGCAATCATTTTACTGTCTAACCCAAAGAAGGCGATTTTTTTTAAAGATGGGTTTGCTCTTGACTAGTCTAGCTCAGAGGTGACAGAGACAGAGTCGACGATGGAGCGAGCTTACCCAGAAGGAGGCTGTTCACTCTAACTTTGAAGATGTAGGGTTGTGTTAGGAAACAGCTGATATTGTGATACTTAGTAATTTTAATAAAATTCCGACTGCATGTTATATGACATATTTTCTTCATTCAATCAATCATCGATTATTTGCCAGAACATGGTAGGTATGTACATTACATGATCTTAAGTGTATAAAGATTGTCTCACCATATTCTACCACACGGGCGTACAAATGTACATTTAAAAAAAAATCTAAACAAATGTACATTTGTGTGTTGTGCATTCTGAGGTTTCCTACAAAAAAAAAACGTAGTTCAGCAGTTCGGTTTGATATATAAGTAAAAAGAGAAAAACAAGGCATGTTCTAGGAATTGAGCCAGACTTCGCTACCTCTTTCACTCATTCCAGAATCATCGTAGGTACACTAGAGCAAGATAAATTGTTTACGAACACCCTCGCCATTTTCCAGTATAGGAGGGCTTATTCTATAGTCGCTTCGTCTCTTTCTAGTAAAGGATGTATCAGTGTAACAGAAAGGGATGGTAGAGAATCGATAAGTCTGGCTCACAACATACTTGTGCTACAAAATAGGTAGGTATGAAGCTCCATACGAGACGAGTGAAAATACAGGCACACCATAGTACGAGCGAATTATTTGAATACGCATGTCGTCGAATATCTGCTGTTGACTGTACTGCTTCCGTGGTCGAGTGGTTTAGGCGTTTGCCTTGTGAACCGGTGGTCGTGGGTTCGATTCCCACGGGAAAGCATACTTTGCAAAGTTGTTTTCCAGCTTGTTTAGGATATTGCAGGCTTCACCGCAGGAATCACCTGATTGTCTCATAAAAAGATGATTCCGTGCTTCGGAAGGCATGTATAAGCCGGTGGTCCCGGCCGCCAAAATGGCGATCGTCAAATGAACCATGTCAAGAGGCCCTTGAGGCGGCTTATAAACTCTGACACTAGGGTGTGTGGGGTCGTTAGACCTTACTGTCCACACGATAAGAAGAACCGTACAGCCATTCATCCGGAATTATGGATCCATCAGACACCAGGTGCGAGCGCGGGGTGACTGAGACTATCTCATTTGCTAGCCCAAATGATACACCTGCACTCTAGATGACTCAAAAACGTCTCCAACGAAGCACATATTACATACCCCGTGTTTAAGGCTATTTATAAGTAAGGAGAACGTCGGGATTTCCCGAAATACCTACGGGAACGGGGAAAAGTCGGAATATGCGCATAAGTCGCGGGCAGAAGCTAGTTTTCGGGTTCCTTATAGGATAGGAAAAAACGGAACCCTTATAGGATCACTCGGGTGTCTGTTTGTCTGTCCGTCTGTCACAGCCAGTTTTCTACGGATCTACTGGACCGATTCCGTATACATATGGACTTCTGTGACCCAAACACGAACGCATTACGTGAATCATAAAGTTTTTAGTATGGTTGCCACTTTTGGAGGTCAAAATAGAAATTTGAAAATAAATAATTGAACTATATCGTGTGACATAGCAAATGAAATGGCTTACTGCGAGGGTTTCGCTTTTTTTATAATTTAAAAATATTTGGTTTTGAAGTTATCAAGAAATTAGACGAAAAATGACCATTCCACCCCCTTATCTCCGAAACTACAGAGCCTAAAATTTTGAAAAAAAATGGAGAAAATAGATCTTTACCTAAAGATTACAGAAAAATATAAGAAGTCTATTAGTATGAACATGTTAAAAAATAAAATAACTAGCTTCTGCCAGCGGCTTCGCTCGCGTGATCCCTAGGGAACATACTTCCGAGAAATATGCCTTTGTGTTATTCCAGACTATAATCTACCTCTGTGCCAAATTTCATGAAGATCCTTTCAGGCGTTCTGACGTGAAAGAGTAACATTCATCCATCCTCACAAACTGTCGCCTTAATAGTAGGACTGTGGCGTTGAAAAGGTTAATATGGACATGACACCGGGATCCCGGGAACTTTCGCATTTATTATATTACTAGCTTTTTCCCGCGACTTCGTACGCGCATATCCCGTTTTTTCCCGTATCCCGTTTTTTCCCGTTCCAAAAAACTATCCTATATTTTAAGTTGGATCAAATAACAGATAGTTACAAAGTTTCATCAAAATCGGTTCGGTAGTTTAGGAGTCCATCGCGGACAAACAACGTGACACGTGATTTATATATATTAAGATTAATAAAATTAATATGTTGCCAATAAGCCAGAAATAGGTGGGCCGAATAGTGAGGCGTGCAATGATTGTAGACATAACCATCCCCCATAATGAGAACTTCGTGAAAGCCGAGAAAGATAAACAAATCAAGTACACAAGTCACACCGTCATATGTCGACAACCTCGCGAGCCAAGTCAAGAGACTTGGCTCGCGAGGTTGTCGACATGTGATATGTGGATTCCGCAATCATTGTACCGATATTCGTGTCGGCCAATGGCTTAATAGCCACGAGCCTCGACCAACACCTCAGGAGGCTCTCGTTGGGCAGCTGGATTAAGGGCTTGATTCAGAAAGTGGTACTTCTGGACACGGCTCGCATTGTAGGTTCATCTCTCTGGAGTCCTGTTCGCCGGTAGCTTGGACGCTGTTCCCGATACCGGTGGGCTTTTTATATTTTAAATGTTTTTTTTTTAATTTATAAAAAATATTTAAAAATGTATGAAATAAGTTTTGAAAAATGAATAAACAAAATTAATATTATAGGACTTACCGACTATGTGATGTGTGTGTGTGTGTGTGTGTGTACTTCTCGATTTAAATCAGGAGCGAGATCGTCTGATGCGGTATCGGCGATCACAGCGTCTGCAGCGTTTGAACGACCCGTTGCGGGAGCGGCAGCGCCATAGATAGCTGGAACACAGAGGGTAAGATGAATTGTAAGAAAGCAGAGATAAGAGTTTATTTAAGACGACGACTTTGGAGGAACAAATCGCGCACTCGTTTCACACCTGCGCGACCCTAAATTCTATACTTTTTTGTACTTTCTTTAAAAAAAGCCGTATTTCAAAATGTAGATAATTAATTGAACCTCAAGCGGCGGAAATATAATAACCTTGTTGGCAATTATATTTTTGAGCCGTTTGGGGTTGAAACTCTTGGAGCGTGGGGTCCGAGTGCTCATGCCTTATTTAAAGATCTTTCTAAACGCTTAGTTGACACTTCGCGTGACCCAAGGGCTGGCTTTTATCTCGGACAGAGGATAAGCATTGCCATACAACGTGGCAATGCCGCCAGTCTTTTGGGCTCACTTCCGGTGGACAGCGATGCGGACGAATTTTTTGACGCCTTATCTTAGTTAGGATATTTTATTTTAAGTGTATATACTTAGTACTTTAATGCTGTACCTAGCTCATATCTAAATAAATAATGTACGATAGTTAAATAGTCCTTGAGATAGTGTAAATTCAATTAAAATACGCCCGGCGGCTTTGGTCCGATATTCGTTTTTATGTCCGTGTTAGACATAACTTTACAAATTAATTGCACTATGTTGAACCAATAAAATTCAAAATTTTCATAAATCTAAATATTAAGAAAGTCTAATGAAATTTATATTTACCTATTTCTAAAAATTACGACTAGCCGTTTAGACTTGATAATCATTTTTAACCGAAAAAAAAACGGAGGAGGTTCTCAAGACAATGCGTATATTTTTTTAACCGACTTCCAAAAAAGGAGGAGGTTCTCTATTATTTTATTACCTATATATAATTAGTTTTGTCATTGTTTCATATTTAATTGTTGGGATAATTCAGTGTGCTAGCTGACATGAGCCATCCATTTATTTAATTTAATGATCGATTGCTATCATAAAATGTTGAATTATAATGTTATATAAATTCAAGTTCTTTAAACTTAACAGACAGTTGTGTTGTTGGGGAGTTTGTTGGCCACTTCTTCTTCCCAGCTAAAACACTAGGGCCCGTATTAATAAACGGCCCTCAACAACCTACTCAAATGCGTTATCATTTGATACGGCATTATGACGTCATCGGCCTCTCAAGATTATTGCTTATTAATAGACACATAAATACAGTATCTCAGTAACCAAGATCAGCATCCCACCTAGCTGTGCTTGATGCCTTGATCGCGTGAACGATGACGTCACATTGACCGAAGTTTTGAATGAGACTTGTCGCATTTCGTTTTTGCTATGTTATAAGATGTAAAACTTTTGATTTAAATACTTTTATTTCATTAAATCTTTAATGAAAAGCGCTAATACACGTTATAAAGTTGTTCGCTACCCAAGAAAGCGTTAAATTGTCAAAAAAATGTGTATTTATTTTAACTCAGTAAGCATAACAACATAACGCAATGTAGCATCAGTGTCAAAAAAAGGAACGTCAAACATAAACATCTGTTTGTGTTCAGCACGAACATCTCAAGATTATAAATTAATTACGTTAGGTACATTATCATAAGAATTAATGGATTTGTTTCTATGAATATTAGATAAAACTATTTTTTAATAGGTACACATATTAGTAGTAGTTAGAACCTACCTAACTACTTACTTGTTAGGGTTCCGTACCCCAACGGTAACCAACGGAACCCTATTACTATCGTCATAGTAATCTACTTCATCGTAATAATTCATTTCACTTCAATATTTTCAAACTCCATGTTTCGCGCCACGCTAATCACTCCTCAAGTCATGGTCTGTCTGCACTCACGATATAGCATCTCAGTAACCCGCGCTCGTTGTATACTTAAGGGTTGAGTTTCGTTTATTAATCAGTCCATCACTCAGTAGATGACGCAAACCTAATCCGCAACTTGAGAACATAAATAATTATGTTTATTAATACGATCAGCATCTCAACATTCAAATCAAGTGCGATCTCACGGGTTGAGTAACGTTTATTAATACGGGCCTAGGAAGTGGTGACGGGCTGGGCGATTTGGGGGACTGTCTTCATGTAAATTTTGATGTTCAAAAGTGCTGATTTTAAGCCTAGTTTGAATAAATGCCTTTTAATTTTGATTTGATTTTGGTTATTTTTTTTATGTATTTACACCGATTACTCCGAGGTTTCTGATCCGATTTCTGTGATTCTTTTTTAGTTCAATGCAGTATACTTGCCATTTGGTCCCATAAAAATTTGATTCAGTTTGGTTCAGTAGTTTTTATTTATGAGCATTTTTGTTTATTTCAACTACAAAGATTAAAATAACTTTAATTTCGGAAGTCGGTGTTAAAAAACAAAGAAACGAAACCAAAAACACCGACTTCCGAAATTAAGGTTATTTTATTCTTTGTAGTGTTTTGTTTGAAAGTCGGTTATATATTTTTTTTAAGTATTTTGTGACGTTTTCGTTAACGCATTACTTTTTACAGAGTAGTCTGATTTTGATAATTCTTTTTTTATTGGAAAGGGTATACCTCGAAAGTGGTCCCATAAAATTTTAAAAAAAAAACCTACCCTAAGGGGGGGGGGGGGAAATAGGGGTGATTTATTATTCACTGACACATTTTAGTGCAGAGTTGTGTTGCATTTTTTGTAGGCCTTTTTTTATGGATGGGAAATCATCAAATGACTCCTCCCGCTCTGAGCGGAGCAGAAGGGAGTGTCGAACTCCTACTGACTAAAACCCATCCGTGTTCCTCCTAGTGCCCGCCGCGTGCCAGGGCCGCGGTGACTCTTTCGAACAGATTCCGCAACCCCGGCAGGCATTGGCCCTAGCGGGCCCCGTCTACTTTGCTGACATCTCTTTGAAGCGCGCGTGGAACACAGCACGCCGCCGACCTGGGATTTTTTGTAGGCCTATCCATGTGGGTGATACAACAAGTAATACTTAAAGTAGGATTATATGACAGTTAATAGATAAAGTAAGATAGGTAGCTATTTTAAAAGTTATAAAAAATTAAGCATTAATTAGTAGATTATAGCCACAAAAAAGTATAAAATAAAAACTTTTTAACAAAAAATTAAACCTCAGCAAACAACTTTAGGTCATTTCGGAAGTCGGTGTTTTTAAATTTTTTGATATAGGGTTTTTCTGAGACTAGCTATGCCTCTGCAATAACGTGAAGCGTCAGAGCTGTCGTCCTCAGACCGACCAATGGCGAGTTTGCTCACGACTCGTGGCGGTTATTATATTCGTACCGCGGTCGTCCGCAGGAGCGCCCCCTTCTGCGGGATCTTCGCCTGCGGGGACAGCGCCGCGGCTTGCAACAGCGTTGGCGCACACTGTAGCGGCGGTCGCACCGCCGACACCGCTTGAACCGCCCACTCTTGCTGCGGCACCGCCTGGGAAGACATTGAAAACCAATTGTATATGACTGACAGACAACGCACAGCCGAAACTACTGGGCCCCAAGTCTGCTATTACAATAGTGTCAGAATGGTCTATCATTCATTTCATAATGGTTGATTTTGACAAGATTCTATGCCATTTCTGGATATAAAAGCGTCATTATGACTTTCCAGTGGTCAACAACTGACACTCCATTGAAAGAAATGGCATAGAATCTTGTCAAAATCAACCATTATGAAATCAATGATAGACCATTCTGACACTATTGTAATAGCAGACTCGGGCCCTGGTCGTAGAAAGCTGAAATTTGGCATGTAGCTGCCCTATATTTCGTAAGGGAGCATCGTGAGACTTTTTACAACCGACTTTCAAATAAAAACCATTTTCGTGTCTCAAGGTGAGGTATCATATTCGTATTAATATAAGACTTAAGTGTGTTAAGGCTCATTTAGCTTTGGCACTCAGGTGAAGCTCGATATCGAATTTTATTTACAGAATAGCACTGCTGTTATTCAACTCGCTTTACTACTACACTATTATACTTGATATAAAAATGTTACGTTACTGAAAATATATTTAACTAGTGGACGTCACGCGGTTTCACCCGCGTAGTTCCCGTTCCCGTGGGAGTACGGGGATAAAATATAGCCTGTGTTACTTCTTTTTAATGTAGCTATCCATTGGTGAAAGAATTTTTCAAATCAGTCCAGTAGTTTCGGAGCCTATTCATTTCAAACAAACAAACAAATCTTTTCTCTTTATAATATTAGTGCAGATGATTTATTGAAAGTACTTACGTTTTGCACATTCTGAAAAACAAAACAAAAAAACATTAGGATTGTTTTTAATAAGGAAGTTCCCAAAAAATACGTACCACGCTTTGGCACGGTTGGCGCAGTGGTTGAGTGATTGGCTGCCGCGCTGCTCGTCAAGGGTTCGATTCCCGCACGGAACAAATATTTGTATGGCCTACAGATAGTTGTTCCGGGTCTGGCTGTTTGTGTATGTGAATTTGTAGGTTTGTAAACGCACCCCGAGTCAGGAGAAATTCCTAGTGTGGGTCAGAGTTACAAATAAAAAAAACTTGTTTAAGTAACGTCCACATTCGATTCTGCAATCTATCAAAATTGCGACTGACTCCTCAATTTCCATACATTTTTAGGGTTCCGGTTCCGTACCTCACAAGGAAAAGCGGAACCGTTATAGGATCACTTGTCACGTTGTCCGTACGTCTGTCTGTCAAGAACCTTGATATCGAGAACGCGTGAAATAGTGGCCGGCACGAGTCATGAGCACAGATCCTTGGCGTATCTAGGGCTCTTTTCCAGGGGGGCCAGGAACCCAACCTGAGATGCCCAATAAGAAAAATCATTGCTCTGACCCGTGCCGGCTATATACAGTGCATTGAAAATTCTCGTGACATCACATTTGAGTACACATTTTACCGAATAGTGACATCACAAGCTCCCACTCCTGATCCTTGATGTGTTTTATCTTCGTAATTTTTTATTGATTTGATAAAGCAAAAAGAGGTATTCCGTGAAGCACACCCAAACGAAGCACACCCAGACGAAGCTCACCTAAAGTATTCCACTTAGCACACCCGTAGGTGGGCTTCAAATAAAAAAATAAATTGATTAATTTCCTATTCCACGAAGCACACCTACGAATGTCACTCGCATAGTGCGGGGGACTAAGAAATAAAAATGTCGATAGAAAAAATATTGTAATTATGAAACAATCTGTGATTTTATTAAGAGCACAAAAAAGGAAAATAATAGAAAAATAGTTAAAAAATAATTACTTTTTTGGAAAGATAATTATGAAACAATCTGTGATTTTAAAGTAAGATTACAAAAAAGACAAATATTGTGTCACATTATAATAATGAAACTGAATGATGTTAGAAATTTAAGTTAGTCTGTTAAATATAAATATTTTCTTCTATCGACATTTTTATTTCTTAGTCTCCGCACTAAGCGAGTGGGAGTGATATTCGTAGGTGTGCTTCGTGGAATAGGAAATGAATTATTTTAAATTTTTATTTGAAGCCCACCTACGGGTGTGCTAAGTGGAATACTTTAGGTGTGCTTCGTCTGGGTGTGCTTCGTTTGGGTGTGCTTCACGGAATACCTCAGCAAAAAGTTCGCGCTCAATATTTTTCGATAATATAACTGACGGACTAAATAAATTATTTTTTAGGAATCATCCCTATTGTATTTTACTTATGAAATCTAGGGGTATCGTATTTATTTCTACGGAGCCCCCTTTATAATCTTGGGTCTACTAAGCCCGAAGTCCGTAGTTTTGGCCTTAGTTGCGGGCGTTTTTTACTCCGTATCACCCAGTAGCGTAGCGAGGGTAGGGCGGGGGGGGGGCGGCCTGAACCAGGTGACACCCGTTCAGGGGTGACACCCAAACGCTCGTTGACTGGTTTTTGTCACTAACGGGTGGCACCCCTAAACATCTGACGCAATAAAACCTGTCGGGAGTAGGGTGCCAAATTTGAACATTCCTGAAAATAAAAACCTGAAGCGCAAATGGCACACCTTCCCCCTTTCCGAAAAATGGCTTGCGGTTGCACTCACGGGAACGAAAGGTGCAATTCATAATTATTTGGGGGGGGGGGGGGAGGGCTTATTTGTGGGGTGACACCACATTAACCGCCCCGGATGTTACGTATGCTAGCTACGTTACTGGTATTACCTACGGATTTACGATTAGTCCCGAGCCCGAACTAAGACTGACAAAAAAATCTTTTTACAAAAGAATATAACCGTTTTCCAAACAAAACACAACAAACTATAAAATAACCATACTTTCGGAAGTCGGTGTTTTTTGTTTTGTTTCTTTGTTTTTTAACACCGACTTGGATATAATTTTTTGTAAAAAGTTTTTTATTTTTCACTTTTAAGTGGTGATACTTGGATGACGTCTTCGTCAACGCAGAAATTGAAATAAGCAAAAATGCTCTTAAAATAAAAACTACTGAACCAAACCCAATGAAATTCCCCCCCCCCCTTCCGAAAAATGGCTTGCAAGTACCGTCACCAGAACGAAAAGTGTTACTCATTATTTGGGGGGGTGGGGGGAGAGAATCATTTGTAGGGTGAGTCCACATTGTCCGCCCTGGGTGTCACCCATGCTAACTACGCCACTCACTGCATGCGCCTTTTTAAGCAGCGGCGGATTCAGGTTTGTCGTATTGGGGGCTAGCTCGTTGAGCGTAGGGTTAAGCAAAGTACCAAAACACTAAAAAATGTACATAACATTTTATCTTGCAAGCCATATAAATTTTATTTGACATTTCTTTTAAATTGTATTTGACATTTCTAGGATATTATATTGGCCATTTATATTGTATTCGCCGTAGAACCTTAAATCAATTTTCATAGTACTATATATTTTTTTCAAATACCTAATTGTGTTTATCACCTAGCCGAAAAGTTGACAATGTTATGTACGCGGTTATTGTCACGTGCATCAGACCACTTATATGATAATTTTTATAATATTTTTAATGTTATATATGATGTGGCAGTATTCTTAATAAATAAAAAAAACTTTTTTACAAAAAATGTAACCGACTTCCAAAACAAAACACTACAAAGTATAAAATAACTCGGTATAAAATAAGTCGGTGTTTTTGGTTATTTCGTTTTTTGACACCGACTTCCGAAATTAAAGTTATTTTTATACTTTGTAGTGTTTTGTTTTGGAAGTCGGTTACACATTTTGTAAAAAAGTTTTTTATTTTTCACTTTTTAGTGGTACCTGCGTACCCATTCACAGCGTACCGGCGTGATGTTATTTTATGAAAATAAAACTAAGTGCTTTCGGTGTAAAGGTCTCATCAATACGAATGAAATAAGCCCAAAAACACTTGGTAGCTCCTACATACCGATGTGGAGTTCCCTTGACTCTCTGTCGTCTCCATCATCAGGTCTGATCCAAACCTTCATTCTTTTGTAGTATCACCCGATATACACACAAATATCTAGTTATTACCAGATGCGTGCCTACAATTTTCGAGAGTTGCCCTCGATTTCTCAGGGTTTCTATCATCAGATCCTAACGTGGTGGCAATGGGACCATCTCGGAAGCATACCCTTTCATAAAAAAAAAAGATTAATCGAAATCGGATCATAAACGACGAAGTTATCCGCGAACACACATAAAAAAAAATATATATATATATATACACTGTCGAATTGAGAACCACCTTCTTTTTTAGAAGTCGGTTAAAAAGCCTCTTGGGTATACTTTTCGTAAATTCATCAATGACTTCGTTACTTTTTAGACTACCAGAGATCCGCCACTGTTTTGAAGAATTTCCCCCCAATTATAAAAAAGGTACTTTATTTATATTTGTACTTACTTCCGCTTTCGACGGCATGGTGCCATTTTCTGCCTGAAAAAAATAATTATCTGTAGGTAGTACACGTCAACATTTGCCAGTCTTGCTAAAATATTGTAGGTCCCCGTCACAAGTCGATAATCATGACCCCCAACTTCCACTAGTCACCGCGTTAAATTTTAAACGTATGTTGCTATAGGTAGGAATATTCATCATCAACTTCAACCTGATTTCGCCCACTAAACATCAGCCTCTCGTTTCCTGTGCTAATCCCCACTTTCCTGTGCCACCCTTATCCACTAAGTCCTTTTTACCAGTCGTTGGGCACCACTGACTCACTGCCTTACTCCACCTGCTATCACCACGCCTTGCAATGTGTCCTGCCCAACTCTATTTGAGTTCCCTCGTTTTCCAATATCGAAGACTTTCGTACGTCTTCGGATCTCGACGTTTGGAACTCGGTCTAGTAGCCTTATACCATTTCAATGCTTTTCAAAGTCTAAAGCTTAAAAACTTACCGACACTAGTGCAATATCCTATACTTTCTCATTTGGTACAAAAATTTCTATCTCCAGGACTAATTTGTCATCTGTTTTGTGTTTCACAGCAATAATTTGATTTACAATAAAAAATATATAGAAAAAAATATAATTTTTTTAAACCAAATTTTAAAATATTGAAAACAATTCTATCAAAACGGACATTCTAATTTTGAATGTCAATGACGGATTCTATACTTCTTCAACTGTCAAAATTTTAGTCTATGATAAGCGAAAGGATTTTTACCTTCAAGGAGCAAGAAGTGACATACTTATCGGATCTTTTAAACCTTATCTTATCTACACCAGAGGGTATTCAGCGATTGGTTACCACGGCTGCTGAGGTTCGACTTTCGACTGGATCCTGGGTTAGATACCCAGTTCGAGCTGCAAAACATCTTCGTATCCTATGGGTGCCCGCATGACTATTTTCAGAATAAAATAGGGATTCTTTGCCTATTTATACAGATAGAACTAGAAGACGGGTGCAAGGCCGAGCGAAGAGAGCTCGAAGTACCTACCCCGCCTCGGAATTTTTAGATTTCCTTTTACTACATTCCACTTGTCTATTATATATATTTTGAAACTTTTACAATAATACCGATTATACATCAGAATAACACAAAGGCTATCTATACTTTAATCAATCTATACTAAATTCTATCTATACTAATATATAAAGCTGAAGAGTTTGTTGGTTTGTTTGATTGCTTGAACGCGCTAATCTCAGGAACTATTGGTCCGATTTGAAAAATTCTTTCAGTGTTAGATAGTCCATTTATCGAGGAAGGCTATAGGCTATATCATCACGCTAAGACCAATAGGAGCGGAGCAGTAATGAAAAATGTGACGCAGACGAAGTTGCGCGGGTCAGCTAGTAGGTACTTAATATATAAAGTACTAGTACTAGTTACTCTTGCAAAATTCAAAAACTCTGTCCTGTTTTAAAGCGAGTTCCCCGCTGCGCTAGACCTCTAGTAGCGCAACACTTGGCAGGACTCGTTCGCCGTGCCGCCCGGGAGAACTCGCAAAGTGCCTGGGAACATCTTCTCACTTTCCCCTACAGAATTTTACATGTTAATAAGAATTTGGCAACCAAAAAGACTTTCACATCACAAATTAAAGAAAACTGTAACGTTTCGGCTCTAAATTTGGAATCTAAATTGTCGACACAGAGGTTTACCTCCTTAAGAGGTATTTCCCATCTGGTCGAATCTAAATTAGTCGAAGGTGACATTAGCGGAGCAGCCAGGATTCTTTTCAGTAGTGATGTGGTCAAATCAAATCAAATCAAATCAAATCGTATATTTCAAATAAACCATTTACAGGCACTTTTGAATTGTCAAGGTCGGTCAGTCCAACAAGATGAAGCTATTTGCACGTTCCAAAGCGTAGATCTCTATGGAGAAGAACGTGCAAGAAACTCCACGGACACTCTTTTAAAAAATAATAAATTGTTACAAATTTTTGTTTACATCAAGTTGAAATTATACAAACATGTGAGAACGATGTAAAAGACGAGCAGGATAAAAGCGTCCGGGAAAAAAAGGAACAATTCAAAGAAATATTTAAAATAAACCATGGCAACTGAGAAATGACCAGTCCCAACTGACAGCGCCCGTTCACGAACATGACGCATGCGCTAGCACCATTCGGCTCAACCATTTTGAAGGGAGCCAAATGATCCAACGCATACGCCACCATCAGCCAGACTTTTGTGTGAGCATGACACTCCCAACCGCCAGGGTACATTCAAGTCAAAAACAAACCTAAAACTGATAGCTATAGCTTAAGTTTAAGGTACACAGTACTCACACATGTGCCGTTAAAATGGATGAAATTATACATTGCTAAATAAAATTGAGTCTATACAATGCAAATATTGTTTTTTTTTTTTTTACAATCTTCAGCCGGTCCAACAATGTTTCCAAATGCTAACAGATTATTTTGTGCGCCCTAGTGGCTGTGGAGCCGGACCAGCATTCAGCCAAGCATTTTTATCTTCAATATAATCCCCCAACTTATAATATGCTTGCCTGCATAGTGTGCGTTTAATACAAGATTTAAATTTTGTCTCATTTAGTTCTAATATATGGGGAGGTATCTTATTATAACATTTTAAACAGTACCCCATAAAAGATGAGGCAACTTTAGCCAGTCTGAAACCTGGTTGAACTAATTGATCCCTATTTCTAGTACCATAATTATGTCTGTCGCCTCTTTTACTAAAAAGATGTAAATTCTTTCTGACATACATGATGTTCTCGTAAATGTATTGACAAGGTACCGTCATGATGTTAATATTCTTAAACAGTTCCCTTAGAGAATCGCGCCGGCGGAGATTGTAAATCGCTTTGATGGCTCTTTTCTGCAGAATAAAAATAGACTCAATGTCTGCAGCCCGTCCCCATAGTAAAATACCGTAAGACATGATACTGTGAAAGTAACTAAAATAGACCAGTCTCGCGGTATCGACATCCGTTAGTTGGCGGATTTTCCTAACAGCATAAGCTGCTGAACTTAGCCGTCCAGAAAGAGATGTTATATGAGGGCCCCATTGTAGCCTTGGGTCAAGCGTAATTCCCAGGAAAACCGTTTTATCGACAAATTCTAGTTTTTCCCTGTTCAATACTATGTTACAATCACTGCTTTTGACATTGGGTAAAGCAAATCTTATACATTTCGTTTTCTTTTCATTCAAAACCAAATTATTCGCCGTGAACCAATTTTGGACTTGCATTAGGGCATTATTTATGATATCAACATTGTCTGTCTGTCTATTTATCTTAAAAATTAAGGAGGTATCGTCGGCAAACAGCACCATATCAAGTTTTTGTTGCAATAAATAGGGTAAATCGTTGATATATACCAAAAACAAGAAAGGACCCAAAATCGAGCCCTGGGGAACGCCCATTATCACGTTTAATCCCGACGAATTGACACCGTTTATTTGAACCAATTGCCGTCTATCATTCAAATAAGATTTGACCAAGTTTAACGCTGTTTTGACCAGTCCGTAATGCCCGAGCTTCAGGAGTAATGTATCGTGATCAACGCAATCAAACGCCTTCGAGAGATCACAAAAGACACCTATGGCATCCTGTGCGTCCTCCCACGCATTAAAGATGTGCTTTAGTAAGGTAACACCAGCGTCAGTTGTACAACGTCCCTTGGTGAAACCATACTGTTTATCATGAAAGATGTTATTCGTGTTAAAATGATTAAGCATCTGATTTAGCATCACTTTTTCAAATACCTTACTAAACACTGGCAACACAGATACTGGTCTATAATTATTTGTGTCTTTACTATCCCCAGATTTAAAAAGTGGTATCACCTTACTGAATTTCATTAGGTCCGGAAAGACTCCTTGATCCACACACAAATTAAATATTACAGCTAAGTACGGCGCTACAGTCTCGATGATTGAGGTACAAACTTTGATAGACAATCCCCATAGATCTTCGGTCAATTTAATTTTGATTTGTTTAAAAGTTTTTATTACTACTATGGGGTTTATATGTTTAAAATTAAATTCAGTCGGGCTGGCTGAAACGTTCGCCTGTAATAAATCAAAAGCAAGTGAAGGCGAGGAATTTAAGGCTTCAGTAGTTTTAATAGGGATACTCGTAAAGAAATTTACAAATTCTTGAGCAACTTGTTTGTTATCGCTAATAAGTCCATGAGAAGTCTCCAATCCGTGATCAGTGTTATGTCTTTTGTTCCTATTTGTTTCATTGTTTATAATTTTCCAAACCGTCTTTATTTTATTGTCTGCTGTTTTTACCTTATTACTTATATATAAAGCCTTAGCTACCTTACAAGTGTTTTTATAAATCTTTGAGTAGGTAGCTACATACTTATTAAAAGTCTCAGTGTTAATAAAAGGCTTAAGGCCATACAACTCATAAAGTCTTTCCCTACTTTTTCGGAGTCCTTTAGTTGCCCAGTCACTAAATAAAAACTTAGGGCAGATAGTTTTAGTTTTCTTTTTAAAAGTATTATTGAATTCGGTTTGGACTAAAGAAAAAAAATCTGTATACAAAATATTAGCATTATTCATTGTAAGGTTCCAATCACTTAACTTCCCGATTAAAGTGCGGTTAAATTTATTTAAATTACCGGATGTTATTGGTCTAGTTTGTATTTGCACTTGTTGAATTGGAATGTTGGACTCAAAAGATACCAGTAGCCCACTGTGATCAGAAGGAAGGTAATTTACAATGGCTTTCTCTAAGTAGTTGCCACAACAAAAAACATTATCAATACATGTAGCAGTAGTTGTAGTTGTACGGGTTGGTTCTATGAACACATTAGACAAATTGAATGATTTAAAGAGATTTAATAATCTACAGCTATCTGAATTGTTATCTAAGATATTAATATTAAAATCTCCACAGATGATTACTAGTTTATTACCAGTTGCAAGTTTTGCCAATACATCTTCCATCACTGACTCAAATATAGCGTAGTTCAGATAATTAGGGGGTCTGTAAACGCACACTATGACATGCTTATCTAGCTCAACACAGGACAGCTCAATGCTATGTTCAACAGACAAGTTAACTATGTCTTTACGGGTTTTAAATTTAATACATTTTTTTACTAATATTAGTGAACCCCCACGTAGCATTGTCTTTCGGTTAAAAGAACTTCCCACACTATAATTCTCGTAATTAATCAAAATTTCAAAATCCTTTAACCAATGCTCAGTGAAACAAATAATGTCAAACATTGTTTTTTCTAAAAATAACTCTATTTCCAGCTGTTTTGAAGAAAAGCCTTGAATATTCTGATAGAATAATTTAAAGGATTTCTGCTTAGCCCCTTTATTAAAATTAGCTATGCGAGAGCAAGAAGATACCTGGTTCATGGTAGAATTGGTAGATGTAACTATACTGGTGGCTCCGTGTTCTCCAGATACTCTCGCAGCTCTGGAGAGCAAACATCCTCCCCCATCGGATGGTCTTTCTTTTCCCGACCCCCCTGATTTGGATATTCACACCCTCACCATTACAGGTCGAGAGGTGATCACAGCCATTTGCTCCTTCCGGAGTGGCTCTGCTGGCGGCCTCGACGCCCTTAGTCCGCAACATCTAAAGGATCTTATCTGTTCAGGCGCCGGGGAAGCTGGTGAGTTGCTTTTGAAGGAGCTCACGGCTCTGATTAACCTCATGCTCTCCGGCAAGGTAAACGAGGCCGTCATCGACGTCTTGTACGGGGCCAACTTATGTGCCCTACGCAAGAGAGATGGCGGTATTCGTCCCATTGCCGTCGGAACTACTTACCGTCGTATGGCAGCCAAGATTTGTTGTAAATTTTATGGTGAGGTAGTTTCGGAAAAATTTCAGCCCCTGCAGTTGTTGTGTGTAATTTCAGTCCTGAAGGTTGACATCAAAAATGCATTTAATTCGGTAAATAGGGACACCTTGTTGGCAGAATCTAAGAAAGAAATACCTCAAATTTTCAGTTTTCTCTGGCAATGTTATAGACAACCATCTAAATTACTTTATCGGGACAACCTTTTGGAATCCGCTGTTGGCTGTCAACAAGGTGATCCCCTCGGGCCAGTGATCTTTAGTTTAGCTATTCACCCTATTATTCGACAGCTAAATTCTAAATTTAATGTTTGGTATCTCGATGATGGTACCCTTGGAGGCGATGTAAATTTGGTATTAAATGATCTACAATTTTTAAAAAATCGACTTCATTCCATTGGACTTGATCTGAACTTTTCCAAATGCGAATTATTTTTGTCTGACAGTACTAACCGACAATTCACACTTTCAAAATTCAACGCAATAGCCCCTGGAATCAAAATTATGGACAAAAGCTCTCTTCACCGCCTTGGGTCACCAATCTTTGAGAATTCCTTTCCCAATTTTGTCGAAGAAAAAATTCAAAATTTCAAAGACATTTCGGAAAGACTGTTAAAAATTAACATGCATTCGGCTATCACCATAATTCGTTACTGCTGTTTCGGTCCTAAATTGACATATTTCCTTCGTGCTTCCCATATGTGGAAGCACCCTCACCTTTTAGAAAAAATGGACCAAATTATCAAGCATACACTATCTTCAATTTTAAATGTGGCCATGGACGACCGAGCTTGGGCTCAAGCTACTCTTCCCATTCGTATGGGAGGCCTCGGCGTCCGCAAAATTACCAGTATTAGTTTACCGGCTTTATATCTTCGGTTCATGGCACTGATAAATTAATCAGGAATATCCTAGCTTCCACACTGATTGATTTTGATGTGCCGTGCTTCACCGAGGCTGTGAATGCCTGGAAACTCGCTTGCCCGAATGTAAATCTACCCGACAACCCATCATACCAGAGACAGTGGGATGAGCCGGTCTGCACAGAAGTTCAGAGGAACCTTATAGCCACTTCTACTTCTACTGCGGAGCGTGCGCGCCTGCTGGCTGTGGGTGAGTGGGAGTCGGGCCTCTGGCTTCACGCACTACCGTCGTCGAACTTAGGCACCTTGTTCGACGATACAACTTTCCGCCTCGCTGCTTCCCTTCGCTTAGGCGCATCGTGTTGTTCTCCTCATCGTTGTCACTGTGGCGAAGCTGTCAACAGCCTCGGGCACCACGGTCTCTCATGCAGTCGAAGTGCGGGTCGCTTTGCACGGCACGCAAACATCAACGACATTATCCGACGCGCTCTTGTCGCCGTCGGCGTTCCAGCCGTACTAGAACCCAATGGCCTGGCACGCGACGACGGCAAGCGACCGGACGGTATGTCTTTTTTTTCCATGGAAGATGGGTAGGCCTTTAGTGTGGGACGCTACTTGTGTCGATACTCTTGCGCCATCCCATTCCTAGCTCATCGTGCCGTGCTGGTACTGCCGCTGCGGCTGCTGAGAACCTCAAGCGGCGGAAATATAATAATCTTGTTGGCAATTATATTTTTGAGCCGTTTGGGGTTGAAACTCTTGGACCGTGGGGTCCGAGTGCTCATGCCTTATTTAAAGATCTTTCTAAACGCTTAGTTGACACTTCGCGTGACCCAAGGGCTGGCTTTTACCTCGGACAGAGGATAAGCATTGCCATACAACGTGGCAATGCCGCCAGTCTTTTATTTTATTTTATTTTATTTATTGGGGACAAAAAACGGTTACATGCTTCAAATAAACAAGAAATCCTTGAAATTAAAATCACAAACATGTAACCCACACCAATGTCCGCGTGTTCACAAAAGAATAAAAGAAGTGAAGGACTGTGGCATGAGTTCACAGATGAAAGATCTGTGATAGCTTCGAATAATATAAACAATTCAATATAATTCATTCAATTTTGTCTGTCACAGATTACATATCTCTGTGATAGCTTAATACAATATAAATAAGTTCAATTTAATTACATTTAATATAACTCAATTCTGAATTATTAATTCAGTTACAATTTAAAATCATTCAATTCTATCTTATTCAATCATAGTATTCTATTCAGTTTGATTAAATTTTGTCTTAATTAATTAATTAATAAATCTAATTCAATTCGATTCCCTATTATTTAATTTCATTTAGTTCAGTATCACATAACATAACTTTACTTTAACTTCCAATTTCATGTTCCCTCGACAAAATAGCTATAGCTTTTTTTTTGAACAGCTGTTTAGACAGACTAAATATGTCAAGCTCCATGAAGTGGGTGTTGAATGTCTCAACAAGGCGACGAAGGGGTGCACGTACGCCAGCGTTAGTCTTACACATGTCTGTGTGGAACAGTCGAAGCACGCGCACCCCCCGCTGGATAACAGTTCGGGGCACTGTATAACATAATTGATTAGTAAGTTCGATACAATCGAACTCATTGTTACATAAGCCATATAATGTCATTACACCCAGAAGTAGTCGCCTAGACTCCAAACTAAGAACGCCGTATCGCTTTAGTAGCTGTACATAAGGAACCTTTGAATGACAGCATTTATAGTTCATTGACCGTAAGAACTTCTTTTGCACCATTTCTAATCTAGAGCAGTATTTGTCGTAGAACGGGCTCCAGATCTGGATGGCGTACTCTAACTGGGACCGTATCAATGTTTTGTATAACAATAAGAACGTAGAGGGCCGCACAAAGTCACCTGATGATCTCATGACAAAGCCATACATCCGAAACGCTTTGTTCACTATATTATCCACGTGTATGTCGAAATGCAAGCGCGAATCCAGAGCTATACCTAGATCCCGGACAGATGCTACTTTGTCCAAGTGTGCGTTATTAATAGTATAACTGAAATTTAAAATGTTTTTATTTTTGGTAAATGAAATGGTATGACATTTGGGCAGACTGAGACAAAGTTTATTTTTAATGCAGTACTCAGAAAGCCTATCTAAGTCGTCTTGCAAGAGTTTACAGTCATGTATACTCTTGCAAGATTTATAGACCTTAATGTCATCCGCATACATCAAGAAATTAGAATTTATGAAACAATTTTTAATATCACTAATAAACATAACAAAAAGAAGAGGCCCTAAAATGGATCCCTGTGGAACGCCAGACTTTACCACAACAGGTTCAGACTCAAAGCCATTAACTACGGTTCTTTGCGTTCGATTAAAAATATATGAAGCGAACCATCTCAGTAAATTGCCACGAATACCATTGAAGGCTATTTTTTCTAAAAGCAGTGAATGATCCACCCTGTCAAAGGCCTTCTGAAAGTCCGTGTAGACAGCGTCCACTTGAACTCGTTGATCCATTTTTTCGAAAAGAAAATTGGTAAATGTTAACAAGTTCGTCGTGGTTGAACGACGTTTGACAAAACCGTGCTGTTCAGGTATAATAAGTGGATGGATATGTGAATACAAGGTAGCGTGGACAAGACTCTCAAAAACCTTCGACAAGGTGGAGAGGATTGAAATTGGACGGTAATTCTCTACGTTGCTCTTGTCACCAGCTTTATGAACGGGAGTGATAAAGGCACGTTTCCAAATTGCGGGAAAGACACCCTCGCGCAGACATTTGTTAAAAACAATGTGCAAAGCAGAGGACAAGCCGTCGCATGTTTTTATGCAGAAGTTGGGTGGCACGCCATCAGGTCCTGCTCCTTTAGAAGGATCCAAAGATTTCAACTTTAGTCGTATTACTTCTATGGATAGGTAGATTTCGGTTATGCAAGACGAGTTGTCTGCAGAGTTGTCAGAAGACTGCCATTTGTCGGGGTCAAAAGTAGAAGGTACGTAAACAGATGAAAAGAAGGATGAAAACAAGTTACAAATGTCCGTGGGGACATCAGAGGAAACATTTTTGTAATACATACTGGCTGGATAGTTAGCCTTTCCCTTTTTAGACGAGATGTAAGTCCAGAAATGCTTTACATTTTTAGGAATACTGTCTTCTACCGCTTCAATGTAATTCCTATAGCATTTAATGGACTCGTCATGGAAAAGTTTACGATAGCTTGAGAATTTAAGATATTCAGATTGATTCCTGTACTTCTTCCATTTAATCCAGGTGCGTTCTTTAGTGATGTGGACGAATTTTTTGACGCCTTATCTTAGTTAGGATATTTTATTTTAAGTGTATATATTTAGTACTTTAATGCTGTACCTAGTTCATATCTAAATAAATAATTTTAAATTAAATTGAAACATATATATACGAACGTGCTAATCCCAAGAACTACTGGTCCGATTTGAAAAATTCTTTCAGTGTTAGATAGCCCATTTATCGAGGAAGGCTATAGGCTATATCATCACGCTAAGACCAATAGGAGCGGAGCAGTAATGAAAAATGTGACGCAGACGAAGTTGCGCGGTCAGCTAGTACTTAATATATAAAGCTGAAGAGTTTGTTTGTTTGTTTGCTTGAACGTGCTAATCTCAAGAACTACTGGTCCGATTTGAAAAATTCTTTCAGTGTTAGATAGCCCATTTATCGAGGAAGGCTATAGGCTATATCATCACGCTAAGACCAATAGGAGCGGAGCAGTAATGAAAAATGTGACGCAGACGAAGTTGCGCGGGTCAGCTAGTCTATACTATAATATTATAAAGAGGAAAGATTTGTTTGTTTGTTTGAAATGAATAGGCTCCGAAACTACTGGACCGATTTCAAAAAATCTTTCAGCAATGGATAGCTACATTATCAGCGAGTAACATAGGCTATATTTTATCCCCGTACTCCCACGGGAACGGGAACTACGCGGGTGCAACCGCGTGACGTCCACTAGTAATCTATAAAGGGGGCAAGTACTAGGCGGAACTGCGGGTATATTGAAACTCCAGGAATATCTGCAATCTGGACGTGAACTGCATTGGCCTAAATGGAAACCACCCAAACGGTTGCACACCCAGGTAGGCCGCTGAAAACACCACTTGAAGAAATGGACTTAGTAGGCGTTTCGGCCGCTGAGTTTCGTCCGATCCGGTCGAAACAGGAATTTCATTATTATTAATATTTCTGAGTGGTGTTTCGGCCGAATCCTTTTTAGAGGCAAAGTAACGTCAGAAACATAATTGAAAAATACCTATTTTACTTTGAGGCTACGGATAAATTATTAATCATCATTTCAGACAATATCCGTCCACTGCTGAACGTAGGCCTCCCCCAAAGAGCGCCAACCATCCCGGTCCTGAGCAGACAGCATCCATCCGCTGCCAGCCACCTACTTTAAATCATCGATCCATCGCACCGCAGGGCATCCCACACTACGTTTGCCCATACGCGGTCTCCACTCCAAAACATGTCTGCTCCATCGAACGTCTGTCCATCTGCAGACATGGCCGGCCCACTTCCATTTCAGCATGCTGATTCTACGCGCAATATCGATGACTTTAGTTCTCTGGCGAATGACTTCGTTGCGAATTCTATCCACCAGAGAAACCCCGAGCATTGCTCTCTTTATTGCACGCTGAGCAACCTTGAATTTGTGAACCAGGCCTATAGTGAGTGTCCACGTTTCGGCTCCGTAAGTCGTTACGGGTAGGACGCACTGGTTATAGACCCTGGTCTTAAGGGATTGTGGGATCGACGATTCAAAGATATCACGCAGCTTCCCGAATGCCACCCAGCCCAAGCGGATTGATCTGGTCATATGTGAGTGCGGTGCCCCTGCTCAAAACATGTGCTAAACGTTAGAATGCCGCACCAATACACATACACTTTGGGGAAAATACCGACGACGTCTATTTTTTATTTGTTTGGGAAATCATCAATTCGCCTTCCGCTCTGGAGGGAGCGGAAAGGAGTGCCAGACTGTTACAGACTAAAAGTCCTTCCGGTGAGATTCGACTTCGCCTCTCCACCTTTGCCTTGGTCTACCACGGTGTCACCTAGCATTGAATCACCCGCTGCTGATTTTGCACGCGTTGCAACATGCGCCGCCGCCGTCGCTGACTCGGCACCGGCCGAGGTAGTGACTCGTGTAGGTCTACGCTGATATATCGTCGCCACGCACAAACCTGTGTCGCAGACCAGGAAGGGGGATAAGAACAGTTGCTGTGAACCTGCTGATAGGGGTTCGAAACAGCTAGGGCCAGTTACAGGCAAGTGTGACAAGGATGTTTTTGTGAAGGTGGAGAGGAAGAAGCCTCCTAGTCGGAACCAGTGCGGGACCGCGCTGGTAGGACCCAATATGCTGCGTCCAGCAATACCTTCGACGCAACTCTGTGTACCGGCTACATCACACCATGAAGGTGGAGGAGATCGTGGAGTATGTTCGAGCAAAGACCAACTGGATCTTGAGGGTCGAGAAGTTGGATTCGCGGCACAACACGAATTTAAAGTCGTTCGTGGTGCGAGTACCGACTCATCATATTGAGACCTTCCTCAAGGAAGAGTTTTGGCCGAAGGGTGTCATGTATCGGCGATTTCGCGGAAGGCTACGCGACACCACGCAGCGCAACACGACGCCGTCACTTCGTGTACAATAGTTAATTTATATTTTTAAGGTTTTTATAAATATGTATGATAGTATGTAAGGTATATATTGTTATGGGTCTTTGTTACCTGAATTAAATGATATTATGTTTTCGAAAGAGTTTTTCTACTCGGGTTTGCTCCCGGTCAATTTTCCTTACTCCCGCCCTGAGACCCTCAGGGAAAAGGAGGTTCGGATCCCCTGCTAAGTGGTTACAAATACTGTGTCCCCCAGTACTTTGCTTAATATGGTAACTGTATGAATAGCTGCTTGTTTCTGTAGTATATGTATGTTTATGCCTGCATCTAATTTATCACAGTATCTATGTATGCTCTTAGCTACTATTCCTGTCGCTCCTATCACTACCGGTATGATTTCTGTAGGTGTGTTCCACAATCGTGTAATCTCTGTTTTGAGTAGGTGGTATTTGCTTATTTTTTCTATTTCCTTAGGTCCTATGTTATAATCTGATGGTATTGTTATGTCTATTAAATATGTTTTATTTTCTGTTTTATTTACGTAAATTATATCTGGTCTGTTGTGTGTTACTGTGACATCTGTCTGAACTGGAATCTCCCACATTAATTTTGCGGTCTCATTTTCTTTTATCTGTGGCTGAGTTAAAACTTCTTGCCACCAGAGGCTAGGGACTTCAAATTTGTGTTTCTTCGCTAGTGCCCAGAATATGTATTTTACAATATTGTTGTGCCGCTTGATGTAGTATGTGCCAGCTAGTTTTTCACACCCAGAGATGATGTGCTGTGTGGTCTCATCTTTCGTCAGACATAACCGGCACTTACCATCAACAGGCCTTTTTAAAATGTCTCTTTCGAACTGTCTAGTCATAATGGCTTGATCTTGTATAGCAAAAATTGAAGACTCTAATGAAGATGATACCGGTTGTTTTTTTAGCCAGTTGAATGAATATTTTCTATCTATGTTTGCTTTTTCTAGTACCGCTTTACAAAACTGCCCATGTAGCGGCTTGGCCCTCCATTTCTCTATCGCTTTTTGTGTAGTTGCTATTTTAATTTCTTTATCTGTGTAATTATTTCCTTGCTGTAACCCTATTTCTACTGCATTTGTTCTAGATTCTTTATGTATTGAGTGTTTATCTTTATCTCTATCATGTCTAACTATCACTTTAATAATTTCATCCTGTTCATTGTGTAAGTATTGTTTGTATTTTATTATTTGTGTTTTATGCAGAGTTTCTATGTTGGTTAGGCCTCTTCCACCTTCTTCTATTGGTAAGTATAACCTAATTATGTCTGCTTTTTGTTTTTGTGCTTTATTAATTGCTAAAATTTTCCTAGTTTTAACATCTATGTTCTTTAAATCACTGTTCTTGTAATTAATAACCCCAAACGAGTAGAGTAGAACCGGTACTGCATAAGTATTAATCGCTTTTATTTGATTCCTAGCATTTAATTGTGTTTTAGCTATTGATTTTATCCTACCAAAATATTCTTTTTTTAGTTGTTCTCTTATTCTGTTATGATCTATTTTGCCCGCCTCATTAATACCTAAATATTTATACGTCTGATCTTTTTTCAGGTGTTCAAATCTCAATCCGCTTAGTAATGTGTGCCCTTCTCCATGTTGCTCACTAACTCTACCGGCTGTAATGTGTAGAACATTACATTTGTCTAATCCGAATTGCATTCCTGTGTCTCGCGTAAATATTTCAGTACTATCGAGTAAAATTTTTAAACTATTTTTATTGTTTGCATAAACTTTTAAATCATCCATGTATATTAAGTGGTTGACTGATAAATTACTTTTGAGTTTATAGCCTTTTAATATGTATTTGTTTAGAATGGTTGAAATTGGGTTTATACCTAAACAAAACAGTAGCGGTGATAATGAATCTCCTTGAAATATTCCTCGGCAAATACCTATGGGATCAGTGGTTACTGAAGCGTTCGCGCCACGGGCCGTCATGATAACATTCCATGTAGGCATGACCATCTCTAGAAAGCCTATGATAGCACCCGAGCACTTGTACAACCTCAATACCTGAAGAAGCCATTCGTGTGAGATGCTATCAAATGCCTTCCGATAGTCTACCCATCCCATACTTAAGTTTTTCTGACACTGGTGTGCGTCTTCTAGTATGGCTTTGTTAATCATGAGGTGATCTTTGCAGCCCCTGGCGCGCCGCCTGCAGCCTCTTTGTTCTGGAGCAATAATGTCGTTACTTTCACAATGTTTGTACAGTTCGTTGGATAATACGGAGGTTAATAGTTTATACATAGTCGGCAAGCATGTTATTGGGCGCCAGTTTTGTGGTTCGCTAGTGTTTTCATTTTTGGGTATCAGAATTACTTGTCCTGTTGTAAACCAATTTTCTACTGGATCTGTTTTGTTTAAGATTCTATTAAAAAGTTTTGTTATATGTTCGTGGGTACTTGTGAGATATTTTAAATAATAATTTTGTATTTTATCTATTCCAGGTGTCTTCCAGTTATGGGTTTTTCTTAAGGCTTCTTTAACCATCTCTATATCTATTTCTTCAAACCTATGCTCTTGTATGCTATCCGCCTCTTTTTGGATCTCTGAGATCCATGTCGCGTCTTTGTTGTAGGACACAGGCCACGATAATATTGAAGACCAAAAATCTTGAATTGAATCTTTGGTTGGGATTTCTGTCGGTGCTTGTTGCTGATAACCACTAAGGGACCTGTAAAAAGAATGTTGATTTTCGCTAAATTTTTGGTTTTGTACTTTTCTGTTGTTGATATCGTCGTATCTTTTTATCCTACCAGCAAAAGCTTTAACTTTCTGATTTAATATTTCTACTGTGTTGTCGTGGTCTTGCTCGGTGAAAATGTTGTATTTGTGATATAGGTTGTCTCTTATTTGTATCATTCTTCTGGTATTAACTCCTCTTTTTATTTCTATAAGTCTCCCGAACTCTTTCCTTATCTGTTCTATTTTGTTCTTTATTCTCATTTTCCACGGCGGATCTTTTTTAGGTTTTACTGTGGAGGTTTGAGTGTATGGCTTTTGACCATTAGCTATAATAAGTGTTTTGGCTACCGAGTATATAATGTCATTCAGTTCGCGGAGACTATTATTAGTTATTAGTAAACTTTTTATGTAATTATTAATTTGATTAAAATGATTAATGAATTTTTTGTTAAACTTTGGTTTGGGTAATAATTTTCTATCTGTTATCGCTATTTCTTTGGTTTCTGCTAGAGTTTGTAGGAATTGAAGGATGATAGGGTCTTGACCATCGTCTACTTCTATATGTTGCGATACTGAATCTGCATCAACTATTGATTCTGGAATTATACTCGTGTCATATAATATTTGTGTATTAGGGGAGTTGGGATTTGAAATGATGTCAACTGTATTATCTAAGTTTGGTGTTTGATGGGAGTTTGTAAGTACCTCTACGGGCTCACTATTGTCTGGGTTTGCATTGGTGTTTGCCTGTTGTAAAGATCGTTCGGCTTTTAATTTAATTTCATCTAAAAGTTGAGTGGATATGACTTTACGGGTAATGATGCTACGTGCTTGATTTGAAAGGGTGTTTCCAGTGAATCTATTTGCTTTGGGGTTGTGTTGGTTTCTGTCTTTAAATAATTTTTCAAATCTTTTTATGTAACCTGGACCTTCTGCTTTTGCTCTATAGAAACAGAACATTAATTCGTGGAGCTCCTCTTGTGACCACTTTCGTCTGGCATCACTATTGTGTGAACTTGTCGTGGTCGCATCCGATGCACCGGCAGGACTCGTAGGACTATTTCTTTCCACGTCCCGCAAAGTATCATCGGCATCCCTGATAATTTCGGCTGTGATCTCTTCGGATTCCCCGACTCCCGCCCGCCTGTTCAGCGAAGAGCCACTGACGGTCCGCATGCTGTCACGTCCAGCGTCAGCTCCAGACGTGCCCCGGCGCTCGCCCCCGGGCAGCGGCATTAAACGTAAATTTTCATTATTATTCTCCATATTGTTTGGGGTTTGCCAGAGCCCCGTTGGTCACCTGTATGGAAACTTCGTTGCAGGTGTCCGCCTCTCACGTGAGCAAAGATGTTATACTCGGACGTAGGGTTGGCCTTCTGAGAGGGTAATGATATATTATTATTTTTATTATTATTTGATATATTATTATTTTTTAAGGTATGTCTTGAACAATCTCGGGACCCTGAGGTCCCAGGCCTTTGGTAGGCGTACGAGGAGCCGAAGCCAACTCGCAGAGGCCCCGTTAGACATTTCTAATGGAATGGGGCACCAACCGACGATTATCCCTATATGCACTGTCAAAGTATACCTAAGGACAATCCCCGGTAGGTGCAAAACTATTGCATTTATTATTTTTATTATAATTAGAAAATAATAAAAATAATTGAATGCGACCCAATTTTTTTTTTTTTTTTTATTTGCCGATAGTCTTCCAGCTGGGCAAAGGCCGGCCAAAGACATCTTTTCAGACACTCTTTTCTTGCGGCATTTCAAACTTGCAATAAATAAAAAACTCATATTATTCATAGAAAAGTTTTATTTTAAACATCTCTCTTTTCTTTACGCTTTAAAAAAAAATGTTGCCCCACACTAGAAATTTCCCCTGTTTCGTGGGTGCGTTTACAAACATAAATTCACATACATAAACACAGACCCGGAACAACTGTCTGTAGGCCATACAAACATTTGTTCCGTGCGGGAATCGAACCCCGCGACAGGTAGCGCAGCAGTCAATCGCTCAACCACTGCGCCAACCGTGTCGACAAAACAATCAATATATTCAGGAAAAGCACATAAGTACATAGAGCAAGGGTTATAATCATGTCCCATCTCTCTGCCATAAATATCCTTGATAAAAAACTTTACCAAAAAATATAACCGACTTCCAAACAAAACACTACAAAGAATAAAATAACCTTAATTACGGAAGTCGGTGTTTTTGGTTTTGTTTCTTTGTTTTTTTTTAACACCTACTAGTGACTAAAGACTAGCGTTTTGTTTGGAAGTCGGTTATGTTTTTTTGTAAAAAGTTTTATATTTTTCACTTTTAAGTGGTGATAGTTGGACGACGTCTTCGTCAACACAGAAATTGAAATAAGCAAAAATGCTCATAAAATAAAAACTACTGAACCAAACTGAATCAAATTGTTACAGGACCAAATGGCAAGTATACTGCATCGAACTAAAAAGAATCACAGAAATCGGATCAGAAACCTCAGAGTAATCGGTGTACATACATAAAAAAAACCCACCAAATTGAGAACCTCCTTTTTTGGAAGTCGGTTAAAAATGTCTGATGTAATCCAACTGGATTTCTTATTAAAATAATACTTTGGACAAACAAATACCAAAGATTACACAATATTTTTATAAAAGCACATACATGATATTTACTAATCTTGATAATCATGACTAATGTCACTTTAATTACTAAAGTTCTTATTTAAAATGTCTTATTGTCCCGCTGGATGTCTTCATCACAGATCTCTATAATAAATCTCCATGAGTGCCGTATACTTGAATCTATACTAATACTAGCTGACTTGGCAAATATTGTTTTGCAATACAAAAAAAAAAACTCTACCACCTATTCTCATACCTACCAAATATACACACAAATTTTCATGAAAATCGGTCGAGCCGTTTCGGAGAAACTCGGTAACAAACACCCTGACTGGTGAAACACTGGCACTGACACTGGTGAAACCGCGTGACGTCCACTAGTATTAGATATAACGCTGAAGAGTTTGTTTGTTTGTTTGCGTGCTAATCTTGGGAAATACTGGTCAGAAATGAAAAATTCTTTCAGTGTTAGCCCATTTATCGAGGAAGGCTATAGGCTATATATCATCACGATAAGACCAATAGGAGCGGAGCAGTAATGAAAAATGTGACGCAGACGAAGTTGCGCGGGTCAGCTAGTATCTAAAGCTACGCTAAACGAACCGAGCACGATACAAGTCAAAATCCGTGTAGTGTGCGTGTGTGTGTGTGAGCGTTTGGCTCGTGATCGACTGTGCTCCGTCTATTGTCGGTTTTTTGACGAACACAAAGGGATTTGCATGCGTTCGAAGAGAGTGATTGTTGTAGGCTCGTTGTACGTCCACACTTGACACCGCGAGTAGAGCGGCTCGGCTTGCGCTCAGCTAGTGCTCGGCGAGGAGGAAGGGAGGGATCCCTCCCTTCCTCCTCGCCTCGGTGTTAGTTTCTGATTTTAATTTTGGTTATTTTATGATTTTAATTTTATGATTTCTGGTTTGATAATTTCAATTTTATTTGATTTTTATTACTATTATAATCAAATTATAATTACTGTAGTTCATATTTTTTTCTGTCTGACATTGTTTTTGTAATATTATTATATTTTATGGCTATTGTGCAATGGGTTCGAATTGCCTGAATAAATAAATGAATTATTATTATTATAAGTCTTGTTCAGTGTACCCACAGTCAGTCACTACCATTTTGCCAAGTGGCTATCCTGATACTAGCAGAACTATTCTGATATTAGCAGTTTTTGCTGGTTTGATAAAAACAATGAAACATTAAAAAAAAAACATTGTTTCAAAATTATTTCTTATCTTATCTTCAATTTTTGGGCTTCTTGTCATCAAAAATAGTTGATGGCTTCAAATAATCCTCCGGTACTTTCAGTGGATTGTAGCTACGTTGCGAAGCCAAATGACGGATTATGGCCAGTTCATGATCTTCAGTTGGTCGCGGGAACATATTTATCTCCTTTTCCGACAAATCAACGTTGGTAATGATGTTTCTAAGAGCTGCGGTTTTGATGAACGCTTTGCTTGACAATGCAGTCTCAATGAGGCATTTGTGGAGAATGGCAGCGGTTCCCAAGTCTGCATTCAACGGTTTCCCCTCCATAGCGTTGGCAATTTGGCGGTAGACATTTCTGAAGTCTATGCCATCAGTGCATTCAGTTGAAGGGATCTTCTCTAAGTCAGCGATCATGCGTAATGCAGTTGGAGTCTCGGTGCGAAGCTCCTTATAAGTTAAGTTGTCTGTCAACAGTTTTCCCCAGTCAACCAATGGCGTATAAGGTTTTTTAGCACGCCTCGACTTTTGCGCTCTCTTGTCTGAGGTTTTATTGCGAAGTCGTGTGGCCCGCCTAATACAATAGTCAATGGCTGCTTTTATTTCTTCAAAGTTTCTAGTCAAAACATCTTCTTCAATCGACTTTATTTCCTCGGGTCCATGGAGTTTTAGTGATTTTATAAAACGGTATTTTTCCTTTTCAGTCCAATCCTGCATGGGATTGTCGTTTTGACTGTCCTGTGAGGGTTTGGAAAATAATGACGATGATGATTTCAGGCCTGATGATGATGCTGCTGCCATGTCAAAAGCTGAACTGTTTTATTTAACACTTTTTTAGTCGGCTTTTAACTTCTCCAAGCTGGCGTGCAAGTTAAGCAAGCACAAGCTTCCTCAAATTAATAACTATTACAATTACAGAACACTGATTAAACTAGCCGATCACAATAAATATAGTGAATTCGAATTGATAAATGTCAATGTCAAAGTGGCATTGACAGAAACGAGTCACTGTCATTTTCTCAAACTAATGTTACCAGTTCGGAACTTCTCTATTCATACAGGGCAAATACAGGGTCACGAAAATCATCTAAATGAAAATAAACGTATAGTGAAAACATTAGCTGTTTTAAGAAAAAAAACATAAATTTAAAAAGATTTTGTATTTACAGATATTTTGAGTTAAACCTGGATACGACAATGATGCAGTTTAATGTGATATTGACACCATATCGACACACATTAAATATTAGTGTTCATTTTTTGTGAAAGAAGACGCAAGATGTTTAATTTTTTGGGAAAAAATTCTTCTGCTAAGAAAAACTCTTGGAAAGGACAATATCAATTTTATACCCCATCGATTTCGGTATTGCCCTTTTGGTGGGGTAAATTGTGCATTAAAATGAAGATAAACCTTTTGGTACCCGGTTATTCCCAATCAATTCTGGTTTTTGCAGTGATAACTTCTTATGGGAGGGTAAACCGCTTCATAACGTAACGCGTTACGGCTTCAGTCTGTTGTTTCATGCGACACATTAGATATCGACTGATGTTTTTTTATCGGCATCGCATAAGTTATCACTTCTGTCAAGCGTCCGAGACGCATACTTTTTTTTTAACCATCTCCTTTATAATTTTTGTATGGCAACACACATATGAAGATGGCGGATCTTACATTTCTTTCAACGCATTTATTATAATCAAAGTGCTGACATTGATATTATTAGAAATGATTCGTAAATCTACGAAAATAATTTTAAAAAGTAATATTTTTATTTGGATTAGAGTTTTTAACTGTATCTATAGTAATTTAATTGCAATGACAACGCAGTCTACACTAAAAATCCCTTACTAAACGACTAACGACCTTATACTGACGACTGATATTATGCTCAAATTATTGCTAACATTTCCACATGGACAGCTTGCTTATTTTAAGGACGAAATAATAGTAAGGTAGGTACTTAATTTTATACTGCACCTAGGTATGATTGGACGTTTGGAGCTGAACCAATTTAGATGTAACTTGGCACAGGTGAAAAATTATACCTTTTATCCTGGTTGTAGGTACGTTCCCTTGGAATAATTTCCCAACTTTCAAATAAAAGCGGTTTTTAGGGTTCCGTACCTCAAAAGGAAAAAACGGAACCCATAAAGGATCACTTTGTTGTCCGTCCGTCTGTCTGTCAGTACCTTTTATTTTGGGAACGCGTGGAGGTATCGAGTTGAAATTAAAACCATATTCTCAGGTCTATAGTCCCTTGAAGCTGTGAAAAAATCAAACTTGTAAGTTAATATAAAAAGAGAATACGGCCATTTATGTCGCAAAAAACGTATATTTCGACACTCTCAAGGGAATCAAACCGTACCAACGTACATAATCAAACGTAACCGTACCGTATACACGGTATTTCCTGTTGACCTAGAACTATAAAATTTAGCAAGTAATATCGTCTTATACTACAAGTATAGGAAAAAGTTTGAAAACTATATATTTGTAATGGAATCATAAAAAATATATAGTCTTTATTTAAAGTAATACGTAGGTATGTACATACAAATTTGTACGGAACCCTCGGAGGGCGAGTCTGACTCGCACATGTCCGGTCCTTTTTTAGCTTTCGTCGTTTTAGATTTACGGCGCCTAAAATAAGGCCAAAACCGTTGTCTAGAGGACAAATTCCGACATGACATATTTTTTTTACGTTTGCATGTACTTAAGCCTGTAGCGTTATCAGGTAGATAAGGTTCGAGGTAGAGTATTGATCAGCGCTGTGTTTGCTTAACGCTTGTTATCTGAATGGTGATATCATGCTGGTACTACTTATCTGGCGTACGGCAGGGCAGGAACAGTAATACAAAAGTAGAAGTTGAGGGTACGTTTCCATCCGCGGTGACTCTTTGTAACAAATTCCACAACCTTGCCGGGATGTGTGAGATACCCGCCAATACTAAGTATTACCACGTGCAGTTCTGGTGAGATAGGTTTTAACTCTTACAGGAGACAAGGTTTTGTGAGCCTCGAGAAACATGAGCATGGAATCCGCTGTTCTTTTTCTGTTTAATTTCTTCGCAGGATCCAAGGCAGTTGGCAGTTGACAGTGGTTGAGCGCTTGACTGCTGTGCTGCGTATCGCGGGTTCGATTCCCGCACGGAACAAATATTTGTACACCCTACAGATAGTTGTTCCGGGTCTGGCTGTTTGTGTATGTGAGTTTGTATGTTTGTAAACGCACCCACGATACAGGAGTAACAGTGCCGGTTTTAGCACTACTGGCGCCCTGGGCGAGAATTTTACGGCGCCCCCTAACTGCAATTCAAACCTATACGAAAAAAAAGGCAACGGATATAATGAAATAACTTTTTATTAAAAGAAAAAAAATCTATCGGCGAACTCTTTAATTAGGTTATCAAAGTCGATCTTTTCAGCAATTTAGTTGCCGATTGACAAAGTTAAATACATTTATTTGAATAAGTATGCACACCAAACAACCAATGAAACTTTAGCCGTTTTTTTTACCGGTCGCCTAAAGTGGTAGCCTTATGAGAGACTTGAACATCAGTTTTCAGAGTTTCAAGAGACAATGTATTTAAACCGTCATCGGATGGCACTGATTTGATAACGGACTGCTTTTTCTTGCTTCCCAACGTGAAGCACTGAGGTTTTTCAAACACTGTCGCTGCCATATCGTATTATAAAGAATAACCGAATCTATGGACTACAACTAGACTTTCAGGATGGGTGAAGTAGTGAAGAAAATCCAGGTAAAAGGTAACACAACTTTGTTCTTTCACTCGACTTCTTCGTCCAACAGCTCGAGTCAGAATGTTCAACCGACCTTTTCCCAACTACCCGGTTTCCGATAATTTTCGCGGTAAAATAGAGTTCTGTGATTGGTTGACGATTTCATGACGTCAACCAATCACAGATGACCACGTGCTGGCTTCTGATTGGTTAACCAATCAGAAGCATCTAACATTCAATTGACAAACTAAAGTGTTGCCAGTGCAAAATACTCGAATCAAATAGTTACTGGCCTGGTAACTAGTCTTTTCGCGTTTAAAAATTAGTAAAATAAAAATGTAAATTAGCGAACCCTAACAGTATAACACGCCGTATTACAACTAGGCGCGCCGGAGTGAAAAATGCCGCTGGAATGTAATGCGGCTACCTCACGTCCAGCCGATTTCAATTCGGGTGAAATGAAGTACGCAGCATTGAATACGCACTTCACGTTCGTCAAAGCAACTTAGTAACGCGGAGCCCACATACAAACGGCTGCATCGTAGATACCCCGCCGTTTTGCTTTTGAACGGCGCCGTCTAATTAGCGATCTAAGTAAAATCCCGGCTTTAATTTAAACAGCTAGGCAGATGACTTGGTTTAATATCGTTTAATGAATTGCTTAGCCAAATAGCGGAACATAGGGCACAGGGAACTTAGGACACTCCGATACGATGCGGGTTAAGTTCAAATGGTATGACGGGAGCTAAAGTGAGCGAGCATCGAATATTTTTTTGCATCCCACCTCAGCTTAGGGCACTTTATGGACTGATGCAAAACAGCTCATTAATTGAAAGAGGTGAAAACACAAGAGCGAGCGAAGCGAGGTCGAAATTATTGCATTCCACTTCGGATAGTTTTTATTTTCTTTTGATCATTTAAACTTAAATAGAAGTAACTTTATGGACTGATGCAAGAAAGGTTATTAACTGAGAGAGGCTGTATACTCGCTAGCGACTGTAGTTAAAAAAATATATGAACATTTTAAAAAAACAAGTTTCTTATTTATTTTTTTAGTTGTTAACTAAAGTTTTACTTTCGACTTGCTTGCTTGTTAGTTAACAACTCAAACAAATAAATTAGAAACTTGTTTTTACAGTACAGTCGCTAGCGAGTGTAGATTGATAAAACTCATGGTAGACGTACAGAACACAAGAGCGAGCAAAACGAGCTCGAAAATTTATGCACCCTGGAAAGGCATTATTTTCTTTTGGTCATTCATACATAAACATAATCGTTTTGTTGAGTTATACAGAAAAGATCTAGAAGAAAGACAGTGCAGAATGTGAAATTTTTTACACCCTACCTCGGACGGGTTTTCATTACGTCACCCGTTTAGGGGTGACACCCGATCGTGACAAAAAGTCAACGAACGGTCGAGTTTCACCCCGAAATGCAGAAAACATCGAGAACTAAAGAAATTTTTGCACCTCATCTCGAAAGGGTTTCCAGTGTCTTTTGATCATAAATTGAAATCTTGTTGATTTATGCAGAAAAGCTCTGCCCTCTCGACGGGTGTCATTGCGTTAAAAAACCAGTCAACGAACGGTCGGATGTCACCTCTAAGCGGGTGTTAAACGGTGCGGACCCCCCCGGATGATCGCCTGCGGCGCCCCTCTATATCTGGCGCCCTGGGCCGTCGCCCAACCGCGCCCTACCCTAACGCTGCTACTGAGGAGTAATTCCTAGTGTGGGGCGTTATACTGAATAAAAATAATTATACTAAACAAACGAAAAAATCCCAATTTTCTTTCAACGGTATTTTTTATTTCGCGAAATCGAAAACGACTCCATTCAATTCGTAACTCTATGGTAAACTGTACACTTGTGCTCTGATTGGTCGCCATTTTATTTCAGTTCACAACTACTCTGAATGAATTCGAGAAATTCAACCTATCAAATTTTGATGCGTAAAAAAACATTCCCAATGTTCAGTTTCAGTTGACAATTTATCGAAAGTTTGCAATCTCTCAAGTTATTTTATAATCTTACGGAGTTTGCCATTTTCCGGTGACAGATACATTGAGTCTATTTCTTGTAAAACATAGAGTGGGACAAAGAAAAACTCTATATTTGGATTAAAATTAAAATCGGATCAAAATCTCCAGATCCGCAAGTGTAATGCGAATCTGGAGCACGGGCGAATGAAAATTCCAAACGAACATGTTACACGGTGTAGCTACGTAACATGCTCGCTGCGAATGGTAGGTACATTACGGCCTGTAACACCGGTCAGTACCCACCTGTCATGAACTGGGAACAAATTCAGATTCTGGGTTGCTACTGAGAAACAGCGGCGGCTTTTACCTCTGTGAGGCCCCGGGCGACAGACGTTTGCGAGGCCCTTGTTCTTTTTGTAATTTAGATGAATCGAAAGTAAGTATTTGTAATTAGGTTTCCTTTGCTTGGGCATGGCTTAAAATATATGTAAGGTTTCAGTTGTAAGGTTTTTGAACTCAGGCGCGCGAGGCCCCTGCAAGAGCGAGGCCTCGGGTGGTTGCCCTGTTCACCACCCCCTAAGACCGCCACTGCTGAGAAATTCTAGTAAAAAACTCAGTATCACTTTTCGCAACTAGGAATTCAACCCAGGACAGGAACAATACGAGGAAAACCTACGCAACCGTGCTCCATCGTCGATCACATCATCGTATGCCTTCAGGTGAGATTGTGGGAAAACTTCTGCCTATCTGTACGGGACAGTCGATTGTTTGTTCGCGATTTCAGTGTTATAGTTCTACCGGGACCGCTGTACCGCGCCTTTGGTATGTGCGCGGTGAGACGGGGGGGGGGGGGGGCGGTTAGTGCAGGCCAATTATTATTGCTCTGTCAGTTCACCGTCAACACGAGCGGCAGCAGCTAGTGTTTTGTTCCCCGCCTCACCTCACCTTCCTAAGGCGCGGTACAGCGGTCCCGGTTGGGCTATAGTCCCATAGTACTAGTTGTCCATAATGATGAGTACAACGAGGTAATACGTGTATTCTGTTACACGCTGTAGGTTTATATAAAATTCTTTTCCTTTAGGCTTGTGGCCTCGCCTTTATGTCAATGTTCTACAGCCGACTATGAATACGAACAATCCGCACACCACATCTTATGGGAGTGTATTCTTTGGCAAACTGAACGCAATATTATGTTAGATAGTATTCAGGTTACATCTGGAGTAGTTTACTACACGGACCTTGTAGAAACCAGAACAAATTTCCGTGCTTTCAGGCGATTTTGCCATACCTATTACTGGAATCAAAAGTAGCTAACAATTTAGGACCCATTAGTTTTTAATTAATATATAATCCGTGGTGCTTGACAACTGGGCTTAACCCAGTAGTATATGTCCCTTGGTGCCTATTGGCCTAGCTCTATTCTGTCTCCTGCTTGAAAAGGAGGGAAGTGGAAATTATACATATATTTATTTTCCTACTCCTCCGCTGTACTTTTCTGATTAAATTCGTTGCAGGATCCAAGACAGTTAAATCGTTTCTCCGGGACTCGTCGGGCTTCATTGGCTCTGCGTTTTTCTGGTGGTCGCCACTGTTGATTCTGGCTTTCAGGAGTTGCAGTGGTTGGGAATGTGTGGCGGGCTTGTCCCAAAAAAAAAAAAAAATCTTCCGTTACAAGTTTACCGGTGTACCAGCCGGAACTACTGGTCGTAGAAAGCTGCATGGCCTAGGAGAATGCTAAGAGAGAATTTCCTGAAATTCCTACGGGAACCGGAAAAATTGGGATATGGGGGGACGTATGAAGACGCGTACAAAATACATTTAGTACTTCTGTATTTTCCTGCTATATGTCATCGGATATATTATTTACTTCGAACCAACTATATCCTATGGCACACATTCAACATGCGCGATTTTAAACGTTATTCCCTTGTCGTTAAGATCATGAGAGTTATCAATACAGTCTACTACCTAACTACTTCCAATATTTTCTCGGAAGATTATTCAATTTTCTTTGACTTTTCCTTATTCAAAGAAACATCTATTGCTATTGTTTGATTCACTTATTTTCAGTTTTCAGTTCCGGTTTTATAACGGTAACATCTATGTTAGTCACAAATCTTATATTGGTTGTAGTGGCGGATTTTTCGTTCTTGAATCCGGCTCGAAGGACCAGACTGTAGTCACGGATTCTTCGTTCTTGAATCCGGCTCGAAGAACTAGACTGTAGTGGACTGTATGGGGTTTCTTGATGATGCGAATGAAACACTTGCTGGTTGGGTTTCTTCGAGTTTATTCCTGGTGTTGCTTTTGGGAGCTGGGACACAGTCGGCCTCCAGCTCTCCCAAGAGGCAAGGTTGAAAGAGAGAATTTTTGCACTTTCAGCAGAAAATGACTGTTAAAATCTTTCTCATACTCTCTAAATTCTTTTTGTACAACCTTTCAAGACCAAGGTATCTTTTTTTATAGGAAATTATCAAATGCCTCCTCCTGCTCTGGGCGTGAAGAATTGTCGAACTTTTACTGACTAAAACCTATCCATCCGTGTTCCTCTAAATGCCATTAGCGTCTCAGGCAGCGATAGCTCTTTCGAAAATTTTCGCAACCCTGGCAGGCACTGACCTTAGCGGGTCCCGTCAATTATGCTGACACGCGTTTTGAAGCGCGCGTGGAATATAAAGTGTTATCGCCCCGGGTCTGGACCTTATTGGACGGCGAGCCACCCATCGCTCGACGTACGGAATCCCGTACCTACGCCCGTCAAGAATCGCCTGCGATCCCGGCGTTCAGGGCGTCTCCTGCGGCGGCTGGGGCGTGAAGATGTCTCTTCCTAATGCGTCCCAGGTCCCGCCTCCTCCTTCGCTTAATTTACTCTTCAAAGAAAGGAGTTATCGCCACGATTGTAGCGTGCCCATACCTAAGTATCTTACGTACATATGCTTATCAAATTTCATTAAAATCAGTTCATTCATTTTCAATATTATGGACTTGATAGTTTGTATGAAACACGATGAGGAGCAAACGCGTAAATTGAAAATCGTGTAGTAAAATGCTGACTGATTGCTAGAGAGTTAAAGGCCTAATTTAAAAAAAAAAAACCAATATGATAACGCTACGATACGCTGTTGCGGAATTGTTCGACAGAGTCACCGCGGCCCTGGAACGCAAAAGGGTTATTGAAGGAACACGGATGGTTAGTCAGTAAGTCTGGCACTCCCTCCCGCTCCACCCAGAGCCGGAGAAGTGATTTAACGATTTTTCATAAAAAAAGAACATGCGGCGCAGTCTTTAGGGACTGCCGATAGAAGTGAAAACAAAGTAACTTGTGAATTGCATCGAGCTCATGGAAAGCGTTCGGTGACGATGACGCGAGTTCCATGATTTTTGTTCACCCAAAAAGTGCTCACCGCGCCTAAAGTTTTCCCTTCAAAAAAGTACCTTTGTGAAGTAATACTATCACTCCGGAGGACAGGAAATAATAGGAAACGCCTGGGTGCAGTATGTGACACATCGCTTATTTATTTATTTACTTTTCATCGCAACTTGACTCACAAAATTACTCATGAAAGTGATTGATCCATTCAGCCCTGTTATGAATGAAAATTTCGAAGAACTTTGCTGATGAGCAAACCGGCCAACGACACTGCCAGGATGGAAACCGGTTTATTTTAGGTACGCCATATTAAGGGTATTTTTGTTATTATGCCTATATTGTGCCGCTATTGGGATTAGGCTGCAAAGGCCATACCAAACCTCTCCAGGTATTCTTTTGTCGAGTCACCTCGTACCAATCCCAATTTATTATTTACATTTCGTATATTTAGGTCGGGTTGTACTGGTGGCTTCTTAATCAGGAAATCTATACTAATATCTACACTAATATTATAATGAGGTAAAGTTTGTGAGTTTGTGAGGTCGTAGGGGTTAATTTCTCAATAGAAAGTCACGTTATTTGTGAGTGTCATAGGCAAATATTAACCCGAAAAATACCGCTCAATAAAGTGGGCACGGGTCAACTAGTTACTAAATCTCAAATTGTTTATTGCTATACTAATAAAAGGGGTGATACTAGACTAGCTTCTGCCAGCAGCTTCGCGCGCGTGTAACTCGAAATATGTCCGAAGAATGTTGCTCCTTTTGGGTAAGCTCGCTCCATCGTAGACTTAGTCTCTGTCGTCTCTGACCTAGACTAGAGCCAAGAGCAAACCCATCACAAATAAAAAAAAAGGAACATCCTCTCGGGATAAAATATCTTAAATCCTATTCCTTCCAGATCATAGTCTACCAAGTTTTATCCAAAGTTGTCGAAATATTACTACGTGAAGAGGTAACAGCAGAGGAACAGAGTTCCTTTCATCATCATCATATCAGGCGGAAGACGTCCGCTGCTGGATATAGGTAGGCCTCCCAGCGCATGTCGCCACATCCACCGGACCTGTGCGTCTCGCATCTATCCGCTACCCGCGACCCTCACCAGGTCATCAGTCCACCTTGTGGGAGGCCTTCCAACGTTGCGTCTTCCAATATTAGTATCGAGTATGGATAGGTATATAAACACATAAGTACATAATATAAGTATGGATTATTTTATAGTACTAGTTCAGCGATTGAGATCATTCTTTGTTGTAAACGCAGTTTTCATACTCGGTAGATAATAATGACTGTCCTTCGGTCAAGTAGGTATAATTATTGTAACAATGAATCAAATTAAGATAGCTGGCAACTATTTAAAACTAAAAATAAAAAATAATACAATACAACAGGATTTTAAATTCATTAAATGTCGTAACATTACGAAATCCAACAGTATTTCAATGAGTAATCCAATGTCTCCCTCATGTCAGTCGAACCATACTCTGGTAAGGGATATTTAAGTACAGGCTAAAAATATCCACGCATATTTAATCTTATCCTTCAAAAACTTCAGTGCTAAGTGCAAATAATCTCATAAAATTAATATAAAAAAATCCCAAGGCCAGAGGGCCTAACACACATCCCTGCGGGACACCGCTCACCGCACCACGAAAACTCGCTCGACGCATCGTTATCAGACTATCAGCTATTATATCACCCACCTTTACGTTGAATTTCGAAATGTAGATAAGATATACCCAGCTTTATACTACACATACATTTTAAATAAGATTAGCCATTGAGCGCAACGGTGTCGCACGCTACAGTAAAGTCAACGGCAGCAGGACTTTAAAAATTCACGTAGGATTTATTCCTACAGTGTTTGTGCAGTGCAAAAATGGGTTTCAAGGAATTTTTCCTAGTTGCATGTGTGGTGGGAGCGGTGTCAGCGCAAACCAGTTGTGAGTATTATTATGTAACTTTTTTTGAAGGTATTAAATTCAGTGCAGATAAGGCTATGAAAAATGGCGGCCAATAGGATATCGATTCTCGGATTTGTTCGATTGATTTTATTGATAGCGTTTAAATTATTGGTCTTTTCCGACGATCTGAATTTTGTAGATGATGTTAAAAGTATCCTTGGCGTTTGGTATGTAAAAAGGGTAAGGCAGTGCAGTATTATCACTAGGGCACAGCTAGCCGGTGATAATATCGACTTCTAAATGATAAGGGGCGATCTTATCACTAGGTAACGGATGCAAATCTCGGGCAGTTACTTATCTACATAAATTTTCGTTTCGAGCACCCTTTTATTGATAAGCGAATTATTATTATGAATTAATTTGTATGTAGTTTGGGTTTGGGTTCCCATGTGTTATGGAAAACATGTTATGTTCCGTGTGGTCGTGGAAAATGATTGCACCACGCCCTTTGTCCGCTTAGGTGTATGTAATATATGACTCATCAAATGGATGGGCAGTATTGTTCACCAGACAATAAAGTCATCGAAGACATTATTCGTCGTTTATCGTTCGTCAAATCATTGATCTACTCATGTTTTGAGTTGAGCAACAAGAGCTCCTAAAAATGCTTTCACTGATTGGACAGGTCCACCAAATCTATGTTCTATCTTCGGAAGACCATCTCAAACAGTAAACCGCATGGTCACACGCCGCAGGTCGATTATAAAATAAATCGTTCTGGTGATGGGTCTTGGGGACTTTCTTAGGTACTTGCTGTAATATGATTAAGACGATATCTGGATTTCAAAAAAAGGGCTGCAACTTTTAATTTTAACAGTAGATTATGCAACGAGGGGATAAAGCAGTGTCTTATATCACGGGCGTTATACTGAATTGAGACCTCAATGAAGAATACAGGAATTAAGAGTTTAACTCACGAGCGAAGTGAGGGAGTTAATACAAGAATCCTAAATGCAGTGAGGGATTCAAGCTAGCCCAAGGCAAAGACACCTTTATCCCCGAGGAGGATACTCTACTTTTCACACCTACTGCGAGAAAATTGTTCGCAAGTCATGAAGAGAGATAGGTTCCCGTCGGTTTCAGAGATCCAAATACAAATCACATTATTGACCTCCGGGCAATAATATTGTACAGAATTTCATTATGACCCGCCGGGCAATAATGACTAACTTTAAGTTGAGTTTGCGTGACATAATATGTGACGTTTTCGTGCAGGTGCTGTGAAAATAAACTTTTCCTCAGAATTCACGCATCGTTTGAAAGGGAACGGTTGTCGATAACCTCTTATTAGTTTATAGCGAAATTGCAGTCTGCTTCTGTCTGTTTCCCCAGTTACGTTCGCGGTACGCCTTATGCTGCCTCACACGCATGGCAAACAGTGGCAAACAGCGAACACCAAACAACAAACACGAACGTGTGGTTTGCTGTTTGCGTATGTGTTTGGCAGTGATCGGCATCGGTGTCGGTTTTTGTGCACAAATCAAAGGGTGTTCGACAAACATGTTTGCGATGTATCCACACGCTTGTTTAGTTCTATTCTGACGTCATAAGAAAAAAGACTTATCTACATTAAACCAATTAGCCGATTTCTGACTTTTATAAATTAAATAAGGTCGGAAATCGATTACTTTGTTTTGTATACATACGTCATTTTTTTTTACTGCGGGAGTACTATTAACCCGAAAGTAATCCGGAATATACTAGCACGTTCGCCAAGCATGTGGATGCCGTGTTTGTGGTCGGTGTTCGGGACGTGTTCGGTGTTTGTCCTGTTTGTGGTAAACACCAAGCATGTGGAGGCAGCATTACAAGGCGCCGACCCCACTGCACGCGGTCTATCGGTCAGAGTTTCGAGTTCTGTGTTCCGCGTCCACTGTAATCTATGCGGAGGCTACGGTGGCTAAGTATTTAACACACACAAAAGCTGTTAGACCGCGACGGTCATAGTGGACGCACTGTCTGTCGCAGTTCTATTTTTTGCAAAGGAAGGTCAAAATGTCCGACGAGATCGAAATGTTTATTTAATAATAATAACAATTTATTTATTTATTCAGGTAATTTGAACTCTTTGCACAATAGCCATTAGTGAGGGAAGAACGGAACGCGCGCAGTGGGGTAGCCGCCTAAACCACGCAACTGATTCTAATACGGTTTTCACTAATAAAAAGAGCGGTAAACAAGATAAGTTTGTGTACATAGTTTGCGGCCGTGTGAAGCCGTTCGGATCGCTAGTTTCTTTAATAAAGGTGAAGAAGTTTTTCTTCGCTTTTTAAGGAGAATTGAGCAAGTTCAACAATAAATCCAATCAAAATCTCGTGTGTGGTGTTTGTTATCGAACTCCTCCGAAACGGCTCGACCGATTTTCATGAAATTTGTGTGTATATTCGGTAGGTACGAGAATAGGTGGTAGGCTATTTTTTTTGTTTGCCGAGTCAGCTAGTAATATATAATATCTGTTTAATATTAAAAACATAACACAATATTAAGAACATTACATTGTTTTTTATCATCATCTTATATCAAAATCCGAAGATTTCGGCCTAATTTTTAACCAACAAAGAAAAGAAGAAGGTTCTGTATTCACCAAAAACAGACAAACAGTCAGCTAGTTTAAAAACCTTCTTCTTCTCTTCGTGTGAGCAGTAAGGTCTAACGACCCCACACACCCTAGTGTCAGAGTCTCTAAACCGCCTCAAAGGCCTCTCACATGGTTTATTTGACGACCGCCATTTGGCGGCCAAGACCACCGGCTTATACTTGCCTTCCGAAGCACGGAATCATCTTTTTATCAGACAATCAGGTGATTCAAGCCTGCAAACTGGAAACATCTTTACAAAGTATGCTTCCCGTGGGAATCGAACCCACGACCACCGGGTCACAAGGCAAACGCCTAAACCTCTCGAACACGGAGGCAGTTAAAGGTAAAAAACCTATAAAGCAGTAATGTAACCGTTATTGCACTAAAAAATAGATTAAAATCAGACATTAAATATGATTCAGTACTTATAGTAAAAGTTAAGTGATATCATTTCCTCATTGATAACAAGGTTTTTCTCAAGTGTCAGACATTTGAAGTGGTTATTCAATGACTCCTGAAAACAATAGCGAGGGACGTACTAGTATTTAAATGGGAAAGGTAACGTCATTCCGTGTCCTCGAAACATAAGTATATGATTGAAGTATTCAATTCTGGGGGGCTACTCTCTAAACCCGAAGTCCGTAGTTTCGGGCTTAGTTGCGGGCATATTCTACTCCGTATCACCTAACCACTGAGAACTAATGATAACACGATTTGACAGTTACTGTTAAATCGTGTTGTCATTCATTCTTAGTTCGGGTTCGGGACTAATCGTAAGTCTGTAGGTCCGTAGTTTCGGGCTTAGTTGCGGGCATATTCTACTCCGTATCACCTAACCACTGAGAATTATGATAACATGATTTGACAGTTACTGTGAAATCGTGTTGTCATTCATTCTTAGTTCGGGTTCGGGACTAATCGTAAGTCTGTAGTGTGATACGGAGTAGAATACGCCCGCCCGCAACCCGCAACTAAGCCCGAAACTACGGACTTCGGGCTTAGAGAGTAACCCCCCTGGATCGCCTAACTGAAGTGGCAGTGGGCAGGGCACATTGCTCTGGAGGTCTGCCCTGCTTGGGCGGAGCACCACCGTGTCCTCGTCGAGGCGATCGGCGACGTTGACCTCTCGCGTCCGGCTCTGGGGGGCTACTCTCTAACGAAATCCGTAGTTTCGGGCTTAGTTTCGGGCGGGCATTTTCTACTTCGTATCACCTAACCACTGAGAACTAATGATAACACGATTTGACAGTTACTGTGAAATCGTGTTGTCATTCATTCTCAGTTTGGGTTCGGGACTAATCGTAAGTCTGTAGGTGATACGGAGTAGAATACGCCCGCCCGCAACTAAACGCGAAACTACGGATTTCGTTAGAGAGTAGCCCCCCTGGTTCAATCCAATGGTCCGGAGCGAGGAGGCATGGGAAGCGATCACCTCCTTCTGCGAAGCAATAATGCTAGCGAAGGTACGACCGCGGTCATTTCCCATCCTTAAAAAAACCGGATAAGTGCGAGTAGGACTCGCCCACCGAGGGTTCCGTACAAAATAGGTACATATGACACTATAAATAAAGACTATATTTTTTTTATAATTTAATTACAAATATGTAGTTTTCAGACTTTTTCCTATACTTGTAGTATACGATGGTGTTACTTGCCAAATTTCATAGTTCTAGGTCAACGGAAAATACCCTATACATTTTGATTGCCTTGAGAGTGTCGAAATATACGTTTTTTGCGGCATAAACGGCCGTATCTTTTTTTAACGTTAACTTAGAAGTTTGAATATAATAGCTTCAAGGGACTGTAGACCTAAGTATAAGGTTTTAATTTCTCGATACCTCCATGCGTTCCCGGGATAAATGGTTTTGACAGACAGACGGACGGACAACAAAGTGATCCTATAGGGGATCCATTTTTTCTTTTTGAGGTACGGAACCCTAAAAAAAGGCACATTGCTCGTAGAATGATGGATGAAGCCGAAGTCACAAAAACTATAACTGGTTTGTTCACAATGTGTTGAAAAATGAAGACCGCTAAAACATCTAGAGGGCATTTTAAAAATAAACAATCTCTTGTAAATAATTACTTAAAACATGTAAATAAATATTTGGGTACTCTCACATGATTCATTTTAAGAGTATAAGCTCAATAAACAAGATAGGTAGATACGTATTAAAATAAAACTTCATGACATTCTAGAAAGACTAGCTTTTTCCCGCGTTCTCGTACGCGCATATCCCGTTCCCGCAGGAATTTTGGGATATCCTCTTAGTGCTCCCCTACACTCCCCAAGGAAGCTACATGCCGAATTTCAGCTTTCTACAACCAGCAGTTTCGGGTATGCGTCAGCACTAGCGTAGCGTGCGTGCGTAGTCACAACATCACGCAGTAACGGAAGAGTTTTAAATATATTGACGTTTAAGAAAAATGCAAATGTCATCATCATCTGCTTAGCCTTTTCCCAACTATATCGGGGTCGGCTTCTTGGATGTAGCCACATCCGGTTAGATTGGAAGCCGACCCCTACGGTATTCAGCTGAATACCAGTATTTTACATGGAGCGACTGCCTATCTGACTTACACAACGCGATGCTCTAGAAGATGCGTTAGAAGGCTTCCCACAAGGTGGAGTGATGACCTAGTGAGGGTCGCGGGTTGCCGATGGATGCGAGACGTGCAGGACCGGTCGTTGTGGCGACACGCGCGGGGAGGCCTCCCACAAGGTGCACCGATGACCTGGTGAGGTTCGTGGGTAGCCGATGAATGCGAGACACACAGGACCGGTTGTTGTGGCGACACGCGCGCGTACGCCTATTTCTAGCAGTGGACGTCTTTCCGGCTGATGATGATGACATAAAATTAAAGTGACTAACGAAAAGGAACAGACAGCTGCTTTCATACTTTTTATTGCCAAAGAGTAATATTATGACAAAAGAAAGATTCTCACAATAACATACGTGATACAGAATGTGTAAAAGTCGAGAGTGTGTGTGTCGATGTGCTATGCAGCACGTAACTTTTTTATTCATCCTCTGCTCGTACTCCGCGAGTCTAAAATGGCCACTTAGTAGAATCATATTACATATTAATCATACAACAATCTGTCTTTAATTGAGCTAAAGCGTTAGGTTCAAGGTTGATTGGGAAGACAGTGACGGGTAGCGTGCGTGATGTGCTTTCTGATTCTGCTAAAGTGGCCTTCTTAGACCCGCTGAACTCTGAATAAAAAAAACTGGCCAAGTGCGAGTCGGACTCGCGTGCAAAGGGTTTCGAACGAATTTAATTTTTTTAACATGTTATTTTAATACTACAGACTTCTTGTAGGTTTTCCTGTAATCTTTAGGTAAAGATCTATTATCTCCACTTTTTTCAATTTTTTTTTTATTTTATTCTCACGAGTTTCGGAGATAAGGGGGTCATTTTTCATCTAATTTCTTGAATAACTTCAAAACCATTTATTTTAAAATTATGAAAAAAATATAATTCACACGATATTGTTCAAAAAACATTTTTTTAATTTTCTAGTTGACCCCCATACTAAAAATTTAGTGATTTACGTAACGCGTCCGTGTTTGGGTCTCAAAAGTCCATATGTGTACCAAATTTCAACTAAATCGGTCCAGTGGATCTGGAGAAAACTGGATGTGACAGATGGACAGACAGACACCCGAATAATCCTATAAGGGTTCCGTTTTTTGTTCGGAACCCTAAAAATGCTACCACACAGACATTTCTCTGTACAGACTTTGCTGCACAGACAAAATTCTATAGAACTTTATGGAAGTCTGTATTGTGTGGACCCACTTCTTCTTCTTTTCGAGTCGATAGCTAACTCAATAATAGTATTTCGTACCCAAAGGGTAACCAACGGAACCCTCTTACGAAGCCTCCGCTGTCCGTCCGTCCGTCCGTCTGTCTGTCAGCGGGCTGTATCTCAAAAACCGTAATAGGTAGACAGTTGAAATTTTCACAGACTGTGTATTTGTATTGCCGCTATAACAACAAATAATAAAAATTAAGGTTTAAGGTACGGAACCCTTCTTCGCTTGCGAGTTAGACTCGCACTTGGCCGGTTTTACTATATTATTTGGGTTCAATAGGTAGATACGTTGCTTGCAACTTCGGTGGCATTCATTAAATCCCCTAAAGTACAGGTGTATGGTCACTTTGGACACTCCAATGTGTGGTTCATGTTCTGCAGGGGCACCGCACTCACATTGGGTATTCAACGAGTCTATGTGGACGCACTATAAGGCTTTAATCCTTAGATACCAATCACATGCAATCGGCAATCAACCTAGTTACCAGTGTTGCTGACACGCGGATTACCTTTTATCTAAATGTAATAAATTCGTATCAAGGTCGTAATGTGGAGTTAGACATACTGCAATGCTTGTCCCCCATCTTCTATACTATAATATATAAAGCTGAAGAGTTTGTTTGCTTGAACGCGCTAATCTCAGGAACTACTGTAGTGCTATTCTCTAACAACATTTTCGTATCTCGACAGTAGAATTCGAAGCGAGTTTCAAATGAAGACCTTTATGTTGTGTGCAATAAAGCTCACTTTGTGAGTTTTATCACTCAGGTGAAGCTCGATATCGAAATAGTTTCTTACAGAATAGACTAGCTGGTCCGATTTGAAAAAATCTTTAATTGTTAGATGGCCCATTTGTCGAGGAAGGCTATAGGCTATATATCATCACGCTAAGACCAATAGGAGTGGAGCAGACGAAGTTGCGCGGGTCAACTAGTAAGTCATATAATGCACTAGCTGACCCGCGCAACTTCGTCTGCGTCAAAATTTTCATTACTGCTCGGCTCCTATTGGTCTTAGCGTGATGATATATAGCCTAAAGCCTTCCTCGATAAATGGGCTATCTAAAACTGAAAGAATCTTTCAAATCGGACCAGTAGTTCCTGAGATTAGCGCGTTCAAGCAAACAAACAAACTCTTCAGCTTTATATATTAGTATAGATACCTGGATGACCGAGCTTTGTTCGAGTTTTTTTACGACGTTTTCTAAATGAAACCTAGCTAGATCGATTTATCGCTTCCGAAACCCCCTGCATACTAAACTTCATGAAAATCGTTGGAGCCGTATCCGAAATTCAGATTATACACAACCTGTAACAGAATAAACGCAATACCCCTTAAAGGGTCATTGTAATTATCATTATGAACAACTTTTACTATAGGACCAATCCCGAAATCACGAAAAAAAAAATCAGCTGTTCGGTACATTTTGTCGATTTATACGCACATAAATGTATGGGAAGGTCGATTTTTTTTCGCGATTTCAGTGTTGTTCCAATAGTGAAAGTTGTTCATAACGATGAGTACAATGACCCCTTAAGGGGTATTGCGTTTATTCTGTTACAGGTGCTGTGCAGTTGCAATTTTCACAGATTGTGTATTTCTACTTATTGCCGCTTAAACAACAAATAATAAAAACTGGCCAAGTGCGAGTCGGGCTCGCGTGCAAAGGGTTCCGATCGAATTTAATTTTTTTAACATGTTATTTTAACAATACCGACTTCTTATAGGTGTTCCTGTAATCTTTAGGTAAAGACCTATTATCTCTATTTTTTTCAAAATTTTTGGTTCAGTAGTTTCGGAGATAAGGGGAATGGTCATTTTTCGTCTAATTTCTTGAATAACTTCAAAACCGTTTATTTTAAAATTATGAAAAAAATATAATTAAAACCCTTACAGTAAGCCCTTTGATTTGATATGTCACACGATATTGTTCAAAAAACTAATTTTTTTAATTTTCTAGTTTTACCCCCAAAAGTGACCCGCATACTAAAAATTTAATAATTTACGTAACGCGTCCGTGTTTGGGTCATAGAAGTCCATGTGTACCAAATTTCAACAGAATCGGTCCAGTAGATCCGGAGAAAACTGGCTGTGACAGACGGACCGACAGACAGACACACGAGTGATCCTATAAGGGTTCCTTTTTTTTTCGGAACCCTAAAAATTAAAAAGGTTATAAGCTTTATGGCACGGAACCCTTCGTGTGCAACTCGAACTTGGCGGTTTTTTTATAACCAAAATTCAAAATCTTAATAGCATATATCTACTGGGATTTGAAGGTCTATAAGGTATTCGCACCATGCAAAATACAAGTATTCAGCTACATCCGATTATACTGGTAGTCGGTATATATGCAACGATTAGTACCTAAGCATATTTAAGCCTAAATATAACGTTCTTAGTAGCAAACACATAGAGTTATCACTTTATCGTCGCGTGACTTAGAACATTTCATATTATTGTAGATATGAGATAAGCTGTGGGCGCGCCGATGAGTAAGAGACCATACATTTTCCAAGCTTGATTTCTTACTTGAATACTCGTTCATGCTCATAGCATAGGTTCTCAATAAACCTGCCAGGGTGGAAGACGTAGTCGAAGTGCTACCTAGGGTTCCGTACAAATTTGTAGTTACATATTTATTAACAACACGTTCCAGGTGCAGTGGCGTGCGGTAGGTGCAAGCCAGCATAGACCAGCGTATGTAATAACTGGTTAAAAAGATAATACCATATAACTCATCACTATCGCGCCGACCCACTGCACCGTGCTGTTTCTGTACTGAATTCTGTGCTATAGTGATATTGAATTGCTACGTGTTTATTTCTTACTAGCTGACCCGCGCAACTTCGTCTGTGTCACCATTTTCATTACTGATCCGCTCCTATTGGACTTAGCGTGATGATATATAGCCTATAGCCTTCCTCGATAAATGGGCTATCTAACACTGAAAGAATTTTTCAAATCGGAACAGTAGTTCCTGAGATTAGCGCGTTCAAGCAAACAAACTCTTCAGCTTTATATATTAGTATAGATATCATTAATAACATCGAAATATAACATAATGAAAATAACTAAAACAGCTGACAAGATCACTTTTTTCAACCTATTAGTATTTTGTAACGTAAATGATATAAGAGCCTAGAGAGACTAAAATGGCACCGTGTATAGACTAGGGAGTTCTGCTGGCTTGCACCTACCGCACGCCACTGTCCAGGTGTTGATGGGGCTGACGCGTTTTTGTAGCGCGTCCCGGCATGTTCGCCGACGCGAACGTCGATAGTTTTTCGGCCATTATGCGCAAGAGATGCGCATCTCTGTTGCGCCGTGTTCGCGCCAGCCCCAACATCATCCTTAGAACGTTGATTGAAAGGTGGGACTCTCCGATCTTGGGGCGGTGGATACGACTGCACGCAGTCAAGTAGACATTCCCCAGGATCGGCGGGCCTCATGCATGTTACAATAAATAGCTGTATTAAATACTACTAACACTAGTTTATAAGTTTACATTGTTACTAACAAATTATGGAAGAGATTCTGAAAATAAATGTTTATTATTATTACTTTAAATTAAGAGTAATTTTTATTATGATTTAATTACAAATGTATAGTTTTCAGACTTTTTCCTATACTTGTAGTATAAGACGGTATTAATTGCCAAACATAGTTCTAGGTCAACGGGAAACACCCTAGACATTTTGACTCCCTTGAGAGTGTCGAAATATACCTACGTTTTTTGCGGCATAAACGGTCGTATCTTTTTTTTACGTTAACTTAGAAGTTAGATCACAGCTTCAAGGGACTGGTAGACCTAAGTGTATGATTTTATTAATGTCAACTCGATACCTCCACGTGTTCCCGAGATAAAGGGTCTTGACAGACAGAGACGGCCGGACAACAAAGTGATTTTATAAGGATTCCGTTTTTTCCTTTTGAGGTACGGAACCCTAAAAATGGCTTCTGTAACCGTTTTGCAGCTGAGTACCAGTATTTTATGTGGAACAACTGCCAAGCTGCCCTCCACAATCCAGTAACTGGGTTACACGGTACTTCTTAGCATGGCTAGTATCAAATTTTCTGGTTTCTGACTACCGTGACGGCTCCAAAGATGTATAAATGATAGCCGGTACCAACGGCTTAACGTGGGGGTGGATGGTCACCCATCCACGGCCGTCCTCGTCAAGGCAACGCTTGTTTATCCTCGAAGATCGACCCGTGTGAATAATCACGAGCTCCTAACTCTTTAATAACACCATTTTCTTTTAATTCCAGACCGAGTATGCGTGTCTTCACAATACCCTGCCTCTACGTGCCAGAGTCTGAGTAGGGACGACAGTCAAGTTACATGCTCGTCTGTGGAGTCCAGGTAAATATCCTAAAAAAGTCTGATACCCCATAATACTATTCGAAACAAAAAACTTCGACTTTACCTACCTATAGGCGGGCGCCATCTTGTTTCTTTTTAGGGTTCCGAACGTCCGTAATAAACGGAACCCTTATAGGATCACTCGGGTGTCTGTCTGTCTGTCACAACCAGTTTTCTCCGGATCTACTAGGCCGATTTTGTTGAAATTTGGTATACTTATGTCCTTCTGTGACACAAAAAAAAAATCAAACTGTATCGTGTAAGATATCAAATGAAAGGGCTTACTGTGATGGTTATAATTATATTTTTTTCATAATTTTAAAATAAATAGTTAGAATTAATTTAAAATTATGAAAAAAATAGATATTTTTGGTCTAGTTTCTTGAATAACTTCAAAGTTATTCAAGAAATGACCATTCCCACCTTATCTCCGAAACTACTGAGCCTAAAATTTAGAAAAAAAAAATACAGATAATAGTTCCATACAGTTGTTTTTTCTCACGAGCGCGGGCGAGCCATAGTTGTGTAGGTAAATGTACGTGCACATTGTCTAGTGTGCGTAAGTTTGGGAGCGAACAGTTAAGCTTACGCACACTAAGACAATGTGCACGTACATTTACCTACACAACTATGGCTCGCCCGCGCTCGTGAGATAAAACAACTATACCTAAAGATTACAGGAAAACCTATAAAAAGTTTGTAGTGTTAAAATAACAAGTTAAAAAAAATAAATTGGTTCGGAACCCTTTGTACGCGAGTCCGACTCGCACTTGGCCAGTATTTTCAAAATTTATACAGGTAGCCGTAGAATAGCTCATGTCACTGGCTTATTAGACTAAAGAGCGTGTCAAGAAAAAGACACCATACTCCTGATAAACACTACACTCCACTACCATCGCCCGCTGCCCGCAGATTCGCAAACCAATTCTTCATCCGCTAAACTAAACCTGTACCTCTTTCCACCACCAGGATAGACTGTGCCCTCCGGCTGGCTAATGGACAGGCAGACATCGGATACTTCTCGGAGGAGGAAACACTCCTGCTGTCTCAGACGCAGCCCAACGACAACAGGGTCATCGCTTCTGTCAGAGATGCCAGCAAACTTGGTGAGTTGACCCCATTTTGTCCTCGTGTAACAGAATAAAGAATAAACGTACCTAAATACCACTTAAAAAGGGGTTTTGTATGAGTACAAAAACTCCTTTTGAGGTATTGCGTTGTCATTATGAACAACTTTTACTACGGGACCAACACTGAAATCGACTGCTGTATATATTTGTGTGCGCATAGCGACAAAATGTACTGTTGATTTTTTTTTGCGTTTTCGGTCTTAGTTCCATAGTAAAAGTTGGTCCTATTGATGAGTACGAGGAACCCTTTTCTTCATATTATTATTGTATACTATACCTACTAATGGACAAAAAATTAGGCCACCTATATTTTTACAATTGATTCATCGAGGAAAGAAAGAAAGAAAAATGTAAAAAACAAAAAAAAGGTCCATATCACCAATTAAAAGTGAAAAAAGAAAAATTCAAAAAAATATAATCGACTTGCAAACAAAACACTACAAAGTATAACATAACCTAAATTTCGGAAGTCGGAGTAAAAAAACAAAGAAATAAAACCAAAAACGCTGACTTCCGAAATTAAGGTTATTTTGTACTTTGTAGTGTTTTGTTTGGAAGTCGATTATATTTTTTTGTAAAAAGTTTTTTATTTTCACTTTTAATGTGATATATGAACGACATCTTCATCTACGCAAAAATTGAAATAAGCTAAAATGCTCATAAAATAAAAACTATTGAACCAAACTGAATAAAATTTTTACGGGATACCGCATCGAACTAAAAAAGAATCACAAAAATCGGATCAGAAACCTCGGAGTAAGCGGTGTACATACATAAAAAACAACCTCCTCCTTTTTTGGAAGTCGGTTAAAAATATTAGGTATAAAACCTGTAACAGAAAACGCAATACCTCTTAAGGGGTCATTGAACTCATCATTATGAACAACTTTCACTATGGGACCAGCACTGAAATCACGAAAAAGAATTGACTTCCCCATACATTTATGTGCGCATAACTCGAGAAAATGTACTGAACAGCTAGCTGATTTTCTTTTCGCGATTGGTCCCATAGTGAAAGTTGTTCATAATGATGAGTACAATGACCCCTTAAGAGGTATTGTGTTTATTCTGTTACACGTTATAGAAGTCGCGACCACTTCCACCAACGACCAAACTCCGGGCTCCTACTGGGAATTTTTTAAGTAACACTTTTCCCTACCTAGGAATCGAACCCAGGCCCTCATGCTCAGCAGTATCACTTGCAACCATTACGCAAGGAAATTACGACTTTTTTATTTGTTTTCATCTCCAGATCCTACCGCCTTCGAAGTGGTGTCAGTGGTACCTTCAAACCATACCAACGGACTTGAGGGTCTACGCGGAGGAGTATACTGCCACCCTGGTCTTGATGAGGCTGACCTGAGGTGGTCTCCTAGAGTTCTGAAAAACTTGGAAGAACTGGTAAGGTTTTTTAAACAAGTCAAAGTGAAAAGTCATTTTGACAGAGATTTTGACTGTTTCTGTCAAATTAGGCTGAGTACCAGCACTTTTTGAACGTCAACATTTACAAATAGACAGTCCCCCAAAACGCCCGCCCGTCACCACTTCCTAGTGTTTTAGCTGTGGTTAGAAGTACTCAACAGTTTTATTACAAAGAAAATAATAGAACATGAGTAACACGTACAACCTAACAACTAAATCATTTGCCACACATTTGCCATTGCATTTGCCATTTGCCAGTACACTCCATTACGCCATCATAATCAGACAACTCAAGCATAAAAACAATGTCAACCAAACTTAATAGGTAAGCCAAGTTTTTTAATAATGCTACTGGCTATCATTATGGTCACTCTTAGCAGTATACTATTATTAATCGTTAAAAATATCCTTCGAGCGGGCACTATCCCGGGTTTTCAGAATCAGGGGGCTTACTCTCTAAGCCCGAAGTCCGTAGTTTGGGACTTAGTGACGGGCGTATTCTGCTCCGTATCACCTAAAGAATAAATGACATCTGGATTTGTCAGATACTATCAAATTGTGTTGTCATTCATTCTTAGTTCGCGTTCGGGACTAATCGTAAGTCCTCCTGTGAACAGTTTCGGAGAAATGACGTCTCCCTGCCTCACACCCCGCTGCAGGAGGATAGGTTTCGAGGTCTGATCCTGAAGTCGGACTGACATTGTGGTTTTTGTTTAAACCTTTCAGCACGTCCATGTACCGATAGTCGATCTGGCACCATTAGAGAGACTGCAGCACAGCCCAAGTCTCGATCGAATCAAAGGCTTTCTTGTAGTCCATAAACGCTAAGCAGAGGGGCAGATCTCTTCGGTCTTCTGTATAACCTGACGGAGCGTATGTATGTGGTCCTGTCCTCCTGTGATAAGGAGTAGAAAACGCCCGTCACCAAGGCAGAAACTACGAACTTCGGGGTTAGGGAGTATTCCCGCGTGTCTTTTTATCGGCTTTGTTTTATTTCATTTCTTTCCAAAGGAATTTACTGACAAAACGTTTTGGGAATAACTTCATAGTGCGTACAGCTTAGGAGTGGAATTCCCTGCCGGTCTGTGTTTCCTGATGGCTAGGTACAACCTGTCAAGAGTGAATAGGTATTATGTTAGATAGTATTCAGATTACATCTGGAGTAGTTTACTATACGGACCTTGTAGAAACCAGAACAAATTTCCGCGCGTTCAAGCGATGTTGCCATACCTATTACTGGAATCATAAGTAGCTCACAATTTAGTTTCAACCCATTAGTTTTTAGTGTTAATATATAATCTGTGGTGCTTGGCAACTGGGCTTAACCCAGTTGTATGTGTCCCTTGGTGCCTATTGGCCTAATTCTATTCTGTCTCCTGCTTGATAAAGAGGGAAATGGAAATTATAAATATATATTTTTCCTACTCCTCCGCTGTACTTTTCTGATTAATTTCGTCGTGGGATCCAAGACAGTTGAATCGTTTCTCCGGGACTCGTCGGGCTTCATTGGCTCGGTGTTTTTCTGGTGGTCGCCACTGTTGATTCTGGCTTTCAGGAGTTGCAGTGGTTGGGACTGTGTGGCGGGCTTGTCCGAAAAAAAAAGAGTGAATAGGTTACTTCTAGGCAAGCGTGCTGTATCGTCGAACACATCATGTTTAAGTGAAGATTACTTTCTGAGGTTCCGATCAAACGCGACCATATTGAGTTCCATTGTAGAAGAGTTCCAGTTCCAGTATAGCCAAGCTTTGTCAATGAAGATTTATTTTTTGAATATTCCTCTATCTAATGGTTACCTTGCCCGCAGGCCGCCCGCACCGACCGTTGCCCGAATGTGGACACTAATGGCAAAACCGCTGAGGAGGTGGAAGTGGAGACTCTGAACGGATTCTTCTCAGCAGCCTGCAGACCTGGAATCTGGAGCAACAACGCTACTGTCGATGCTGCACTTAGTAAGTCGAAAATTTGTATGGAATAATAATGCTCTTCATTTATTGTGACAACTAGGTTCAGCCTTCCATGACATCTTAAAACGATCATGATTACGGTGTGGGAGGGAAAAACTAACACTATCCCTTTTTCACAGCTTAATCATGATCGCATTGGCACGGCATAGTAGGGCTGCTGCCCGCGGATTCAACCTTGTAAAAATGATTTTGTTTTCAAGGAACCCTAATTTTTTTAAGTATGCTTACCGGCCTTTTTACTCCTTATAACTTAACCTTGAAGATCGAGTCTTGCGGCTGATATTATTTAGCAACAACGTCCTCGCTAGCCAGCGCACCTAACGGCTTTCTGTAGCTAATTTGCCAGGACCGTGCCTTCAGTCTTTTCGCACATACTATATATGCGTTCATCTAAGCAAAGTCTGGAAAGGCTTGATACTGGGCCGGGTCGAAGGAAATCGCGCTCAAGGTAGAACACGCTTTAAATAAGCCTGTTGGAGGTCGCATGTACTTACAGAGTGGTCCACACTGCAGAAGACCGCATGGCTTGAACACGCGTTGTATGTGGTCGCGATCCTCAGCAGTGAGGGAATGACGAAGAAGTCCTCGGTGGCATGAGCTTATGTTCTATCTATCTATCAAGGTTTGGTTTCCGCACCAAGTCCTTATGTTGGACCATTTTACGTGAGGAGCTAGTGTTTTTATAATATTCTCGTGTTCCAGAATCTCGCTACCCCTCCCTCTGCGAGCGCTGCGGTCCTAACTCCGGCTGTTCTCAATACACCATCAACATGGGAGTCCCGGTCGCTGGAGTGAGGAATGAGAACCGCCACATCCAGGCGCTGGAGTGTTTGAGGACCAATGTTAACGCTAGCTCAGCTGTGGCGTACGTCGCGTGGCAGCATGTTAGGGAATATTTTACTGTGAGTATTGATTTTGACTTCTTTCTCTCGTCAGTCTTCTTGCAGTGAGTTGAGTTTAAACTAAATAAAGGTATTGCTAAAATGCAAAGATTTTGGTTTGTGAGTGTATTGCTGAACTTTTGCGAAGGATTTTCAGTCAAGAAAATCGGTTAGGTAGGTACTTCTAGGCAAGCATGCTCCTATCGAGACCCCAGGTGAGATAAGATTAACCCGCGAGCCCATCAAGTAATATAAACCTAGTTTTCAGTTCCTTCTTCTTATCTGTTTATTACTTTCTTAGCAAAGTGCCGCGCGGCAGCAGCACGGCAGTCGCGTGGCACTTGCGACAAATTTGAAGGCGCCCTTAATGTGTGTACATAAATTGTTAAATAATAAATAAAATCTATAGATTTTCTGGGATAAGTAAACCATCATCAATTCATCATCAGCTTGGTTCTTTTTTACCTTACTCGTAGTTAAATTCTGTAATAAAATCCTCCACCAAGAACTCAAAGTTGAGAACAGATCGTCCACGCCTATTTTGCAAGCCAAATTTGTTGATAAATCCCCAGTATAAGTCCACACGTCCTATAATGTTTTCTTATTTCAGCTCCGCAACCCACAAGACGCCCCCGGCTTCGCAGTAATGTGCCCCAACGGTACCCTGGTCTCATTGACTACCGAAGTCCTGAACAACCCCAACGCGCCCTGTGCCTTCATCAGACAACCTTGGGGTACTATCGTGTCTTCAACGTAAGTTTATAGCATTACTAGCTTCTGCCAGCGGTTTAGCTTGCTTTTATTTATTTTTTACTGACATACATACAGCTATCATTACAGAAACCCAATGCGATAGTGTAGAAAAAAGAAAATAATAATTACAAAAACAATAAATTTCAATTCACAGAGCACATACAATTAAATTAAATTACCATTAATAATACAAAAAACAATACATAATGTTACGAGCTTGGGGTTCGTTACAATAAAAACAGCCGATTAAACAACCAAAACTGACACTTTAATTTACAACACTAATTAGCACTTTAAAACACTAATTATAACACACAATCGCACTACTGAACACTTCACTTGGCTATAATTCGCAGTTGAAGATCGCTCTCGAAGTTATCGTTTGTATCGCCAATTCAATACTGACTCCAGTCGCAGGATGTCCGCCCTTTATATACCGACAATCACTTCTAGAACCTTCTAGTATAGAAACTTCTGGAAAGTTCGGGTACACACCGGTCCCGACTGACCAGGTGTCGAAACATCGAGAATGTTCTAGCATAGAAAAGTCTAGAAACAACTTGACTCCTTTGATCTGGTTACTTTCCGCTACTTGATACTACGCGTTAGCAGCACGTAAATGCAGCTATGTACCCAGCATTAATTCTGGAGCGTAACAATACCTTTAAACTATATAAAAAAAAACAAACATTCAAAATACATTTCAAAAGAATTAGAATTTAGTCATCCACGTCAATAATCCACGTCTTCCTCCGCAGTGCCAACGCGCCAACCATCCTGACGCAGCTCCGCACCTGGTGGCCAGCTGGCTCCAGTCCCGCAGGCAACACCTGGCAGTCTACGCTCTTCAGTGTCCTAGCTGGTGGTGCTAACGCCAGGGTTATCTTCCAGGATGCTCCTATTTCGGTGTTAAACTACACCTCCCCAAGTAAGCATCAGAGATGATGATAAGAATTTATTTTTAGGGTTCCGAAACTCCGTATGAAAAAATGGGAACTTAATAGGATCACTTGGATGTCTGTCAGTCCGTCTGTAAAAGTCGAAGCTCTGAATCTACTGGATCGATTCAGGTTAAATTTAGCGTATATGAAGCTTTTGGTCAGTTGGGGGGACACAACAAAAATTTAAAGACTAAACACTTTTTCAAAATATGCCGTGTAACAGCCGAGACTTAACCATTCTGTTTGTAAGAAGTGCCGAAGATAGAAAATGATCAAATGACTCCTTCCGCTCTGGGCGCAGTGGAAGAGAGTGTTGAAGTCTTACTGACTAAAACCCATCCGTGTTCCTCCTAGTGCCCGCCGCGTTCCAGGGCCGCGGTGACTATTTCAAACAATTCCGCAACCCTGGCAGCCAATGCCATCACACTTCTCTAACCACGCTTTTTCTCCCGCAGTCCGCACAATCAGCCCGGCAGAATCCACCACCTCCTGCCTCCCAGCCCGCCGCTGGTGCACCATTTCCGCAGCGGAACAGACGAAGTGCAACTGGGTGAGGGCAGCAGCCCATACCCTGGGAATCCAGCCTTCCATCGCCTGTCAGCAGAGGAACACTGTCCTGGACTGTCTCTCCGACACAAAGGATGACCAGACTGACTTCATTTCTATTCCTTCTAACTACGGATACTTGGCTAGACAGTAAGTTTTTTTCTGTTAATTGGTTTGTTTTTTGTTGGAGGGATTCGTTCCATCTCGACATACAGAGAGTCCTCCGAACCTCGGCAAGCACGTTACGCTGTTGGTCCCGGTTGTCATTTTTATAGTTGGCAGTCGGTACGGATTGTCTGAAGCCGGAAAATTTTACTGCAGTCTTACTAAGAACTCGGCGGCGACCTCTTGCGTCCGGCCCTGGTTCAATCCATGGTCCAGAACGAGGAGGCATGGGAAGCGGTCACCTCTTTCTGCGAAGGAGTAATAATGCTAGCGAAGGAGGAGGCAGAACGCGTGAGAGAGAGGGAAACCTCACGCTCCAGCCGCCGCAATAGAAGAAACGCGTCGGGAGTCACAGGGCGATTCTCGGCCACCGTAGGTGCGGGCCTGCGGACGGCGAGCATTGGGTGGCTCGCCGTCCGATCATAACCAGGCCCGGGTCGATGGTGCATGGTGTTCCACGCGCGCCTCAAAGAGATGACAGCACAGTAGACGGGGCCCACTAGGGTCAGTGCCTGCCAGGGTTGCAGAATCTGTTCGAAAGAGTCACCGCGGCCCTGGAACGCAAAGGGCACTATGAGGAACACGGTTGGGTTTAGTCAGTAAGAGTCTGACACTCCCATCTGCTCCGCCCAGAGCGGCATTTGATGATTTCCCATCCTTAAAAAAAAGTCTTACCAAGAACTACCACTTAAAATACTGGTATGCGACTGAATCCGGTTTGACTGGAAGCCGATCCTTATATAGTTGGGAAAAGGCTAGGCAGATGGTGAAAGGGATTCCTTGACTGCCATATGTTGACTTTGCTAATTGCCATCGCTGAACGTGAAGTCCCATTAATTTATAAAAGAAGCACCCACCTAATCTTATAACTGAATGCATTGAAAGAGTTAGTGATAAAAATTTAATTAAAAATTTAAAAAACCGCAGACAAAAAGTAAAGAATAATTTCTATTGATGCTTTTAGTTTAATATAAGTACGATTTTTTGGGCCAAGCGTTTTTGCTTCGGGAGACCGCAAATCTTTTGTATTTACTAAGTATACGTACTTTTGTATTTGTATTTAATAAGTACTTATTTTTAGCGGTCTCCCGACGCGATGAGGCTTGGCTCAAAGAATCGTGCTTATAATCATATAGGATCAATAGAAATTATTCTTTACTTTTCAAAGATTTTTTTTATCGGGGGTTTTTTAAATTTTTAATTATTTTTTTATTTTATGGTTTTTAAACTCCCCTTCAATATAGTGTAAATTATTCTACTAGTCAAGCCGTTTCATTTGATACCCATATTGAGGGATTAAAAAAATGTAAATCGCCATTTTGTGGTGGCGGCCATCTTGGATTTGAAATTTGTCATAGTGTAGAGTATTCTACTAGTCAAGCCCTTTCATTTGATACCCATATTAAGGGAGTTGTGAAAAAATATATAATCCGCCATTTCATGGCGGCGACCATTTTGGACCGATTTACACATACACACAGACACGTCAAATTTATAACACTCCGTCGTTTTTGCGTCGAGGGTTAAAGAGGGCTCATTGCGGCCAACGATCAGCAGATTCATTCGCACTACATCCGAACCGGGCGTTTAGGCGACTATCCGCAGTGTCAAAACGTCCGTCTAAAAACCCGGATCCATTCCTGTTCTCCGATCCGTCTAAATGTGAACAGTGTCATATAAATTAGCATATCCGTCTATTTAGGTGGAGCGAGAAAGAGACGGCGTCTTCCGTTACGACAGACGGTTCGTCTAAGTGGGAGCGGGCACTTACCCCCAAGCTTTCCTTCTCCTCTAATCTCCTCTCGATCTTCCTCAGACACTACAAGCTGACGCCAGTGAAGCTCGTACAGAACGCGCCGGCTGACGCGTCCAGGATCGCTGCCTTCGTTAAAGAGTCGTCTGTCGTTACTTCCAATATCACCCGCTTTGAGAACCTGAAAGATAAGGTGGCTTGCTTCCCTGAATATGGTGGTCTTGGTAAGTTGAAGTTCAATTAAAATTATTTTTCTTTAAAAACCCTCTCTGACTTATGAACTTGGATTCATTTTTGGTTTCGACGTAATAAAAATCGAAATCAGCTTGTGTCGATACTCTTGCACCATCCCACCTTCTTAGCTCGTCGTGCTGTGCTGGTACTGCCACTGCGGCTGCTGAGAACCTCAAACGGCGGAAATTTAATAAGGTGGAAATTACGTTTTCGAGCCGTTCGAGGTTGAAAATCTTGGACTGTGGGGTCCGAGTGCTCATGCATTATTTATAGAACTTTCTAAATGCTTAGTTGACACTTCGCGTGACCCAAGGCTTGGCATTTACTTTGACCAAAGTAAGGTAGGTCATATAACGTTGCAATGGCGCTAGTCTCTTGAGTACATTACCATCTGACAGCGTTGATGCCTAATATTTTAGTTTGATGATATTTTATTTTAGTTTGTGATACTTAACCTTATGAGTCCTAAGTATATCTCTTTTCAACAACTTACGTATCTCTTTCCACAGCCTACGTCTCCTTTGTCCGCGCTGGTCAGGAGCGTGGAGTCCTATCCTCATCAGAATGCGACTACGCACGCACTGTTGGAGAATTCTTTGCCGGAGCCTGCGCCCCTGGTGCCATCGATGCTTCTCATGCTCTGTCTGAGTCTGTAAGTATACTTTGAGTCATCCGTCTCTGAGTCTGTACGTTCATAATGTTAGGGAGGACATCGTGGATAACTAATGGTAATAGTCCTCCAGGCCGATTTCAGCCACGGCGGCCTTAAAGGAGATTATTATATCCATTGGTGCGGGATATATAGTGCAGGCGTATGTGCGCAAACACAAATGCACTCCCTTTTTTATCATTCTCATAGTCCGATGGAACGGTGGACGACCGGAATGAAATCTGCCGGAGGACGTTTTTTAACGTGTTTTTCAAGCCAAGGGTTGTCACACAGCCAACTTCCAAACCCTGGGCAATACCTCTTAAGGGGTCTTAAGAGGACTCAGTATTATGAACAACTTTTACGATGGGACAACACTGACATTGCGAAAAGTCCTATAAAGTACATATGTATGGGCATTTGGAGCACTCCAGCATGCGACTCATGTTCTGGACAGGGGTACCGCGCTCACATTGGGTATCAGAGGGCTCTACAAGACCCCCAAAGAGGTTTTTCGCTGAGGAGAGAAACGCTTGGCGAAGTCGATTCGGGCCCCATAGTCATGAAGTTCTCTAAAGTGCTTATGTATGGGCACTTGGAGCACTCCAGCATGTAGCTCATGTTCTGGACAGGGGACAACACAGATTGGGTATCAAAGGAGACTAAAAGGCCCCCAAAGAGCTCTAGGTTTTAGGATGCTCGGCCTATGCTCTATTAGTTATCAAGTCCTCTAAAGTGCTTATCTATAGGCACTTGGAGCACTCCAGCATGTGACTCATGTTCTGGGGTACCGCGCTCACGTTGGGTATCAGAGGGCTCTATAAGACCCCCAAAGAGGTTTTTCGCTGATGGGAGAAACGCTTGGCGAAGTCGATCCGGGCCCTATAGTCATCAAGTCCTCATACGTACTTGGAGCACTCCAGCATGTAACTCATGTTCTGGACAGGGTACCGCGCTCACGTTGGGTATCAAAGGAGTCTACAAGGTCCCCAAAGAGCTGTAGGTTTTAGGCTTTTTACAATTCTGGGATTTCTTTAGACTAATCGTAGCTAACTTCACAGACAGCACAAGCTTCATTGCCGGAGAAAGTACGGCCCGTTCGCGAACGAAACAAAAATAAAACAAGGGCAAGTATAGATTATATGTGGGTGTGTAAATGTAGTTTTTTTTGTGCCAGCTGTCACAGACCGAACGGCGACGAAAAATAATCTTTTAGGATGATTTCACTCCATTTTCTACCTAAGTTCCTACAATTCAGGCGTTGTCATAATACAAAGTGATAATCGCACGATTACGCGATGATCGCGATCATTTGTTCGGTAAAATTGGAAGGCGCCCTCTGTCGGCGCGATGCGTCAGTTTTGCCGAACAAATTAACGTGACGATCGCGTTTTCGCAATGATCGCTCTGTATTAGACCAACGCTTTATTGTTTGTACAATTTAGGTCTTTGTATGCCATCCAACCTATCCTCTGGTCCAAATTCCAATTTATCTGGGCAATGTAATTTATACATCCTCCTTAATATGATATAATACCACAGAAATACATAATTCATCTATTGTTTTTCTAACTCGGTAACTTAATCCATTTATTTAGGTAGGTACATGATGCAATTTTAAATTAGTATGGAAAAATGGGGCAAGCATGGTGATCATTATTCATTCGATAATCTGATTTATACATTTGTTAAACCAAGTTCCGTAGCGAAAAAAATCTCTCGGCCTTCTTTGAATTTTGTATGGAATTCGCCATTACTCCCAGTTGACCGTCCCTTTTCGCTTACTGGAACCCAAAGACGGTTTTTTTTTCGCTAGATACCAACACACCTCGCAAATCCAAAGCTTTGTGTATAGCGAATACCGTACCAAATATGTTATCATAATTGTCCATGAAGGGAGAAGAGGCATAAGTTTGCCCAGCAAAGGATATGATAAAAAAGTTTAAAAACCTAAAACTCTTCCAAAGTTTAAACCCATACATTCAAGATTCAAGGATTCAAAGATTCAAAATAAACCATTTACAAGCACTTTTCAAATGTCAAGGTCGGTCAGACAAAACATGAAGCTATTTGCACGTTCCAAAGCGTAGATCTCTATGGAGAAGAACGTGCAAGAAACTCCACGGACACTCTTTTCATACCCATGACTTTAACAAACATTCATGAAACTTTTTCTGTAACTAACATATTAATCCCATATTTGTGGATGTCACTAAGGGAGTTTGCAGGCTTGGCCATACAAAACTTATAGATGCAATTCTCTTTTGCAGAGTTTTAACGCCTCAATTCTATGCTCCGCGTGCAGACCTACCCTTACCATAGTTGGAAGCGAAGTCAGTAAGTATTTCTAAGACTTTTTTTTGTACTATTGATAGGGACACGTTTGATCATTATCTCATCTGATGGTAAGCGATGATGTTGTCGAAGATGGAGCACGCATACCTAGAAGTAACCTATTCACTATTGACTTAAAGACTCCCAGGTTGTAGCTATCAGGAAACACAGACTCTGGCAGGGAATTCCACTCCTTAGCTGTAAGATACGAAATAACGTCTTATACCAGACAAGCTCTAGATGTGAAGACCTGTAATTGGCTATCAGATTAACATACTGTTATTTATCACCATTGTATTTAGCTGCAAGTCTTCCATAGTCTTTAAATAAATAAATAAATCGAAATGGCGGTTGCACGCACGAAAAAGTGTCACGTTCCGCCTGAGCCGAGCGTGCAAGCGAGAGCGCGGAACAAGCGACAGAGAAGCACGATCGGCCTAAGCGATCGGCTTGTTTGTTAAGAATTCAATTATTTTCTTATGACTTTATCACGTAAAATTATCGTCCGTAAACCGACTTATAGACAACCAATTTTTTTTTTTTATATTTTTGATAGGTTTGAGAAAGGGTCGTAGGCTATTTTTTATTTATATGGCAAAACAACGTTTGCCCGATCAGCTAGTCTTCTAATATATAAAAATCTCGTGTCACGGTGTTTGTTATCGAACTCCTCCGAAACGGCTTGACCTTTTTATGAAATTTTTGGTATATATTTGGTAGGTCTGAGAATTGGTCGTAGTTTTTTTTTGGCAAAACTACTTTTGCCCGGTCAGTTAGTAATATTATTATATATTTAACATTTTTAATAGTTTAAAAAATTATGAAATTTAATATTATTTTTTACAAATTTATTTTTTACATATACTACTCTATCCCACATATTTTGTTAGTGAGAAAATAAGTTAGGTTTGGAAGCTTAGTTCATAAAAATATATTCGATTTTATTTTTATGAACTAAGCTTAAGTATTTGTAAAAAATAAATATTGAAAAAAAAAACATTTTTGTTATTAGTAACGTCTATAATTATGTAGTTTCATATGTATTTAGTAAAATCCTGTTATTTTGATATTACAGACACTTAATTTTTATTACTAGCTGACTCGCGCAACTTCATCTGCGTCACAATTTTCATTACTGCTCCGCTCCTAGTGGTCTTATCGTGATGATATATAGCCTATAGCCTTCCTCGATAAATGGGCTATCCAACACTAAAATATTTTTTCAATGTGGCCGACAACTGTCAAAGTGGCACTAGTAGCGCACAGACCAATAACAAAGCAGTTTTTGATGAATAGATGAGTAAATGTAAATACTTAGGTAAATGATTACTTTCAGTTTGATTAGATCGTCAAAAACTATTTCCAATTATTTGTACGATCCCAAACCTACAACCTACTGCATCACAAAACAATGTAAGATAATGCGACTTCGTTTTACAAACCTTAAAAGAAATCAGACTGCCTATAATACACAAACAAACGAACAAATGAATTTTAAAGACTGGAACACAAACTAATCGTGTTTATCTCACTTTGACAAAGGTTCGTGTAGTGGTGGCGCCATCTGAGATTAGCTTTCACTTGCCAACCCCATTCGAACTCAACTGAACAAATTCTTCAGCTTTTTAGGGTTCCGAAAAAAAAAAGGAACCCTTATAGGATCACTCGGGTGTCTGTCTGTCTGTCTGTCTGTCCGTCTGTCACAGCCAGTTTTCTCCGGATCCACTGGACCGATTCTGTTGAAATTTTGTACACATATGGACTTCTATGACCCAAACACGGATGCGTTACGAAAATTATTAAATTTTTAGTATGGGGGTCACTTTTGGGGGTCAAACAAGAAAATTAAAAAAAAAAGTTTTTTGAACAATATCGTGTGACATATCAAATGAAAGGGCTTACTGTGAGGATTTTAATTATATTTTTTTCATAATTTTAAAATAAATGATTTAGAAGTTATTCAAAAAATTAGACGAAAAATGACCATTCCCCCCCCCTTATCTCCGAAACTACTGAGCCTAAAATTTTGAAAAAAATGGAGATAATAGATCTTTACCTAACGATTACAGGAAAACCTATTAGAAGTCTGTAGTGTTAATATAACATGTTAAAAAAATTAAATTCGTTCGGAACCCTTTGCACGCGAGTCCGACTCGCACTTGTTTATATTGACACATAATTATTGTTTATTTATTTATTTTCCAGCAACCTGTTCTTACGACTACAGTACCAACAGGTACTATGGTAACAACGGATCCCTGGCGTGCCTTAGCGACCCTAACACACATGTAGCCTTCCTGAACACCAGGAATATGAGCGGTAAGAAATCAATTCAATTCAAATATATTTTATTTTCTCTTCACAAATGGTTGCCTTAAAAATTTTAACTGTTGGTTACGCTCTAAAAAATGATGTAGGTATGTCACCTGAAAATTGCAGATGCCGTAAATTGTTAACTCATTTTTCTCAATAAGGCTCGGGAATATAGGAAACTATTGAATTTGGATGGGATATAATGTATTCAAAACGATATAATCACAATAATATATCGACGAATTACAATCTTAAAAAGATTTATTACAATTTTACGGAGTTTGCAATTATCCGGTGATATGTATATTCCACCATCGTGAGAGGTTGAATACAAAATGAAGCGTTTAAAATTAGGCACTTGTCTCACCGCCGGCGATCAGCGAGTAACGAGTAAAGCTTCAAACTAGAAACAGTTGGCGATCAGCGAGTAGCGAGTGAAAAGTTCCGATAGTTTTGACGCTCGGCTTTCAGCGAGTGCTTTAGTGCGACGGGCTTTTACTCGATATACCTACTCGCTCTGGCCCGCACTATAGGTAGAAATTACCGCTGTTTGGTTGTTCTGACGGCCAAGCGAGCATCGCCGAGCGAGTGTCGCTGAGCGAGTACAATCTTTAATAGCTCTTGTCGCTGCGATCAACTAGAGGTAAGAGCCGCTCGCCGGCAGTGTGAACAGCCAGCTATCGACTATGAATGTATGTGTCTCTTTCGTCCCTTTACTCGCTTCCTCGCCGGCGGTGAGACAAGTGCCTTAGGCTGAGAATTTGCATTGTTTGAACGTCAAAAGTCAATGAAGACATTTTTTTTCGAGTTGGCCTAATGCCTCATCGTAATAGAACGCGAATGGACGTTGAGAGAACACACGGGCAGGTTGTCTCCTATAAAACTTGGGATCAAAAATGACTCATCTCGTTAACTTTATCTCCCCAGCGCACCTGACCGCCCTCGGTCTTCAAGGTAATCAGTTCCGTGCCCTCTGCCGGAACAACTCCCTCGCTGCCTACACCGGAATCAACATCGATGATGGATGTCTTCTCGCCTACGTTGTGGATGCTGAGGTCGTGACCAGAAGGTATGTTTAACAAAACGCTCAATGATAAAAAAAACTCACCCCTCATTTTTCTGCAGGTTTTGTTGAATTTGGCAACACTTTTTTTATTTTTTAAAAACTTTTCATTGACAAAAAAAACTTCCCTCATTTTGCCGGTAGGTTTTTTTGCAGTTGGCAACACTATATTTTTCTTATGCACTGTGTTCGCGTGGTGGGTTAGAGGCAGAGCCCATTCCTTCTCATAGAGAGGAGGCCTGTATTCTGTATTCCAGCTGTGAGAACATTATGGGCAAAACCGAATAGCGCCCTTAGTCCGTGCGTCGACTCTTTCGGGTTTGTTGTACAAATAAAGATAAAGATAAACGCCCCTCGATGGTCGCTTTTAATAAAGACGAGGTCAATAGCGGCGAGGCACAGAGGAAACTTTGTAATCAAAAGAGAAAAAAAAAGAGCCAGGCCATATGCGGCCTATAAGAAAAGGCCTTTGCTCCTCAATTTTGGGAGTTACTGCTAAATGGTTAATGTTGACGTTATACCTGAGCCCTCCAGGATAAGGGCAATGTTCATCCTCCTATTTTTGAACCACGCAGTATTTCTCATATTTGTTTTCATAACTTTCAACCTCTTTTCAGAAACGACCCCCTCTACAACGCATTAAACACGCTCTTTGACTCTCTGGACACCTACTTCGGGTACACCGCTGCCGGAGGCAACCAATTGATCAACCTAGAAATATTCTCTCCCCTGAACGGAGCCACAGATTTACTCTTCAAAGACTCGACTATTGGCCTTACTGAGCCGACTGGTGTTTCCAACCACGAGCCAGCTAGGAATTACATTGAATTGTTCAGACATTTGCAAGCATGCACGGGCACCGCTCCGCCAATCCCTGGCCTTGCTAGCCGCAGTTTCTATTCCATAGTCACTTTATTAACCATGGCGATTTTGACTAGATTCGTCGTTTATTAGTTGTGTTTCGGAACAATAGGCATTAAGAATGGATTGAACTGATATTCAGTTCTGTTATGAAGAGAATATGAGTAGAAAAGAGTGAAATAGATGAAGCGATAACGCGTGCGGCCAGAAGGTGCCTTATTCTAGAACTAGTTGACCCGCGCAACTTCGTCTGCTCCGCTTCTATTGGTCTTAGCGTGATGATATATAGCCTATATAGCCTTCCTCGATAAATGGGCTATCTAACACGATTTTTTCAAATCGGACCAGTAGTTCCCGAGATTAGCGCGTTCAAGTAAACAAAAAAACTCTTCAGCTTTATATATTAATATAGATTCTGAATTACCTTGAAGTGCCACCTTTGATCTACAGAAAATACCTTTTGGTCGCACAGTCGCTCTCTTTCTATAGAGTGGTCAATTTTGTAAGATTATTTTGACAGTCCATTCTCTATGTCTGTTTCTAAACATACTTTTTTATTTTTTAAGGTTTTGACAGTAGTTTTGGCGGGAATTGATTATGGTTGTTTTTTTCGTGAGAGTAATTCGCGCGCGAAACTAAACTAGTTTTGTGTGTTTTTATTATATCTTTATTTTCAGTTATATTAATAAAGAAATACAGTACAATTTAACTAAAGAATTATTTTTTTATCATATTACCAGTAAGTATTGGAACACCATATAAGTAATTATGTTTTAATAACTGTTTTACTGAATAAATGCTTGCGTAAAAAGCCGGTAGGTAAACTAAGCTTGTGAACAACTTTTTACTATTACTAATTTTAAGAAATAATATTATGATATGTAATTATTTTTATAGATATCAATATTTTGTAGTTATAAAACCGTAGTTTCCTCCGAATTTTCCAATAATTATATGTGAACAAATCAGTGGGTAGTTACGGAAATAAACTTATTTTAGAATAAATGCTATTGTGTTACCAATGTATTTCGTTTGTATTTTTGTGAATAAATTATACATTTTTGTAAAATAACAATGTGTTTTACTTCTTGTGAATCTTTGCCTCTCCACAAAATAGACCGTGCCATCTAGCGTTCCAAATTCGATGTTATAAAATATTTTCTGTACTGCCACCTCTAGTTCTAACACGGATCCTATACTTACTTCGACATGTTTTGTTCTCTTGGTACTCTTGAATCTTTAGCCCTTAAATGCATGACCTTTTATTTTAATTTGAAAAAAATAGTTTTTATAGAATATTGTGATTAGGTTCGATAAAAAATAATAAAAAAATCTGATTTAATTTTTTATGTATATATTTAGCAAAAATCAACATGTGCCGTTTTCGGCACTACATGCATTAAATGGTTTTTTTTTTGTGTAGGACATTGAAGCAGTCTTTGTTTTTTTTGCGCATAAATGAATTTTACATTTCGCACACATTACTACAGTCTTCAAATTGCAGGTTGGAAACATACATCTCATCCTATTAGGTGTTCTTACTTGTTCATGGCCCAAGCCATCGAGTATAACGTCATTTGGGGGTAAAACTTGACAGCGCTTTCCTTTCCGTATCTTGGGAGGCGGGCCAGCTTCTGCAGTTGATGTAGAACGTGGTCGACCCCTAGGTATAGGTGTGGAATATTTGCAAAGTGTGTCTGCTAATTCAGAACGAAAGTCTTCAAGATTCATGATATCTTTGCTGGCTCTAGACTCTAAAAAGTCATTATTAAAAAAGTACGTAAAAAATTGGTAAGGTGTATCTAATTCCAAAATATTTGAAGATAATTCTTCAGACCCTAAAAAGGTTATTTTGTCTTCAGAATAGACCAGATTTTGTTTTCTCCATAGTAGATTTCTACCTCCACTTGGCAAATAATTAGAGCTTTCAGAAGTTGAATTATTAGGTATTATTGGAGGGTTACTGTCACAATTTGCGTCGTCAGTTGCTAAGGGAGGATCAATAACTTGCATATCTGTAAGAGATGGATCAATGTCTTCACCATCACCACTGAATGGTTCTAAAGGAGATTCTTCTAACTCATCTAAAAGCTCTTGACGAGACGCATAATAATCTAGGTCTTCCCCGTCGGATTGCATCTCATCGTCAGAAATTTCGCCACTTTCTAGCATGCGAAGCATCTCTTCTACATTTTTGTCATCCATAGCTATAAAGCAACACAACAATATGCAATAACCAACCACCCAGTAAATTAAAAAAGCAAATAAATCTTTTGAAACGTGTTAGAACAGGTAAGCACTTAGCGGGAAAAAATTGTACTAAAAATGCATGAAGGGTCGTTTTCGGCACAAAGATACTTTGGTGTTTTTACGAGTCAATGATTGAAATGTGAAGTAAAATAATAATAAGCACATATTTTGGATGAACTTACCTGCTAAAATATTATTTTTACTCGAGAGAATATAATAAACGGACTTGGATTTTTTGAATTGAACTTCGGTAACTTCGCTTGGCGCTAAGTACTCAAACCTCTGTCATAATTCCACAGATAAAATATACTGGTAATGCAGACTAAAGGCTGATATTCTCGTTTTTTTCTTTATAGATGACAGATTAAAAATGCAACAGCTAATAACATGACAGTTTAATGTTTGGCGGGTTATTTGAACTTTAATTTATTGTGCCGTTTTTGGCACAAGATGCATTTGGGGGTTAAAGCTCACACGAATGCAGCCCCAGAAATATTTCGGCAAGTGCCTGATCTGCTAGTTATAATCTTCACGATTCTTGGCTCCTGGTAGTTTGCTAGTCGTCCCGGCGATGTTTGCAGTCTTTTATTTTTGTCATATATCAGAAATGGCGCTGTATACGAACGAATTATTGTATGAGAAAATAAATTCTCCTTTTGTATGACATTTCTTTGGCAATTAAAACCAGGCTACATTACGAACCTCTAACGCTTCTTAGGGTGGTTAATCAAAAAATAAAACAAGAAAATAAATGTACCTTCATTGGTTTATTTCATACAATATTTATAAAATACGCCTCTAGTAAATAAGTTACATTGTAATGTGCTAAGATTGATATTTAAAAGAGCGTTTGCAACCGCCATATTGGCATCACACTGAACCAAAGAGTACAGAATCGCCGCGCCGACGATGGCAAGTAAAAACGCCTTTATTTATAATATTCATGCCTATGGTAGGCACCAGATAAACTTGCAATGTACATTGATCGTTCCCTAATATCCCTTCGTAGATAACCGAACAATAAATTACGAACCGTTTTTCATTACTAGAGAACGTAAAGGATCAGTGTATCAGTGTAGAAGTCAATTCAGGACAGCTTTATGTCATTATCTGTTATTGATATTAAGAAAGTCAATCAATGACCGTTAACGCACATTTACCTCGCGCCTACCATAGCACAAGTTTCAGCTTAGACGAAGCCAGAACAGGGTTGGTCTGTACCCGCCGTGGCGTTTCTGTACTCTGCTGAAGAAAAGTGTTGCCATCTCTTTCTAGCAGAACATGTTAAAAAAGAGACAGAAGATAAGAAGCCGTCAAACTCATTAGAAATGCTGCGATTGGCTGAAACAAGATCCAATGAAATCACTTGTCATTACTTTGAATGTTACACAGAATAAACTCAATACCTGCCTGAAAAGGGGTTTAGTAATCATGAACAAAACTATGGTAAAAACACTGAAATCGTAGACTTACGACTTTTCGTTTTTTTCCATCGTAGTCTACGATGGAGCGAGCTTACCCAGAAGGAGCCTGTTCACTCTAACTTTGAAGATGTTAGTACAATTTCCCTTCTCAAGTATTGCGTTTATTCTGTTAAGCCTGCACTTACACTACTCGCGAAGTTGATCGAAGTTGAGCGAATACGATAGTGTAGAAGGGCACTTCGCTTCGCTTCGTGCAACCTCGGCTCACATCGGGCGACTTCCAGTCGTCGGTTTTTGCCCCGAGTCAAACGACCCGAAGCGTCCCGAAGTTCACACGAAGCGTCTTACTACACTACTCGGCTCACTTCAGTTCGCGTCGAGACGTAATAAATACGTACGTATTTATAATACGTGACAGTACACATTGGAACGCTGCCACTTGAACGTTATCCATGATGCCTACCGTGCGGGCGTAGGGCTAGGCATGGGCAAAAAATGACGATATATCTGTCGTAGGATAATTTGATACTTCGAATCTTCGCGGAAATCCTAGGGGTTTTGCGAAAACGCGGATAATTAGACATAGCCCCGACTCAGACTACCCCGACTCGGATAGGTTAGGTTAGAAGGCTAAGGCGGGAGCGAAGCGGAGCGGAGCTCCCGCCGCCGCCGTAGTGGTTATTTTTTTTTAAACCACCCAGAACTAAATATTGCTATAATAACGAGTATTTTCGCAAAAATCCTGACTTTGTCCAGTAAGATTTGATAATTTTTCGCCTATGTTTAATTATCCGCGTTTTCGCAAAACCCCTAGGATTTCCGCGAAGATTCGAAGTATCAAATTATCCTACGACATATCTATATTTTTCCATACAATTATTGATATATAACGTGGATATTTTTAATCGCTCTATATCGATATTAATTTTAGAGTATCGAATTCGTATCAATTTCGATATTTTTAACGCAACTTTGGTTTCGTGTTTAATGTTATTAGATACTAATGTCCATATCTAATGACTACTGGTTCGATTCAATTGTATACAATTGTTTAGGCTTGAGCATTAATAAAAAATATTATTTTCTTCTATTTTCGTCTATTCTTTTTTACGAAGTTTGAATGCTTTGGGAATATGTATGAATAATCATGCGAAAACTTACGATATATCGATATTTTTCACTCGACAATTATCGATACTGTTTAAAAATATCGATATATTTTTTCACTAGGTCATCCCTACGTCGGGCGACGGAGCTCCAAGCGAGGTTGCACGAGTGTATAGTAACGTACTTCGGACAACTCCGCGAGTAGTATAGTGCAGGCTTCATACGGTGAAATATCTTTATCTCCCTCTTATTATGAGATAGAAAGATATAGCAACACCTACTGGTTCCAGAACCAATCTATTTACTATTGACATAAACCGCCTGGTTAATACAACTTAGAACAGAATATACGCAATACTTCTTAATGGGTCATTGTACTCATCATTATGAACATCTTTTACTGTAGGACGAAATCGAAAATCGCGAAAAAAAAAATTGCCGAGTTATGCGCACATAAATGTATGGGGTAGTCGATATATTTATCGCGATTTCAGTGTTGGTCCCATAGTGAAAGTTGTCTATAAAGATGAGTACAATGACACCTTAAGAGGTATTGCGTTCATTCTGTTACACGTTTTAAAAGTTCAAACACGACTTCATTTAACTAAAAATTAAATAAAAAGAAAAAACCTAACATCGTACCCTTCAATACATTTATTACTAAAATATTTACAAACTTATACTAATAGCCTATTTTTGCTAATTTTTAGTAAAAAAAAAAGTTAGTTTCACACTAAATTCATTTTCCGAGATTTTTTTACAACAGTCAAAGCGTTTTTTCTATAATAAAAAAGGCTTTTCGCCAATCGCTTGAAATAGAACCTTTTTTTAGGGTTCCGTAGCCAAAGGGAAACCAACGGAAGCCTATTACTAAGCCTCCGCTGTCCGTCCGTCCGTCTGTCTGTCAGCGGGCTGTATCTCAAGAACCGTAATAGGTAGACAGTTGAATTTTCACATGTGTGTATTTCTATTGCCGCTATAGGGAACGTACAAGGCGAAGACTCTGCCATCTAGTGTTTAGAATTCGGAACTTTTTCCTTATTTTGTGAGCAGTAAGGTCTAACGACTCTACACATCCTTTTGTCAGAGTTTCCAAACCGCCTCAAGGGCCTCTGACATGGTTTATTTGACGACCGCCATTTGGCGGCCGGGACCACCGGCTTATACGTGCCTTCCGAAGCACGGAATCATCTTTTTTCTTATAAAAACTTGAATTTGACGCATCTGTGCTGCCACCTAAAGCTTCCACACGGTCCCTTTAGGAAAAATTCACCAGTGCCATCTAGTGTTATGAATCCGAAACTTTTTCCTTATTTGACATTGACACTTCTTCTCATCCTCATCATCATCATATCAGCCTGCAGACGTCCACAGCTGGACAGCCTCCCCGCGCGTGTAGCCACCGGCTACCCGCGACCTGAGCCAGGTCTGAGCTCCACCGCGCTGGGATGTTACGCCTTCCGGTACGCGGTCACCACTCCACAACTTTTCAGCCCCATCGACCATCTGTTCTGCGAGCAATGAGCTCTGCCCACTGCCACTTTAGTTTGGCGATCCTTCGGGCTATGTCGGTAACCTTGGTTCTCTTGCGGATATCAACATTCCTGATTCGATCACGCAAGGAAACTCCAAGCATTGCCCTCTCCATTGCCCTTTGAGTGACTTTAAGCCTTCCGATGAGGCCCATTGTGAGCGACCACGTTTCAGTTCCGTATGTCATCACTGGCAACACACACTGATCAAAAATCAAAAAATTAAGCTTCATGGTACAGAGCCCTTAGTGTACGATTCCGACTCCACAGCGAAACATAATGAGTACAACGACCTTTTTAGGTATTGGAGCTCGTGGCTAAGTGATAAAAGCCGCGCGGGTCGATCTTTAAGGTTAAGCAACGCTTGCCAAGGTTGGTCTGTGGATGGGTGACCATCTTAACATACCGAGTTTTCACTGTTTTCGTTATCTCACGTTAAGCCGTTGGTCCCGGCTGTCATTTGTAGATCTTTGGCAGTTGTTACGGTTTGTCAGAAGCCAGTAAATCTGACTCCAGTCTTGCCAAGAACTACCGTGTTACCCAGTTAATGGGTTGTGGATTAAGCAGCCGCTTCACGTAAAACACTGATATTCAGCTGAATCCGGTTTGACTGGTAACCGACCCCAATATAGTTGGGGAAATAGGCTAGGCAGATGATATATACTGTTTACACTTTGTATATTCCTACACCCTTGATTAATTCCCGTATATATGATTTTGTCTTATTTTCCGGAAATGTTCGTGTAAAAGGAAGACATTATATGGTGGAACCTTGAATATAAAACAAACATGGTATACAGGATTTTTTCAATTGTAAGTATGATTTCCACCAAACGGCTCGCATCGAAAGATGGGAATGGATGCGGCGACAGCCGATCACGTCCGGCAGGATGTCGACGCATACGATCGGCTCCGTACCGTCGCTTGAGAATGTATTCGTTTCTGTACATATTCAAACAAATAGTTCAATACCAACCATGTTACTAAGCCCGCGGCTTTGAGCGCACGCGACGACAACCGAAAGAATCCGATCGGATACGACGACAGGCGAATGGAGCCGATCGGATACGAAGACATACGAACGGAACCGATCGGTTACGACGACAGCCGAAAGGATCCGATAGGATACGATGACAGGCGAACGAAGCCGATCGTGTCTCGCAGCATACTTCGGCTACGATCGGAAGACGCCCGCGGTCAAGCTGCTATGCGCGGTTTGGTAATATAGATTTTAAATACTGTGTACACGATTTAATATTGGTTAAAATATTGTAAGATCCGTTACAATGCGAGCCGTTTGTTGTCGTCAGAGGCAGTCGTTGCCGAGTGATGCTGGTATCCAGCTGTATCCGGTTAGATTGGAAACAGACCTCTGTACAATTCCGGTCTCTGTGTTCCCTATCTTGAGTAGTTTCGCAGTTCCCTGGTCAGCAGCGTATCTTGCCGTGTCTCCCGTATCTGGTGCAGCGTCAGTGGGTCAGCGGTGCGGCGTCAGTGGGTCAGCGGTGCGGCGTCAGTGGGTCAGCGGTGCGGCGTCAGTGGGTCAGTGTTGCGGCGTCAGTGGGTCAGTGTTGCGGCGTCAGTGGGTCAGTGTTGCGGCGTCAGTGGGTCAGTGGTGCGGCGTCAGTGGTGCAGCGCGTGGTGCGGCGTGAGCACGGCGCCGCCGGCCGGCAGCACGGACGTGATGACTGGCGCCGTGCCGCTCACGCCTGACACGCCGCTCACACCTCCCACGCCACCTACACCGCCGCCGCAGAAGATTACCTAGAACATATAAACAATTTTTTATGGTAAAGACTTTTGTCTGCACAGACTTTGAACTCTGAATAAAAAGAATCTATATTTTTTCAGTAAAATATTCCTATTCATCATAATCACCTGAGAGACGGGCGTGGCGGGTTGTCCGGGCGTCGCTAAAACATACTGCTGTTGTCTAACACCGCCTACCTGAAACAACAAACATTCTTACCTTATTCACAAGAAATAATGCGCGTTATAACTACAGATGTGCGAGGATGCGTATCGAGGATGTGTTTGCCAAGAATCCCACCAGCCCCCTTCTACCATCAGACATCCAAACGCACTGCGCAACCATCATCTCTTCAAAGTTAGAGTGCACAAGCTCCTTCTGGGTAAGCTCGCTCCATCGTAGACTTTGTCTCTGTCATCTCCGACCTAGACTAGAGTCAAGAGCAAACCCATCTCAAATAAAAAAAATATTAAAAATAAAAACAAATAGTTATAATAAAAACAAATAGTAATAAATACTTCATTAAGGCTAGATAAGGCTTCATTCAGGCTGACATCCGCAAGCGTTGCTTTACCTTGAAGATCGACCCGTGTCACTGTAACTTTTAGCCACAAGCTCTTTTACAATTCATCTTCTTATCGTGTGGGCAGTAAGGTCTAACAACCCCACACACGCTAGTGTCAGAGTTTCTAAACTGCCTCAACGGCTTCCGACATGGTTTATTTGACGACCGCCATTTGGCGGCCGGGACCACTGGCTTATACGTGCCTTCCGAAGCACGGAATCATCTTTTTATCAGACAATCAGGTGATTCAAGCCCGCAATGTCCTAGCTAAACTGGACTTTACAAAGAATGCTCTTCCCGTGGGAATCGTTTCATCTTTATTGCTAACGCATTAGGTTCAAGGTTGATTGGGAACATTTGACAGTGACGGGTAGCGTGATGTGCTTTCTGATTCTGCTAAAGTGGCCTTCAGACCCCCTGAAGGGGGGTGTCTGTACGTATGCTTTTGCGGTTGCACAACGACACGCTATGCTTTCCTTTGCTTGGTAGTATAGATGCAGGCCTACCTTGCCGTCTCTTTCAGAGACGGGAAGGTGGCGTGGTCTTGAGGGAGAGCGCAACAGTCGTATAGATCCTCAAGGCAAGTCCGGTGGATATACCTTCTCGAGGTTGCCACCCCGTTATGGGTCTAATTCCCTATGAATTAGACGTAACTGAAACCACCGGGCGACCCGTAGAGTGGCGGGCTTTCCACTCAGTCCCATCCCAAACCCCACTTAACCAAAGGGTTAAGTGGGGTTTGGGATGGGAAGATGGGAAAAAAGTTTCCCATCTACGACCCCTTCCAACTCCCCTCCTAACTGTGACCCTTCTGTGACGAAGTGGTTGCGGGCTCGGCCGTCACTAAACTCAGCTGATGGCGGGTAGGAGAAATTTAGTCACCTGCGCTAGGACCTGCGCAGTCGAGCGCCGTAAGCGGGGATGAAGGAGTCCTGGGGGGTTGAGCCGATCGGCACTGGCGGTAATGTGTCCGTGAGGCAACACGCCCCCTTTGGTCTGGATTTCAAGCGAAACGGTGGCCCTACCCTCTAGCCAAGGGTAGGGAAATGGCCATAGTGTCCCGTCAGAGGGCCACAGGCGAGGTGCGTGGGGTCCGCGGAGGTCGCCCTCGGGCGGCCGAAGCGGTAGGTAAAGGCCATGCTGACGGTGTAAGTGAGGGTTGAATAGTTGCCAACCCGATCGAGCACCCGATGTCGCGCTGTTAACCAGCCTTGCGCACCTATATCTTCCTGGTAGTCCTAACGTTCGCACTCACAGCAGTGCGACGTTCCCAGGTGCGGGCTCCATGGTGGGTGGGAGCCAGGAAGATGAAGTTTGTCATTTTTAGTATGGACGTATTGAAGCCAACTAAAAAGCTGGCAAAGCTCCTAAGCGAGGTGCCTCTGGTGCTTCGCTCGCCCCTGGATGCCCTGCGGCTCACGCCGTGGGCGCCAGCGCGGGCGCCGGTCCGGCTGTGGCGAAAACCGCAACCAAGACCATAAAGTCCCACTCCAAGCAAAGGAGAACGGCGCTGCATGGGACCAGTACCGATCCTTTAGACAAAAAGGCGAAAACGGAGACGGTTAACACCTCTACCGGAAGTAGCCTTCCCAAACACCCTCCTACTCCTCCTGTGGCTCCTCAAGCCACATCCCAAGATGCAGCCGTCTCCGGTCACACGGGGGCGGTTGGCAGCACCGAGGACGTTTTCGCGAGCGCCTGGCACGTGCCTATCCGTAAAGGAAAAGGAAAGGGCAAGGGCAAAAAATCAACTCCACAAGCCCATTGCTCTTGCTCGCGCCCCTCAGGTCCAGCAGCTCCTACAAGCCAGGGTAAGAGGAGGGAAAGGCTGACGCGTAAGGAGCGGCGTCACGAACGCAGGCGGGGACGCAAACCCCCCCAAAGCAAGCAGGTTGCTGCCACTAGTTCGGTTAAACCGACCAAACAAGGTAAGCTGAACTTCTCCGAAGGGAAGCAGTTGCAGGCTGAGGCTGGCACTAGCCGACCAACGCCAAATAAACTGCCTTACAAATCCGCAGGAGGTCCGGCCGAGGTGGTAACCACAACGCAGCAATCCGATGGGAACGATCAGGCTGCGGCCAAGCGGGCTCTCAACGAGACGATTTCGCCCCGTGGAGAGCACAAGCGGCCGCGGCTTGACCAGTCCCAGCGGGTTGCCAACAAAAGCTACGCCCAAGCTACCAGTGCGTCCCTGAATGTCGCGATAACCTGCGACCAGAGGGGAATCATCAGCCAGGGAGTATCGGACCAGGTCTTAGCTGCTATCCACAAGCAGATCATCAGTGAGGCCTGCTCCGCTATGCAGGACACACCAGGACCGACCTTCAACGCGAAGTCGCTGTTCGCCGGTGGAGTCCTCAAGCTGTGGTGCGGTAACGACCACACTTTAGCCTGGCTGAAGAAGACAGTCTCCAACCTGGCTCTCCCAGCTAGCACCTCGCTAATCGTCAAGAGCCAGACGGAGATCCAGAAGCGAGTACGCTGCGGCATCGCCATTCCCGACGACCATGGAGTCTACGAGGACTCGACTTTCATTGGACGAGCCCTCTGTTACCAGAATCGCTGGATCGACGTGAAGAGGTGGGTATTGCTGCACGCCGAGAAGCAGAAGGCATGCTGGTTCGTGGTGCTGGGTATCCCCGAGGACCAAGTTCCGACCCTAATGAGCGCCGAGCGCCGACTCTCAATTGGTTTGGGATCGGTGTACGTGAAGTTCCAGGGTCCGAATGGCAGGTTCGTCGACGTCCCTCGGGGGTGGGACATGATCACGAAACAGCCGCTGGAAGAGGCAGTGGTGACCAATGCCGCGCCAAACAACCCGGATGCAACTGCGGCTGAACCTGCTGTAGCAGCAGTGTCGGCCGCCCCTGCCGCCACCGTGGGTGCCGTCCTTTCATCGGGGGGGGGGGGGGGGAGCCGGACGACGTAATGTTGTCCCCGGTTTCGGACCCGGGAGGGGACGGTTTCGACGAGGGCGACCTGTTTGCCGGGCTGCGACTGGAGGGTGACGAGGAGGGTCTCGCCTGTGATGGCGTCCCTTTTGTCGGCCTGTAAAGTCGTGCAGGCTAACCTCCACCACAGCCAGACCGCGATGGCTCAACTCCGGAAGTGGCTGGAGGTTCAACACATGGCCGTTGCCCTGATCCAGGAGCCGTGGATTAGGGGCGGCCACATACGAGGTCTCTCTAATCTTGGCGGTAAGCTCCTTGTTACTACGGACCATGATCACCCTAGATCGTGTATCTATGTCACAGGTAACCTCAAAGCACAGCTATTAAACGACTTCTGTTGCAGAGATGTCTCTGCAGCTAGGCTGTATATACAGCGTGGAGCCACAATGTCGGCGATCGTCTTCGCCTCGGCTTACATGCCTGAGGCGGAGGAACCGCCCCCACACGACCTTGTCCGCCTCATCACACACTGTGAAAGTGGCGGGGATGAGGTGGTCATCGGGACCGACGCAAATGCACACCATCCACTTTGGGGGATGGAGACGCAAAACGAAAGGGCAAAGGCATTAGTTGATTACCTGTTTACAACTAACCTATCCCTACTAAACACAGGTTCGGAACCAACTTTCGTAACCAGACGCAGTCATACAATCATAGACCTTACTCTGGCAACGGAGGGAGCAGCGGAACTCATCACTGGGTGGCAGGTCTCAAATAAGGCTTCCTGCTCAGACCACAGGTGGATCCGCTTCGACATCCAGGTCTGTATACCACCCAAACAACCTAGGCGTAATCCGCGCAACACGGATATATCGGTATACACACGCAATCTTGCCTTAAGGCTTGCGCCACCAGGCGATTCGAAGTCTCTTGCGGACACGGCACAGATCGACGCGCAAGTATCACAACTCACCGAATCGCTGATAAACAGCTACCAAATCGCATGCCCGGAAACGATTTCGCGCGACACACCGGGTAAACAACCCTGGTGGGGTGCGGATCTAGAGCGCAAACGCGGTAAGGTAAGGAAGGCTCTCAACAGAGCCATGAACACATGTAGTGATGAGGACTGGGACGCGTATTATGCGGCCAAATCCAGCTACAAAAAATGCATCAGATTCAGAAGAACTACAGGATGGCGTAAATTCTGTGGTAACATTGAATCATGCCAACAAGCAAACAGGGTAAGGAAAATACTAGCACAACAGAACACACCTGAGGTCGCCACGCTCCGGAAACCCGATAATACGCTGACCACGTCATCTGAAGAAGCGCAACGCCATCATCAACGGCACTGCTTATAATTGTGTATTAAACAGCGTTCGTTTAAATGAGGGGAAGATATTTTTTTTGGATGCTCCTGGAGGAACCGGCAAAACTTTTGTTACCAATTTAATATTAGCTAAAGTTAGGTCTCAAGAAAAACTAGCTTTGGCCGTAGCGTCATCGGGCATCGCTGCAACTCTACTAGCGGGTGGACGCACCGCTCATTCAACTTTTAAACTGCCTTTGACTATTTCTTTGCAGAAAGATAGCGTGTGCTCGATCCGTAAAAATGGGCCTCTGGGAAAAGTTTTGCAAGATGTCAGTTTAATAATATGGGATGAATGCACTATGATTCATAGAGCTCATGTAGAGGCTTTAGATAGGACTCTTAGAGATATTAGAAGCTCTAACAAAATCATGGGTGGAATCACTGTCATGTTTGCTGGTGATTTTCGCCAAACATTACCGGTGATAGTTAGGGGAACCAGAGCTGACATTGTGAAAACTTGCTTAAAAACTTCCCCTCTATGTAAGTTCGTTCGTAGCGTTGACGACATCAATAACACGATACTGGATAAACTTCCAGGAGACAGCGTGAACTACATGTCCATTGATAACGTGATGGATCAAGAGGATGCGGTACATTACCCACAAGAATTTTTAAATTCTCGAAATCCGAATGGCCTTGGCACTCCAATTGTTTTGCTAAGAAACCTTAAACCACCAAATTTATGCAACGGAACCAGACTCCAAGTAAAATTTCTTCGCAATAACGTGATTGGTGCTACAGTTTCGACTGGTCCAGCAGTAGGGCAAACAGTGCTGATACCTCGCATCCCTATGATACCAACGGATTTGCCTTTTAACTTTAAAAGAATTCAATTTCCGGTGAAGGTATCGTTTGCGGTAACAATGAATAAGGCCCAGGGGCAAACATTTAAGCACGTCGGAATAGATTTACGCCAAGAGTGTTTTTCGCACGGGCAACTGTATGTTGCCCTATCGAGATCTGGTTCTGGTGAAAACCAATATCTACTTCTGCCGGAAGATTACAAAACTAAAAATATAGTGTAAGCAGAAGTACTTTAAAATAACATTAGTTTTGAGTTTTTTGAGAATAACCTACAATCTACATGATGTAAGACTATAAGACCCAGTACTTTTACCTAACGTTTTAAAGTTCCACTTTTACTGATAAAAGCGTTATGTAGGTATTATTTAAAAATATTTTCAGCTTTCTACGTAAACGAAGTCGCGGGTTAAAGTTAGCGTTAGCCCAAAGTAACTATTCCACGAAGTCGCGGGCAGAAGCTAGTCTATACTAATATATAAAGCTGAAGAGTTTGTTTGTTTGCTTGAACGCGCTAATCTCAGGAAGTAATGGTCCGTTTTGAAAAATTCTTTCAGTGTTAGATAGCCCATGTATCGAGGAAGGCTATAGGCTATATATCATCACGCTAAGACCAATAGGAGCGGAGCAGTAATGAAAATTGTGACGCAGGCGAAGTTGCGCGGGTCAGCTACAAATAAATGTAACGCACCTGATGTACTTGTTGTGGTTGCTGCTGTATCGTCTGTCGGTGCTGTTCCTCCGTTTCCACCACCACCTGCTCCATGAATGAGGCGCCACCTAGCGGATAAAAATATAAACTATTAGAATTTGACAGTTTTTAGGGTTCCGAAAAAAAAAACGGAACGCTTATAGGATCACTCGGGTGTCTGTCTGTCTGTCCGTCTGTCACAGCCAGTATTCTCCGAATCCATTGGACCGATTCTGTTGAAATTTGGTGCACATATGGACTTCTGTGACCCAAACACGGACGCGTTACGTAAATCATTAAATTTTTAGTATGGGGGTCACTTTTGGGGGCCAAACTAGAAAATTAAAAAAAAAAGTTTTTTGAATAATATTGTGTGACATATCAAATGAAAGGGCTTACTGTGAGGGTTTTAATTATATTTGTTTCATCATTTTAAAATAAATGGTTTTGAAGTTATTCAAGAAATTAGACGAAAAATGTCCATTCCCCCCCTTATCTTCGAAGCTACTGAGCCTAAAATTTTGAAAAAGAAATGGAGATAATAGACCTTTACCTAAAGATTACAGGAAAACCTATTATAAGTCTGTAGTGTTAAAATAACATGTTAAAAAAAATTATTTCGCTCGGAACCCTTTGCGCGCGAGTCCGACTCGCACTTGGCCAGTTTTTTTTAATTCCTTTGTCTCTAGTCTAGGTCACAAAATCTATGATGGAGCGAGCTTATTCATTTTTGAATATTAATTAAGATGTTAAATTTCGCCTCTACAATATAAAGAATATATTGTAAAACCGGCCAAGTGCAACGCGACTTGGAGACGAAGGTTTCCGTATCACAGGTCGACAAAAAAATTTATTCTTTTATAGGGGCTCCCTTTTATTTTTAATTTATAGAGGGTATGCGGTACAGAGAGTAAAGTCCCGCAAACCTCCATTGAAAAGGGAGGATCCTCCGACCGGACGGTTTTGTCCGGTGTGGGCAACTGCCCGATATTTGACATTCAGTCTGATGTATATGTTCAAATCGCGCGGTAAACTCTGCATGCGCGATGGAGGATTTCGACGTAGTAGTTCGCTGCTAGTTGGATAGATGGCGTCGCAGTTCTTTTTGTTGCGATGTAGATATGCTCCGTTGGTTTTTCTTGTGGCGGCATTGATGCCGCTACACATTTTTATAATTTTTTGTTGTTATAGCGACAACATCCATCGGCTACCCGCGACCTTCACCACACACAGGACCGGTCGTTGTGGCGACACCTGGGGGAAGCCTATGTCCAGCAGTGGACGTCTGCAGGCTGATATGATGATGATTATAGCGGCAACAGAAATACATACTGAAAATTTCAATCGTGTATCTACTACGGTTCATGTGATACAACCCGATGACGTCTGTCAGCATCTGTGACAGCTGTCCGTTGTCTAGACCGACAGACGGACAGCTGAGGGTTGGCACAGTGGTACCCAACTGATAAAGCGCGTCGTAAATCTTCGTTCGCACAGAAAAGACAGTATGGCCCCGAAGATTAACGAAAGAACGCAAACTTAAACCTTATATCACTACTATAAGGTTCATAATACACTGCAGCTGTTAGTTCCTTGTCAGTCGCGTCACACGGACGCCACGCGCGCTAACATGGCGGCAGCTGCCGACCAATAGCGGTACAGGAACAAGAAGCGCGGTGCGTGGAGCTTGCCGATTGGTCAATAGCATTTCTCGCGCTTTGAAAATTCATCTTCTGCGACGGTACATCGGTAAGCCATCTCAGTTGGGTACTACTGTAATAGGATTCCGTTGGTTCTTGAGATACAGTTCGCGTCAGCGTAGTTTGCCCCTCCAAAGTTAGGTTTTAGTGACGACCGCGCAGGTGCAATTGCGTAAAAAAAGTGTTACGTTTCTAGAATATTTTTCTGTTTATACTTATTATATTATAAACAAGCAACAAAGACTACTAGTAACAATAACTATATCAAAAAGTAACACCACAAATACATACACCACAAAAACACACAAAAAAAAAAAACAAATAGTAAGAAGTAACCAAAATAATTAATTATCAACAATAACAACGTGTAACACTTTTCGCATCAACAGTCGTATAGCATGGAGCGCGCGGGTCACACGTATGCATCGAACGTATACGAGCGAGTGAGATGCCATTACACCCGCCATCTTGCGCGAACACGCGCATGCGCGACCTACCCGCGCATGCGCTGTCCTATGTTTTTTGTCAGATTGACATCCTGCGCAGTCGATTGCGACGTACTTCGGGGAGGTAAACTTGCGTGACCCTAAAAAGTATTATTTTAGTGGTTTTGCGTATCATACTAAAAATTGTTCATAATGATGAGTACAATGATCCCTTTTCTGGTATTGCGTTCTTTTTAGGGTTCCGTACCCAAAAGGTAACCAACGGAACCCTATTACTACGCCTCCGCTGTCCGTCCGTCTGTCTGTCAGCGGGCTGTATCTTAAGAACCCTAACAGGTAGACAGTTGAAATTTTCACAGATTGTGTATTTCTATTGCTGCTATTACAGCAAATAATAAAAACTGGCCAAGTGCGAGTCGTACTCGCGTGCAAAGGGTTCCGAACGAATTTTTTTTTTTAACGTGTTATTTAACACTACAGACTTCTAATAGGTTTTCCTGTAATCTTTAGGTAAAGATCTATTATCTCCATTTTTTTCAAAATTTTTAGCTCAGTAGTTTCGGAGATAAGGGGGGGGGAATGGTCATTTTTCGTCTAATTTCTTAAATAACTTCAAAACCATTTATTTTAAAATTATGAAAAAAATATAATTACAACCCTTACAGTAAGCCCTTTGATTTGATATGTCACACGATATTGTTCAAAAAACTTTTTTTTTAATTTTCTAATTTGACCCACACAAGTGACCCCCATACTAAAAATTTAATAATTTACGTAACGTGTCCGTGTTTGGGTCATAGAAGTCCATATGTGTACCAAATTTCAACAGAATCGGTCCAGTAGATCCGGAGAAAACTGGCTGTGACAGACGGACAGACAGACAGACAGACAGACAGACAGACACCCGAGTGATCCTATAAGGGTTCCTTTTTTTTTCGGAACCCTAAAAATTAAGGTTTATGGTACGGAACCTTTCGTATGCGACTCCGACTCGCACTTGGCTGTTTTTTTTACACATTGTATAGGCAGTGGAGTACTTACCTGCATTATTACTAGTGGTCGAGTTGAGACTTTCACAGCCAAATAAACAGTGCTGTACCGTCCAGCGAGGCTCGAAAGGAATGTGTGTCTTCACCTAAAAACAATCATAAATTACATGTTATTATGAATACCAGATCGTAGGAATTTTACTAGATACAAAAATAATAATTCTACATTGGACGCGTATTTTTTGCCATCAAATCCCTCCTCCCGCTGTGGGCACATTGTGCGGGAGTGTCAGACTCTTCCTGACTAAACCCATCCGTGTTCCTCCTAGTGCCCGCCGCGTTCCAGGGCCGCGGTCACTCTTTCGAACAAATTCCTGTACCCCGGCAGGCACTACCTGTCTACTATGCTGACATCATTGAGTCCTGGTGGTCTACTCTCTAAGCCCGAAGTCCGTAGTTTCGGCCTTAATTACGGGCGTTTTCTACTCCACATCACCTACGGACTTACGTTTAGCCCCGAACCCGAACTAAGAATGAATGATAATGATGTTGTCACTCGTTCTTAGGGGCCGTACAAATATTACGTAAGCGCCAATGGGGGATATGGGGGGGTATTTACTATTGTTACGCGCCAGAATTAATGCTGGGTATATAACGACATTTACGTGCTGCTTACGCCATCTAGTATCAAATAGCAGACATTTACGTGCTGCTAACGGCATCTAGTATCAAGTAGCAGACATTTACGTGCTGCTAACGCCATCTAGTATCAAGTAGCAGACATTTACGTGCTGCTAACGCCATCTAGTATCAAGTAGCAGACATTTACGTGCTGCTAACGCCATCTAGTATCAAGTAGCAGACATTTACGTGCTGCTAACGCCATCTAGTATCAAATAGCAAACATTTACGTGCTGCTAACGGCATCTAGTATTAAGTAACAGACATTTACGTGCTGCTAACGCCATCTAGTATCAAATAGCAAACATTTACGTGCTGCTAACGCCATCTAGTATCAAATAGCAAACATTTACGTGCTGCTAACGGCATCTAGTATTAAGTAACAGACATTTACGTGCTGCTAACGGCATCTAGTATCAAGTAGCAGACATTTACGTGCTAGAACATTCTCGATGTTTTGACACCTGGTCAGTCGGGACCGGTATGTACCCGAACTTTCCTGAAGTTTCCGTTCTAGAAATGATTGTCGGTATATATAGGGCGGACATCCTGCGACTGGAGTCAGTATTGAATTGGCGATACAAACGATAACTTCGAGAGCGATCTTCAACTGCGAATTATAGTGAAGTGAAGTGTTTAGTAGTGCGATTGTGTGTTATAATTAGTGTGTTTTAAAGTGCTGATTAGTAAATAAAAGTGTCAGTTTTGATTGTTTAATCGGCTGTTTTTAACTGTAACGAACCTCAAGCTCGTAACACTATACTTATTTTTGATGACATGGGGGGCGGGGGGTTTAAATGGTGATTACGTCAGCAATATTTACTTACTTTTTTAGTTTGCAAATCTTAGTAGATTTTGATTGTTTTACTCTCACGCGATGTTACATAGTTAAATAAATCAGGTGAGATAGTCAAACGCCTGCTTATCAATAGTAAAAAAGGGTTCCGAACGAATTTATTTTTTTTAACACGTTATTTTAACACTACAGACTTCTAATAGGTTTTCCTGTAATCTTTAGGTAAAGATCTATTATCTCCATTTTTTTCAAAATTTTAGGCTCAGTAGTTTCGGAGATAAGGGGGGGAATGGTCATTTTTCGTCCAATTTCGTGAATAACTTCAAAACCATTTATTTTAAAATTATGAAAAAAATACATACACAGTAAGCCCTTTCATTTGATACGTCACACGATATTGTTCAAAAAACTTTTTTTTAAATTTTCTAGTTTGACCCCAAAAGTGACCCCCATACTAAAAATTTAATAATTTACGTAACGCGTCCGTGTTCGGGTCACAGAAGTCCATATGTGTACCAAATTTCAACAGAATCGGTCCAGTGGATCCGGAGAAAACTGGCTGTGACAGATGGACAGACAGACAGACAGACAGACACCCGAGTGATCCTATAAGGGTTCCTTTTTTTTCGGAACCCTAAAAAAAGCAAAAGTGGGGAAATAGGTCCCGTGCTATTAAAAACTATACCAATGCATAAGCATAGGAGGGAGGGGTAAGAGCTTTGATTACTATCGCTGACAAGGGGGGGGGGGTTAAAAATGACTAAAATTCTGCTTACGTAATATTTGAACGGCCCTTTAGAGGTTAGGTGATACGGAGTAGAACTAAGGCCGAAACTACGGACTTCGGGCTAAGAGAGTAGAGCCACCCAGCGCTCTATGTCCTTGCCCCGCGCAGTAGGTGGCTGAGACGAGCCCTGCGACTCTAACACTAGGGACGTCTTCTTCTGTTGCTGACCCTTTTTTTTTAAGAATGGGAAATCATCAAATGACTCCTCCCGCTCTGGGTGGAGCAGAAGGGAGTGTCAAGACTCCTACTGACTAAAACCCATCCGTGTTCCTCCTAGTGCCCGCCGCGTTACAGGGCCGCGGGGACTCTTTCGAACAAAGTCCGTAGCCCCGGCAGGCACTGTCCCAGCGGGCCCCGTCTTCTATGCTGACAGCTCTGTGAGGCGCGCGTAGTCCACAGCGCTGCGTCGACCCGGGCTTGGTTCTGATCGGACGGCGAGCCAGCCAATGCTCGCCGTCCGCAGGCCCGCGCAGTAGGTGGTCTGTTGCTGACCCTAACTTTGTATCTTTAGTAGCCGGCACGAGTTGTGAGCACAGATAAATACAGCAGGATGATCCCGCCAATGTACGGTGGGCGAACGAAACTTGCAAGCGCAATAGTCGATGAGCTGACGAACGAACCAATAACGTGAAGCGTCAGAGCTGGCGTCGTCAAACTGACCAATGGAGTATGCTGACGACTCGTGCGGGTTATTCTACGTACCTTGAGCTCAGTAGTCAACATGAGTATATGTCGGCACGGCAGTCGGAACACTTTGCTGAATAAACACGAACACTCCTGTGTTGATGTGCCGTACTTGCATATGGCTGCGCTGCTGTGTTTTCTGTAACAATTAAATTTAAACTTATATTACAGTTAGTCATAGAAAGATGCTAAATCCTTACTAATATTATAAATGCGAAAGTAACTCTGTCTGTCTGTCGGTCTGTCTGTCTGTCTGTCTGATTGTCGCGCTTTCATGCCAAAACTATTGAACCGATTTAAATAAAATTTGGTACACGTATAGTCTAGAGACTGAGAAAGAACATAGGCTACTTTTTATCCCGCGAGTATGTTCCCTAGGGACCACGAGGGCGAAGCCGCTGGCAGAAGCTAGTTATCGTATAAAAATCTCACTTATAGTAGCTCCAGATGCAGGAAACACTGGTATTCAGCTGAATACGATTTGACTGGAAGCCGACCCCAATCCTTACTATAATATTATAAATGCGAAAGTAACTCTGTCTGTCTGTCTGTCGCGCTTTCACGCCAAAACTACTGAACCGATTTAAATGAAATTTGGTACACAGATAGTTTAGAGCCTGAGAAAGGACATAGACTACTTTTTATCCCGGGAGTATGTTCCCTAGGGACCACGCGGGCGAAGCCGCTGGCAGAAGCTAGTAACTAATATGATAAAGCTGAAGAAATTGTTTATTTTATCGAACGCGCTAATCTCAGGAACTGCTGATTCGAATTGAATAATTCTTTCAGTGTTAGATAGCCCATTTATCGAGGATATATCATCACGCTACGACCAACCGAAGCGGAGCATTTTTTTTTTTTATAAATTATACTGCTCATCACAGCAATCTGTCATGGACATTTAGCTGCTCCGTTGTATGAATTTCTTCTGCATTTGGTCTTTGTAGCAGTGAGGAATTGTCCATTGACCATTCTCACTCATTCTGCTGAGAATCTTTTTATTAAACTTGGAACACTGTTCCTTTTAAGTCTTGTGTATACAATACTTCCGGACCCCGACAAATCAGCAGCCAGTGAGTTGACGTGTTTGGTGAGCTTTTTCTGGTAGTTTGTGCTACGGGCAGCAATCTCTTGCTTTACAGTTTTGAGCTTCAGATCTTGCAGGATGTATTTATTTTGTATGCATTTAGGGATGTTGAACATGAATCTCAAAGCTTTAGTCTGAAACCTTTGCTCCACTCCATATGTCCAAACCGGCTTCAATATCGTTTTGTATATCAGCATTTTGCTTTCATTGGTTAGCTGAGACTTTTTACCAATCAGCCAGTACATGCTTCTCAGCTTTGTGTCTAGGGTTTTCCTTTTACTCCAGATATGTTTTTGCCAAGTCAACCTTCTGTCCAGGTGCATGCCAAGGTATTTTGCACTATCTTCGTGAGGGATTTTTTCACCGTTTAGTGTAATTGGGGGACAGTTTCCTTTCCTTAGAGTATAGGTGACTTGAACAGATTTGTTTTCATTCGCCTTTATGCGCCATATCTTTAACCATTCCTCAATTTCACATATGTGTTTCTGGAGGTTTGTTGAGGCAACATCTGGGTTGGTGTGTACTGACAGTATTGCAGTGTCGTCAGCATATGTGGCGATGAGGGTGTTGTCATCTGATGGTATGTCGGCAGTAAATATGAGGTAAAGAACGGGGCCCAAGATGCTCCCCTGTGGAACACCAGACTTGATTTCATACAAGTCAGATGTGATGTCGTTAAGTCCGGTTCGAACCGTGAACGCGAGCGCAAGCAAGGTCACGCACCTCTGCTGTGATAATGGATAACGTTTCTAAAAGACTTAAATGTGCTAGTTGTAACATAGTGATATGTGAGGTGTTGGCTTTTGTCCAAAATAAACTGGATGTGATGGACGAGCAAAGCCTCGTGCAAATATGTGAGAGTGCGTTTAGTACATCGGACATTAAATTAGCAAAGTCGTTACTGTTTGAATCGTTGAGCAAACGGCCGACGATACGAAAGCGGCAAGGAAGAACCTTACGGGACTTGGAAGACATCATTTGTTTATTTAAGGAGACGGATCCTGAAAAGATTCCGATCTTTGTGGCCAGAAGATTAGAAAACTTGCCCCCGGTGACTTTTGATCATATCGATGTTACAGCGTTGCTCAAAAAGATAGTTTTACTCGAGAAAAGTATGCAAGATTTTCAACATCAGTATGCTACCAAGAATGAATTAAATGATCGGATTAACGAATATTACAAGACTACGTCCTTTGTGAATCAGGAGAGAAATGTAAACACGCAAAGAGGAGGTAGATTTGAATTGTTCAACAGTGGCCCGATGGCACTACGGACGGTTAGCGGCGATGAATCATTAGTTAGCGAGCGAAATGTTTCTGCGCATCATCCATCTCTTTCCCCCGTACAGCGGCTGCCTCCTGCGTCATCGCCGAGGCAGACCACGATGAGCGAGCCTGATGCGAGTGTGAGTGAGACGGCAGGCGGATGCACAACATCAGCTGATAAGGGTAACCCGCCGCGTGCCGATTGTGTGCCGCGACCGCTAGCGCCGGTTAATAAAGCAGCTGATCGATGTAAACAACGAGTTAATGTTTTAATCGAGAAGCGGCCGTCGTTTTCCGAGGTTATTCAAAAAGACGGTGAATGGAAAGTACCGAATAATAATGAGGAATGGACCTTAGTACAAAGGCGGAGACATAGAAATCGGTTCATTAGTCAAAAAGGGAGTGCAGTGGTTGATGTTGAGGAGAAAAGTGTACAGTTCAGAGCGGCGGACACGAAAGTGCCGCTATTTATATCAAATGTGCATAAGGCAGTGTCTGAGCAGGATATTGTTAACTACGTGTATGAAAAGACTCGAGAGCGAGTTACACTAGTTAAAATAAAAATGAAACAGGAAAAAGACTACAGTGCTTACAAGCTTTTTGTAACTAAGCATAAAATTGATACATTTTTAGACGATAAGTTGTGGCCATCTGGAGTATCATTTAGGCGTTTTGTGCACTTTCATATGAGGCGGAAGACCAATGAAGTCAATGAAAATACAGATAGCAAAAATGGAAAGTCTTAGTAAGATAGTAAGTTTTAATTGCAAATCACTCAAGAGGTCAATGGACGGAGTCAGAGCGTTATGTCAGTCGGCGGACGTGGTAGCCCTCCAAGAGACGTGGTTGCTGCCACATGATTTGCCGCTACTTAGCACTGTCGATGACAGCTTCGGGTGCACCGGGACGTCAGCTGTGGACACCGCGGCGGGCCTACTGAGCGGGAGGCCATACGGTGGTGTCGCGTTATTGTGGCGTAAGAATGCGTTCGAGTCAGTGTTACCGATAGAGTGTAATAATGTGCGAGTGTGCGCGGTCAACATAACCGTAAGTAGTAGATCTGTAGTGATTTTTAGTGTCTATATGCCCACGAACTCAAATGACAATCTTCCGGAGTTTACAGCCTGTCTCAGTACTATTCGCTCAATAATAGAAGTAGAGGAGAATAAGGGAGTTGAGGCTTTTTATATCATAGGAGACTATAATGCACATCCGAATGAGTTGTTTTATAATGAAATGATAAATTTTTGTTCAGATCAGAGTTGGTTCTGTGTGGATGTAAATATGTGTGACGGCAACACCTATACTTTTACAAGTGACTCGCATGGCTGTAATAGATGGTTGGATCACTGCATCGTCACTGAGTCTGCGCGGCAATCAGTCGTTAGTGTGACAGTACTGTATGACTTGTATTGGTCCGACCATTTTCCGATTGTGGTCGTATGTAACTTACAGAAAATTAAGCCTAAAATTGTAGACAAGGTACATACACCTGTTAATCGTGTTTTATGGGGCGAGAGGTCATCTGAGCAGATTAGCGAGTATCGCGACCTCTGTAACTCTAGTCTTAGACTGATAGATATTCCTCAGGAGCTGAGTGGTTGTTGTGATAGGTTCTGTGATCACATAGAACATCGCTCAGCTCTTGATGAAATGTATTTGAATATTATAAATACGCTAGCACTGGCCTCCGTTCAGACTTATAGGACAGAGTGTCGGAGGAGGGGTGGCTATGTTACAGGATGGAATAAACATGTCGCAGATGCTCACCGCGAGGCACGGCTTAAATTGCAAGTGTGGATAGCGGCCGGGCGACCGGCCAGCGGTCGTATATTTTGTGATATGGCGGAGGCGAGGAGACATTTCAAGGCCAAACTCAAGTGGTGTCAAAACAGGCAGGACCAGCTTAGAATGGATCTCCTCGCTTCCAACCACGCTGCTAAGGACTTTAAGCATTTTTGGAAAAACACAAACAGGATGAATGTGAGGCCGAGTCTCCCGGTGAGTGTCGGTGGTATTACTGACCATAAGCATATTGCCGATGCTTTTAGGGACCACTTTTCTGTGCAGTCGCCCTTGAGCTCAGTGTCTCGTAATGCGAACGATGCTGAGACCATTGAGACAGAGCGGAACGTAAAAATACCTGCAAGGAAAGTAGCTTCAATTATTTCTAGAATGCAACGTGGAAAGTCGCCAGGTCACGATGGCCTCAGCATCGAACATTTTAAACATGCGGGAGTCCATCTGCCTAGAGTGTTGTCACTGTTTTTCACCCTGTGCCTGGGTCACTCTTATTTACCGGAGCCACTTATGCGGACGATAGTGGTCCCTATAGTTAAGAACAAGACGGGTGATACATCCGATATGAATAACTATCGGCCCATCTCGCTCGCTACCACCATGGCCAAGGTGCTTGACGGTCTGTTGAATGGCTACCTATTGGAACACGTTGAGATACATGACGCCCAGTTCGGGTTCAAAGCGGGAGTATCCACGGAGAGTGCTATCCTTAGCCTGAAACACACAGTCAAGTACTACACAGTGAGAAGGACGCCGGTGTATGCGTGTTTTCTCGACTTGTCGAAAGCCTTCGATCTTGTCGCTTATGATGTGCTATGGGACAAGTTGAGGGGCGCGGGTGTGCCGGCGGAGTATACATCCCTTCTCAGATACTGGTATGCTCACCAAACAAACCGGGTGAGGTGGGTCGGTACTCTGTCGGATGAGTACAGGATGGAATGTGGTGTAAGGCAGGGGGGGTTAAGCTCGCCGCTGTTATTTAACCTATATATAGACCAGCTTATCGAGCGACTGAGCAGCATGCATGTCGGCTGTCACATTGACAGTACTTGTGTCAATAACATAAGCTACGCTGACGACATGGTGCTGCTCAGTCCATCGATAGGCGGGCTGAAAAAGTTACTGTCGACCTGCGAGACGTATGCGGAGGTGCACGGCCTTAAATACAACTCAAAAAAGAGTGAGATCCTAGTGTTTAAAGCACCTAAGCAACAGCCCCGTCGTGTACCTCCTGTATATCTCAACGGTGTAGTACTCAGTGTGGTTAATAGTTTTAGGTACCTGGGTCACATTGTCACCAGTGACCTACGGGATGACAGCGACATAGAACGCGAGCGCAGGGCGTTGGCGGTGAGGAGCAATATGCTGGCCCGTAGGTTCGCTCGATGTACGGCAGACGTCAAAGTAAGTTTATTTAAAGCGTTCTGCCAGTCTTTCTACTCGAGCGGCCTATGGGTATCATATACGAGCCGAGCCTACAACGTCCTACGAGTTCAATACAACAACGCCTTTAGGATGCTGTTGCGGCTGCCGTGGCGCTGTAGTGCGTCAGGCATGTTCGCTGAAGCTCGCACTGATGATTTTCATGCCATCATGCGTAAAAAAGCGGCATCCTTACTGCAGCGCTTGCGTAACACTCGGAACAGCATCCTGAAAATGATTGTTGACAGACCCGACTGCCTCATCCAAAGACACTGGGTGAAGGTAGCTATAGGGTTATGTAGCTAAACAAACTAGTTTAAGTATTACTAATAACACTAATATAGCATATAAGCATAATCTGTTACTAATTCAGTACTAACAACTTATGGGCTAGTAATGTCTGAAATAAAGATATTTTATTTTATTTATTATTTATTTATTTATTTACCTCGAAACAGCGCTTGTCCAGGTAACTTTTCAGTATGAAAAAGAAGGAGTGAGGCAAATATTTTTTTAACTTAAATAGGAGTCCGGTATGCCAGACCCTGTCAAAGGCCTGGCTGATATCCAGGAAGACAGCCGAGCAATATTTTTTGTTTTCCAGTGTGTTGCTGATGGTATTTGTCAACCTATGTACCTGCTCAATAGTTCCATGCTGCTGTCTGAATCCGAATTGATGCCCAGGAAGGATGGTATTTAGATGAGGGCGCATTCTATTGAGGATAATTTTTTCAAACAACTTGCCAACCAAAGGCAGGAGGCTAATTGGTCGATAGGACGAGGCTTCTTCTGACGGTTTACCAGGTTTAGGTATCATAACAACCTGAGCAAGTTTCCACTGGAATGGGTAGTGGGAGAGTCTCAGGCAGGCATTGAAGACCATCACCAAGAACATTATACCTTTTTTAGGAAGGTTGTTTAGAAGTACGGAGTCTAATAGATCATAGCCCGGTGCTTTCTTTGATGGAAGAGCTTTAATCTCACAGATTAATTCAGTAGGACTTACTGCTTTTAGGGGGAAGCATAATTGATTTGGCGACTGGAGGTAGTCTGTTATTTCCTCGTCTCTATTGATATCAGTGCAAGGTAACGGAGTAAAAACCTTTTCCAGGTGTTCGGCAAATGCAGTTGCTTTTTCAGTTTCAGATCTAGCCCAACTTCTGTCCTATCTTCGCAATGGCGGGATATGTTCTTTTGGTCGCTTAAGTTTCTTAGTCGCACGCCATAACGAGTAATTTGTGTCCTTATGTGGGGTTAGGTAAGATAAATGTCTTTGTAGGCAAAGGGTCTCGTATTCCTTGATCATCTCTTTCAGCTCTTTTGTTGCTTTGTTGAACTTAGTTTTGTCCGTAGGATATCTGGTTCTGTGCCATTCTTTCCTCGTTTCTCGCCGTTCGTTGACTTTCTCCATAATGTTCCTTGGAAGTTCCGTTTCTTTTGCCTTCTTTTTTCTATTTTTAGGTGTGGAAGCGTTGGCCGCCAGGTGTATTGTGCTGTTGAACGTTTCGATAATGGTATCGATGTCTTTGTCTTTGTCTTTTTCAATTTGATGTTTTGGAACAGCTTGTTTGAACACATTTAAAATGACTGGGGTGTGGTCTGATGACAGATCCTCACATTTTTCAATCTGTAAGTAGTTGTGCCCAAGGTTCTTAGTTATGTAGAAATCTAGCAGATCAGGTATTTTATTGTGATCTGTGGGCCAGTATGTTGGCTCTCCGTGAGAGACGCATTGTAGGTTTAGGTCTAGCGTGACTTTATGTAGTTGTCTGCCCCTTGGGTTAATTAGTCTTGATCCCCAATATGTGTGTTTGGAATTCCAGTCTCCTCCGCAGATAAAAACTGAGCCCAGTTGACTGAAGAATTGCTTGAAAATGTCAGCCCCTATTTTATGGTGGGCAGTAGATTGCAGAGAGTGTTGTGTCATTGTTCTTGTGTTGTATTTTAATTGATGTGGCCTGTATTTCCTCCCTTTTGTAAGGCTTGAGCCTTATGCGGCTTGAGCGGATAATGTTTAATGTTATTTTTGACAATTACAGCAGTCCCGCCGTGGGAGTTACCGGAAGGGTGGTCTGTCCTACAGATTACCTAATTTTCGAATTTTACGTGTGATCTTTGGGTGAGTCTTGTTTCCGATATAAGTGCGACATCAATTTTCTCAATATTCATGAACAACTCAAGCTCATGCCGTCTGTCGGTCAGCCCATTGGCATTCCAGGTCATGATGCGGATATTTAGTCCCTCGGTGAAGTCAGGCGGGTGATTAAGTTGATCATTTGATCCATCATGCTGTCCATCATGTTTTTCATGATTGCTTGGAATCTATTGAACATTGTGTCCAATAGACTGGTAAAATCATGTTGGCTGGTTTCCAAAGAGGAAACCTTAGATTGTGTTGCAGGCTTGTCGCTTTTGTTTTTCAGAATATCAGCATAGCTGGTTCCTGGAAGATACGTTGATTTAACACTTTCGCCAGTGCTGGGTCTTTGTTCTTTGGTCACAGGTGTGTATTTGAATGGTTCGATGGCAGGCTTAATTTTTAGTATCTTCTCTTTGTACTGTTTATATTTATTGCAGCCCTTATAGCTTGCCAGGTGTCTCCCTTGACAGTTAGCGCAAGTAGCATCTGTCTCCGGGGATTTGGTGCACGATGTCGTTGGGTGGTCGTTTATGCATCTGAAGGGTCTGAAGCATTGATTTTTCGAATGCCCAAATCTTTGGTATCTCTTACACTGCAACACCTCTTTTTTCTTGTAGGGTGCTTCAACCGTTACTTTGACGTGATTGATGTACTTAACATTGAAAATATCTTTGTTATTGGCTCGTGGCTCAAGATCTATGTAATCCAACACGGACGCGTTACGTAAATTATAAAATGTTGAGTATATGGGTCACTTTTGGGGGTCAAACTAGAAAATTAAAAAAAAAAAGTTTTTTTAACAATCTGCTGTACAATAAAAGCTGTCGTGTGACATATCAAATGAAAGGGCTTACTGTGAGGGTTTTAATTATATTTTTTTATGATTTTAAAATAAATGGTTACGAAGTTATTCAAGAAATTAGACGAAAAATGACCATAGAAGTCTGCAGTGTTAAAATAACATGTTGAAAAATGTCGTTTTTATTATTTGCTGTTATAGTGGCAATAGAAATACACAATCTGTGAAAATTTCAACTGTCGACCTATTACGGTTCTTGAGATACAGCCCGCTGACAGACAGACGGACGGACAGACAGCGGAGGCTTAGTAATAGGGTTGCGTTGATTACCTTTTGGGTACGGAACCCTAAAAACGTGACGCAGACGAAGTTGCACGGGTCAGCAAGTATAATAATGTGACAGTTACCTGCCCGCTCTGTCGTCGAGGCACTTCTGCGCGAGTTTGGTCTGGTGCGACATCAAGTTGTACGCGTACTGAGTGATCGTGTCCGTTGGGGACTGCTTCAGGTTCTCCGTCTCCTGAAACATTAAATACTTAACTAAACTACATTCTGATAAATATATTAAATAAAGGGCTGAAAGGGCAACAGGGCCTTAAGATTAGACACCTGAGGCCTTACAAAGATTTAACGCCCGGGGCCTCACACAGCTTTGACGCCCGCAACCACGCAAAGATTTCACATCCGGGGCCTCACAAAGAATTGGCGCCCGGAACCTCACAAAGATTTGACGCACGGGGCCTCACAGTGATTTGACGCACGGGGCCTCACAAAGATTTGACGCACGGGGCCTCACAAAGATTTGACGCACGGGGCCTCACAAAAATTTGACGCACGGGGCCCCACAAATATTTGACGCCCGGGGCTTCACAATAATTTGACGCACGGGGCCTCACTAAGCTTTGACGCACGGGGCCTCACAAAGATTTGACACACGGGGCCCCACAAAGATTTGACTCCCAGGGCCTCACAAAGATTTGACGCACGGGACCTCACAATGTTTTGACGCACGGAGCCTCACAATGATTTGACTCCCGGGGCCTCGCAAAGATTTGACGCACGGGGCCTCACAAAAATTTGACGCACGGGGGCCTCACAAAGATTTAAGTCCCGATATTTCAAAGATTTAAGTCCCGGTGTTTCAAAGATTTGACGTAAGGGTCCTCTCACAGACAGGAGGCCCGAGTCCGAGTAGTGGGAACATTAGATACTGATTAGGGGCCATTCAGTATTACGTAAGCGTCAATTTAGTAATTTTGAACACCCCCACTCCCCTTGTCAGCGATAGTAATCAAAGCTCTTACCCCTCCCTCCTATGCTTACGTTAGCATTGGTATAGTTTTTACTCACGCGGTACCTATTTCCCCCACTTCTGTTATTTCTTGCTCAACTTGATGAAAAATCGCGAGAGAATAAAACCAACTAACTAGCCATAATTATGTCAAATCAAAATCTACAAAGATTTTCAAAAAAAGTAAGTAAATATTGCTGACGTAATCACCATTTAAACCCCCGCCCCCCATGTCATCAAAAATAAGCATAGTAAAGACCCCACCCCACCCCCCACTGGTGCTTACGTAATACTTAAACGGCTCCTTGTGTAATATAGCACTTACTCGTAACCTGCTAAGCGCGAAGGTCCTTCTATCGTTCTCAAGCTGGTTGGCAACGTTGAAGAATATGGACACGAACTCGTCCAGCTGGATTTGATTGCGAACTAAGTTCTGGAACTTTGTCACTAGGCGTTCTAGACCCTGGAAGGAGAAAAATTAAGGGTAAAATATGTATGTTGTTAGACTGAGCCTGGAAGCCAACACTTAAGGTTTGCCAAAGAGCTATGTATGCAAATCAAATTATAATAATAATAATAATAATATCGTTTATTTACAAAACAGGGCACATTTACAGTAAAATAATTTACATTTTTTTAAAGAACACAGTTGCTGATTTGCCTGAACTAGGTTGAAACCTGTGCTTCAGGCTAGATAGTGCTTATGTAAACATCAATAATAAAATAACAATTTATCAATTACCTATAATAAAACTTAAAATTAAAGGACACATCATGTTTTATTTACATACAAAAAGAAGGTCTTCTGTCTCTACGTACGAGATGCTTAATAAATATTGCACAATTGTCTTTTTACAGCTATAATAATTTAACTTATAGATACTTAGTTTCTTATTTAGTCTATTGTATAGAAATGGACCTAAAAATGTAAAAAATCTTTTTACAAAAACATATTTTGAAAATGAATTAGAATCGCAGACAATATCATTCCGTCTCTTATTAGTATTTTCGGTGTTGTAAGTAAGCATGGTGTGCTGTTTTAGTATCAATTGCATAATGAAAAGCTGGCGAACAGTCAGTACGTTGCAGGATTTATATAGGAGATCTGTGGGATACACAAAGGGATGGAAATTGGCTACTTTTAAAATGGCTCTCTGAGCTCTTTCAAGAGGGAGTAAGTGAGTTTTGGGTGCTCCACCCCATGAAGTGATACAGTACTGGATTACGGATTGCCCTAGGGCCAAATAAACTTGTGTGATTACTTTTGGATCCGCAATAGCTCGCAGTTTTTTGAACACATAGATTAATTTGCGCACTCTTTTAACCAGACTCTCAATATGTGGTCTAAAAGAGAAAGTATCGTCTATTATTACTCCTAGATATTTAATGTTGCATGTTTGGAGAATAAATGGACAGTCACATGAACTGATTGGGTGGAGTGCACATTTATGAGCAAACAGATGAGGATGAGTAATGTTAGATTGAGGCTTGCGCATGGAGAACTGAATATATTTTGTCTTGTCAGCATTTAACGTTAGTAAATTTCTTTGAAGCCAGTTAGTCACAGTATTGAAACCTAATTGAGCGTATTCGTACAATTCTTTACTGGTTTTAGCGGTAAATACTAAGGCCGTGTCGTCAGCATATGACACAATTTTGCCATGTTGTATGTTCAAATTGCACAAATCATTAATATAAACGAGGAAAAGGGTTGGGGCCAAAATGCTGCCCTGGGGAACACCAAAACCAGTAGTTTTTTGTTCATTGCTCGTGATATTGTCTATTCTAACACACTGATATCTGTCGCCTAAGTAGTCAGCAAAGAGTTTCAGCGGGGTTCCCCTTATTCCCATGGTCTCTAATTTGTTTAGGAGCATAGAAACGGACACTGTGTCAAAAGCTTTCGCTAGATCAAGGAAGACCCCCATAGTCTGGTTTCCTTTGCCAAGTTCACTAAAAACAAAAATCCTATTAACTTCCCATATACCTTAAACGACATCCAGTTGAAAAAAACTGAGTGCACGCGTGATCTTGGCGTACTGCTTGATTGCAAATTACATTTAGATACCCATATCGACAAAATAATTAACAAAGCCTTTCAGATGTTGGTTTCGTCATGCGGTCTTGTGAAGACTTCAAAAAGCCTTCTACTTTTCTCTTCTTGTATAAAACACTAGTCCGTTCACAGTTGGAATACGCGGTACCCATATGGTGCCCGTATTATGATAAATATAAGCGAGCAATAGAAATGGTTCAGAAAAAATTTCTTCGTGCCATGCACTACAAGTGCTTCCGTACCAGGATTCCCTATGCAGATTTACTAAAGCATTACGAAATATTAAGCTTGGATTCCAGACGTTTATTGATCATGGTTATGATGCTGTACGGTATTTGCAATAACAAATTTAATTGTAATGAGCTGTCGAATAGATTGTGTTATGTAGTACCTAGAACTGTTATTCGGCGGGAGGCGCGCGCACCTCGACTATTCTACATCGGGCGTTGTAGAACGAAGGCTGGGGTGCGGGCCCCTCTTCGCCGACTTTTAGAAACCTACAACTCACAATTCAATGATTTTGATATTTTCGCGCTGTCGCAATCTAAATTTAAAAGAATGGTTTCTCAATTACTTGCGAGTCGCCTATAAGACATTGATTCGTCGGTTTCTGTATAGTGTTTATTTTCTTCTATTGATATTTATTTTTTATTTCTTCTCATTTAACATGCGTTCGTTATCATCATACTCCGATGTCGCATCGTGGACAATAGTGTGGGTTATACGTGTTTTCGACTGTAATATTATAACTACTTTTTTTTGCAAATGCTGTAACGTATAACTGTTTTTTGTCCCAAATAAATAAAATAAAAAAATAAAAAAATAAGTTCCTCTGAGACATAATTGGTCAGGTGGTGCACCGCATCGGCTGTGGATAATTTGGCTCTAAAACCAAATTGCGTAGATGATAGTAAATTATTTTTTTCTAAATAGTTAACTAGCCTGCTGTTTACAATTTTCTCAAGTATTTTAGAGATTGAGGAGAGTAACGATATTGGCCTATAGTTATTAACTAAGTATTTGTTCCCAGATTTAAATATAGGGATTATAACTGCTTTTTTTAGGCATTTAGGAAAAATGCCTTCAGAAAAACAGATACGAAATATGTGGGCTAAGGGAGGTACCAGGATATGCTTGAATTGTTTAAGGATCTTACTGCTAATGTTATCCCATCCAACAGCACAATCATCTTTTAGTCCACTAATAATTCGTGTTATTTCGTCTTCGTCAGTGTCCAGGAATCCGAAAGATTGTAGTGCGCGCCTATTATTCAATTCTTGGGAAGATGGTTGATCACTGTAATGCTGAGGAATCTGCTCGGCAAGAGTTTTCCCAACATTCACGAAAAAGTTGTTGACATGATTGGCTGATGAAAGGGGTGAACTATTAGTTAACAATAAACTCGAATTTGATTCACGCTGTTTTGACATATAAGTGACGTTTTTAATATGTTTCCAAAGTTGCTTGCAATTGTTTCCTGCTCTGTTTAATTCATTTTTATCGTAATTCCTTTTCAAATTCTTTAAGAGATTGTTACAAAAATTTCTGTATCTTTTATAAGTGGTTTTAATGATAATATTACCTGGGTTTTTCCTAGATGTTTGATGAAGTTTGTCTCTGTGTCTTATACACCGAATCAGGCCAGGAGTAATCCACGGTTTAATATTATTAAGTTTCTTGTTTGTTGTAATAACCGTAGTGTTACGTAATATTGCTAATTGCACATGTTTTATTAAGTACGATAAAGCAAAATTTGCGTCAGCAGTATTGTAAACTGGGCTAAAGTCAAGTTTGCATAAATCATATTCGAGTTTGTTTGTATTTAATTGTGTTTTGGTTTGGGGACGATTCAGCTTAGGCAGCATTAAGTTTAAGGTTAGTAGAACAGCGTGATGGTCAGTAATTGTTGAGTTAGTAACAAGCGTAACATACGATAAACTGGATTTGATAATCATATGATCGAGGCAGGAACCGCTATCATGTGTGGGCAAGGTGTGCGCAGGTAGAAAACCATGGAATGAACAGATATTAAGATACTCTTGGGTCCCTGCATCGCAGTTATCAGAGTTTATGTTTATATTTATGTCACCTGTTAGTATGACATTCTTGAATGAGCTTAGGTCTAGAAAAATTTGGTTTAAGGAAGCGTTAAAAGAATCCAAGTTTCTAGCGGAAGGGGATCTATACATAGCGATGATTGCTGTAGTTGTACCAATTTTGATGATCAAACAATTGCTCATATAGTCTTGTAGAGTAGGTTCTTCCACTGTGACCATTAATGATTCCTTAGAATAGACCACCACACCAGCATTTTGGTTGCTATTTAGCTTGGTATACAATAAGTTGTACCCTGGCATTACTGGAAGGTTATCCTGGCGATCAGATAGCCAGCATTCGGTTAGAACCATCACATCACAATCAAAATTAAGTCTACTAAGAAAGATGTTGAAGCTATCGATATTCTTAAAAATACTGCGAATGTTTTGTGTTAGTATGGTTAGTGACTTTTTATAATCGGAAAGATATTGTATGCAGTCCTCAACCTGGCATGCCTTTGCATCAGGCACAAATGTGTAATCTATATCAGTAATTAAATTATCATCCATACTAGTAAAAAAAAAAAAAAAGAATATAAACAGTAAGTTAAGTCTAAAATATAAACAAATATGTGGCGCTCTTAGGCGCCTTCATAGTCAACCGAGTTTAGGTACCTGTTTTCAGCAGCTTTTTTAGCAGGACACTCCAGGTCTCCTGTCTTGTGGTTGGCTGGTTTTTTGAAGCGCAAACATGTTGCACATCTTGGCGCAACGGCTGTTTTGGAGCAATCTTGAATTGTGTGCCCTTCTTCACCGCAGTGTCCACATGCAGGGGAAGCTATCTTACACGTCTTAGCTGCATGACCGTACTGCTGGCACTTGTAACATCTCGTTACAAGTGTGAAGTCTCGAACCGGGCAGGACGTCCAATTTATAAATAATCTGTCCTGTGTGATGAGAACCTTACGAATAGTTGCTGGAACTTCTATGATATAGTTACAGTTCTCTGCATCTTTTCTGCCGGATTTGTGGCTTAGCTTGATTGAGGTCAAAAATGTTTCTCTAGAGATAGTGGGCAGTTTGTCGGCCAAGTTTTGCTCATAAATACATTTATAAACCTCATTTTCAGCCATAGATGCAGGGACCCCTATAACTATTATGCGTGGTTTGCGCTTTCTAGGTTCATCGACGGTGAGAGCTGACGAAGCCGATTGGACAGTTTGTTTGAGCTTTTCCAGGTCTTCCTTAGTCTCCGTGCTGATTATGAGTCCTCCTTTTCCTATTTTGCGTACACTTCTGACTTTCAGTTTCATGTCACCAGGGCAGATAATTTGTTGGACTATGTTCTTGGTTTCATCACAGGTCTTAGAATTGTCGCTAGGAAAAATCGCCACGGAGCTAAAGGTGTTTGGACGAACAAAGCTGTTGGTCCCCTTCTTCACCATATCTGCAAACGATGTTGTTCTTGTTTCTTGCCTTGCACAGGACTCCTTAATGGTCCGGTTCATCTCCATTACGTAGTCCTTAAGGTTGCGGTCTTCATTCAATTTGTTCAGGGAGCTGTGGGTCTTATAGGCATATTGCTTAAGGGACTGGTATTGAACAGCCATTTGCGATACTCTATGTCCAACTTTACGGCAAAGAGTGCTTATTTTTAGCTTCTGCTCAGAATTTAACTTCCCATCAGAAGCAATTGCACATACCTCATTCAAACACTGCTCAATAGAGGTCATCCAGTTCTGAATCTCGGGAGTCGAAATTGTTTCCATTTCCTCGTTTTCTACGGCTTGGTCACGTTTTGGTTGTTGGGGCTGTGTCGGTGTAGGTGTTGGGGGAGGGCTGCGACGCGTCAACCCACTCCGGTTAAAGGGGCTGCCTTCCATATTTCAGATTATGATATAATATAATCAAATCAGTCCATTTTTGACTAAACAACACTTATAAATTGTATTAGTCACACACGCGAGTAATTACACTAAATAAAGTAGGTCACTATTTATGCAATTGTTAATTTATTATATTTAATATACATTGATGAGCACGTCTGTTTACGTTGAGTGCAAACGAGCAAGCACCAATTAACCGAATCTGCAACATATTGTCACGCCCCATAATTTAAGTTGCATAGCAAATAGGGATCGCCGTTGTGGGCCACAAATCTGCCGGGCTGAAGTGGGATTGGGCCACACACAGGCCACATTTACAGTATGCACGAGGACACACGGGCCAGGATCGTCATACGGTGGGTGCCTGAAGACTTACGTAGTTACCTTGTGCAGTATGTTGGTATAGTTGTCGGCTTCGAGCCAGGAGTCCAGCTTGGGGATGGCTCCGTTGGGCCTCGTCAGTAGCTCCCACAGTCCGAGCGTGCCGGCGCCCGTGCCGATGATGCCGCGCTTTAGGACCTGTTGATAGAAACTACTAGAAAAAAGAACTGGGGCTTTTACAATAAAGGGAGGTTAACAATCAGCAATGGGACAAAATGGACTACTAAAAAAAAAAACTGGCCAAGTGCGAGTCGGACTCGCGTGCAAAGGGTTCCGAACGAATTTAATTTTTTTAACATGTTATATTAACACTACAGACTTCTAATAGGTTTTCCTGTAATGTTTAGGTAAAGATCTATTATCTCCATTTTTTTCAAAATTTTAGGCTCAGTAGTTTCGGAGATAAGGGGGGGGGAATGGTCATTTTTCGTCTAATTTCTTGAATAACTTCTAAATCATTTATTTTAAAATTATGAAAAAAATATAATTAAAATCCTCACAGTAAGCCCTTTCATTTGATATGTCACACGATATTGTTCAAAAAACTTTTTTTTTTAATTTTCTTGTTTGACCCCCAAAAGTGACCCCCATACTAAAAATTTAATAATTTTCGTAACGCATCCGTGTTTGGGTCATAGAAGTCCATATGTGTACAAAATTTCAACAGAATCGGTCCAGTGGATCCGGAGAAAACTGGCTGTGACAGACGGACAGACAGACAGACAGACAGACACCCGAGTGATCCTATAAGGGTTCCTTTTTTTTTCGGAACCCTAAAAACGCCTATTTAAACAAACAGCGCGGACTCGTAGATTATGTACGTCAGCAGCGTAGCAATTTTCGTACAGTAGCTTCGACGTAGCAACCCTAGTAGACGTTAGCTCTACGGCGTAGCAACTCTCGTAGACAGTAGCTCTACTGCGTAGCGGCTCCCTACACGTTAGCTCTACTGCGTAGCGGCTCCCTACACGTTAGCTCTACGGCGTAGCCTCTCTGATGGACATTGGACGGTAACTCTACGGCGTAGCCACTCTGATGGACATTGGACGGTAACTCTACGGCGTAGCATCTCTCGTAGACGGTTGCTACGACGTAGTGACTCTCATAGATTGTAGTACTCGTCGTCGTAGCAACTCTAGTAGACAGTAGCTCAAAATGCCAATTCTACTCATTTTTAAGCAAAGTTGCGCATGTCAGTCGCAATCTGTCAAAAAAGCCTCAATTTCCATACATTTAAAAAATAGGTAGAATTGGCCTTTCTGGCATAGTGACCCGTAGACGGTAGCTACAGCGTAGCGACTGTCGTAGTCGTTAGCTACGGCGTAGCGACTCCATTAGACGTTAGCTACAGCGTAGCGACTGTCGTAGTCGTTAGCCACGGCGTAGTGACTCTTTTAGACGTTAGCTACAGCATAGCTACTCTCGTAGACGGTTGCTACAACGTAGGTGACTTGAAGAAGTTAGTACTACGTCGTAGCAACTAGTAGACGGTATTATTACGTCGTAGCAACTCCAGTACATAGTAGCTCTATGGTTTAGCCACTCTCGTCGACGGTAGCTTTTTCGTAGATGGTAGCTATGGATAACTTGTTCAGTACTACATACCTGTAACTGCGCATGAGTGTGCTCTCCTCTCAGCAACGCGAGCGCGTACGTCTTGCACCTCGCCGCCAGCTCTATGAGGGACAGGGACGTGTCCACTCGTCGAGTGGACTCTAGGCAGAGGCGGGCGCTGGCTAGGGACGCTTGCCATACTGAGCAGGTCACATGGGCTGATGGAAAGGCCGACCGGACTGACTGTTGAGAGAATAAATAGAGACCATTAGAAATATTAAACCCCTTTAGCACGAGGACACAAACTAAATTATGAAAGAAACATGTTACAACATACCTGTTGACATTTAGTAGGATCACAGACCACGCATCGGACTTGCCTCCACGCAGGGTTACAAGACTTGAATGTCTCTAGCAACCAAGTCAGATCCTCACCGATGAGGGTTGAAATACCTGGAGACAAACAGAACCAATATATCAAGAATAATCAACATCAATGTATATTTTTCCTTTACTGAGGATGAGTGATTGACAGATAACGCACAGCCAAAACTACTGTTCGTCATCGACATAGGCCTCCCCCAAAGGGGGGGGTTTGGGTTAATCGACACGCTTGGCAGGCGGGTTGGCGATCGCAGTGTATGGTGTTGCGATTTACAGAGAACGCTGCTGCCCATTCTCTGGTGAGTCCCTTAGTCGCCTCTTACGACACCCACGGGAACTGATGGGGTGGTATTATTCTTTTACAGCACCATACGGCACCGGCCGACACCATACGGCTACTGGCAGCTACTGGTCGTAGAAAGCTGAAATTAGGCATTTAGGTTCTTAGAGGAGTGTAGTGCTCCCCCCACTTAGAAAGGATATCCCGAAATTGCGTTGTCGCGGGCAGAAGTTTGTATTTCATAAATGAGCAGCTGAGTACCAGTACCAGAGGGAATACCTATCTAATTTCCACCCAGGAACTGGGCACACAATATCCCTTGGCAAGTCTGGGTCAGATTCTTCGCATCTGACTACCCGTAACATCTGCCAAAGATCTACAAATGCCATGCCAGGAGCCAGAAAATTTGACTTGTCTTGCCAAGAACTACCGTGTTACCCAGTTAATAGGTTGTGGAGGTCTGGTAGGCAGCCGCTCCATGTAAAACACTGGTATTCAGCTGAATCCGGTTTGATTGGGAGCCGACTCCAATATAGTCGAGAAAAGGCTAGGCAGAACATCATAGATTCCGCTACAATGATGTCACTTACCAGCACTAACAATAACAGACTTCCCGTTGCCATCCTCAGCTAAGAACAGTGTCACATTATGTTTGAGAGAGGGCGTTCCTGTACCTCCGACTGTCGGTATCGTGCTGTTGAACTCTATGCCTGTAACAATAAGATTGGGTTTACTTTAAGCTTTCTGTAGGATGGTATGTGTGGTGGAGTATGTCCTGATCTATCTGTGAGTTTTATTAAAGTGATTCTTTGTAAGAAAAAAAAAACGGCAAAGTCGGTTATCGGTTAATTGGAAGAAATTTAAAATGAGAACATGTTTGAAAATATTTTGAAAAAGAAAGTCAAACGGCTAGCTATAGTAGTACTTATGCCACACAGGTTCTATCGCCTTTTAATTTAAAATAAACTCGTGGTTAAAAGTTTTAGGTTCGTGAATTTTAATAAAGTAATGTTATATCATGTGTTTTTGTTATAGTTTTATTGTATGTAATATGTGCTTTTGTTGGTTGAAATAAACGTTAATTTATGTTTTTTAAACTGGCCAAGTGCGAGAGTCGCACAGGAAGGGTTCCGTACCAAAAACCTTAATTTTTTTTAGTTTTCGTTCTAGTGGCAATAGAAATACACAATTTCTGAAAACTGTCTATCTATTATGGTTCTTGAGATACAGCCTGCTGACAGACAGACGGACAGCGTAGGCTTATTCATAGGGTTCCGTTGGTTACCTTTTGGGTATCAAATCAAATCGTATATTTCAAATAAACCATTTACAGGCACTTTTGAATTGTCAAGGTCGGTCAGTCCAAAAAGATGAAGCTATTTGCACGTTCCAAAGCGTAGATCTCTATGTAGAAGAACGTGCAAGAAACTCCACGGACACTCTTTTAAAAATAATAAATTGTTACAAAGTTTTGTTTACATCAACTTAAAATTATACAAACATGTGAGAGCCAGGGTACATTCAAGTCAAAAACAAACCTAAAACTGATAGCTATAGCTTAAGTTTAAGGTACACAGAACTCGCACATGTGCCGTTAAAATGGTTGAAATTATACATTGCTAAATAAATTGAGTCTATACAATGCAAATATTGTTTTTTACAATCTTCAACCCTAATATGGAACCCTATAAAGGACTTAAGGTGTATTAACAGTCTGTTTTGAATACAATAACTTACCAGTCTCTATACATAAGAACTGTGGCACTGCGTTGAATGCTAGCTGCATGCTCGGTGTAGTTAAGTAGACGCATTGAATACAGCCCGATGGTGAGTGGAGGAGTTTTACACCAGCATCTGTAAGAAAAGTACAGTTAGAATAGATTGAAAATCCATTTTGATTTTATTAAATTAAAAAATAATTCTATTTATTTTGACAAAAAGTGCCCCATATTTTTTTTTAATTATCAACGTATTTTTTGTTTTAAATCAAATCAATAAAAATTACGAAGATAAAATACATTAAAGTTGATGAGTCTTAATTTTTTAACCGACGAAAAAACGGAGGAGGTTCTCAAGTCGACGCGTATATATTTTTATTATGTATGAAGCCGCATAACTTTTTATAGAGTAGTCCGATTTTGATAATTCTTTTATTTTTTGGAAAGGGTATATACCTCGAGGGTTATTGTTCACTCACAGATTTTAATGCTGAGTTGTGTAGCATTTTTTTGTAGGCCTACCCATGTTAGTAGTAATTAGTAGATTATAGCCACAAAAAACTATAAATTTCCGAAGTCGGTGTTATTGATTGTTTCTTCGTATTTTAACACCGACTTCCGAAATTAAAGTTATTTTTTGTAAATGTTTATTATTTTTTGCTTTTCAGTTTTTTCGGAGGTTTAATTTTTGTGTTTATGTTATCTTTTATTTTCTATTTTCACGTGGATGATCAAAAGGACACCTACCACTCAGGCCTTTTTTTATTCAGGTGCGATGTTACAAAACCATAAGGTACAAAAAGGCTTACCATAGTTCAACTGCAGCTTCCTAACAACGAAGTCGTACTTCTGGTTGAGCCAGCGCACTGCACCGGTTCCTGTGGCAACCAGCTGGTCCTCATTTGTAACCACTTGAGGTTCCGGGCTGGAAATAATAAAATAGATTTGAAAAACAAAGCTAGCACTTGCGTCGTGTGCCCACAACCCGCATCTGAGTCGTCGTTTTAAGTAGCTATTTGTGACTTGTGTTCATGCGCGGGTTGTGGGCTCACAAACGAATTATTGTTCGACCCATATGTTGAAGCTTGGCACTAAAAGTGGTACTTTAGTATCGTACTTGGCACTAAAAGTGCTAGACTAGTTAAAAATTAAATACTGATACATTAGTCTCTGAAGAAATTACTGTTTACGATAGTGTGGACATAGGCTATGGTCTCCCATAAACGCGTACAGCGTCACGCCGTACACCGCGTCACGATGCTTACTATAGAAATGTACTGTTGTGGTCTCTTTTACACGGTGACGTCGGCGTGTGGACGCGTAGGCGGCATTCAAACGCTTTGCGCCGCGTGTCTAGTTATTTCGAAGCATTGCAGCGTGAATATCGTATTTGGTGTTAGTACAAAATGTCGAAAATTGAATCAGTCAAATGTTATATAATGTCTTTGAATGGTTCTTGGTTGACACGAAATCTTTACTATATCCTTACTAATATTATAAATGCGAAAGTAACTATGTCTATCTGTCTGTCGCGCTTTCACGCCAAAACTACTGAACCGATTTAAATGAATCTCTCAAGGGTGGCCCCATATAAATTTGTAAAAAAAAATCCTACCCTAAGGGTGGGAAAATAGGGGTGTTTTTTTTTACTATATATAGGCATACGTTTGACCACAATCTCACCTGATGGTAAGCGATGATGCGGTCGAAGATGGAGCACGTTTGCCTAGAAGCAACCTACTCACTCTTGTCTTAAAGACTCCCAGGTTGTAGCTATCAGGAAACACAGACTCTGGCAGGGAATTCCACTCCTTAGCTGTACGCACTATGAATGTGTTCCCAAAACGTTTAGTGCGTGTGGGTGGGATGTCCACCTTGTACCGGTGGCGCATCGCCGTTCGTCTTGTGGTCCGATGATGGAACGGGCTTGGCGGAATTAAATCATGCAATTCCATCGCACACTCCCCAAAATGCAAGCGATAGAAAACCGACAGGCCAGCAACTCGGCGTCGATGCTCAAGGCTTTGGAGCTTCGACTCGACGAGCCTGTCATTACCGATGATCCTCTTGGCTCGTTTCTCAATTGACTCAAGGAAGATTCATTGTTCACTCACAGTTTTTAATGCCGAGTTGTGTAACATTTTTTGTAGGCCTACCCATGATAGTAGATTATAGCCACAAAAAATTAAAACTTTTTAACAAAAAAATAATAAACCTTTTTACAAAAAATAACTTTAATTTCGGAAGTCGGTGTTAAAATACGAAGAAACAATAAAAAACACCGACTTCCGAAATTATGTTTTTTTTTAAAGGTTTATTACTGGTGTGTGATGTGTGTGTGTGTGTGTGGTGTGTGTGTGTGTTAAGTCAGAATAACCACTTTTTGTTCAAATTATTCGATCAAAACCCGGGTGGAATGGAATAATGGTGATTTTAGTATCATGATATTAATCCTTATACACTTAAATGGTTTGGTAATTTAGGTTACATAACCAACCTAAATACGTAAATTATGCAAATCGGATCTTTCGTTTAAAAGTTACGACGGGTATAAAAATACTCGTAAAAAAAATGTCGCGGTTTGAGCGAACTGCCCTACGTTTAGTCTATTAATAAGTCATTTACAAGTTAGCCTTTATAGAGGCAGAACTTATAGGAGATGAAGTTCGTGGAGTACCTACTAAACGCGTGCGAACTAAGTCGCGGGCGAAGTGCTAGTCGCACATAAATGTAGGCAGTCGAAAAATCGATTCTGTTGAAAAATTGACCATGATTTAGACCCTTTACCCCTATTCAGGTATTGTGTTTATTCAATTACGCATTGTATTAAATAGTTTTATTATTGCTTCTGTGAAATCTTAGACGTGTCAGTCTTATTGACTAAAACCCAACCGTGTTCCTACAAATGCCTTTTGCGTTCCAGGGCGATTCCCGGCCACCGTAGGCGCGGGCCTGCGGACGGCGAGCATTGGGTGGCTCGCCGTCCGATCAAAACCAGGCCCGGGTCGACGGCGCGCTGTGTTCCACGCGCGCCTCAAAGAGCTGTCAGCATAAAAGACGGGGCCCGCTAGGGCCAGTGCCTGCCGGGATTGCGGGATTTATGGGTAAGAGTCTGACACTCCCTTCTGCTTCACCCAGAGCGGGAGGAGTCATTTGATGATTTCCCATCCTTAAAAAAAAGGGCCGCAGTAACTCTATCGAACACTATACATTGAGTCAGACGAGAGCAGCCTGGCAGCATGTTAAATGCATAATTTAATCAAATTATTACCTTTCTGTAGTCTCGGCAGGTGGGTTCTCAATGATAGCAACTTCATACTCCTGTTGTCCGTCAACTTGAGTACCGCTGCTGAGCTCAAACTGCTGATATGTGTTCTGTTGTTCTTCTACTTGTTGCTGAAATTATACAATCAATCGTAATATATAATATTTTTCTGTTACTGGACTTACTGGTGAGTGAATGAGTGACTGACAGACAAGGCACAGCCAAAACTACTGGTTGTAAAAAGCTGAAATTTGGCATGTAGGTTCCTTGGGAAGTTTTTGAAAATTTTTCTAAGTTTTCCTAACAAGGTTTTTTTTTCCATATAATTCCATTTGCAATCGGTCCTCAGACCATAAGTGAATTCGTTCCATGACAAATGGCGTTGTGGTGGAGCAGCCAGTGCTGCGCCTCCCACTTATAGAAGGTGGTTCCTCTTCAGGCTTTTGACCACCGCTGTCGGGTTTAACAGTTCATTAACTAGCGGGTTTGGATGCGAGGCGTGCTTTGTTTTTTGTATCGCACGATTTCAGAGTTTACTGTTGGCATTTGTAGATAGTGGGGCCCTCATATAACATCTCTTTCTGGACGGCTAAGTTCAGCAGCTTATGCTGTTAGGAAAATCCGCCAATTAACGGATGTCGATACCGCGAGACTGGTCTATTTTAGTTACTTTCACAGTATCATGTCTTACGATATTTTACTATGGGGACGGGCTGCAGACATTGAGTCTATTTTTATTCTGCAGAAAAGAGCCATCAAAGCGATATACAATCTCCGCCGGCGCGATTCTCTAAGGGAACTGTTTAAGAATATTAACATCATGACGGTACCTTGTCAATACATTTACGAAAACATCATGTATGTCAGAAAGAATTTACATCTTTTTAGTAAAAGAGGCGACAGACATAATTATGGTACTAGAAATAGGGATCAATTAGTTCAACCAGGTTTCAGACTGGCTAAAGTTGCCTCATCTTTTATGGGGTACTGTTTAAAATGTTATAATAAGATACCTCCCCATATATTAGAACTTAATGAGACAAAATTTAAATCTTGTATTAAACGCACTCTATGCAGGCAAGCCTTTTATAAGTTGGGGGATTATATTGAAGATAAAAATGCTTGGCTGAATGCTGGTCCGGCTCCACAGCCACTAGGGCGCACAAAATAATCTGTTAGCATTTGGAAACATTGTTGGACCGGCTGAAGATTGTAAAAAAAAAAACAATATATGCATTGTATAGACTCAATTTTATTTAGCAATGTATAATTTCATCCATTTTAACGGCACATGTGTGAGTACTGTGTACCTTAAACTTAAGCTATAGCTATCAGTTTTAGGTTTGTTTTTTGACTTGAATGTACCCTGGCGGTTGGGAGTGTCATGCTCACACTAAAGTCTGGCTGATGGTGGCGTATGCGTTGGATCATTTGGCTCCCTTCAAAATGGTTGAGCCGAATGGTGCTAGCCTATGCGTCATGTTCGTGAACGGGCGCTGTCAGTTGGGACTGGTCATTTCTCAGTTGCCATGGTTTATTTTAAATATTTCTTTGAATTGTTCCTTTTTTTCCCGGACGCTTTTATCCTGCTCGTCTTTTACATCGTTCTCACATGTTTGTATAATTTCAACTTGATGTAAACAAAAATTTGTAACAATTTATTATTTTTTAAAAGAGTGTCCGTGGAGTTTCTTGCACGTTCTTCTCCATAGAGATCTACGCTTTGGAACGTGCAAATAGCTTCATCTTGTTGGACTGACCGACCTTGACAATTCAAAAGTGCCTGTAAATGGTTTATTTGAAATATACGATTTGATTTGATTTGAATTGAGTCGTAAATTTCGTCATTCCTAGCAAACCAAGGTGCGTTAGCTATTGTTCTTAGGATACCATTTCCTCTCAACAAACTCTTTGCAGGCAGAGTATGTTGGATTTGCTAGCAACGACCCACAATTGAATCCCATATGTCCATATGGGCTTGACAACCGAGTTGTAGATGAGGCGTCTGTTGTCTACAGAGAGCACAGTTTCTTCCACACACACAGACACAGAACCAGGTTTATGTAAAAAATCAAAATACATTGAACTTTCCCTAATAATATCAATCAATATATAAAATTCTTCTGTTTCTGTACTGATTGGTTGAGTGACTGAGTGACCTACAGACAACACACATCCAAAACTACTGGTCGTGAAAGCTGAAATTTAGCATTTTGGTTTCTTGGGAAATGTAGGAAGCACTAAGAGACGATTTCCCTAAATTCCTAAAGTAGGGGAAAAAACGGGATATGCGTGTACGAAGTCACAGGCAACAGCTAGTCATAAGTGTACACAAAAAATTAATTATGAATCATTCATTACTAGAAAATGTAAATACAATATGTTGAATATGTTAGTCTGACCAGATTCAAACCGCCCTTGACACTACCGTTCACAACGCCCTCCACATAGAACAGGACAGAAACAGGTGGGAAACATCATACATGTGAAAGTGATACAGAAGGGAGGTCACAATCCTCAGCACTGAGGAATACGACGCAAGGAGGAGGGAGAAAACGTAAAGGATCATAATAGATGTTGTTCAGGTTAGAGTTATGTCTTCAATCCACCTAGACTTTTCTTATTTTGGGATGAGCTTCAGGTATAACCGAATATGGCTGAGTACGTGGAACAACTGCCTATGCCTGGTCAATGACCATTATTGCAAATTCGTTTAGTGCTTACCATAGACAACAATTCACTACACACCATCAGCCTCAATGTTAATAGGCTTATCCACTGAAAAAATCTAATTAGTCCGTCAGTTAGATTATCAAAAACTATTTGACCCATTTTTCTTTTGTTACGTAAACCAAATGACGAAGATATGATGCTTCTAAAATTCTCAATATGTCACACCGTGGTATAATTTTTAGTGCGTTCTGACGTCATGAGCCCCCACTACTGAGTTTTCATGCATTTTATCTTTTTCATTATTCATTGATTTACAAAATTAGAAAATATGTGGACCATTTATCAATACTCTAGCTGACGAACTAAATAGATTTGCAATTTATTGAAGGTGGAAAAAAGCTTATTAGAATCTGTAGCAATCTTCAATTCATCAAGGATACCAAGAAGCCCAGACAATCACATTACCCTAGCAGTTTATATATTACTGATACACAATAGCACAGTTCTTTGTCTCCATACACTAACTATCTAATTATAATACCCGACCTTAATCCAAGTAAGAACTCATCTTCTCGAGAAAAATATAATTTTTACAGAGAAAACAGAACCCAACTCACTGTAGTAACTTCAGTGTTACTCTGCACGAAGTTAGCACCTTCTTCCTCCGGTTCTCCTTTCACGTCATAGATTGTCTCTGCCATCACGATCCTGCCAGAAGAGTCCATGGTCCACATTCCACCGAAAGCGAAGTTCGAGGGGTTTCCGCTTTGTTCGTAGAGAATGACAGTGTTTGGACCCAGTTGGACGGGCTCCCCTTTCATATTGACGAAGACTGGCTGCTCGAAGTTACCCTCGACTAGCTGCCCCGTGTGTACAATCTGTTGTCCCTGCTCCACAGGGACTTCTACCACCTGATTTACCACTTCAACTTTTTCTTTTTCTTCATTCTTACGATTCACCATTATTTTTTGTTTTTTCTCACTGTCACCCGTTTCGTCACTTTTGCGTTTGATCACAGTTTTCTTTTTGCTTTTCTTGTCCATTTTTACACTTTGTTTGTTAATTTTTACACTAAAACGAGCGCTTCAACGCTAAATATTGTGATAGATTTTCGGACAAACCGCCTCGCCCATAGAACATTTTTAACCTATTTTATAATTAAGCTGGGTTATTCTTCACTCTAATTATATTCCGAGACATGTAATACCTACAGTAAATAAACAAAGTATTTAATTGTTTTGAAAGCAGTTAGCTGAGATAATTTTAAAATTATTCCAGTGCGAAAAGGACAACTCAGAGAGACGCCATTTTTAAATGGAGGGAAGTTCTTTTCTCTTTCTTGCAGTCGTGGCATCCCTTTTTCCCGAAATGTTTTCGTTCGGAAACCAAATACAGCTGTTGTAGTACTTTCATAAAAATGAATAAAAACTGTTTTGTGCAAGTGGCGAAAACAATGATTATTTTTCTATGTAATAAAAACTAAGCAGACTCCAATAATTTTAGTCGCGTATTCTGTTCGATTTCGAATCACAACACAAGAAAATGCTCTGGAACGCAACTATCAATAATCAAACCATCGTGACTTTGATAAACGTCAAATTATTTACAGTTTTTTTTTTATAATCGAAAACAATAGGTAACCTTCGAGGTTAATTGCTATCATTATTTATGCACGATAAGGTCATTTAAAACTAGTTTACATGCTTGTGCTCAATACATTCACGATTCTACTACAAGTGGCGTTCATAGTGTTTATGTCATTGGTGTCCATGAATGTAATTCGTTATTTCACTGGTGGTGTTAAAAAGATGGCCTTATTCGCTCCTGCAATGTTTGTTAACCACGGCGGAGGACCGCTACCTCTCCTGGGAGACAAAGAGCACGCAGAACTTACAAGTTTCCTTCGCGACGGGGTCAAAAAGCATTTGAACTTAAAGGAGGTCAAAGCGATAATATTAGTCACTGCCCATTGGGAGGAGAAGGTGGTAACGATATCTTCGGCAGAACACCATGATCTGTACTTCGATTACTACGGCTTCCCGCCAGAATCCTATAAGTATCGTTACGACGCGCCCGGAGATCCAGCACTGGCCGAAAGGATACACAAAACGCTTGAAAAGGCGGGAATAAATTCAAAATTGGATCCGAAAAGAGGTTGGGACCATGGAGTTTTTGTTCCTATGATGCTTATTAACCCATCAGCCAGTGTTCCTATAGTACAAATCTCTGTACTTTCCAATCAGGATGCAGAACAACACTATAAGCTTGGACAAGCTTTATACGAGTTTAGAAAAGAAGGCATAGCCATATTAGGTTCCGGGATGTCTTATCACAACATGAGAGAATTCATGACGAATCGGTACCAATCCGCTGTGGTCAACAAAGATTTTGATGAATATCTTAACAAAGTTTGCACCGCTGAGAGTGAAGAAGCAAGGAAAGAAGGCTTAGTCAACTGGAGGCAGCAGAAAGGTGCTACGGAAGCTCATCCAATGAGAGCTGCGGAACATTTCATGCCTTTGATTGTGATTGCCGGAGCTGGGGGCTCCACGCCTGGTCAACAGATCTTTAACTGGGACATGAGCGGAACATTCAGGCTGAGCGCTTTTGTATGGAAAGAAGAATGATCACGTGATTGTATCTGTATTTGCAAATTGTACGCTAATACATTTTTTGTAAAGCAATATGAGGTTCACTAGTGAGTATATGAGATGTGGAAGTGCCAACTCATCTAAAATAATACTAAAAAGTTGTTTGTTTTTAAGAGTAATCACTGAAAGAAATTTAAAAATTGTAAAAACTCATTCTATTATAGAATACAACACTTTCTTAAAAAAATGCATGGTTCCTGTGGGGCTATCCAAGTGAAGCCAAAGGAAAAAAGCTAGATATTAATACTAATTTAAATTAAGAACAAACTTATCTAAGAAATCGCTTTGGGGATATGCAATGTTGTGAATACCTATTTAATTTATTTACTATTCTAAGTCAAATAAAAGAAATAAGTAGCATAACTCTGCAGATGTGTTTCTGGATACCGGGATCCCTGTATTCCAGTACTGCATTCTTACATTTGTATCTTTTATCATTAGAAATACACAAAACATTTAATTTCAAGCAATTGCTGATGTCAAGGACAAAGCCATCTGTGGAGTTTCACTAATTATTTTCTGTTTTACCTATATAATTGCTTTATAATTAATATATAGGTAAAATAAAAAAGTTACATAGCACATCAAGCTAGAACAATCTGTCTTTTTTAATAGATTTTCAACTTTATCTGTGCAGTGATTAGGTTCAAGGTTGATAGGAAAAATTTGGCAGTATCGGGTAGCTTGAAGTGCTGGTGTCTGTAGTTATTTAAAGCATTATTAGTAATTTTGTTGGTGAATTATTTACTAACAATTACGGGTTGTAGTCATTGATATATATAAAAAACCCAAGATACACACTCAGCATCTCAAAAACGTCCGCAAAAAATAAGCGCAATATGTATAATTATGCGCAAGTTTGAAACAGTCTCGCATCGCTCGCCATATTGCACTGCTTTGTAAAAACCACTTTAAGCGATCCCTGTAAGGTTGAATTTTCAAAAAAAAATTGCGCATCACTCGCCAAACTGAACTGCTTTGTAAAAACTATAAGCGATCCGTGTAAGGTTGAATTTGCAAAAAAAAAATGTTTATGGTATAACTACACACAACTCACACATGACACTTGATACATGTCAGTTTTTGACGACAGTTTCGAGTGTTGCATTTGTTCGAGACTGTGCATCTTGGGTTTTTTTATATATCAATGATTGTAGTAACATTTTTTCGAATGTTTACTTTTTACTAACTTAAATTATTGTTTTCTGTTCACAAATCCAAGTTGTAAAATTTATCACAAAACCACAATACACTCGCCTTTTAGTATTTATTTTATTTACAAAACGAAAATAGTGACTACATTTACTTAGGTACTTTATTTAAGTGGACTTTGTAATTGTAGCAGAGGCATTATGGGGCCAAGAGTGCAATGACAAATGCTCACAGGTTATTCAACGACGTTTTCAACACACTTGCGAGTAAACAATTAATTCTTCTAATAATCTATACTAATATTATAAAGAAGAAAGATTCGTTTGTTTGTTTGAATTGAATAGGTTCCGAAACTACTGGACCGATATGAAAAATTATTTTAGCATTGTATAGCTACATTATCAGGGAGTAACATAGGCTATATATTATCCCCGTATCCCCACGGGAACGGGAACTACGCGGGTGAAACCGCGTGACGTCCACTAGTCTATAATAATAATAATACATTTATTTCAGATAACACGGATCCATTGGGTTAGTAACAATAGTCTTAAATCTATGTTAGTACTTAATTAATAACTTCGTCAATGTACAGGTGACAAGCAACCGCACCAATGGGCTATCATGCCTATCGGCTATAGCACGTAGAATACTGCTGGGGCTGCCCCGGAGTCTGTTTAGCAGCGAGGCCGATCTCTTATGCTGCCTCCACACGCTTGGCAAACAGTGGCAAACAGGGGCAAACAGCGAACACCAAACAACAAACACGAACGTGTGGATAGGTGTTTGCTGTTTGCATATGTGTTCGGGAAGTGTTTGGCAGTGATCGGCATCGGTGTCGGTTTTTGTGCACAAATCAAAGGGTATTCGACAAACATGTTTGCGATGTATCCACACGCTTGTTCAGTTCTATTCTGCCGTCATAAGAAAAAGGACGTATCTACATAAAACGAATTAACCGATTTCCGACGTTAAGAAAATAACTTAAGGTCGGAAATCGAGTACTTTGTTTTGTGTAGTAATTTTTTTTTACTGCGGGAGTAGGTACTATTAACCCGAAAGTAATCCGGAATATACTAGCACGTTCGCCAAGCATGTGGATGCCGTGTTTGCGTGTGGAGGCAGCATAATGCTGCCTCCACACGCTTGGTGTTTGCCACAAACAGGACAAACACCGAACACGTCCCGAACACCGACCACAAACACGGCATCCACATGATTGGCGAACGTGCTAGTATATTCCGGATTACTTTCGGGTTAATAGTACTCCCGCAGTAAAAAAAATACGTATCTACAATACAAAGTAATCGATTTCCGACCTTAAGTTATTTTCTTAACGTCGGAAATCGGTTAATTCGTTTTATGTAGATACGTCCTTTTTCTTATGACGACAGAATAGAACTGAACAAGCGTGTGGATACATCGCAAACACGTTTGTCGAACACCCTTTGATTTGTGCACAAAAACCGACACCGATGCCGATCACTGCCAAACACTTCCCGAACACATACGCAAACAGCAAACACCTATCCACACGTTCGTGTTTGTTGTTTGGTGTTCACCGTTTGCCACTGTTTGCCAAGCGTGTGGAGGCAGCATTACGCCGTACAGCATTGAAGCCGTCGGTACGTGCTTCAGCGAACATAGTTGCCGCGCTACAGAACCGAGGCAGACGCAACAGCACTCTAAATACGTTGTTATATTGGATCCGCAGAGCATTGTAGGCCTTTTGGGTGTAGCTTGTGGTCAACAGCGACATGCAATATGCTTTAAACAGCGTTATTTTGACCGCCGCTGTATGCTATATGGAGCGCGCGGATTTATTCTTGCGCGTTTATTTAGTTCTTGTAGAAGCGGCAAACTGCCAACCAGTTTGATATAAGCCTTATTTGCACAAGTGCGTACAAATTGACATATAAAACAGTGCATTATGAACCTAAAGACCATGTTATAAGTGCCAGTCTTCGAGTGTGGTTTAAAAAACAGTCTGCCTTTTTTCAAATGTGATGTTGAAATGCAATAAATATATAAATGTTACGTACAATCAGCTGTTTTAAATAATTTTTATACAAGTATTTTAAAGCCATGGGACCATTCTTATTACATCATTTTGTTAATTTTAGCTGTAAGAGTTGCTTATTAATAAGTAAATTGTATAAAGAAAAAAAAAAATAAAAGACCAATGTTTTTTCATTATTTTTAATTTTTAAACTTTGGTAATTCTCAATACTGCGCCGTTGTAGTCCAGTCAATATAGGGGTTTGCAATTTCACCTCAGAATGAGAGATGATAAGCTGGAAACTCGTAAATACCTATCTTTATTTTGGCGTTTTAAATATTGTGTCAAGTCTCATAAAAACTCGTCAGACACGACATTTTATGAGACTTGATTATCTCGGTTTCTATAGCTCCAATGATGTTAATACCTATGATCAAAATTGTAGAGCGTTAAATTTGCGACAATTTTTGTAACGAACATTTTCTCATGCGGTCACCGTTTTTAGGGTTCGGAACCATTATAGGATCACTTTGTTGTCAGTCCGTCTGTCTGTGAAGACCCTTTGTCTCGGGAACGCGTGGAGATATCGAGTTGAAATTAAAACCATATACTCAAGTCTACAGCCCCTTGAAGCTGTGAAAAAATCAGACTTCTAAGTTAATGTCAAAAAGATACCTACGGTCGTTTATGCCGCAAAAAACGTATATTTCAACACTGAAGGGAATCAAAATGTATAGGGTATTTCCCGTTGACCTAGAACTGTAAAATTGGACAAATAATACCGTCTTATACTAATTGTTTAGGGTAAAGTCAGAAAACTATACATTTGTAATTAAATAATAAAAAAAAAATATCTTTATTTAAAGTAATTTGCAGTTACTGTACGGAACCCTCTGTAGGCGAGCCCGACTCGCACTTGTTTAAATAGGGAGCTTATTAATTATTACATTATTTAATTGATTTAATAATATTTACCTACATTTTGTGGAGAAATTAGTAAGTAAAGCAAGTATATACCTACTTTGATTCAGCTGCGATCAATTCATACTCATAAAGTACACGATTTTTGACTAATCCGCCAAAGGAATCCTTTCGTTCTCCTGATCTTTAAAATAAACACCGAATTGATAACCTTCTCCTTTTTTGAAGTCGGTTAAAAAGAGAAAATTAGGTACACAGAAACATTTGAGATAGGTAGGGGTACGTACCTAAAAACTTTATCATCCTGACTCGAAAGACATATAGATAAAAAATATTACGTACTCACATTCCTACTAATTATAATATTCGATGCATCAATACAAAGTTCGCTTGACATAACTCAATAAGGTAGGTATTGTTATATAAATGATAAAATATTTTTAATTTAATGTAGAAGCGTTGTGGTCATAATGTTATCTTTATTGCAGAATACCTACAATCATGACAGATATTTTTTTGATTAGCCCGCCACACTATTCCCAACCACTGCAACTCCCGAGAGCCAGAATCAACAGTGGCGACCACCAGTGCCGTAAATAGGCCTTTTCTGCGCCCCGTGCGAGCTTCTATAACTGCGCTCTTGTTTTTTAAATATTATACGTAGCCGGCCGGCCGCTTGACTCCGATAAACACAAATACGCTCGTACGCCAAAAAAATGAGCACGATGTTTTGCACAGACGTTTATGATGATACTGGCATGTAGGTACGTATGTGTTAGAATCGAGCCCTAGGGGCGCAGCGGGAACTTATCAGGAGCAAACCGAGAAAATAATAGTCCTGCCTGGTCTGGCCATTCTTGCGCCCTCCAGAGTGTACGCCACACAGGTTTTAAGATCACTAATCTTAGTCAAAGCGCCGTAAGGTTGCCTGCTTGTCGGTCTTCAACAGACTGTACTTCGGTGAGTGTGCCCAAGAAGTCCACAATCATCCCACCGGCCCCCTTCTACTATCGGACATCCAGACGCACTGCAACTTACCATCCCTACCTTGTTGCTATTCCACCAATTCGCACTAAGCGTTTCCAAACGTCTTTTATAATGCGCACAGCAAAGGAGTGGAACTCTTTGCCTGCGTCTGTGTTTCCAAACGCTTACAACCCTAATCTCTTCAAAGTTAGAGTGAACAGGCTCCTTCTGAGTAAGCTCGCTCCATCGTAGACTTTGTCTCTGTCTTCTCTGATCTAGACTAAGAGTCAGAGCAAACCCAACACAAATAAAAAAAGAAAAAGCTTCTATTAGATTTCTATAAGACGTTTAGATTTATAAGTCGATTACTATAGGAGAATTTTGCTAGTTGGGTGGTTATCCTGGCTACGTTAGCCAGCCTAGCTCCGCCCAGAAGCACAGAAGTTTCCTGGGAGCTTCACAGGCTTCGCGGAGCGACCTCACCGTTCCGAGGATTTCTTGTCGTTGGGTTGGTAGCCACGGCCTCGCATTCCAGGATGACGTGGGCCGCGTGGGCGGCTGATTCTTCGGCGTCAAAGCAGCTCCTGCAGAGTGGGCTGTCTGTGGCGCCTATGTTAAAGAGATTTTTGAGTAGGGGGCAATGGCCCGTGATTGTCCCTATAATTATTCTGAGGTTATTTCTACTCAGGCTGAATAGTCGTTTTGTTAGTCGCGGATGTAGACTTGGCACTGCCATTTTTTACTGTCTGCAGTCTGTAGCACGTGACCATTTGTTATTATGAAGTTCAATTGATCTCTGGCGGTTCCATGAACGAAACTGCGAGAAAGGTAGGGGGAGGAGTGGGTACGGGCCTTTTTTTTTAGGTTGGGAAATCATCAAATGACTCCTCCCGCTCTAGGTGAAGCAGAAGGGAATGTCAGACTCTTACTGACTAAAACCCATCCGTGTCCCTCCTAATGCCCTTTGTGTTCCAGGGCCGCGGTGACTCTTTCGATTCCGCAACCCCGGCAGGCACTGGCCCTATCGGGCCCCGTCTACTATGCTGACAGATCTTTGAGGCGCGCGTGGAACACAGCGCGCCGGCGACCCGGGCCTGGTTCTGATCGGACGGCGAGCCACCCAAATTAACAACGCCCTGAGCTTTTCGGCCAGAGCGTCAGCGGTCGAGCCACTGGATGCCCCAGGGATCTCCAGCATCCGTGCCCCAGTCGCGGTCACCCTTAGCCATAGGCCCCCGTTGATGCCCAGCTGGTTTAGGTCTACCGCCTCATTCGCCTTGGAGAGCACGTCGCAGTACGACACGCCCCTCTTTACCGCGTCCGGCTGTAATGTGAGCACTACAGCTGCGGTCTCCGGGGCACGAAGCCTAGCCGCGACATTTAGCACTTTACTCTGCCGCTTCCTCTCCCTTTTTTTTGGCCGCCTGGCTCTCTAGGCCGCCTTCTTTTTCTTCCCGGCCACTTGCCATCCGTCTTCGGCCCCAGGAGAGTTTGAAAGCGGGGGTGGCTGTTGCACCACTTGCGCTGGACCCTTCACCGCCTGAGCCTGTGCAGCGACCTGCGACCTCTTCAAGGCTACATCGCGGATCGCGGCCTTGACACCGGTGTCTGGCTTATCGTCGGAAGATGCCAAGGGAGCCCTCCGATCGATCACTCCGGGGTGTCGCCCCTCCTTGACGAACTTTAAGGCGAGCCCCCTCCCTCTACCTCCTTCTCGGCCCTTACCCCGCCTACTGGTGGGGATTTTTCGGGCCGAGGCCATCTCTTCGTTGGAGGTCGACCCCCGGTCATCCTCCGGCCTGGGCCGCTTTCGGAAGAACTTGGAGTTCAGTGGGTACGGGCCTAGGACTACCATCTCGGAACCTCTCTTCGCAGTTCGTCTGCGGCGGCCGGTGCTTTGAAGTCAGAGGTGTTATGCTGCACTCTGTTCTCAAAATTCGAGTATCGGAGTATGTGTAGGTTTTCGTATAGGATAGTAGTAGGTAGGTACCTACTTGGGCTGCGGACTTTGTTCGAAAGAGTGACCGCGGGCCTGGAACGCGGCGGGCATTAGGAGGAACACGGATGGGTTTTAGTCCGTCAGAGTCTGTCACTCCCTTCGGCTCCGCCCAGAGCGGGAGGAGTCATTTGATGATTTCCCATCCTTAAAAAAGGTAGGTACCTACTTATAACTTTTCAGTGGCAGGCCTGAGCGGAATTTAGATTCGTACCTTGTTGATGGCGTCAAGCTTGCCAAATAACCGATTTCTAGTTCTCATGATTCTTAATATTTTATTGTATACCAAAACAAAAATGTAAAACACTGTGATAACAAGAGTTAATAAACAAACACGAGCTTAACTCAAAGTCGAGTTCACTCCCAGCAAACCTTGAAAATAACCTGTCATTGATGCATATCACGTTCTAAAAGGACTTAATCGCTTCACATTAAGTTAAATGCCCATAAAATAACAGTAGATACGGATAAATAAGGGTACCATAAACCTTAATTTTTATTATTTGTTGTTATAACGGCAATAGAAATACAAAATCTGTGAAAATTTTAAGAAAATTTTTGTCTACCTATTACAGTTCTTGTGATACAGCCCGCTGACAGACGGACGGACAGCGGAGGCTTAGTAATATAGTTCCGTTGGTTACCTTTTGGGTACGGAACCCTAATAAAAGAGGTGTGTGTTGTAAAGAACTTCTCGAGCCTTACATGGGCCCATCATCATCAACATCATATCAGCCGAAAGACGTCAACTGCTGGACATAGGCCCTACATGGGCCCGAAGTGGTTAGTCTGACTCGCACTTGGCCGGTTTTTAGGGTTCCGTACCCATAGGCTATCTGTATCTCAAGAACCGTAATACTTAGGTAGACAGTTCCACAGATTATGTATTTCTATTGCCGCTATAACAAAAAATTATAAACATTAAGGTTTTTGGTACGGAACTCTTCGTGTGCGAGTCCGACTCGTACTTGACCGATTTTATCATCCGATATTGTTCACAGCCCAACATTCTGATCATTTCTCATGAGTAAGTAGGGATTATAAAATAATACACGGAACATATACAGTTTGCTTATATTTGTAAAATAGACAGGTTTATTGTTATTACCATTTTCTCGACTTCTGAAGCAGTTGCCATAACAAATCCTTACTTCCTTACTATCCTTACTAATATTATAAACGCGAAAGTAATTCTGTCTGTCTGTCTATCGCGCTTTCACGCCAAAACTACTGAACCGATCTAAATGAAATTTCGTACACAGATAGTCTATAGCCTGAGAAAGAACATAGGCTACTTTTTATCCCGGGAGTATGTTCCCTAGGTACAACGCGGGCGAAGCCGCTGGCAGAAACTAGTTGATTTAAATTACACAAGGTCACAGAATAAAAAAACACGTCTAATAAAACAAGAAATTTGAAGCTGTAAGACACACCGTAAATATCTGTAAGAGCTTTTGGGCCTTGAAATACCGTAAGGAAGTAGGTACTTAGAATTTGTCAACGGAAAATTGCAAATACCGTAAGATTGTGAAATATCGCGTGAAATTGTAAAGTACTTTTTAACCGACTTCCAAAAAAGGAGGAGGTTCTCAATTCGGTGGGTATTTTTTTTTTTTTTTTATGTATGTACACCGATTACTCCGAGGTTTCTGGGGGGCTACTCTCTAACGAAATCCGTAGTTTCGGGCTTAGTTGCGGGCGGGCGTATTCTACTCCGTATCACCTACAGACTTACGATTAGTCCCGAACCCGAACTGAGAATGAATGACAACACGATTTCACAGTAACTGTCAAATCGTGTTATCATTAGTTCTCAGTGGTTAGGTGATACGGAGTAGGATATGCCCGCCCGCAACTAAGCCCGAAACTACGGATTTCATTAGAGAGTAGCCCCCCTGGTCCGATTTCTATGATTCTTTTTTAGTTTGATGCGGTATACTTGCCATTTGGTCCCGTAAAAATTTGATTCAGTTTGGTTCAGTAGTTTTTGTTTTATGAGCATTTTTGCTTATTTCAATTTCTCGTTTCTGCGAGGACGTCGTCCAAGTATCACTTCTTAAAAGTGAAAAAAAACTTAGGTTATTGTATACTTTGTAGTGTTTTGGAAGTAGGTTATTTTTTTTTTTTAAGTTTTTTTTTATAAGTCACGGATATATTAGAAACTTTTGAATTTGTAAATTTTTTCATAATATTATTATATCGAGAAATTATAATATAATAAATATTTATTACATTATAATCGTAAGATCAGCGACAGCAACATAGTGCTTTTATAATTTTTTTTTAAAAATCCCGACAAAAACAAAGTTAGAAATAATTTCTATTTATCCTTTTAGTTTAATATATGTACGATTATTGGGCCAAGCGTCTTTGCCTCGGGAAACCGCAAGTCTTTTGTATTTACTAAGTATAAGTATTAGGTCATTACATATGAAATTGGTGTTTTGTTCGGAGTGCTATTCTCTAAAAGACAATTTCGTGGCTGTAAGCTGCGACGAGCTCGTCGACGAGACAGCCTTGAGATCGCCCGAGCGTGTGGCGCTGATTCAAACTGTATTCACTAGCGTGGCTGTGGTCATGCTGTGGTCGTCGACGAACTTTAAGCTGTAGCCTCTCGTCGCTGTTTCGTAGACGAATTAGGGCCTTGAAACAATTTTTTAAAATCATAATCGAGCAATCTCGACTGAGAATTTTAGGGGTTTAAAATTCGAAATAAATGTCTATCTTTAAGTATTTTAAGGGATATAGTAAAACTATGCACAAATTCCATAATTATAAGAATTTATTGCCTATAATTGTTACATTTTAAGGCTGAATGACGATTCCTTTGCCTATTTCGAGCAACGCAACGCGACGATGAAAACGAACGTGTAAACAAAAAACAAAAGACGCGACGCTAACAAAACCACCTGAGTTTTTAGTTTGAAAACTTTTATTTGTGTCAGTATCAGCAGCTATTGCTTTGAATTTTATAGATAGTTCTGTGACCAAGAGGATAAATAAATAAACCTACTGAAATGTGAGTATTACGATAAGTATTTTCACTGTTATCAAACATGGCTATTACATTAAAGTGCCACGAGATATTAATAAATTATGTTACTAGGTATTATTTTATAATATTAATGTACTATAACTATATTGTTGTAAAGGAACATTGTGTATTTTAATAATAATAATAATAATAATAATAATAAGCCCCCTAAACAACCACACGTCCTGATTGACCATCTTATCACGTGGGGGGCGGACACACGAATGAGAAATTACTGGCGTGGCTAACGTGGCTCTGGAAACCCATTAAAAATGGAGACTCGTTCTAAAAGTAAACGTATAGGGCCGCTGCCCGGGGGCGATCGCCGGGGCGCACCTGGAGCTGACGCTGGGTGTTTCAGCATGCGAACCGTCAGCGGTGAGGAGTTGAGCAGGCGGGCTCCCACCGACAAAGATGCTACAGCCGAAGTTTCTGACGATGGTGACAGACTGACGGACAGGACAAACACCCCTGTAGAACCGTATAGCCCAAGCACTGTTTCATATACGCTTTCAAAGTCAACATCACCATCTATACCATCGTCACCTACGATATCACCAACACCTTCCATTGTTAGTTTAAATACAGTCCCACCCACTCCGACCTTGAATGTTGCGCGGGAGGTTAGTTCCTTCTTACCCGCGTCCACCAAGGCTGGAAAAGCTAGAGTTCGCATGAGATGGAGCCAAGAAGTTAACCTGTTTATCATGCGAGCTTATTTCTACATCACTAAATTAGAGACTGACATGACCACGTATAGACAGCAATTGCATGAACTTTTTACACGACAATACCCTGAGGTAAATGTCTCAGAACAAAGAATTTCTGACCAGAGAAGAGCTATAGTCAGAAATAAACTTTTATCTCCTCAACTTATAGAACAACTTAAAGAAGAAACACGAATAAAGCTACAAGAAGCGGAAAATACTACAGACATTGATTCTTCCCCAGTATTACAAAACATACCCGAAACCGCTCAACAACAACCACAGCTTAATAGTCAATCCCAACCATATAACCAAGCACAAGCTTATACGCAAACATCATATACGAGTATATCCACACAGACTGAATCGATAACACTAACACTAGAAAATGATATCGAAACCATAGCCGTAGCAGACCAACACCTAGTAACAGATATGTATATTCAAGAAGTACTTGATAAATTTAAAACAACACTCGTTCAATATTCTGGGATGGATCCAGCAGTTCGACCCAGACTACCAAAACTCCGGTATAGCCCTAATCTTTTTCGGTTGATCAATTTGTTTAATGAAAATATCCTATTTCAATTTATCTCTGATGACACTAAACTTTTGGATATTCACACTCTTATATACTGCACAGCAGTAGTCATATCGGAAGAACTTAACTATAAAATTACGCAACACATAGAGAATAATATGCCAAAACAGAATATCAAACCAGCTTGGCAACAAAGGTTAGAAAAAGACATAGAAAAACTTAGAGCTGATTGTAGTAGACTTACACAATACATCAACAATAACAGGTCAAATAAAGTAGTAAGAAGAGTTGAGGCAATATTCAGAAGTAGTTTTACACATACTAGACACGAAAACGCCAACAAAAAACCTGAAGAGTTTCTAGACACTTTAAAACAAAAACTAGCACTCAAAGTTCATAGACTCAGAAGATACAAAAAAGCACAACAGCGTAAACTTGATAACGCCATATTTGCTACTAACGAAAAAATATTTTACAGAAACTTAAACAAACCAGCTACTGATACTAATAATGACAACAGCATAGACACACCTATCCAACCTACAAAAGAACAATTAGAAGCATACTGGTCTAGTATTTGGGAAGAACAAGTACAACACAATGATAAAGCTGCGTGGATAGTAGAAGAAGAAAGAAACTGGAGTGCAATAGATGAAATGGATTTTTCAGAGATTACAGAGTCAGATATTACACACATAACAGGTAGATTACATAATTGGAAATCGCCTGGTATAGACAAAATACATAATTTTTGGTACAAAAAGCTAACTTCATTATACAAACCCATAGCAAAAAATTTAACAGAAATAATTTTAGGACAACAAAGTATACCCGAATTCATTTCAACAGGCATTACTTACATGCTGCCCAAATCTAAAAATTCACCACAACCTTCCCAATATAGACCAATCACATGCCTGCCCACGATATATAAAATATTAACTTCATCAATCACAACAAAAATCAACTCGCACATTGAACGCCACAACATTATGGCAGAAGAGCAGAAGGGATGTAGGCGGGGCCACATGGGATGCAAAGAACAGTTAATAATTGATTCTACTATTCATAAACATGCCACTTCAAAAAACAGAAATCTCCATTGTACTTATATCGATTATAAAAAAGCTTTTGACAGTGTTCCTCATTCCTGGTTGATCAAAATATTAAAAATTTATAAAATTAACTCAAAAATAATAGATTTTCTACGCAACATAATGCCACAGTGGAAAACCACACTCCAACTTAACCATAACCACAATAGTATTACAACGCGACAAATTTCTATTAAGAAAGGAATATACCAAGGTGATTCTCTGAGTCCCCTGTGGTTCTGCCTCGCACTAAACCCTCTGTCTCGTTGGCTGCAACGATGTCGGGCTGGATATTGTCTCAAACACACTACAGACCAAACAACAATTTCACATCTTATTTATATGGACGATATTAAACTATATGCACAAACCGAAAAGGATATGAAAAAACTAGTTGAAGCTACAGCAGAGTTTAGTCAAGATATTAACATGCAGTTTGGTTTGGATAAATGTAAAACACTTCACATCATACGAGGCAAGATACGGCCCGGCAGCTATGTAGTAAATGACACAGATACCATAACAGCAATGGAACCGAGCGATTTGTATAAATATTTAGGGTATTCGCAACTGAAAGGACTAGATCACGTTAGAATTAAAGATACACTTACGGTAGAGTATAAGAAGAGACTAAACGCCCTATGTAAAACTCAACTTTCCGGTAAACATCTCATCAAAGCACTAAATACATTTGCCATTCCCATTTTAACATACTCATTCGGAGTTATTAAATGGACAAAAACAGACACAGAACAATTAGAGAGAACAACCCGCACAACTCTTACAAAATATAACAACCTTCATCCTAAATCTGCAATAGAAAGACTTACTATCAAAAGACAAAACGGAGGAAGAGGCCTAATAGATATCCAGCATTTGTGGCGGAAACAAGTCTTTAGACTTAAAACATTCTTCCAATCTAAATCTCGTACAAGCAATATCCATAAAGCCATAGTTTTAAATGATTTTAATTACACTCCACTTAACTTAAATGAACAGTTAGATACAGATATTATAAATAATAACCCGCAGACACAAAAAATTGAGGAGTGGAAGAAAAAAGTCCTACATGGCCGACATCCTCACGACTTAGAACAAGCCCATATAAACAAAGCAGCTTCGAACAAATGGCTAAAAGTAGGTAATTTATTCCCGGAAACTGAAGGATTTATGATTGCAATACAAGACCAAATAATCAACACTAGAAATTACAGAAAATATATTATCAAAGATCCTTCAGTAACAAATGATAAATGTCGTAAATGCCACATCCAACCAGAAACCATCCAGCATATTACCGGAGCGTGCACAACTCTCACGCAAACAGACTATACACACAGACACAATCAGGTGGCAAATGTAATACATCAAAAATTAGCAATTAAGTACGCACTCATACAAGACACAAATACACCTTATTATAATTATACACCACAAACTATCCTAGAAAATGACACACATAAACTTTACTTTGACCGCGCCATTCTTACCGATAAGACAATTCACTACAATAGACCAGACATAACCCTACAAGATAAAATCAATAAAGTTACCTATTTAATAGATATTGCTGTACCCAATACTCACAACATACTGAAGACAATCACTGAAAAAATTAACAAATACGCAGAACTCAAGGATGAAATAACTAGAATATGGCGACAAGGTAAAGTTTATGTGGTTCCTATTGTCCTCTCCACAACAGGCGTTATCCCGAATCATCTACTACACAGTCTGAAATTACTTGCTTTAAAAGAAAATCTATATATCACTCTTCAAAAAGCTGCTATCTTAAATACATGTCGAATTGTAAGAAAGTTCATGCAAATAGATGAAAACGAAATAGCTGCTCCTCATAACACACCCCTAACATAAGATACCACTTGCTGCATTTACTTGGTTTCGGCCCGTAAATGTAGCATAAAACCAGCCAAAGAGCTGAGAAGAAAAAACACTTTCCAAAAATAATAATAATATACCCAACCATCTGCACCATAGTCTCAAATTAATAGACCTTAAAGACTCAGTTTACATTACACTTCAAAAAGCTGCAATTTTGAATACCTGCAGAATAGTGCGGAAGTTCATGCAGATAGAGGAAAATGAAATTTCTCCTCAAGACACCTAAGCACTCACCACACGCTACATTGACTTGGCTTGGCCCGTTAATGTAGCTTAAAACTAGCCAAAGAGCTAAGAAACAGTCCATGTTTTTCCTAAATAATAATAATATTTCACAACTATCACACAACGCCATCTAGTCCCAAGCTAAGCAGAGCTTGTGTTATTTTAAGCATGCCAGTGCGTTCCCGTCCCGTGTCCAAGTAGAGATATTAGGTTAGTAGTTTGGAAGAGCGACGTTGGAGCAACAAATCGTCACTTTTCTTAGCTTCTTCTAATAAATTAAGCTTTATAATCAACCGAGCTGCCATTTTTATATACTTAAAAGAAAAATAAATGTAAAATGTAAGAGTCGAACGCGCGATTATTGTAGCTTTTGGATTTGACAGTTTGAAGCGAGGCTGTGTGCGAGGCTGTAAGCGTTTTCGTCGCTGTTTTTTCGTAGGGAATACCAAAATGTAATGAAGAACTGTCAATAGTATCAATTTGTTCGCCGTTGGGTAGTTTTAACTCACGGCCGTCACAGCCTTGAGCGCTAGTGTAGCTTTACGTAGCTTAGAGAATACGAAACTGAGTTTCACCGCTGCAGCAGCGCTGTAGGTACACAAGGCTGAATCTTTAGAGAATAGCATCTGGCCACTTTGATCTCAAATATCTCCTCTTTGGTTTGGAATTACAATTTCAAATATATACAGCTATTTAACTCATGCTTTTGTGTTTCGAAAACCGAAATTCATTTGGTTTTTCCTCTTTTGGTTTTTTGTTTGCGCCAGTCAGTTTACAAAATGGAAAACTTGAAAATATCGCATTATTTACGAGTATGTTAGGGAATTAAGATTGTATTTTAACTCATTTCCACAAGAAGTACATTTAGTTTACTACATTTTTAATTTTGTTAGTCATATTGGCTGATTGGATACCTACATTTCCATTGCCTGTCACGTGACAACGATAGTTTGTAATTTTTGTCCATGGATTCAACGCTCATAAGAGGTTGAGAACATCGGGGTTTTGGGCATTCGAGCTTGGACCACCAAGAGAACAAGTCATAAAGTATTAGGCGAAAGGACCTACTGTGAGTCATTCTGTTTTAATAAGTATTCTTTAAAATATCATACTGTGTTATAAACTGTGACCGTTATTTTGTTTTACTTGTTGAATTCTGTGGTGTAACTATTGCTAGTTATATAATTTAAGTAGAAAGTGTCTACAATGCGTTATATTCCAAAATAATAAGAATTGTGTAGTCTATGTGAGACGGTTATGTTAGATCATGATAAACGATAATAAATGTGTGATTTCAATGTTACCCTACAAGCATTTTATTAACTAGATTCCTTCAGACTTGTAGAAATAAATGAAATTTTGGTTCCAACGTTTTCGTTCTGGAAATTTCGACCTGCAGAACAAGCCCCGTGGACGGCCGGAGACCAAAGTTGATAATGAAGAATTGAAGGCTATTGTGGAAGCGGATCTAGCGCAAACCACGTCCGAGCTTAGCTGCAGGCTGCGGTGTTAGTGATAAAACTGTTTTAATCCACTTGAAGTAAATTGGGAAGGTGAAAAAGCTTGAAAGGTGGGTACCTCATGAATTGAGTGCAGCAAACCGACAAACGCGCGTCGACTGCTGCGTTACATTACTCAGCCGGCACAATAATGAAGGGATTTTAAATCGAATCATTACCTGTGATGAAAAGTGGATCCTGTACGACAGTTGGAAACGCTTATCGCAATGGCTGAACCCTGGCGAACCAGCCAAATCCTGCCCCATACGAAAATTGACGCAAAAAAAATTACTTGTGAGCGTTTGGTGGACTAGTGCCGGTGTCATTCACTACAGGTTTCTTAAATTTGGCCAGACGATTACGGCGGATGTCTATTGTCAGCAACTGCAAACCATGATGGAAAAGCTAGCTGCTAAACAGCCGAGGCTGGTCAATCGCTCTAGGCCACTGCTGCTTCAGAACAACGCTAGACCACACATTGCACAACAGACGGCTACCAAATTAGAGGAGCTTCAACTGGAACATCTAAGACATCCACCGTACTCCCCGGACCTTGCTCCAACAGATTACCATTTTTTTCGAAATTTGGATAACTTCTTGCAAGGGAAAAAATTCAACTCCGATGGGGCAGTAAAAACGCGCCTTCAAAGATTTTAATGATTCCCGTCCGAATGGTTTTTTAGTAAAGGAATCAATGAACTACCTATGGGATGGCAAAAGTACATAGATAGCAATGGTACATACTTTGATTAAATAAAAATATTATATTAAAAAAAAAAACTTTGTGATCCTCCCTTACAAAATGCCAATTTCATATGTAATGTAATGACCTAATATTATTAGCGGTCTTCCGATGCGATGACGCTTGCTCCAAAGAATTTTAAGGGTCAATAGAAAATATTTTTTACTTATTAGTTTTTTTGTCCCCCGACAAAAAAAAAACTTTAATAAGTAAAAAATATTTTCATATTTTTAATTTAATTTTTATTTCATGCTTTTTAAACATAATTTTCATTTCGTTAGTTAGTAAAGTAAATCGCCATTTTGTGGTGGCGGCCTTCTTGGATTTGATATTTGTCATAGTGTATAGTATTTTACTAATCAAGCCCTTTCATTTGATACCCATATTGAGGGAGTTGTGAAAAATATGTGATCCGCCATTTTGTGGCGGCGGCCATCTTGGACCGATTTTCATCAAACGTAGCTAAGAACACTCCCGACTAATTCACCTTTCAAACAAAAAAAAAACACGAAATCAAAATCGGTTCATCTTTTCGGGAGCTAGGATGCCACAAACAGACACACAGACACGTCAAACTTATAACACCCCGTCGTTTTTGCGTCGGGGGTTAAAAAGAGTAGGCGCTTATAATTTTTTAAAATTTCGCGATTTATTCTCCACTTCTGCAATAGAACTATGTAATTATTTTAAAACTATTTACTTAGAAGCTCATAGGCCCTTGAGGCGGTTTAGAAACTCTGACACTAGGGTGTGTGTGGTCGTTAGACCTTACTGCCCACACGATAAGAAGAAGAAGGCCTAAGCTGTTTTTTCAACATCCCTCCTCAACCTCGTTATTTGCAGTTTCTGGCTTTTGTAGAGATATGGTTGCGCTAGCGCCAGTTTTCTAATAAATCTGCTAGGGTTAGACTTTTTTCTGTCACGTCCAAGTCATTTAAAGTGCTAGTGGAGATAGTCTGTTTCTTATCACTTTCCCGTCCAGAACCCTCGTGACTACCAACACACTGACAAACTGGCTGATTGTCTTTGTTACGAGAACCGTCACAATTATTGTTAAGAGCCTTTGGAACTTCGCATCTGTCACCTTCGTACTCTCCCACGCAGTCACAAATTGGTTCGTCTTCCTCATTTAAGGAACATGTACCGTTATTCACGCAACGTTCATGACACACGTCCACTTCACATCGTTCCCCGGAATAGCCAGCTTCACATCTAAAATAACAAAGTTGTTACGTGTAGGTACACAGTTAAAATAAACAGGGATGCCACAAAAAGGATTGATGAATGTTTTACCTGCATTTAGGATGCCCCTGTTCAGTAAAACTACAATTGCCTTTCAAACAATAGTTTAGACAGCCTCTAGATATCTCGCATCTTTGACCCACGTAATCTTCTTGGCATTGACAGATTGGCTGACTGTTGTCATCCAAGGAACATGTACCGTTGTTCACGCAATGATCTTTACACACGTTCACTTCACATCGTTCCCCGGAATAGCCAGCTTCACATCTGAAATAGCAAAGTTGTGAAGTGTAGGTACACAATTAAAGTAAACAGGGATGCCATATAAAGGAATGATAAATGATATTTATTTTGCAAATAGGTTACAAGTAACTCTTTTACGCGTCATTTTTTTTAAGATATTAATCTAGATGAGGCCGGTATTTCCTAGCTGACTACCCTAAGAAGAAAAACCGAAACAAACTCAGAGGTCATAGTCTCTTTTGAAGTCCATACAATCGCCAATAACATATGAATACCATGTAGGATAACGTCTGAGGTGGCCTTTTGAGGAAAGCACCACGCAGGTTTGAGTGGGCTTGTCCAGACAGTGCAAGCATTTATCAGTTATCGTGCAGCTCAACTCAGAACTTTGAGGAGCTCAACGAACCGACGAACTATGCCAAAGTAAGGACATTTGGGTAAGCCGCATAATATACTCAAACTGCCAGACAGTCATGAAATCAATCCTTAAAATAACGACCTACATAGTCCTCACACTTACAATACATCATTTTTTAAATGAATGAATGTTTTACCTGCATTTAGGATGCCCCTGTTCAGTAAAACTACAGTTGCCTTTCAAACAATAGTTTAGACAGCCTGTAGATATCTCGCATCTTTGACCCACGTAATCTTCTTGGCATTGACAGATTGGCTGACTGTTGTCATCCAAGGAACATGTACCGTTGTTCACGCAATAATCTTTACACACGTTCACTTCACATCGTTCCCCGGAATAGCCAGCTTCACATCTGAAATAGCAAAGTTGTGAAGTGTAGGTACCAAAATAAAATTAATCAAGAAAGTTATAAGAAGGAGTAAAAGATGTTTCACCTGCATGTAGGATGCCCCTGTTCAGTGAAACTACAGTTTCCATTGGAACAATAGTTCTCACAGACTGATATCTCGCAACGGTTACCGATGTACCCAGGTGTGCATTTGCAAAGAAATTGTCCATTAACTTTAGTACCATGAACACAAAAGTCATTGAATACGTGACTGCATTCTGCAATTCCCTGAAACTGATCTTCCATTTTGTAGTTGGCGACAATTGCGACCACGCGTGCAGTTTGAACATTAAACATCTTGTGGGGTTGATAATTTGGTTTCGAAAATTTATAAACCGTTTTCACGGGGCAGTGTGAGCAGGTTGCCGAGTACAGATAGTGTTTCGAAAAGGTGAATGTGTTTGGATACAAAGTGTATATACCAGCTGCCCATGTCATTACTCTTTTTCTGTTTCGTCCATCCAAACTACTACTGATAGTGTAACTGGTTGTGCTAGTCCATGGGTTTAACCAAATAAGTTGCTGAATCTGTTGGTCGATAGCCACGCTGTGTATGTCGTTTAAGTAGGGCAGGTTTTCTTGCCTATCGGCGTAAACTAACACTTCTCTGCCTGAACCATCAAATCGAGCTCTCTCTATAGTAGACTTCGGCAAGTGTAGATTGATCCAGTAAACATACCTGCAAATTGAAACCACTTGTAGACTAGAGCTTATCAAGAATGTACATAGTGAATTTATAAATGACCAAGTTCTGCCAGCGGCTTCGCCCACGTGATCCCTAGGGAAAATACTGCCGGGATAAAAATTACCCTATGTGTTATTCCAGACTATAATCTACCTCTGTGCCAAATTTCATGAAGATCCTTTCAGGCGTTCTGACGTGAAAGAGGAACAAACATACATCCATCCTCACAAACTTTCACATTTAATAATATTAGAAGGAAGTCGGATAGTAGGACTAGTAAATTACTAGCTTTTGACCCCGGCTTCGCTCGCGTTACTATGGATATTTAAAAAAAAAACTGGCCAAGTGCGAGTCGGACTCGCGTGCAAAGGGTTCCGAACGATTTTTTTTAACATGTTATTTTAACACTACAGACTTCTAATAGTTTCCTGTAATCTTTAGGTAAAGATCTATTATTTCCATTTTTTTTCAAAATTTTAGGCTCAGTAGTTTCGGAGATAATTGGGGGGAGTGGTCATTTTTCATCTAATTTCTTGAATAACTTCTAAACCATTTATTTTAAAATTATGAAAAAAAAATAATTAAAACCCTCACAGTAAGCCCTTTCATTTAATATGCCACACGATATTCTTCAAAAAACTTTTTTTTTAATTTTCTAATTTGACCCCCAAAAGTGACCCCTAAAAAATTAATGATTTACGTAACGCGTTCGTGTTTGGGTCATAGAATTCCATATGTGTACCAAATTTCAACAGAATCGGTCCAGTGGATCCGGAGAAAACTGGCTGTGACAGACGGACAGACAGACAGACACCCGAGTGATCCTATAAGGGTTCCGTTTTTTTTTCGGAACCCTAAAAAAAGAGCCTGGGACCGTTTCCAGGGCTTCTTGCTACCCCTGTACCAAAAGTCATCAAAATATGTTCATTGAATTAGGTGTTGAACAAACAAATAATCTTGTTTTTGCGTTTATATAGATTTATCAGACTGTAGTGACATCAATGCCGCCACAAAATAAAACCAACGAAGCAAATCAACATCGCAACAAAAAGAACCGCGACGCCATCTATCCAACCAGCAGCGAACTACTACGTTGAAGTCCTGCATCGCGCAAGCAGAGTTTATCGCGCGATTTGACATATACATCAGGCCGAATATCAACTATCGCCGCCGGCACAACAACGCCAGGCGGAGAATCCTTCATTTTCAATCCGGGTTTGCGGGACTTTACTCTCTGTATTGCATACTTTCAAAATACTATTATTACTAGTAACGTACCCTCTGCAACTGTCCACTGCTATGTCAGTGGGCATCCCGTTATCCAGCTTGAGTAAAAGATTGCCGTAAACATTATTCTGGGATCCATGTTTAAAGGAAAACGAATTAATGCTTCGCTCAGTAATATCTGTGAAGAACAGTGTTTCAGTGACAGGATCGAAGGCCAGGCCATGGATGTTCCTTCCATTCCGCTCGATGTAGCATTTGTATTGCGTGGAAGTCATGTTGTAACCGCATATGGTGTCGTTATTGTTCTGTTTGTCGCTGTACAGCAGCATGTTATGAACCTCATCGTAAGCTAATGCAGCCAGGTTCGTAGAGGGCAACGGTACGGTCTGTATATTGGTTCCGTCACTGTTGTAAAATTTTAGTTGAGATTCTACTGTTATGGCGAAGTCTGAAACAAAATCTTGGTTTTAATTTCATCTTGATACTGTACTGAGAGTGTATCTGTAGCCGGATAGTTGCAAACACTGTAAGATTGTAAAATGACGCGTGAAATCATAAAGTAATTTTTAGTGTTCCGAACCTCAAAAGAAAAACGGAACCCTTATAGCCTATGAATACGAACAATCCGCACACCACATCTTATGGGGTGTGTATTCTTTGGCAAACTGAACGCAATATTATGTTAGATAGTATTCAGGTTACATCTGGAGTAGTTTACTACTCGGACCTTGTAGAAACCAGAACAAATTTCTGTGCTTTCAGTCGATTTTGCCATACCTATTACTGGAATCAAAAGTAGCTCACAATTTAGGACCCATTAGTTTTTAATTAATATATAATCCGTGGGGCTTGACAACTGGGCTTAACCCAGTTGTATATGTCCCTTGGTGCCTATTGGCCTAGCTCTATTCTGTCTCCTGCTTGATAAGGAGGGAAGTGGAAATTATATATTTTTTCTTTCCTACTCCTCCGCTGTACTTTTCTGATTAAACTCGTTGCAGGATCCAAGACAGTTGAATCGTTTCTCCGGGACTCGTCGGGCTTCATTGGCTCGGCGTTTTTCTGGTGGTCGCCACTGTTGATTTTGGCTTTCAGGAGTTGCAGTGGTTGGGAATGCGTGGCGGGCTTGTCCAGAACCCTTATAGGACCACTTTGTTGTCCGTCCGTCTGTCAGTCTAGACCGTTTATCTCAGGAACGCGTGGAGGTATCGAGTGAAATTAAAATCATATACCCAGGTCTATGGCCTCTGTGAAAAAATCATACTTCTAAGTTAACGTTAAAAAAGTTACGGTCGTTTATGCCGCAAAATACGTATATTTCGACACTCTCAAGGGAATCAAAATGTATAGGGTAGTTCCCGTTGACCTAGAAACTAGGAAATTTGGCAAGTAATACCGTCTTATACTACAAGTATAGGGAACAGTCTGAAAACTATATATTTGTAATTAAATCATAAAAAAGTTGTCTTTATTTAAAGTAATTTGTCTACCTACAAATTTGTACGGAACCCTCGGTGGGCGAGTCCAACTCGCACTTGACCGGTTTTTTCTTAATAAAAATTAATGTCACCCGATAAATGTCATCTCTGTATATTATATTTATAATCGTAAACTCTTGATTATAGGTTATATTATAACTGACCTCCCTTTATCCGATGTTGCTTGGTTTTTTAATGCAAGTTAAAATATCTAGACTTCTAGAGAATATAATTAATTAATTATTACCTCTGCCAGCGGCTTCGCCCGCGTGGTCCCTAGGGAACATACTCCCGGGATAAAAAGTAGCCTATGTCCTTTCTCAGGCTCTAGACTATCTTTGTACCAATTCATTTAAATCGGTTCAGTAATTTAAGCGTGAAAGCAAGACAGACAGACAGACAGACAGAGTTACTTTCGCATTTATAATATTAGTAAGGAAGTAAGGATTGGTGATTACAGTTTTGAGCCGTTTGGGGTGGATTATCCTTAAGGCAAAGAAGGTACGTGACTAGCGGCGCTAGATATTAGAGGGCCCACGAAGAAAGAAAACGAAAAACAAAGTACCTATACTAAAAAAAAGGTTCATCTTGATGTATCTTTTTAATTTGTCTTATTTAAAAACTTAGTTTAAAAATAGAATGCAACTAAAAACCAATGTAAATACAACATTAATGATTACTAAATCAATTGAACCTGGTTAAATTTGGTTTAAGCAGTAGTTTATTTGTTTAATAAAGTGTTTGTGTAAAATGTCACATCAAGATTGTTTACTTTCATCGGGTTGTAAAAAGTTCATTCTGTTTTTCTATTACAAATTTTTCGTGCTCGCTCTGCGCACTATAATTTTCTTACGTATAAATTGTCAAGCCGCATCTTATTTTTCAATAACTCCCCTACCTTCTCCACATATAGACAAATTTCCCCCGATCCCCTGAGCGAAATTTAGGATCCGTGCCTGGGGGGCTACTCTCTAAGCCCGAAGTCCGTAGTTTCGGGCTTAGTTGAGGGTGTATTCTACTCCGTATCGCCTACAGTCTAACGATTAGTCCCGAAGCCTTACTAAGAAGGAAAGGCAACACGATTTGACACTAACTGTCAAATCGTGTTATCATTAATTCTTAGTGATTAGGTGATACGGAGCAGAATACGCCCGCAACTTAGCCTTGCCTTAGGGGCGCCGATGGGGTTTGCTTAGGGCGCTGGTAACATTTTATCCGCCTCTGTCCTTAGGTCATGGGGTCCGAGTGCGTGTCTCCTTTTTAAGGACAGATCTCGCCGACTGATCGATACTTTGCGTGATCAGAGGGCTGGCTCGTTCTTTGCTTAAATAATTAGCATTTCCATTGGCGCGGCAGTGCTGCCAGTCTTCTGGGCACGTTTCCAGATGACAGCAATGCGGAGGGATTCTTTGGCGTCTAAGTGTATATACTAAGTAAGGTTTTTGATAAAATGCAGATTATAATAGTTCTTTATTTATAGATTAACTGCCTCCGTGGTCGAGTGGTTTAGGCGTTTGCCTTGTGACCAGGTGGTCGTGGATTTGATTCCCACGGGAAGAACATACTTTGTAAAGTTTTTTTCCAGTTTGGCTAGGACATTGCAGGCTTGAATCACCTAACTGTCTGATAAAAAGATAATGCCGTGCTTCAAAAAGTACGTAAAAGCCGGTGGTTCCGGCCGCCAAATGGCGTCGTCATGTAAACCATGTGGCGTTTGAGGCGGTTTAGAAACTCTGACACTAGGATGTGTGGTCGTTAGACTTACTGCCCACACGATAAGAAGAAGAGTTACAGATTACTGAACATTCCTCATTTCTGCTCCATAAGTCATCCACCACCTGGTCCACAAATTCATTGCTCAGCATGCAATGGAGGGAGCAATGCTCGGGGTTTCTCTGGTGGATAGAAAACGCAACGAAGTCATTCGCCAGAGAACTAAAGTCACCGACATTGCGCGTAGAATCAGCATGCTGAGGTGGAAGTGGGCCGGCCATGTCTGCAGACGGACAGACGATCGATGGAGCAGACATGTGTTAGAGTGGAGACCGCGTATGGGCAAACGTAGTGTGGGACGCTCTGCGGTGCGATGGAGCGATGATTTAAAGCGCGGTGGCTGGCAGCGGATGGATGCGGACTGCTCAAGACCGGGATGGTTGACGCTCTTTGGAGTAGGCTTACGTTCAGCAGTGGACGGAAATTGGCTTAAATGATGATGATGAAATTAAATTGTGCTCACCCCAGGAGTGCGCCAGCCCGACGAGTAGTACTACCACCAGCACGCACTGCGCTCTAGCCATTTTGCTTTAGAAACAAAAAGTCGTTGCAACAGAGAAGCGTTCACCACAGAATATTATATAATAGTACTGGTCCGTTCTTTAAATACTGGTCCAAAACGCTGGTTTATTACAAAAAAGTATTTTTGTGATGATAAGAGACCTTGATAAGAGGTCGCAATAACACGTTGCTGCATTATTAAATTTTATTTTAACATTCAGATAACTTGTGACCCTCAGCGATACTGCAGTCCACAGGGGCGTTTTTGAAGATTTGGCGCCCCGGCCCAGTTAGCTCTGCCACACCATTCATTCTCTCACGTTAAACCGACGACATACCAACCACGCCACAAACGACGCTCGCGCTGTACGCCGACGAAGCCGCGTACCTACATTGCTACTTCGCTCAACACGAAACACGTGGCGTTGAAAATGCAGCGCGCGCTCGACCAACTCTCCGACTGGCTCGCCAAGTGGCGGCTGTCGGTTAACGTGGGTAAGACGCAGGCGATCGCCATAGGCTCAGCGCGCCTCCCACCACCCCTGAAACGGGGTCGACGTCGAGTGGTTCCCCGGGCGAAGTACCTGGGTGTGACCATCGACCGCCGACTCTCGATGGGGCCGCACGTCCACCGGGTCGCCGCGCAGGCGAGGGCCGCCCGCGCACGGCTCAGACCAGTGCTCTCGTCCAAGCTCGTAGCGCACGTCAAGTTGGGCGTGTACAAGTCGTACATTCGCCCGATATTGACGTACGCCGCCCCCGCTTGGTTCGCCCTCATAGTGGAGGGCAACCAAGTCAAGCTCCATGCGAAACAACATCTAGCGCTGTTGACTATCTTGGACGCTCCTCACACTGTGAGGAATGACGTCATCCAGCGGCGGCGGCGGCGTGCCTGCAGTAAAATCACCAGTTACACAACAGGCGTGCGTCTTATAGCTAAGATTTTTCTTGCAGGCGCACGCCGACATGTTTTTTCCGACAATAGGCAACCCAGCGACCGGCCCGCTGTTGCGGGCCAAGGTGCGCCACCGCGGGAAGGGGGCTTCGCTCCGACGCCGCTTGCCGCGCCCCCTTGTGGGGACGCAGCGAACTCCACGAACTTGGCAAGGAGCGCCAGTTTGTTCCTGTTTCCGATTTCGTACATAGTAAACAAATAAAGTGTGTGATCCGTATCAAAGTCGTTAATATTATTATACAGATTGTAATAGTTTAATTTCTGGTCTAGTATTTAGTGATAGGGTATCGTGGTAACTAATTAATCGTGTAATTGTTGCACTTAACCTGTGATTCTTGATGATTATAGACTAAAATAGTTGACCTGCGCAACTTCGTCTGCTTCGCTCCTATTGGTCTTAGTGTGATGATATATAGCCTATAGCCTTCCTCGATAAATGGGCTATGTAACACTAAAAAAAAAAATCTATACTTCTATACTTATTATTATTATTTATTATTATTATACTTCTATACTTATATATAAAGCTGAAGAGTTTGTTTGCTTGAACGCGCTAATCTCAGGAACTACTGGTCCGATTTGAAAAATTCTTTCAGTGTTAGATAGCCCATTTATCGAGAAAGGCTATAGGCTATAATAATATATCATCAGGCTAAGACAAATAGGAGCGGAGCAGTAAGGAAAATTGTGACGCAGACGAAGTTGCGCGGGTCAGCTAGTATTAGTATAAGATTATTATCACAAACACTGCGTCTCATTTTGTACCCAGAACTAGCGCACAAATGTAACTGCTGAAACTCAGGCTCGTATAATTATATTTAAAAAACCATAAAGATAGGGAACCTAAAATCGAACAATGTAACCGCCGACCACCTGAAAAACGACGAGTCAATAAAGCTCGACGAGTACCGGAAAAACGATTCAACTGTCTTGGATCTCGCAACGAAATTAATCAGAAAAGAACAGCGGAAGAGTATGAGCTTAAAGTTTGTCTTGAACGACATAGTTTGTTGTACAAAATTGGATACGAATAATAATTACCTATCTTGAATCCTGGATTCAAGTAAAATGACCAGAAAAAGTCCATATATAGGCAAGGTGGTTAGTAACAGAATTTTGCTTATAACTAATGTTAGTAATTAAAAACTAGACACCGTGTACCCCTGCACAGTAGGCTCACCGGTCCCGCAACACATGGAGTTCAGTGAACCTACTGAGCAGAACAGTATCGGTTCTCTCGCCAATCATCCTCAGGACACTATTCGGGCTCCCCCGTACTCGTCGCACCACGGACGCAACCTTTTTACGCATAATTGCGTAGGAATCATCTACGCTGGCGTCTGCAAACATGCCGGATGCACTGCAATATCGAGGGAGCCGAAACAGAGAAAAAAGAGGCGATCAATGAGGCATGTCCGCAATATACGAATGGTACTAGGTAAAAACTTGGGACCTACCTATATACTATTTCACACCACCTACACGAAAACGTCAAATTATATGTTATGCAAATTCAATCTAAAGTAAGTCATTATTGTCGCCGTCGGCGTTCCAGCCGTACTAGAACCCATTGGCCTGGCACGCGACGACGGCAAGCGACCGGACGGTATGTCTTTGTTTCCATGGAAGATGGGTAGGCCTTTAGTGTGGGACGCTACTTGTGTCGATACTCTTGCGCCATCCCATCTTCCTAGCTCGTCGTGCTGTGCTGGTTCTGCCGCCGCGGCTGCTGAGAACCTCAAACGGCAGAAATATAGTAGCCTTGTTGGCAATTATATTTTTGAGCCGTTTGGGGTTGAAACTCTTGGACCGTGGGGTCCGAGTGCTCACGTTTTGTTTAAAGAACTAGCTAAACGTTTAGTTGACACTTCGCGTGACCCAAGGGCTGGCTTTTACCTCGGACAGAGGATAAGCATTGCCATACAACGTGGCAATGCCGCCAGTCTTTTGGGCTCACTTCCAGTCGACAGCGATGCGGACGTATTTTTTGACGCCATATAGTTTTATTTTGTATTATAAGTGTAAATAGTTTGTTATTTAAATATATTGTCTGTTGTCCCTTTGAATTACATGAAGTCATTATTGCCCGGCGGTTTATTAGTACAATATTATTGCCCTCCAGGAAATAATGTGATTTGAATTTGGAATTCAACTTGGAGGCCGACGGGAACCGCTCGTGGCCAGTCACCTCTCTTCATGACTTGCGAACAATTTTCTCGCAATAGGTGTGAAAAGTAGCGTTTGCTCCTCAAGGATAAAGGTGTATTTGCCTTGAGCAAACTTGAATCCCTCGCTGCATTCAGGATTCTTGTATTAACTCCCTCGCTTGGCGTCAACTTTCGAATCTTTCTTTAGGTTCGGGATTTAATATGACGCCTGTCACATATATCACTGCTTTGTCCCCTTGGTAGTGGTACTTAATCTTCTATTCATTGTGAGCAAGCATATTTTTTATAACCCTTACGATAGGTAGGATGACGTAACAAATCGGTAACGAAGTACATTTTTATTTACGCATTCATAGATAAAAACATGCACAATCATTTCAAATAGCTATCAAAATGCGGAAATTCATCTTCAGCGGATCCATATTTATTATTGATCATAGTTTATTTCATAATGTCAGACACAGAGTCCACAGAGTGCACAGAGTACATTTTTAATGACAGACACATATTTCGCGCCATCCGTATTTTTAAATCATGGCGCCCTTTTCGGTTTTTGGGTAAACACATAACCTTGAAATGGCAAAATCTTTCAAAAAAGTGTCGAAATATGTGGAATTAAATCGTTTGAAAGCTGTTATTTTGTTTACGGCTCTCTAGGAAGAGGATATAGTGACTATTTCGTCTGGTGAACACCATTCCTTGTTGTTTGATTATAATAGTTATTCCCGCCAGAAAGTTATAAGATTAAATACGATGCCCGAGGACGTATGTATTGTTTCTTTTTATTATTTTTAATTCTTTCATAATATCTATATCATCACTATCACTACATATTATAACTAACTAACTAACTTTAACTGTTAGTTAACCTATAATAATAATAAATAATAAACAAATAAGTCCTCCGCCGCGTCTGTCTGTATTTTCGCGATAAACTTAAAAACTTCTGCACCGATTTTCATACTGTTTTCACCGATGGATAGAGTTGTTCTTGAGGGAGTTTTTAGTATAATTTATCTAAGTTTTAATCCAAGGTATCTTCGATTTATCTACCAAGTCAATCAAGCATAATCTGATTTTAGCGTTTAGGTCAACGGATGTCGGTCATTTTTTGTACAACCTACTTAGTAACCGAAGCACAAACTATTAGCTAAATACTCTCAGTATCTGCAGTTAATTCACTATTAATAGGTAGGTAACTCATTTAGAACATAACACAGGTATAGTATATGATTTTATACCTTGATGCTGTTTTAGGGTTCTGAACAAAAAACGGAACCCTTATAGGATCACAAGGGTGTCTGTCCGTCTGTCACAGCTGGTTTTCTTCGAAACCACTGGACCGGTTCTGTTGAAATTTGGTACACATATGGACTTCTGTGACCCAAACACGGACGCGTTACGTAAATGATGTAATTTTTAGTATGGGGTTCACTTTTGGGGGTCAAATTAGCAAGTTTAAAACAAAGTTTTTTGAACAATATCGTGTGATATATCAAATGAAAAAGCTTGCTATGAGGGTTTTAATTATATTTTTTCATAATTTTAAATAAATGGTTTTGAAGTTATTCTAGAAATTAGACGAAAAATTACCATTGCCCCCCCTTATCTCCAAAACTACAAAGCCTAAAATTTTGAAAAAAAACTGGAGATACTATTATCTCCAGTTTTTTTCTATAGGTAAAGATCTATATCTTTACCTATAGATTACAGGAAAACCTATAAGAAGTCTATAGTGTTAAAATAACATGTTAAAAAAAATTCGTTCGGAACCCTTTGCACGCAAGTCCGACTCGCTCTTGACCGGTTTTTTTTTACATCAAATTTCCATACTGGACGACACGGTTGGCGCAGTGGTTGAGCGATTGGCTGCCCCGCCGCGTGTTGCGGGTTCGATTCCCGCTCGGAAAAAATATTTGTATGGCCTACAGAGAGTTGTTCCGGGTCTGGCTGTTTGTGTATGTGAGATTGTATTTCATTGTATGTTTGTAAACATACAAACGATACAGGAGAAATTCGTAGTAGTAGGCAACGTTTAAAAAAAATAAAAAATATTACTCATTATTTTTTTACCGACTTTAAAAACCGGTCAAGTGCAAACCTTAATTTTTATTATTTGATGTTATAGCGGCAATAGAAATACACAATCTGTGGAAATTTCAACTGTCTACCTATTACGGTTCTTGAGATACAGCCCGCTGGCAGACAGACGGACGGGTGGACGGACGGACAGCGGAGGCTTAGTAATAGGGTTCCGTTGGTTACCCTTTGGGTACGGAACCCCCCTCCTCCCTAAAAAAGGAGGAGGTTCTCAATTCGACCCCGTATATATCTATACTAATATATTTATATAAAGCTGAAGAGTTTGTTTGTTTGCTTGAACGCGCTAATCTCAGGAACTACTGGTCCGATTTGAAAAATTCTTTCTGTGTTAGATAGCCCATTTATCGAGGAAGGCTATAGGCTATATCATTACGCTAAGACCAATAGGAGCGGAGCAGTAATGAAAAATGTGACGCAGACGAAGCTTCTTCGATAAATGGGCTATCTAACACTGAAAGAATTTTTCAAATCGGACCAGCAGTTCCTGAGATTAGCGCGTTCAAGCAAACAAACAAACTCTTCAGCTTTATAAATTAGCATAGAAGTATAGGTATATAGTCCCCGCCACAAGAAGCTATAAATTTTGTAAACACACATTCAATTGTTTCAAATGTTTTTCCATGTGTCAGACGCGTTCCAGTACCACAAAACATTAGACGACAGCTCTTTATATCGATAAAATATAACCCTACTAAGTGAAAATGCTCGTTACTTCAGTATTACATGTATGTTACTTCGAGTTGATTGATTTTGGGATTATTTGTTGTCGCTACGTAGCTTAGTAGAAGTTCTTTGTTTACAAAATTTATAGCCTCTCGTGACGGGGACTATAGAAGTATAGATTCTACCTATTAACTAAAGTGCCGGCACAAAGTGCGATTGAAATGTAAACTTTCTAGGTAAATACACAAATGATACGGTTTGTTTAATTTAATTATTTATCGAGGTCGGCTTAGCGGGGTCGCAGGTCACTTCGTTATCTCGACTGCAGCGTAATAATTTTATGTACAATTACATACCTAGTTGTGTGTGTTTGTTGGTCCCGGTAATTTGCATTGGAATTGGAAACTATGTATTTCTCCTGTATCGTGGGTATTTGGAAATTTTTAGGGTTCCGAACATCCGTAAGAAACGGAACCCTTATAGGATCACTCGGGTGCCTGTCTGTCCGTCTGTCACAGTCAGTTTTCTCCGGATCCACTGCACCGATTCTGTTGAAATTTGGTACAGATATGGACTTTTGTGACCCAAACACGGACGTATTACGTAAATTATTAAATTTTGAGTTTGGGTCTCACTTTTGGGGGTCAAACTAGAAAATAAAAAAAACAATTTTCGAACTGAATCTTGTGACATATCAAATGAAAGGGCTTACTGTGAAGGTTCTAAATATATTTTTTCATAATTTTAAAATTAACATTTTTAAAGCTATTCAAAAACTTTGATCAAAAATTACCATTGTTTCGGAGATAAAGGGGGAGGGGGGGGGCCTTATCTTTTTGCCAAATTGATATCCTGCGCAATCCATTGCGACGTACTTCGGAGAGGTAAACAAGCGTGACGTGAACTGTGCAGGTAATTGAGCTTGTGATGCATGAAGCAAAGTGAGTCAATGTCTACGGAGAGACACTTCATATACCTATCTACACCGGTGATGGTCTGAACCGTTCATGAACTTTGGAGATATCTTTGCTGCAGCTTACTTCGGTTCTAAGTATATTTAGATATTTCCAAGCCAGTCAACCACTGATTCATTTACTAACAGGAAAAAACCGATCAGAAATTAAATTATTGAGTCTTGGCCAAGCAAAGTCGAATGACGTATGTTATCTATATTTTGTATTCCATCGTGAGCACATTATGTAGGATGACATTACAAACGAGTATTTATTTACGCATTTACTGATATAAACGTGCTCAATCATATCGTAACGCAAATACTATCATGTTTAAAATAATCTCGCTTGCAACCATAGTGTTAACTTTTATCACGCATTCCAAAATGGCGGACGTGTATTTCGCGCCATCTGTCTTTCTAAATCATGGCGGCGGGCCGTATCCTGTTTTACGAGAAAAAGATAACGTGGAAATTGGTGATGCGTTGATAAATGTGTCGAATTATGTGGAATTGGATCGTTTGAAAGCTATAGTTATTGTTACCGCGCATCGGGAGGAGAATGTGGTGACTATTTCGTCTGGAGACAGACATTCGCTGTTGTACGATTATTATAACTTTCCTCCAGAGAGTTATGAGTTTAAATATGATGCTCCAGGTTTGTAATGTTGTTCCTATTTATCTATTCTTACCTTGTAGTGTTACATTGTGAGTTGAGACCCACTTTACAGGATTTTGTTCAAGTTTACGTGTGTGCTAAAAATATTTGTAGGTATTGTTACGAGCTTGGGGTTCGTGACAATAAAAACAGCCGATAAATTAACCAAAAATGACACTTTATTTTACAGCACTAATTAGCACTTTAAATACACTAATTATAACACACAATCGCACTACTGAACACTTCACTTCACTATAATTCGCAGTTGAAGATCGCTCTCGAAGTTATCGTTTGTATCGCCAATTCAATAGGTACTGACTCCAGTCGCTTTTTTTTTATGACGAAGGCGACTCGCAGTTACGAACCTGGGAAGGTTGTAATTACTTAACCGGACTTGGCTCCAGTCGCCGGATGTCCGCCCTTTATATACCGACAGTTGTTTCTAGAACCTTCTAGTTTGGAAACTTCCGGAAAGTTCGGGTACATTCCGGCCCCGACTGACCAGGTGTCGAAACATCGAGAATGTTCTGGCATAGAAAAGTCTAGAAACATCTTGACTCCACTAACTCCGCTACTTGATACTAGATGGCGCCACTAATACGTAAATGTCGTTATGTACCCAGCATTAATTCTGGCGCGTAACAGTATTTAGGTATCGCTATCAGTCAAAGTTAGGAAAATTGGTCCAGGCGTTTCAGAGATTAATCGGAACAAACAGTCAGATAATAAATAATTAAGCCTGTAAAGAATCTCTCATAATCTAAATATTTCTGTACCTACTTACTAATAGTAGGTACTACTATAACTAGTTATAGGTAGGTACGTACTTTTTTTTAAGGATAGGAATCCATCAAGTGACTCCTTTAGCTCTGGGCGGAACGGAAGGCAGTGTCAGACTCTTACTGACTAAAACCCATCCGTGTTCCTCCTAATGCCCGCCGCGTTCCAGGGCCTCGGTGACTCTTTCGAACAAATTCCGCAACCCTGGTTGGTAATTCTATATTTGTTAATTTGTCATACCTTTGTCCCACCTCAAATCGTGATGGCGACAACTCGTCATAGTAAAGAGGCTGATCTAATGATAAATAGCATATATAGATAACTTTATGGTTATGTAAAAGTAATCCAGTTTCCCACCTCGCACTTAAAGAAACAAAAATATTTTCTCTTTTCAGGAGATCCAGTTTTGGCGCGAAGAATTCACGATGCGTTCAGAAACGCGGGAATCAAGTCTGCATTGGACGACAAGAGAGGCTGGGACCACGGAGTCTTTATACCAATGATGCTAATTCATCCAAAAGCAGACATTCCAATCATACAAATATCTATATTGAATAATCAAAATGCAGCTCAGCATTATGCTATTGGAAAAGTTTTGTACGAATTCAGAAAAGAAGGAGTCGCCATCTTTGGTTCAGGGTTGTCATATCACAACATGGGAGAATTTAAAAAAGCAAGACTAGAAGTTGAGAAAGTAATAGCAAACGAAGAATTTGATAATTTTTTGAATGACGTTTGTACTGGAGACGAAGAGAATCGTAAGAAAATAATATTTTGGGAGCAACAGAAAGGAGGTTTAGATAGTCATCCGATTGGGGAAGCGGATCACCTCATGCCATTGATTGTTAATGCGGGCGCGGGTGGAACGCGCCCGGGAAAAAAAATGTTCGAATCAGTATTTTTGGGGAAATTCAAATTGAGCGGATTTATGTGGGATGGTGAATAATTTACAAAGATTTTCATCCTCCCCTTGCGTCGTTTGTCTTCAATGCTGTGGGTGATCTCAAAGAATTATTTTCCCGTAGACTAGGTGTATACTGTATTTAGCCATGTTCTTTTATCTTTGACGATGAGGATGGGATCGCAGACTGGTTTCGAGTGGCCTTTACATCATACGTATTAGTACTAACATAGATCATATGCCACATTGCTAAGAGGGGACTCTAGTCCCGAGGAATTTGAAAAATAGGTATTTAAAGAAACTGTTGCCGATGCGTCGCACTGTGTTCTATCAAATAAAGTGCGAAAGCGACAACTGCAGCTCAGGCTGATTGTTACCTATAAAAACCTTGACTAAAAGACGTTTTGTTTTCCACTGTTTTCTTCTTCAAAACTGGACTGATCTAAAAAAATCATATATCAACATTTAGTTGAAGACTATATCTATGCTTCGATTATTTTCTATTTTCTTAAAAACTTAACGAAGTTGTCTGACAGTCGTCTGAACATGGCGGTAAATACGGGCTGGTTTTTCGGGTTTTTGGATTGTCATAATTCTTTAAATAATAATGTTTTGGAAAAAATGATAGAGGCACGTATTAATTCGATCTAGATTTTTTGGAAAGAAATCATTGCTCTAGCAGCATTATCCACGAAGGAAACAGCGGAATGCGTTTGTATGGAGAAAGGCCCAAGACTTACCGACCCGAGTCCCCTCTTAAGTACTAACATCCTATTATAGTACGCATATAAGTACTTAAGTACCTATTACGTATCTTTTAAGTACCTAGTCGTAGTCTGCGTAGACCTTTTGCTGTCTCATAAATAAATAAATAAAATTAATTATGGATAGAAGGCCTAAACAATTCAAATAAATAGGTATTGTTTATATGAAACTAAAATTGAATAATTTTGTAATTATTTCATAACATTAAAATTATATGATAATAAGTATTTTTTAAAACTTTCTTTTATTCCTTCACAATCGCACCTGATGGAAAGCGAGATGATGTGCCCAAATTATACCGATTTATAATTTTAAAATTTCACGCGGGCGAAGCCGCTGGCTGTATATAAATTAGTTACCTACCTATCTCTACGTATACTAATGGATTTTCCATGTTCTATATTACAACACGCACACGTATTACCTATTTAATTACAATTGCATTTATTACTGCAACCACCTACATTATTATCAGTCTTTAGTTGGTTTTGAATTCTTCCTGTAATTCTACTGTAGGTACCTACTTACTAAACGAAGTGCTTGGTCAAAATCCATAGTTGCATCTTATACGACATTGACTGGTTTTCTTACCTCTAAATAACCGGTAAAATAACTAACACGAGTCGTGAACACACTTCATTGGTCGGTTCGACGACGCCAGCTCTGACGCGTCACGTTATTGGTTCGTCAGTCAATGCTCATGGATTAGTGCGCTTGCAAGTGTCGTTCGCCCACCGTACATTGGCAGGATCACCATGCTGCATTCATCTGTGCTCACGACTCGTGCCGGCAACTATAAACTGCTGCTTCTTCCATCGGCTTCGCAAGCGTGAATAAAGTCGCGAGTCCATCCGGTCATTCTATCCAATCGATGGGTTTGTTGCTTGATTTCGAATGTCATATGCCTGATGACAAAACCAAGATGGACAAAACCAAGATCATGGTAAATACCCATGTAGCACCCACTCCCATCAAGATCGGAAACTCTGCACTCGAAGTTGTAGACAAGTACGTCTACCTAGGACAAACGGTCCAGCTAGGCAGGGACAACTTCGAGAAAGAGGTCAACCGTCGAATCCGACTCGGCTGAGCAGCGTTCGGGAAGTTGCGCGGTATCTTCTCGTCCCACATACCACAGTGTCTCAAGACGAAAGTCTATGATCAGTGCGTGTTGCCAGTGATGACATACGGAACTGAAACGTGGTCGCTTACAATGAGCCTCATCAGAAAGCTCAAAGTCACTCAAAGGGCAATGAAGAGGGCAATGCTTGGAGTTTCCTTGCGTGATCGAATCAGGAATGATGATATCCGCAAGAGAACCAAGGTTACCGACATAGCCCGAAGGATCGCCAAACTAAAGTGGCAGTGGACAGGGCACATTGCTCGCAGAACAGATGGTCGATGGGGCTGATAAGTTCTGGAGTGGCGACCGCGTACCGGAAGACGTAACGTTGGAAGGCCTCCCACAAGGTGGACCGATGACCTGGTTAAGGTCGCGGCTAGCCGATGGATGCTAGTCGCACAGGACGGGTCGTTGTGGTGACGCTTGGGAGAGGCCTATGTCCAGCAGTGGACGTCTTTCGGCTGATATGATGATGATGCCTGATTCCCCGAAGTCATCAGATCGAACATCCGAATCACCAAAATTCCATAGCCTCGATGTTCCACAATTTTGAATAGCCGTTAAGGCGACGACATACATCAGCGACCTTCGGAGAACACAACGCGCATTCGTTTCATACCCGCGCTACCCAAAAGTCAGTACTTTTTTGTACTTTCCTTATGACTTTAAAAATGTAGATAGTTAAATTGTCTTTGAGATAGTGCTAATTCCATTAAAATACGCCAGGCTGTTTTGGTCCGTATGTCGTTTTTATGTCCGTGTTATACGTAACTTTACAAATTAATTACACTATGTTGAACGAATAAAACTTCAAATGTTCATATATCAAATTATTAAGAAAATATTCTTATGTAACATATATTTTTTCCAAAAAATTACGACTAGCCGCTTAGACGTGATTCTCATTTTAAAATCAGCTACTGAGCCGTCCAGAACAACGATAGTCCTATCCATCGCATGTCTATTGGCTCGACGTGCCAGTAAGTCGAAAGCTATTCTACATAAAATATTCGAGAAGAGTAAAAGAAGAAATTTAAAATAGGATAAAAAAAATGCGGGCAGTCTTTGGGGACTGCCGATAGAAGTGAAAACCAAGTAACATGTGATGCAATAGCTCATGGAAAGCATTCGGTGAAGATGAAGCGAGTTTCATGATGTTTGTTCACCCAAAAAGTGCTCAACGCGCCTAAAGAAGTTTTCACTTCAATAAACCAGCAGGACTATCGTTGCAATGGCTTTTCGGCGAAACGAACGCTCGATCTAACGGCTATTCGAAATTGTGGACGTTCGATCTGATGACTTCGGGGAATTAACATTCGAATTCCAGCAGTAAACCCCTCTTTCTGATGCCCACTTAAATTGGTTGAGTTGAAGGGAAGACGGCCTGTCTAGTAGGTTTTTAAAGTAGATCTAGAGTAGATCTGGAGTAGATCTGGAGTAGATCTGGAGTAGATCTGGAGTAGATCTAGAGTAGATCTGGATTAGATCTAGAGTAGATCTGGAGTAGATCTAGAGTACATCTGGAGTAGATCTAGAGTAGATCTGGAGTAGATCTAGAGTAGATCTAGAGTACATCTTTAAAGAAGATTTAAAGCAATGTACTCGTACGAATATGCCAACGAATACCCAACATATAGAAAGCAGAAACCCTGGTTCATGACAAGATGGGTGACCTCTATAGTGAAGTCGGCCGTCAAGTGTGGAAGAGACTTCTGCAATGAGACCAGCATCCATGGGTTCAGCCATATCTCTGCGCCACGGAGACACTGGATTGAGCGGTAAGACAAGATATTTTTCACATCAAATGCACGAAAAAGTTACCTGCTAGCTGCAGGTTGTGCGGTCAAAATGAGGTTCAAATTGAAATCACAATATTAACCTGGTAATAATGACATTCATCACAATACTATTGCCCGTCGCCATCGGTGGGCTGGAGGCACAGCTTTGGGACCGACCAGCTGCCGGCGCGTGCACAAATATCTCGCAGTAGGTGTGAAAAGTAGAGTATTTTCCTCAAGGAAGGTATCTGCCTTGGGCTTGAATCCCTCACTGCATTCAGGATTCGTGTGTCAATACCCTCGCTGCGCTCGTGAGTTAACTCACGCAACTTTTTTTTTTATTTACTAGTTTGACCCCCAAAAGTAACCCCACACTAAAAATTTAATGATTTACGTAATGCGTCCGTGTTTGGGTCACAGAAGTCCATATCTGTACCAAATTTCAACAGAATCGGTCCAGTGGATCCGGAGATAACTGGCTGTGACAGACGGACAGACAGACAGACAGACACCCGAGTGATCCTATAAGGGTTCCGTTTTTTGTTCGGAACCCTAAAAACCGGACAATTGCGAGTCGGACTCGCACACGAAGGTTTCCGTACCACAAACCTTAACTTTTATTTGTTGTTATAGCGGCAATAGAAATACACAATCTGTGAAAATTTCAACTATCTTCCTATTAGGTAAAGTTCTTGAGATACAGCCCGCTGACAGGTAGACAAACGGACGGACAGCGGAGGCTAAGTAAGAGGGTCCCGTTGGTTACATTTTGGGTACGGAACCCTAAAAAGCGGTCATCGTATTCATCATTATGAACTTTTACGATGGGATCAACACTGAAATCGCGAAAGAAAAATTGACGACGCCATATACTTACCCGCGCACAACTTTTTTGCACAACAAGTCAAAAGAAAATCAATAATAGGTGCTCGTGGCGGGGTACAATTGAGTTCGCCGCCTCTCACCCTCAATCGTAGAATCCAACCTCTGAAAACCTAAAAAAATCACTCTATTCTTAGGTAGGACCTAAACGGCTTCGCAAAATGCCATCTTGCCCACATCAAATTTTAGTCTTGCCCCGCCACTGAGTACAATAACCCCTTTTCATGTTTTATTGCGTTTATACTGTTACACGTTGTCGAAAGAGCTTTATTACCTCCTCAATTTATTTCCCAGGATCCTATGGGTAGCAGCAACAGCTCTAGCTACCTGGGGAGCTGTAGACGTCTCCCTGGGTCAGCTGCAGCGATACAACGAGTCTCCCACAGTCGTGACCCTGGAGAAAGATTTCAGATCCTGGCGGTTCAGTGTACCTGCCATCACGATGTGTTACAAGGTATGTAGCTTCCTGGGGAGTGGTGGACGTCTCTCTGGGTCAGCAGCTAGTCTCCCACGGTGGTAACCCTGGAGAAAGACGTCAAGTCCTGGCGGTTCAGTGTGCCTGCTATTACGATGTGTTACAAGGTGCGTAGCTCCCTATGGAGCGGTGGACGTTTCTCTGGGGCAGCTGCAGGTCTCACACGGTCGTAACCCTGGAGAAAGACTTCAGATCCTGGCGGTTCAGTGTACCTGCCATCACGATGTGTTACAAGGTATGTAGCTCCCTGGGGAGCGGTGGACGTCTCTCTGGGTCAGCAGCTGGTCTCCCACGGTGGTAACCCTGGAGAAAGACGTCAAGTCCTGGCGGTTCAGTGTGCCTGCTATTACGACGTGTTACAAGGTGCGTAGCTCCCTGGGGAGCAGTGGACTTCTCTCTGGGTCAGCAGCTGGTCTCCCACGGTGGTAACCCTGGAGAAAGACGACAAGTCCTGGCGGTTCAGTGTGCCTGCTATTACGATGTGTTACAAGGTACGTAGCTCCTTGGGGAGCGGGAGACGTCTCTCTGGGTCAGCAGCTGGTCTCCCACGGTGGTAACCCTGGAGAATGACGTCAAGACCTGGCGCTTCAGTGTGCCTGCTATTACGACGTGTTACAAGGTGCGTAGCTCCCTGGGGAGCAGTGGACGTCTCCCTGGGTCAACTGCAACGGTACAACGAGTCTCCCACGATCGCAACCCTGGAAAAAGACTTCAGATCCTGGCGGTTCAGTGTACCTGCCATCACGATGTGTTACAAGGTACGTAGCTCCCTGGGGAGCGGTGGACTTCTCTCTGGGTCAGCAGCTGGTCTCCCACGGTGGTAACCCTGGAGAAAGACGACAAGTCCTGGCGGTTCAGTGTGCCTGCTATTACGATGTGTTACAAGGTACGTAGCTCCTTGGGGAGCGGGAGACGTCTCTCTGGGTCAGCAGCTGGTCTCCCACGGTGGTAACCCTGGAGAATGACGTCAAGACCTGGCGCTTCAGTGTGCCTGCTATTACGATGTGTTACAAGGTGCGTAGCTCTTTGGGGAGCAGTGGACGTCTCCCTGGGTCAACTGCAGCGGTACAACGAGTCTCCCACGGTCGTGACCTTAGAGAAAGATTTCAGACCCTGGCGGTTCAGTGTGCCTGTTATCACGATGTGTTACAGGTACATTGTGTGTATAGATATGCGGAACAGGGTATAAAGTCTTCCAAGGTTTATTCAATGAAGGTTTTTACATTGAAAAGACCTTGGAGGAAGACTTCAGGACTCTTCGGTTCTTCCAATTTCCTTTTCTTTGCCACTACATCCATCCACATTTATATTACACTAGTGGACGTCACGCGGTTTCACCCGCGTAGTTCCCGTTCCCGTGGGAATACGGGGATAATATATAGTTATGTTACTCCCTGATACTGTAGCTATCCAATGCTAAAAGAATTTTTCAAATCGGTCCAGTAGTTTCGGAGCCTATTCAATTCAAACAAACATACAAACAAATCTTTCCTCTTTATAATATTAGTGTAGACTAGCTTTGGCCTGCCACTTCTTACGCGCATATCCCGTTTTTTCCCGTACCGGATGAATTTCGGGAAATCCTCTTTCATCCACGGAGTGCAGGGAAACTACATGGTAAATTTTCTAAGCCAAGCTGCCAAGCTTTCTACGACCATTAGTTTCGGCTGTGCGTTGTCTGTCAGTCACTCAATCAGTCGGTGACGGAAGAATTTGATATATAATCTATCTGGAATATTAATCATATCGAATCCAAGTACATATTTCTTTTAAAAACAATCCTACCTCATCATCTGCTAAGCCTTTTAGCTTAGGGGCGGCGCAAACGTAGACACTTTTGTGTATTGTGTCGGATACAGGCTACCAATAATTATTTTATTTCTATATAACCAGTTAGGAATCAGCCACTCCCTGCGCAGACGTTACTGGACACAGCAACTATGGTTTCCTGTGATGGAGTGCCGTGTCGGCAACAAAAAGTGTCTACGTTTGCACAACCTCTTACAGTCTTGGTTGTGAAATCATGAAAATATGGATCCTAATCCCGAGGACACAAGGGGGAAAACGAAAAGTATCTATAAGCTAACTTTATAAATCTACCTGCTCTAAACAGTAACCAAATCCCATCACCTTTTTACCACCACGCAGAACCGCCTCAACAAAGCCAAGTTACCAGCTGTAATCAAGAAGCACTTCAACGTGGACCCTTCAGACGATCAGTACGAGTACTACGCTCGTCTGGTGGAGGCTGTCGCCGACTCCGACCTGTTCCACTTGCAGAGGTTCCTGGAATTCAGGGATTTGGATACCAGTGTGGATATGTTCGGGATAGCCGTAGATGTGAGTAGATTTAGGGCAGCTTGATTTACTTGGCGGAGAGGTATGTCACCTATCTGGGACGTGATGGCAGACACCAGCACCCCATGTCGTGCGGTATTCCACAGGGTTCGGTCGTGGGCCCGCTCCTGTGGAACATCGGGTACGACTGGGTGTTGAGGGGCGAGCTCCCACCGGGAGTGGACCTGACGTGTTACGCTGACGACACGCTGGTCACTGCCCGGGGGAGCTCGTACAGGGAGGCAGCGTTGCTGGCGACGGCTGCGGTCTCACAGGTGGTGAGCCGCATACGGCGCCTTGGCCTGGAGGTGGCCCTCAACAAGTCGGAGGCCATAGCCTTTCATAGCCCACGATTTTGTTCAAGTTTACGTGTGTGCTAAAAATATTTGTAGGTATTGTTACGAGCTTGGGGTTCGTGACAATAAAAACAGCCGATAAATTAACCAAAAATGACACTTTATTTTACAGCACTAATTAGCACTTTAAATACACTAATTATAACACACAATCGCACTACTGAACACTTCACTTCACTATAATTCGCAGTTGAAGATCGCTCTCGAAGTTATCGTTTGTATCGCCAATTCAATAGGTACTGACTCCAGTCGCTTTTTTTTTATGACGAAGGCGACTCGCAGTTACGAACCTGGGAAGGTTGTAATTACTTAACCGGACTTGGCTCCAGTCGCCGGATGTCCGCCCTTTATATACCGACAGTTGTTTCTAGAACCTTCTAGTTTGGAAACTTCCGGAAAGTTCGGGTACATTCCGGCCCCGACTGACCAGGTGTCGAAACATCGAGAATGTTCTGGCATAGAAAAGTCTAGAAACATCTTGACTCCACTAACTCCGCTACTTGATACTAGATGGCGCCACTAATACGTAAATGTCGTTATGTACCCAGCATTAATTCTGGCGCGTAACAGTATTTAGGTATCGCTATCAGTCAAAGTTAGGAAAATTGGTCCAGGCGTTTCAGAGATTAATCGGAACAAACAGTCAGATAATAAATAATTAAGCCTGTAAAGAATCTCTCATAATCTAAATATTTCTGTACCTACTTACTAATAGTAGGTACTACTATAACTAGTTATAGGTAGGTACGTACTTTTTTTTAAGGATAGGAATCCATCAAGTGACTCCTTTAGCTCTGGGCGGAACGGAAGGCAGTGTCAGACTCTTACTGACTAAAACCCATCCGTGTTCCTCCTAATGCCCGCCGCGTTCCAGGGCCTCGGTGACTCTTTCGAACAAATTCCGCAACCCTGGTTGGTAATTCTATATTTGTTAATTTGTCATACCTTTGTCCCACCTCAAATCGTGATGGCGACAACTCGTCATAGTAAAGAGGCTGATCTAATGATAAATAGCATATATAGATAACTTTATGGTTATGTAAAAGTAATCCAGTTTCCCACCTCGCACTTAAAGAAACAAAAATATTTTCTCTTTTCAGGAGATCCAGTTTTGGCGCGAAGAATTCACGATGCGTTCAGAAACGCGGGAATCAAGTCTGCATTGGACGACAAGAGAGGCTGGGACCACGGAGTCTTTATACCAATGATGCTAATTCATCCAAAAGCAGACATTCCAATCATACAAATATCTATATTGAATAATCAAAATGCAGCTCAGCATTATGCTATTGGAAAAGTTTTGTACGAATTCAGAAAAGAAGGAGTCGCCATCTTTGGTTCAGGGTTGTCATATCACAACATGGGAGAATTTAAAAAAGCAAGACTAGAAGTTGAGAAAGTAATAGCAAACGAAGAATTTGATAATTTTTTGAATGACGTTTGTACTGGAGACGAAGAGAATCGTAAGAAAATAATATTTTGGGAGCAACAGAAAGGAGGTTTAGATAGTCATCCGATTGGGGAAGCGGATCACCTCATGCCATTGATTGTTAATGCGGGCGCGGGTGGAACGCGCCCGGGAAAAAAAATGTTCGAATCAGTATTTTTGGGGAAATTCAAATTGAGCGGATTTATGTGGGATGGTGAATAATTTACAAAGATTTTCATCCTCCCCTTGCGTCGTTTGTCTTCAATGCTGTGGGTGATCTCAAAGAATTATTTTCCCGTAGACTAGGTGTATACTGTATTTAGCCATGTTCTTTTATCTTTGACGATGAGGATGGGATCGCAGACTGGTTTCGAGTGGCCTTTACATCATACGTATTAGTACTAACATAGATCATATGCCACATTGCTAAGAGGGGACTCTAGTCCCGAGGAATTTGAAAAATAGGTATTTAAAGAAACTGTTGCCGATGCGTCGCACTGTGTTCTATCAAATAAAGTGCGAAAGCGACAACTGCAGCTCAGGCTGATTGTTACCTATAAAAACCTTGACTAAAAGACGTTTTGTTTTCCACTGTTTTCTTCTTCAAAACTGGACTGATCTAAAAAAATCATATATCAACATTTAGTTGAAGACTATATCTATGCTTCGATTATTTTCTATTTTCTTAAAAACTTAACGAAGTTGTCTGACAGTCGTCTGAACATGGCGGTAAATACGGGCTGGTTTTTCGGGTTTTTGGATTGTCATAATTCTTTAAATAATAATGTTTTGGAAAAAATGATAGAGGCACGTATTAATTCGATCTAGATTTTTTGGAAAGAAATCATTGCTCTAGCAGCATTATCCACGAAGGAAACAGCGGAATGCGTTTGTATGGAGAAAGGCCCAAGACTTACCGACCCGAGTCCCCTCTTAAGTACTAACATCCTATTATAGTACGCATATAAGTACTTAAGTACCTATTACGTATCTTTTAAGTACCTAGTCGTAGTCTGCGTAGACCTTTTGCTGTCTCATAAATAAATAAATAAAATTAATTATGGATAGAAGGCCTAAACAATTCAAATAAATAGGTATTGTTTATATGAAACTAAAATTGAATAATTTTGTAATTATTTCATAACATTAAAATTATATGATAATAAGTATTTTTTAAAACTTTCTTTTATTCCTTCACAATCGCACCTGATGGAAAGCGAGATGATGTGCCCAAATTATACCGATTTATAATTTTAAAATTTCACGCGGGCGAAGCCGCTGGCTGTATATAAATTAGTTACCTACCTATCTCTACGTATACTAATGGATTTTCCATGTTCTATATTACAACACGCACACGTATTACCTATTTAATTACAATTGCATTTATTACTGCAACCACCTACATTATTATCAGTCTTTAGTTGGTTTTGAATTCTTCCTGTAATTCTACTGTAGGTACCTACTTACTAAACGAAGTGCTTGGTCAAAATCCATAGTTGCATCTTATACGACATTGACTGGTTTTCTTACCTCTAAATAACCGGTAAAATAACTAACACGAGTCGTGAACACACTTCATTGGTCGGTTCGACGACGCCAGCTCTGACGCGTCACGTTATTGGTTCGTCAGTCAATGCTCATGGATTAGTGCGCTTGCAAGTGTCGTTCGCCCACCGTACATTGGCAGGATCACCATGCTGCATTCATCTGTGCTCACGACTCGTGCCGGCAACTATAAACTGCTGCTTCTTCCATCGGCTTCGCAAGCGTGAATAAAGTCGCGAGTCCATCCGGTCATTCTATCCAATCGATGGGTTTGTTGCTTGATTTCGAATGTCATATGCCTGATGACAAAACCAAGATGGACAAAACCAAGATCATGGTAAATACCCATGTAGCACCCACTCCCATCAAGATCGGAAACTCTGCACTCGAAGTTGTAGACAAGTACGTCTACCTAGGACAAACGGTCCAGCTAGGCAGGGACAACTTCGAGAAAGAGGTCAACCGTCGAATCCGACTCGGCTGAGCAGCGTTCGGGAAGTTGCGCGGTATCTTCTCGTCCCACATACCACAGTGTCTCAAGACGAAAGTCTATGATCAGTGCGTGTTGCCAGTGATGACATACGGAACTGAAACGTGGTCGCTTACAATGAGCCTCATCAGAAAGCTCAAAGTCACTCAAAGGGCAATGAAGAGGGCAATGCTTGGAGTTTCCTTGCGTGATCGAATCAGGAATGATGATATCCGCAAGAGAACCAAGGTTACCGACATAGCCCGAAGGATCGCCAAACTAAAGTGGCAGTGGACAGGGCACATTGCTCGCAGAACAGATGGTCGATGGGGCTGATAAGTTCTGGAGTGGCGACCGCGTACCGGAAGACGTAACGTTGGAAGGCCTCCCACAAGGTGGACCGATGACCTGGTTAAGGTCGCGGCTAGCCGATGGATGCTAGTCGCACAGGACGGGTCGTTGTGGTGACGCTTGGGAGAGGCCTATGTCCAGCAGTGGACGTCTTTCGGCTGATATGATGATGATGCCTGATTCCCCGAAGTCATCAGATCGAACATCCGAATCACCAAAATTCCATAGCCTCGATGTTCCACAATTTTGAATAGCCGTTAAGGCGACGACATACATCAGCGACCTTCGGAGAACACAACGCGCATTCGTTTCATACCCGCGCTACCCAAAAGTCAGTACTTTTTTGTACTTTCCTTATGACTTTAAAAATGTAGATAGTTAAATTGTCTTTGAGATAGTGCTAATTCCATTAAAATACGCCAGGCTGTTTTGGTCCGTATGTCGTTTTTATGTCCGTGTTATACGTAACTTTACAAATTAATTACACTATGTTGAACGAATAAAACTTCAAATGTTCATATATCAAATTATTAAGAAAATATTCTTATGTAACATATATTTTTTCCAAAAAATTACGACTAGCCGCTTAGACGTGATTCTCATTTTAAAATCAGCTACTGAGCCGTCCAGAACAACGATAGTCCTATCCATCGCATGTCTATTGGCTCGACGTGCCAGTAAGTCGAAAGCTATTCTACATAAAATATTCGAGAAGAGTAAAAGAAGAAATTTAAAATAGGATAAAAAAAATGCGGGCAGTCTTTGGGGACTGCCGATAGAAGTGAAAACCAAGTAACATGTGATGCAATAGCTCATGGAAAGCATTCGGTGAAGATGAAGCGAGTTTCATGATGTTTGTTCACCCAAAAAGTGCTCAACGCGCCTAAAGAAGTTTTCACTTCAATAAACCAGCAGGACTATCGTTGCAATGGCTTTTCGGCGAAACGAACGCTCGATCTAACGGCTATTCGAAATTGTGGACGTTCGATCTGATGACTTCGGGGAATTAACATTCGAATTCCAGCAGTAAACCCCTCTTTCTGATGCCCACTTAAATTGGTTGAGTTGAAGGGAAGACGGCCTGTCTAGTAGGTTTTTAAAGTAGATCTAGAGTAGATCTGGAGTAGATCTGGAGTAGATCTGGAGTAGATCTGGAGTAGATCTAGAGTAGATCTGGATTAGATCTAGAGTAGATCTGGAGTAGATCTAGAGTACATCTGGAGTAGATCTAGAGTAGATCTGGAGTAGATCTAGAGTAGATCTAGAGTACATCTTTAAAGAAGATTTAAAGCAATGTACTCGTACGAATATGCCAACGAATACCCAACATATAGAAAGCAGAAACCCTGGTTCATGACAAGATGGGTGACCTCTATAGTGAAGTCGGCCGTCAAGTGTGGAAGAGACTTCTGCAATGAGACCAGCATCCATGGGTTCAGCCATATCTCTGCGCCACGGAGACACTGGATTGAGCGGTAAGACAAGATATTTTTCACATCAAATGCACGAAAAAGTTACCTGCTAGCTGCAGGTTGTGCGGTCAAAATGAGGTTCAAATTGAAATCACAATATTAACCTGGTAATAATGACATTCATCACAATACTATTGCCCGTCGCCATCGGTGGGCTGGAGGCACAGCTTTGGGACCGACCAGCTGCCGGCGCGTGCACAAATATCTCGCAGTAGGTGTGAAAAGTAGAGTATTTTCCTCAAGGAAGGTATCTGCCTTGGGCTTGAATCCCTCACTGCATTCAGGATTCGTGTGTCAATACCCTCGCTGCGCTCGTGAGTTAACTCACGCAACTTTTTTTTTTATTTACTAGTTTGACCCCCAAAAGTAACCCCACACTAAAAATTTAATGATTTACGTAATGCGTCCGTGTTTGGGTCACAGAAGTCCATATCTGTACCAAATTTCAACAGAATCGGTCCAGTGGATCCGGAGATAACTGGCTGTGACAGACGGACAGACAGACAGACAGACACCCGAGTGATCCTATAAGGGTTCCGTTTTTTGTTCGGAACCCTAAAAACCGGACAATTGCGAGTCGGACTCGCACACGAAGGTTTCCGTACCACAAACCTTAACTTTTATTTGTTGTTATAGCGGCAATAGAAATACACAATCTGTGAAAATTTCAACTATCTTCCTATTAGGTAAAGTTCTTGAGATACAGCCCGCTGACAGGTAGACAAACGGACGGACAGCGGAGGCTAAGTAAGAGGGTCCCGTTGGTTACATTTTGGGTACGGAACCCTAAAAAGCGGTCATCGTATTCATCATTATGAACTTTTACGATGGGATCAACACTGAAATCGCGAAAGAAAAATTGACGACGCCATATACTTACCCGCGCACAACTTTTTTGCACAACAAGTCAAAAGAAAATCAATAATAGGTGCTCGTGGCGGGGTACAATTGAGTTCGCCGCCTCTCACCCTCAATCGTAGAATCCAACCTCTGAAAACCTAAAAAAATCACTCTATTCTTAGGTAGGACCTAAACGGCTTCGCAAAATGCCATCTTGCCCACATCAAATTTTAGTCTTGCCCCGCCACTGAGTACAATAACCCCTTTTCATGTTTTATTGCGTTTATACTGTTACACGTTGTCGAAAGAGCTTTATTACCTCCTCAATTTATTTCCCAGGATCCTATGGGTAGCAGCAACAGCTCTAGCTACCTGGGGAGCTGTAGACGTCTCCCTGGGTCAGCTGCAGCGATACAACGAGTCTCCCACAGTCGTGACCCTGGAGAAAGATTTCAGATCCTGGCGGTTCAGTGTACCTGCCATCACGATGTGTTACAAGGTATGTAGCTTCCTGGGGAGTGGTGGACGTCTCTCTGGGTCAGCAGCTAGTCTCCCACGGTGGTAACCCTGGAGAAAGACGTCAAGTCCTGGCGGTTCAGTGTGCCTGCTATTACGATGTGTTACAAGGTGCGTAGCTCCCTATGGAGCGGTGGACGTTTCTCTGGGGCAGCTGCAGGTCTCACACGGTCGTAACCCTGGAGAAAGACTTCAGATCCTGGCGGTTCAGTGTACCTGCCATCACGATGTGTTACAAGGTATGTAGCTCCCTGGGGAGCGGTGGACGTCTCTCTGGGTCAGCAGCTGGTCTCCCACGGTGGTAACCCTGGAGAAAGACGTCAAGTCCTGGCGGTTCAGTGTGCCTGCTATTACGACGTGTTACAAGGTGCGTAGCTCCCTGGGGAGCAGTGGACTTCTCTCTGGGTCAGCAGCTGGTCTCCCACGGTGGTAACCCTGGAGAAAGACGACAAGTCCTGGCGGTTCAGTGTGCCTGCTATTACGATGTGTTACAAGGTACGTAGCTCCTTGGGGAGCGGGAGACGTCTCTCTGGGTCAGCAGCTGGTCTCCCACGGTGGTAACCCTGGAGAATGACGTCAAGACCTGGCGCTTCAGTGTGCCTGCTATTACGACGTGTTACAAGGTGCGTAGCTCCCTGGGGAGCAGTGGACGTCTCCCTGGGTCAACTGCAACGGTACAACGAGTCTCCCACGATCGCAACCCTGGAAAAAGACTTCAGATCCTGGCGGTTCAGTGTACCTGCCATCACGATGTGTTACAAGGTACGTAGCTCCCTGGGGAGCGGTGGACTTCTCTCTGGGTCAGCAGCTGGTCTCCCACGGTGGTAACCCTGGAGAAAGACGACAAGTCCTGGCGGTTCAGTGTGCCTGCTATTACGATGTGTTACAAGGTACGTAGCTCCTTGGGGAGCGGGAGACGTCTCTCTGGGTCAGCAGCTGGTCTCCCACGGTGGTAACCCTGGAGAATGACGTCAAGACCTGGCGCTTCAGTGTGCCTGCTATTACGATGTGTTACAAGGTGCGTAGCTCTTTGGGGAGCAGTGGACGTCTCCCTGGGTCAACTGCAGCGGTACAACGAGTCTCCCACGGTCGTGACCTTAGAGAAAGATTTCAGACCCTGGCGGTTCAGTGTGCCTGTTATCACGATGTGTTACAGGTACATTGTGTGTATAGATATGCGGAACAGGGTATAAAGTCTTCCAAGGTTTATTCAATGAAGGTTTTTACATTGAAAAGACCTTGGAGGAAGACTTCAGGACTCTTCGGTTCTTCCAATTTCCTTTTCTTTGCCACTACATCCATCCACATTTATATTACACTAGTGGACGTCACGCGGTTTCACCCGCGTAGTTCCCGTTCCCGTGGGAATACGGGGATAATATATAGTTATGTTACTCCCTGATACTGTAGCTATCCAATGCTAAAAGAATTTTTCAAATCGGTCCAGTAGTTTCGGAGCCTATTCAATTCAAACAAACATACAAACAAATCTTTCCTCTTTATAATATTAGTGTAGACTAGCTTTGGCCTGCCACTTCTTACGCGCATATCCCGTTTTTTCCCGTACCGGATGAATTTCGGGAAATCCTCTTTCATCCACGGAGTGCAGGGAAACTACATGGTAAATTTTCTAAGCCAAGCTGCCAAGCTTTCTACGACCATTAGTTTCGGCTGTGCGTTGTCTGTCAGTCACTCAATCAGTCGGTGACGGAAGAATTTGATATATAATCTATCTGGAATATTAATCATATCGAATCCAAGTACATATTTCTTTTAAAAACAATCCTACCTCATCATCTGCTAAGCCTTTTAGCTTAGGGGCGGCGCAAACGTAGACACTTTTGTGTATTGTGTCGGATACAGGCTACCAATAATTATTTTATTTCTATATAACCAGTTAGGAATCAGCCACTCCCTGCGCAGACGTTACTGGACACAGCAACTATGGTTTCCTGTGATGGAGTGCCGTGTCGGCAACAAAAAGTGTCTACGTTTGCACAACCTCTTACAGTCTTGGTTGTGAAATCATGAAAATATGGATCCTAATCCCGAGGACACAAGGGGGAAAACGAAAAGTATCTATAAGCTAACTTTATAAATCTACCTGCTCTAAACAGTAACCAAATCCCATCACCTTTTTACCACCACGCAGAACCGCCTCAACAAAGCCAAGTTACCAGCTGTAATCAAGAAGCACTTCAACGTGGACCCTTCAGACGATCAGTACGAGTACTACGCTCGTCTGGTGGAGGCTGTCGCCGACTCCGACCTGTTCCACTTGCAGAGGTTCCTGGAATTCAGGGATTTGGATACCAGTGTGGATATGTTCGGGATAGCCGTAGATGTGAGTAGATTTAGGGCAGCTTGATTTACTTGGCGGAGAGGTATGTCACCTATCTGGGACGTGATGGCAGACACCAGCACCCCATGTCGTGCGGTATTCCACAGGGTTCGGTCGTGGGCCCGCTCCTGTGGAACATCGGGTACGACTGGGTGTTGAGGGGCGAGCTCCCACCGGGAGTGGACCTGACGTGTTACGCTGACGACACGCTGGTCACTGCCCGGGGGAGCTCGTACAGGGAGGCAGCGTTGCTGGCGACGGCTGCGGTCTCACAGGTGGTGAGCCGCATACGGCGCCTTGGCCTGGAGGTGGCCCTCAACAAGTCGGAGGCCATAGCCTTTCATAGCCCACGACGGGCGCCGCCGCCGGGATCGCACATAGTTGTTGGGGGGGGGGCGTATCGCTGTCGAGTCCACCATGAAGTACCTGGGATTGGTGCTCGACAGCCGTCGGGATTTCGGCCCCCACTTCTGGCGGCTGGCGCCCAAGTTGTTGGGCGCGGCTGGGGCGCTGTCAACGCTGCTTCCTAATCTGGGGGACCCGAGCACCGTCTGCAGGCGGTTGTACGTGGGGATCGTGCGATCGATGGCCCTGTATGGGGCCCCGATCTAGGCGGCTGACCTGACGGCCAGCACCATCACTGTTTTGCGGAAGCCGCAGAGAGTGATGGCCGTCAGAGTCATCAGGGGTTATCGCACGATCTCCTACGAGGCGGCTTGCGCACTGGCCGGATCTCCACCCTGGGACCTGGAGGCGGGTGTCCTCGCGTCACTGCATCGGTGGCGTGAGGACGCGCGGGCACGCGGCGAGCGACTGATGCAGCGACACATCGAGCTGCGTCGGTCGCAGCTGCGCGAGGTCCTGGTGGCGGAATGGCGGGACAGGCTCTTACGCCCTTCCGCCGGCCTCGTCACTATCGAGGCCATCCTGCCAATGCTCGACCGGTGGCTCGGGAGAAGGCACGGCTCCCTGTCATTTCGGGTGACGCAGGTCCTCTCGGGGCATGGTTGCTTCAGGAGGTTTCTGTGTCGCATAGGCAGGGAGCCGGACGCTCGGTGTCACCACTGCGTCGACTGTAGGGAGGACACGGCGCGGCATACGCTGGCAGAGTGTGCCGCTTGGGAGGAGCCGTGCCGTGCCCTTATCTCTGTGGTAGGCAATGACCTCTCGCTGCCGGCCGTAGTCCGTGCTATGGTCAACGGCGAGGAGTCCTGGGACGCGGTGGTCTCCTTCTGCGAAACAGGTATCGCGCAGAAGGAGGCTGCGGAAAGGGAGAGGGAGATCTCAACTTCCCTCCCGGCCCGCAGCAGACGCACCGGGCGTCGGAGGAGGGCATACGCTGTCCTCTTCCGGCCCCCCTAACTGGGTCCAGGGGCGGCAGACTTGGGGATGTCCGTCGCCCCCCATTCATCCGGACCCGAGGTGGCGGCGCGTGGTGTTCCCGTGCGCCCCTCTTTGACATCGCGGGGGGAGTCAAACACCTCACTCCCCACGATGACCCGAGGTGGCTGACTAGCCGGGGATCACGGAAGTCGTAAGTTCCCGAGATCTCCGGCGTAGGTGACAGATGGAACACCGGGGTGGTTTTAGTCAGTAAGAGTCTGACAGACCCCTCCGCCCGCCCCAGGGCGGAGGACATCCATGAGGATTTCCCCCCGTTAAAAAAAATAAAAACTTGATTTACTTATTATCTTATTGTACAGCAAAAACTAAACATAAAACACATAATCAACCATTAAATATCTTTTACAAGCTTTTACCCCGCGACTTGGTACGCAAATATCCCGTTTTTTCCCGTTCCCGTAGAAATTTCGGGAAATCCTCTCTCTTTTTTTTATTTCGATGGGAAATCATCAAATGACTCCCGCTCTGGGTGAAGCAGAAGGGAGTGTCAGACTCTTACTGACTAAAACCCATCCGTGTTCCTGCTAGTGCCCTTTGCGTTTCAGGGCCGCGGTGACCCTTTCGAACCAATTCTGCAACCCTGGCAGGCACTGGCCCTAGCGGATCCCTTCTTATATGTTGACATCTCTTTGAGGCGCGCGTGGAACACAACGCGCCGTCGACCCGAGCCTGGTTCTGATCGGACAACGAGCCACCCAATGCTCGCCGTCCGCAGGCCCGCGCCTACGGTGGCCGGGAATCGCCCCGCGACTCCCGGAGCCCGGGGCGTCTTCTTCTGTTGCGGCGGCTGGGGCGTGAGGTTTCCTTCTCTCTCACACGTTCGGCCTCCTCCTTCGCTAGCATTACTGCTTTGCAGAAGGAGGTGACCGCTTCCCATGCCTCCTCGCTCCGGACCATAGATTGGACCAGAGCCGGTCGCGAGAGGTCGACGCCGCCGATCGCCTCTACGAGGACCTGGCGGTGCTACGCTCTGTCAGCTCAGTAACGGAAGAATTTTATATATTAGGATTGATGTAATATTTGTGTAACTAGCTTTTCTTCTTTTTTGAGGGATTCCAATGAAATACTCTCTTCTCTTCATCAGATAATGCCAGAACCCGACCTCAAGACCAGATCTTCGGAGGAGGTCACCTTCAAATGGCTCCCAGTGATGACTGAGGCTGGTGCCTGTTACGTCACCAATTCTCTAGCGTTAAGAGATGTAGCTATAGGGTAAGTTCAACACCATCACCCTAGTTGATATTATAAATCCGACAGGGATTTTATTTGTTACGCTTTAGGTAGGTATACCTACTGACCATTCGCATCAAACATGTAAAGCTGCCTTAGCAAACAGTGGCAAACAGCGAACACCAAACAACAAACACGAACGTGTGGATAGGTGTGTGCGTATGTGTTCAGGAAGTGTTTGGCAGTGATCGGCATCGGTGTCGGTTTTTGTGCACAAATCAAAGGATTTTCGACAAACGTGTTTGCGATGTATCCATACGCTTGTTCGGTTCTATTCTGCGGTCATAAGAAAAAGGACGTATCTACATAAAACGAAGTAACCGATTTCCGACTTTTAGAAAATAACTTAAGGTCGGCGGAAATCGATTACTTTGTTTTGTATAGATACGTCATTTTTTTACTGCGGGAGTACTATTAACCCGAAAGTAATCCGGAATATACCACGTTCGCCAGCATGTGGACGCCGTGTTTGTGTTGGGTGTTTGTGGTCGGTGTTCGGCACGTGTTTGGTGTTTGTCACTGTTTGTGGCAAACATGTTCGTTTCGAACTCATTCTCACCTGTGCTCCAGATTCCCAAGATACTCTCAGTCAAGATGTCTGACGATGAGGTTGCGTTGGGGTCTCTGATTCTACTAAATTATCCTCCTCCTCGCGTCGTATTCCTCATTGCTGAGGGTCGTGAATCCCTCGATGACTGGTCAATTTCCGCTTTACAATGTCTCTCCACCAGTGCCTGTCCTTGGTGTCATGGAGCGCATCGTGCAGCTTGGTGTTGAGCGTTGAACGAATCTGATCGGACCATCTAATAGGGCACTAAATTGGCGAACTAAATTATAGTTTGATCCAAATTTAATTTAAATCCAAATACAAAGCCATTTCTTTCCCATTTCATGTTTTACAAGAAATAAACACAAATTGGACAAAAATCGACGCATGTGGCACGTGCGTACCGTACTGACTGAATTGCGTAACATGCAAAATAAATTTTATGTGTTTTTACTGAAGAGTCCTTTTGTAAACAAAACAAATTTTTATAGATGCCTATGTCTCCAGGTTCCCAACTAGGTATCTCTGTACCAGGATTCACCAAAGTCGTATGAGCGATTAAGGCACTACTGACTGATGTTTCGTAATGTAACATGTTACAAAACGAACATTCATGCGGTCAGTTCTTAGCTCTCTACGATCTGTAGTTTCGGCTGTGCGTTGTCTATCAGTCATCATAACAGCTGAAAGACGTCCACTGCTGGACATAGGCCTCCCCCAAAGGGGGGGTTTGCTGCCCATTCTCTGGTGAGTCCCTTACCCGCCTCTTACGACATCCACGGGAAGTGATGGGATGGTATTATTTTTTTACGGCACCATACGGCACCGGCCGAAACCAAACGGCGGAACCATACGGTGTCTGTCAGTAACGGAAGTATTTTAAATAATAATAATAATATAATAATAATAATAATAAAGATTTATTTCTCACCACAATATAAAGTAGGTACATTTAACATCGTATCAAGAACAGTACATAACAGCTACAGTTTAATAATTATATTGTGGGAGACTGGTGCCTAAACTAGACGTAAAGCCTGTATTTCAGGACACCAGGACTCCCCCCATTCGGAGATAGTCACATTTTGAGGTTATGTATTCACACATTATTAAATGCGATAAGGTTTTAAAACAAGTAGATATTTTATACAATTATTCATTGCATTGTTAGTATTTTAATGAATAGTGTTATGTCACGCTGTATGTGTGTGTGTGTTGTGTGTGCGTTGTGTGTGTGTGTGTGTATGTTTGAGGGAGTATGACTGAGATTAAGAAAGTTATGAGTGTGCCAATAATGGGAATGATCGTGAGGTATTAAAATTGTATTAACATATTTATAAAAAAAAAAAAATTTAATTATTAAATTGTCACATTGCTTTAAAAACGTTAACAAGTTACACCGGGGCAGCAAGAAGTTTTTCTGTGTCGTCATAGTTTAATTCCTGGAGCCAATTCCTTACTTTCATTTTGCACTTTTTACTTGTAAGACTGTAAACAGAGAGCGTCCTATTTATGTTATTGTATAAAAAGCGACCCAGGTAGCAAAAGAAGCGTTTAGAGAAAACAGTAGTGAGCCTATTTTGATTACTGTCTATGGGATCAAATCGTCTTTTACCATGTGATAGAAGTGGGTTGAAGGTAACTAGTCCATGCTGTTTTAGGACCGTTTGTAGTATAAACAGCTGACGTAAATAAAAAAAATAAAAAATATATATATATATAAAAGATATCCTAGTATCCGTTATTGCAGGGCTGTAAACCCGAACGACACCGTCCGCTGGCCCGAGACTTGTAAATACTCTTCCCTGAGCTGCTACATCGTCATGGACGTGCCCGCTCCTGCTGATGTGAGTTACCCACTAATACATCTAATAAGATAGAAAACAATTTTGGACAGTATTTAATACACTCACAGGCTCAATAGGGAATGTGCATGAAGAAAATATTTATTATCTGTAGGTGCAGTGCATCCATATAATATATAATTTACATATAATATACAAAACTATAATACTAACAGTGAAAATATAATAAAAATTACTCGAAAAACTCTCTCGCGAAAACGCTCGGTTTTCTATGGCAGCTGTATAGACGTCAAAGACTATGACGTCAAAGTCCATATCGGACTTCTCTTTCTAATTGTAACCTTTTAAGCTTTATAACTTCATCGCTGATAGTGGTATCCATTGATATATGAAAAACCCAAGATGCACAGTCTTGAACAAATGCAACACTCGAAACTGTCGTCAAAGACTGACATTTATCAAGTGTCGTGTGCGAGTTGTGTGTAGTTATACTATAAACATTTTTTTTTGCAAATTCTACCTTACACGGATCGCTTAAAGTTGTTTTTACAAAGCAGTGCAGTATGGCGAGCGATGCGAGATTGTTTGAAACTAGCGCACAATTTTAAATTTTGCGGACGTTTTTGTGATGCTGAGTGTGTATCTTGGGTTTTTATATCAATGAGCGTATCTAAAAAATAATTTCATGATTGTTTACTAGAGCTAATAAGTATTTCATTTTGCAAATAAAAAAATCGCATGCATATTCCCTTTGTATTTCTGTCAGTTTTAAGTTATCGATGTCCCATGTGTGCGTTATAACACCGGCGCAGCAGACCATTACAACGCAGCAAGACTGCGTGGCGACACAATCAGATACAGTAGTTCTTCCTTGGAGCTCGTCCACGGCGTATTCAGGATTGTCTATGTTCTTCTGAAACATTCGTCCCCTATTGAGCCCTTTAAGCGATGAAGTTTCTAAAAACTTTCTTTTACGGCCCATTCACGACCTTACGGCCCATTCACGACCTTACCGCGGTGAGCGGCGGCGGCGTGCGGGGCGGCGAGCGATAAGAACAAATGTATGAAAATGTTTGAAGCACGCCACGAGTCACCGCTCATAGCGAAAACGCGCGCGGTTTTGTCGGAGCGAATCGCTACAGCGGCGCGCGGTGCGGGGAGCGGCGAGATCAAACGTACACTTCTCGCCAAACTTTTTGGCCGCCCTGAAGTTGGCTTTCCGATGCGCAAGGCATGGCGCGGTGCTATTTTTGTATGAGATTTACTACTGCGCAGCTATTATAGCCAACTTCAGAACGGCCAAGTAGTTTGGCGAGAAGTGTACAAGCGAATGAGCGCGACGCCACGAAACAGAGCGGCGCGGATAGCGGTGTGGGTGGGACGGACTCGGCGGCGAACTCATATACAAAAAAAATTAGACCCTTTTGGATCTGATGTGCTGTTTTAAATATACGTCTAAGTGCTGCAGAATATAATCAAATGTTTCCACACACATTCTTGTGTACTCATAAAACTTGTCCGGATATTTTCTGTAGTCTTCGTATAGGTCACGAAATTCGCCATTTAAATATCGATCTTTATTCAGTTCGTGCACTCCTTCTCTCATATTAAGAATATCTTGTTTTAATAATATACTGCTTTCTAAACACAGAAGGGATAATTTTGATAACGCCATAATTTTGAGCACGTTCCGACTTCCTAAATACGTCCACCTCGCCCGCTGCCGCTAGCCGCTACTGAGGGTACGTGGCGTGTAAAACGCACCGCCTGCCGCCGCCGCGCCGCCTGCCGCGCCGCTCGCCGCTAAGACCGAATCTTGTACCAAAATGGTAAAAAGGTGTGATTAAGTCTGTCCATCTGTCACAGCTGGGTATCTCAAGAACTACTATTGCTATTAACTTAATAGTTTTAGATGATGTTTGCTCAACTATTATGCAAATAAGAAAGAAATAAAAATGTAAATTTTTTTTTGCAACAGCTTCTGAAATGGGTTCTTATAAATTCGAAGTGGGACTGCTAGGGTATCATATGAAAGAACGCTAATTGCACATTCTCAAACATTTTTTGGTTGCTTTTTAGGCAGCATGGTTAATGAATTTTGACGAATAATTTAAAAAAATTGACCATTCCCCCCCTTCTTATCTCCGAAGTTTGCATAGAAAAAAAAAACTGACATTTTTCTATGTGATAGAAGTTTATGTAAAGATTACAGAAAAAATAAAAAGATGTCTCAAAATAGCACGCTTTCAACAAAAACTGGCCAAGTGTGAGTCGGACTCGCATGCAAAGGGTTCCGAACGAATTTCATTTTTTTTAACATGTTATTTTAACACTATAAACTTCTTATAGGTTTTCCTGGTGATAATGGTAATTTTTCGCCTAATTTCTTGAATAACTTCCAAACCATTTATTTTAAAATTATGAAAAAAATATAATTAAAACCCTCACAGTAAGCCCTTTCATTTGATATGTCACACGATATAGTTCGAAAATCTTTTTTTTTAAATTTTCTAGTTTGACCCCCAAAAGTGACCCCAATACTAAAAATTTAATTATTTACCTAACGCGTCCGTATTTGGATCACAGAAGTCCATATGTGTACCAAATTTCAACAGAATCGGTCCAGTGGATCTGGAAAAAACTGGCTGTGACAGACGGACAGACAGACAGACACCCGAGTGATCCTACAATACTGTAATTTTTAGGGTTCCGAACAAGAAACGGAACCCTAAAAATTACATTAGTTATGGGTCAACAGATGGTGCTGATCTAAAACTGCAATATACTCCGTAGTATTAAAATTTTCTGACAAATACCTATAAGCCTTGACGATGAAAATTTAAAAACATTTCACGTTTTATATGATGTTACGGAACCCTCAGTGCGCGAGTCCGAGTCGCTCTTGACCGGTTTTTTAAAGTACCTTTAGTGAATTATCAAATGACTTCTACCGCCCGGGGCGGAGTGGACTGGTGAGCATTCACCTGATTCACCTGTAATGTAATATTCATGATTCGATTTTGAGCCAAATGCTCAAAATCGATCTGTTACTGAATTAGTTGTTTCACAAGCCCGTTCCATCATCGTACCACAAGACGAACGGCGATGCGCCATCGGTACATGGTGGACATCCCACCCACGCGCACAAAACGTTTTGGGAACACATTCATAGTGCGTGCAGCTAAGGAGTGGAATTCCCTGCCGGAGTCTGTGTTTCCTGATAGCTACAACCTGGGAGTCTTTAAGTCAAGAGTGAATAGGTTACTTCTAGGCAAGCGTGCTCCATCTTCGACCACATCATCGCTTACCATCAGGTGAGATAGTGGTCAAACGCGAGCCTATCAATAGTAAAAAAAACAACAATGTCAAACAAAACGGTCGCTGTGTTGAGTGCTTAGATTTTGTTATTTACGCGGCCAAAAAGCTGGGCATCCTAAATAGGGTGAAGCGATACTTCAGGCCTGGACAGCTTTTAACCCTATATAAAGCGCAAGTCCGATCCTGCATGGAGTATTGTAGCCACCTTTGGGATGGCTCAGCTAAGTATTAGCTTGCCGCGCTTGACTCGGTGGAATGCAGAGCTAAGAGGCTCATCGGTGACGTAAAACTGGTGGATGCCAAGCTGCATAGCTTGGCTCATCGCCGTAAGGTTGCCTGCTTGTCGGTCTTCTACAGATTGTACTTCGGTGAGTGTGCCCAAGAACTCCACGACCTCATCCCACCGGCCCCCTTCTACCATCGGACATCCAGACGCACTGCATCTTACCATCCCTACCTTGTTGCTATTCCACCAACTCGCACTAAGCGTTTCCAAACGTCTTTTATAATGCGCACAGCAAAGGAGTGCAACTCTCTGCCTGCGTCCGTGTTTCCAAACGCTTACAACCCTAATCTCTTCAAAGTTAGAGTGCACAGGCTCCTTCTGGGTAAGCTCGCTCCATCGTAGACTTTGTCTCGGTCATCTCTGACCTAGACTGGAGTCAAGAGCAAACCCATCACAAATAAAAAAAAAAAACAAAATAAACGATATTGATGTCACAAATTATTTCCAAATGTATGTTACAAGTCTTGACAAAATGTTACAGATTGTATCGTGTTTGCTGTGACGTTAATGAGGTTCTCCTCCCTCACTGATGTAATCCTCGGATCTGTAACGTTACATTACAGGCGAATGCTCCCGGGAATTGAGTACCGTAACGCGAGCGAAGCCGAATTCGAAACTAAGCAAATAAATCTCATATTTGTCTTCTTCTTTCATCTCCTCTAAGTTCTACATCCACTCCCCGTATGATGTAATGGACCTCAATCACTCTCCGTCGCGTGTGCGGCTGACGCTCGTCAGGACCACAGAATTGAGCGTCATGGAGTCGCGGTGTGGTCGAGGAGTTAAAGAGTTGCAGCCGACGAGGCGAGGGTGCTCGTATACGGATGAGCCGAGTGCTAGTGGGAGGAAGGTGAGTTCTTCAATACATTATAATATTACATATCTTATGAAATTTTCCAACAATTCTTATCGTGTGGGCAGTAGTCTAACGACCCCACTCACCCTAGTGTCAGAGTTTCTACACCGCCTCAAGGGCCTCTGACATGGTTTATTTGACGACCGCCATTTTGACGGTCGTGACCACCGGTTTATACGTGCCTTCCGAAGCACGGAATCATCTTATCAGACAATCAGGTGATTGCCTGCGATGTCCAAGCCAAACTGTAAAACAACTTTAAAAAGTATGTTTCTTCCCGTGGGAATCGAACCCACGGCAGACGCCTAAACCATTCGACCACGGAGGTAGTTGCGAACGGAGGAACAACTCGCTGTAAAATCGAATAGAATAGAAATAGTAGATTACGCATCGAGGAGATAAAGCAGTATCTTATGTCACGGGCGTCATATTCAATCCTGAACCTAATGAAGGATTCGAAAGTTAACTCCTGAGTGTAGCGAGGGAGTTAATGCAAGAATCCTGAATGCAGCGAGGGATTTAAGATAGCCCAAGGCACCTTTATCCCAGAATTCTCAGAGGAGTATGCTCTACTTTTCACACAGCCTACTGCCTGCTACAAGAAAATTGTTCTCAAGTCATGAATAAAGGTGGCTCGCAGCGAGCTGTCCCGTTCTTCTCGGAAGTTGAGTTCCAAATTCAAATCACATTATTGACCTCCGGACAATAAAGTCTTACTTTAGGTTGAGTTTGCATGACTAGCTGACGTTTTCGTGTAGGTGGGTGGTGCGAAAAGAATATAAAGCATTTGTTCCACCGATTTGGCTTTTACACTGCCCACAGCTTTTAGGCACGCAATAAAGTGTATTTTGAAGTAGTGAGAAAAAATGCAGACAATGCAATAAAATAGGTAGCCCCACCTATTCAACTGTAATATCAAAAGTCGCCGGGCAGCCCTCACTTCTCGCCCGTCAGCGCCCAAGAAAATCGAGCGCGGCGCACGGAAGGAAATTCGAACTCCCCGAATCCGATCTCTGAATTATTTAATAAATATTTTGAAGTAATATGACACAAGACAAAGTACAAAACAGTTTTATTTCAGAACATTTTTTGTAAAAACGTTACTATCAAAATTTCTTTTCACACCACCTGCACGAAAACGTCAGATAATAAGGTAGGTACTATGTCAGGCTAACTCAACCTAAAGTAATTAATTATTGCTCGGGGGGTTATAATGAAGTTCAGTACATTATTATTGCCCGGAGGTCAATAATGTGATTGGAATAACAAAAGTAGAGTATGCTCCTCAGAGTCTTCAGGGATAAAGGTGTTTTTGCATTGGGCTAGCTTGCATCCCTCACTGCATTCAGGATTCTTGTATTAAATTAACTCCCTCGCTTCGCTTGTGAGTTAAACTCTAATCTGCCTCGCTACGCTCAGGAGTTAACTTTCGAATGCTTCATTAGGTTTGGGATGAAATATAACGCCTGTGGCATAAGACACTGCTTTATCCCCTCGGTGCATAATCTACTATTATTAAATAATTGTTATATTCAGGTACACAGCACAAATACATGTCGTCTATCGTGTAAAAGTAAACTAGCGAAGGAATTCTGCGACTGCGTGCCCTTCTACTACTTCTATGACGGTATTCTTCTTTATATTACTTGTTTCCTATTCTATTCTGTCAACGTCTCACAAGTTTTGTTACTAAGAAAAAAACTTTTTACAAAAAAATATAACCGGCTTCCAAACAAAACAGTATAAAGTATAAAAAAACACGAAGATACAAAACCAAAAACACCGACTTCCGAATTTAATTTTTATATTTTTTTGTAAAAAGTTCTTTATTTTTCACTTTTTTTAAGTGGTGATACTTAGACGACGTCTTCGTCTACGCAGAAATTGAAATAAGCAAAAATGCTCATAAAATAAAAACTACTAAACCAAACTGAATCTAATTTTTACGGGACCAAATGGCAAGTTTACCGCATCAAACGAAATCGGATCAGAAACCTCGGAGTAATCGGTGTACATACATAAAAAAAAAGCATACCCACCGAATTGAGAACCTCCTCCTTTTTTGGAAGTCGGTTAAAAAAAGAACCGGCCAAGTGGAAGTCTAACTCTCACGCGAAGAGTTCCGTACCATAAACCCAAGAAAAACACGTTTCTTGTATGGGAGCCCCCTTTAAATTTTATATTATTTTTATTTGTTGTGATAACGGCAGTTGAAATACACACTCTGTGAAAATTTTAACTGTACGGTTCTTGAGATACAGCTCGCTGACAAACAGACAGACGAACAGTGGCGCCTTAGTAATAGGGTTCCGTTGGTTACCATTCGGGTACGGAACCCTAAAAATAACATCTGAGAGCTCTGGGTTCTTGGACTACCAGATTTTAACCTTTCCCCTATTATTTCAGAGGGTCCTAAATGCACTCCAAAAGGCATGGCGTGTTTAGCCAACTACACACAGAAGCTGTCCAACAACAATGGACAGAAGTGTCCCTGTGCACCGCAGTGTATCGACTGCATCTACAAGGAGATATCCACTGTTGATCAGATCTGGTGAGGCAAGGCTTTATATTTTTATTCATTCACTAGCTGACCCGCGCGGCTTCGCTCCCGTCAACTGGCTACCCTACCTACTTACCTACAACTCCTACCCTACTCCTACCCTACTCCTACCCTGTTCGTACCCTACTCCTACCCTACTCCTATCCTGTTCCTACCCTACTCCTAACCTTTTTTTTTTGCGCTGGGAAAAAATGCATTACGCATACCCTCCCATCGGGGGATGGGGGGCTATGGTGGGACTCCCTGGGCTAGCCCGGTATACCCACTAAAATAACCCAGCGGCATTCCCGCATCGTCTGAGTGGAAGGGGACTGGGAGATCGGCACAGCCTTTACGTCCAGTCCCCCTCCGACGTCCGCCCGCCTTCACGGCGGGCCCTTCACGCCCTCCCCTTTGGGGGAGGGCCGGGAATGGGAGGAGGGAGAAGGCCGCGCCTTCTCCGACCTCTTCTCCGTCTTCGGAGCGGCGCAGCGAGAGGGTCGTCCTCCCGCTCGCGCTCCGCCGCCTCCTTTTGCGAGATAACCGCCTCGCAAAAGGAGGCGACCGCTGCCCAGGCCCCCTCACTCTCCAGCATGGCGTTGACCACGCCGGGTAGTGAGAGGTCCTGGCTGACCACCGCGGTGAGACTACGGCGCAGCTCAGACCAAGCTGGGCACACCTCGAGGGTGTGCTGTGCCGTGTCCTCCACCGCGCCGCAGTCATGGCACGCCGGAGTTTCCTCCCTCCCGATCCGGTGCAGGTGCGATCCGAAACAGCCATGCCCGGACAGGACCTGCACCAGACGGAATGAGAGGAATCCGTGGGAGCGCTCGAGCCAGTCCCGCAAGACTGGACCGATCGCATCCAGGGTTCGGCGGCCAAAGATGGCGGAGGCGAGGTCCTCCGTCCAGTGTACGACTATGGCGTCCCTCGCCTCCCGCCGCACGGCCTCCCGCTCCTCCGCGACCGGGCGCTCCCCGAGCGCTTTTCGACGCGCCGTCCACTCGTACACTCTGGCGAGCACCCACGCCTCCAACTCCCAAGGAGGGGTGCCGGCCAGAGCGCACGCCGCCGAAAAACCCTACTCCTACCCTACATACCTACATTGTTTAAACAACAGTGACAGCTTGTAATTCAATATGAACTTTATACAATGGCAACAAAGCTCGTTTTAGTTAGAAAACGTTTGTATGGGAAAAAGAAAAGGGCTGTTTTTAGGGTTTTTCCGGCAATTATTCGAATTTTTCTCGCCGTAAAAACCATCTTTGAACTTCAACGAACATTTCAAAAAAAGAATTGGCCAAATTGGTCCAGGCGTTGTTGAGTTATGCGCTTACCAACACATTTTGCGATTCATTTTTATATTATAGATTATGACTACCAATCTGCACTCAGCGTTTCCAACGTCTTTTATAATGCGCATCAGCAAAGGAGTAAAAGCCGTAAAAGCTTCATAAAATTTACGACCTCAGTCAGACAATGCGGCAGACGAGAGATGTGCACAGTGGAAGCACAAACACCCTTCTCCTCCATACTTCATCCCCCCGGCAGAACATCTACCCCCTGGACGCGAACTTCCATGAAATCTCTTAAGCGACTGCGGACCCATGTTGGCCGCTGTAAACATAACCTGGCCAAATAGGGCATTCTTCACCCATCCCAAAAGCAGTGCCAGTGCGGAGCCCCTTTAGAGGGATGCGGTACAGAGAGTAAAGTCCCGCACACCTCCATTATAAAGGAAGGATGCTCCGACTAGACAGTTGTTGTGCCTGGTGGGCAACCGCCCGATAGTTGATATTCGGGCTGATGTATATGTTCAAATCGCACGGTAAATTCTGCTTGCGCGATGCAGGATTTCGACGTAGGAGTTCGCTGCTAGTTGGATAGCTGGCGTCGCGGTTCTTTTTGTTGCGATGTAGATTTGCTCCGTTGGTTTTTCTTGAAGCGGCATTGATGCCGCTACACCCCTTCACAGGACATGCATCACCTCCTCAATTGCCCGTCATGTTCAACTACCTGTACCACAGCATGAGTAAATCGATACGAAAAGAAGAAGAAACAAAGGAGTGGAATTCTCTGCCTGTGTCTGTGTCCAAACGCATTCAATTCAACCTTAATCTCTTCAAAGTCACAGTGACCAGGCTCCTTCTGGGTAAGCTCGCTCCATCGTAGACTTTGTCTCTGTCATCTCTGACCTAGACTAGAGTCAAGAGCAAACCCATCTCAAATAAAAAAATATCCCCCATTACAGCCAGTCGATTCTGTAAACATGTCGAAGTGAAGGCTTAGGTGATGGTGCTCACTTCTGGTGATGTTCTCTTCAATTCTAAACAGCAGCACCGCACTCACATTGAATATCTGACACGCTTTTAAAGTTATCCTTCCATCTTTGTCACGAAAAAAATTGGTTGTCTGAAAAGGCGGTTTACGGACGATAATTTTACGTGATAACATCATAAGAAAACAGTTGAATTCTTAACAAAAAAGCCGAACGCTTAGGCCGATCGTGCCTCTCTATCGCTTAACCAGCGCACGCTTGGCTTAGGCGACACGTGACACTTTTTTGTGCGTCCAGCCGGCGTTCATCGATTTATAAGATGTCATCACGTATACGTTTTCCTTTTCGGTTACAAACTTAATAAAAATATCTAGTCAAATACCACATCCAACTTGTCATCCAGCAACAGATATCACATCCAACTAGCCGAAAAACAACAGTTATTGATAAGTTAAATGCATTTTACCCAGGGACCGTCACCCATTCAATCTGCACGGGTCAGTCAAGTTCGCAGTACAAGCGCCGAGGACCAGGTACACGAGGGAGATCGTGTTCCACTTTCAGGATCTTGTTGGTGAGTGACAGAAGTCCATGTTGTTAATAAATATTTTATGACCAGTGTTAGTAGTACACAATCAAGGATAAAAAAAACAAACAACAAAGTAGGTGTCTAAGGCAGGATGTGCAGATATCGATAAAGTAAAGAATAAGTTACCTGACCATTCTCCCCACATAGTGCCTCTGAATAGGGGAGTAACGACTCTCCACCACTGTTTTCAGGATGCTATTGTTCACTGTCCCGCGTTCTACGCATCAGTGATGCGATTTTTTTTGCGAATCACTGCATGGAAGCCGTCAGTTCGGGTCTGACCAAACATCTCCGATGCGCTACAGAAACGGGGTAGTTTCAACAGCATTCTAAAAACAGAAGTGCGAACAGAAGACAAAGCAGAAGTGGGATTCTGTAAACATCTCACCGTGTAACTGTCAGTGAGCTGTCAATCTTTACAAACAGAACAGAATGACAGTTCACTTCATGCCCACTCCTCGTTTACACGGTGAAATGTTGACAGAATATACCGGCAGGTCCTCCTCTAAAGCGCGAACCCACCAACAGCTGCGAGGGTTCATTTGTTTGATAACGTGGGTCTACGTTTCCACTGCAGTACACGCTACACGCCCACGACTATGTACAACTGAGGAGGCCTAGCACGAATATTTTGACGTATAGTCACGTTAACGCAAGTGAATTTTGATTGTGAAAAACTACAACCCCATAGTATTTTGGTTTAATAATATGGGATATACACAATTTATATCATTCAAAAATATGAAAATGAGTATTGTAGCTATGGTAAAATTTTACTTAATATTCGTGCTAGCCCTCTGTAGCGAAGCCCAACGCGGTACACGGAGAGGTTTCGCACGTTTTTTTGCAAGACTCGTTTTGACATATTCGTGTATAGCGTGTACCGCGTGCACAGCGTGCATGGCGTTGACAGCGTTGAGCTACGTGGGCACCATATTCGAGCAAGCCACGCGTGTGCCAATAACGTGGGTTGCAGTGGAAACAATCTCATACATTTCCATGCAAGGCGAAGCCTCACACACGTGCGTAGCATCTCCGTGAATTGCGGTGGGTTTCCGCCTTCGTGGATAGCTCATAAATCTTAGGGGCATCGCATCACACACGTAAATTGTCAAAAAACCTCTAAATTCTCTAAATTTTGACAAGTTTTTGACATTCGTTGTCGCTGAGATAATATTGCGACTTGAATTTTAATATCGTGTTCAGAATCCCAATTGGGCGCCAGTTTCCTTATTGGCGCCCAACTGAGACCCATTAAGAATTAATATTTTGTCAGATAAATTAGGATTTATCTACTTTGTTCAGCTTAATGTTAACTACCTCCGTGGTCGAGTGGCTTAGGCGCCTTGTGACCCGGTGGTCGTGGGTTCGATTCCAACGGGAAGAGCATACTTTGTTAAGTTGTTTTCCAGTTTGGCTAGGACTTTGCAGGCTTGAATCACCTGATTGTCTGATAAAAAGATGATTCCGTGTTTCGGAAGGCACGTTATAAGCCAGCTTTATGTTATGAGCTTTATTTTAATGACGAACTTTATCACGATCCTTGGACCCTCTAAAATAAATTGTTCCTCGCTGGTCTTGTGATCGCAAGTGACTGCTGAGCGTGGGCTCCTGGATCCGATTCGAGGTCCGGCAAAATCTCTTCCATTCTTCATTGAGTCTTCCCATCATCATCAGTAATCAATCAATAAATATAGAACTAGCTGACCCGCGCAACTTCGTCTGCGTAACAATTTTCATTACTGCTCCGCTCCTATTGGTATTAGCCTGATAATGTATAGCCTTCCTTCATAAATGGGCTATCTAACACTGAAAGAATTTTTCAAATCGGACCAGTAGTTCCTGAGATTAGCGCGTTCAAGCAAACAAACAAACAAACTCTTCAGCTTTATATATTAGTATAGATTAGTATAGAGTATAGATTCTTCTGTTACTGAGTGACTGAGTGAGTGTCAGACAGACAACGCACAGCCGAAACTACTGCTCGTAAAAAGCTGAAATTTGGCATGTCGCTTCTCTGCACTCCGCCCAGCACTAAGAGAGGATTTCCCGAAATTCTTACAGGAACGGGAAAAAACGGGATACGCGCGTACAAAGTGCGGGCAAAAGCTAGTTAGGAATATTTAAGTAGCATACCGCAGTTTGTAAGTTGATGGTGTGACATCCCCGTGCCTCGGAAAGCACGTAAAATCTTGCGCTAGATCTAGCACGTAAAGCCGTTATTCCTGCGCCAGATCTCTTCCCAGTCGTCTTGGACTATAAGAGTAAGGGAACAAAGAGTCCACCTGTGTTTGCGCACACACTCGTGCTCTATAATATCTCCTGCGTACTTGGCTAATCTACGTTCAGATTGGCTAACGTGATCGAAGGTCGGGAGGATCATTAGATACTAGCAAACCCGCGCAACTTCGTCTGCGTCAAATTTTTCAGTAATACTCTGCTCCTCCACTCCGCTTGGTCGTAGCGTAAATAATAAATAGCTTGTAACCTTCCTCGATAAATGGGCTATCCAACAGTATTTGTTTTTTTTTAATTCGGACCAGTAGTTCCTGAGACAAGCGCGTTCAACCAACCAAACGTTTTTTTTTTGGTATGCGTCGTGATTGGCGCAAATAACCGCTTTTTAACCGATTTCCAAAAAAGGAGGAGGTTCTCAATTCGGTGGGTTTTTTTTTATCTATGTACACCGATTACTCCAAGGTTTTAGATCCCAGGTTTCGGATCAGATTTCTGTGATTCTTTTTTTAGTTCGATGCAGCACACTTGCCATTTGGTGCCGTACAAATTTAATTAAGTTTGGTTCAGTAGTTTTTATTTTATGAGCATTTTTGCTTATTACAATTTCTGCGTAGACGAAGACGTCGTCCAAGTATCACCACTTAAAGTGAAGGGCTTCCACATATGGGAAGCACGAAGGAAATATGTCAATTTAGGACCGAAACAGCAGTAACGAATTATGGTGATAGCCGAATGCATGTTTATTTTTAACAGTCTTTCCGAAACGTCTTTGAAATTTTGATTTTTTTTCGGTGTTTTTGGTGTTGTTTCTTTGTTTTTTAACAACGACTTCCGAAATTAAGGTTATTTTATACTTTGTAGTGTTTTGTTTGGAAGTCGGTTATATTTTTTGTAAAAAGTTTTTCTTTCTTTCTTCTTTTTCTTTCAAAAAACTTCGCAATATTAGTATAGACTAGTTGACCCGCGCAACTTCGTCTGCTCCGCTCCACTTGGTCATAGCGTGATGGTATATAGCCTAAAGCCTTCCTCGATAAATGGGCTATCCAACACTGAAAGAATTTTTCAAATTGAACCAGTGGTTCCTGAGATTAGCGCGTTCAAACAAACAAACTCTTCAGCTTTATATTTTAGTATATATAGATTCCATTCGTCAATATTTTGCGTTTATTCAAAGAATCATCATCTTTTGCAGTGTCGTTTGGCGGAGCAGCTGGTCTTTTTCTTGGAGCCAGCTTCATCAGCTTCGTGGAGATCCTATACTTCTTGTTGGCAAGACTCTTCAGGACTATTGTCAGAAGGGAAGATATGAAAAGTATTAACAAGACCACGGCGGTACTGAAGGTGAGACACGAATATCGAAAATATTATACGTTCTTCTCCATAGATTGGTTCAGCCGACTGTTCTGAACTGATGAGTAAAATTGAGCTGCGTGTTTCATCCTTCACCTTTAGGAGTCATCGACCTCTGTATGTTCCCTCTGTGCGGTGCAAATACCGATAAAACTCATCCTTACTAATATTATAAATGCGAAAGTAACTCTGTCTGTCTGTCTATCTGTCTGTCTCGCCTTCACGCCAAAACGCCTACTGTCGATTTAGATGAAATTTGGTACACAGATAGTCTAGAGCCTGAGAAAGGACATAGGCTACTTTTTATCCCGGGAGTATGTTCCCTAGGGACCACGCGGGCGAAGCCGCTGGCAGAAGCTAGTATACAATAAGAGCTAGCAGAGTATACAACTCGATGTGTCAAAATATTGAAGATCTTGACTTGTTCTCTACCAGTATTCCGAAACTAAAAAAAAATACTATAATTAATAACTTCATTGAAGTTCACTAGAAATTCTTCTTAATTTTATCTCCGAGTGCTAACTGTTTCTTACTTCCTCTTGCCTGTCTACTGTTTCTTTTGCTACCCTAATATTGTCAGTGAAAACTTTTAATTGGCCATCTTTCACTAACTGTCAACTATCTGTATCCTAGCTGTAAGTTTTCTTAAGAAATAAAATAGAGATCTACGCTTTCGAACGTGCAAAACACACCGTGCACCTACACATAAATAAACAAAACACAATATTTAATAATCAATTTTTAAATAAATATGGGTAACTCACCGTGCAAAACCATTATTCAAGATTGCACTTTCTAACTTTTTAATTTTTTCTGCACCTGCTCGGCGTCCGTAAGCGCCACAGGGATCCAGCAGAATATCAGCGTCAGGTAAACTGCCTGACACATGCTGAGCTGGGCTCCCATTCGGTACAACTTGAAGACACGAACCGCACAAGGATTTTACTTTGTCACAAATCTTAAGGCTGTAGGTAGTTTGGAAATCCTACCGAGGATTGCCATAAACAATTCTTTCATTATGTTCTCGTTTTCTTTTTTAATGTATTACCTATGTTCTTTATGTTCTAATCGACTTGTTTCTTTTTCTGTTTTATAATTTATATAATCATGCTTTTGTGTTGTGTCTTATCGTGTTGTACTGAATAAATGTTTTATCTATCTATCTATCTATCTATCTATCAAAAAGCTTCATTTGACTTTTGACTTACCGACCTTGAGAGTTCAAAAGTGCCTGTAAATGGTTCTATAATTAACCTTTTTTTACAAGATTTTATTTTACCAGTTTCTCTCCGTGATTAATATGTATACCCATACCATTTTTTATTTTTATTTATACAGCCCTTAGACAGTTTAAACTGGATACTGGCCGGAGTTACAGTGCGTAATATAACATGTTACAATGCGAGCATTCGTGCAGTCAGTACGTAGAAACGATGACGAACACGCGAGCAACGACCCGTAATATCGGTCACTACCCACCTAAGACGAATCTCATTTGATGGTACCTTATTTGTTCAAAGCTATTCAGCCGCCGCGTTTATTTTACAGGGCGTGTCAAATAAATATACATACAAATATACTCTCACAAAACATTACCCCTAACTAACCCTCGTTCTAGGGCAGTCGAGCATAAATTTAAGTATTATTACAATTACTAAGGCCCGAGCCTTGAACAATTTGAACGACTACGACCACGACCTCATCCCACCGGCCCCCTTCTACCATCGGACATCCAGACGCACTGCATCTTACCATCCCTACCTTGTTACTATTCCACCAATTCGCACTAAGCATTTCCAAACGTCTTTTATAATGCGCACAGCAAAGGAGTGGAATTCTCTGCCTGCGTCTGTGTTTCCAAACACTTACAACCCTAATCTCTTCAAAGTTAGAGTGAACAGGCTCCTTCTGGGTAAGCTCGCTCCATCGTAGACTTTGTCTCTGTCATCTCTGACCTAGACTAGAGTCAAGAGTAAACCCATCACAAATAAAAAAAAAAAAAACAGTTACACTTAACTTACTTTGTTGCTCAAAGCGATTTAAATTTTTGACATTACCAAACTTTTTTCAGGTTAAACCAGTGGCAGTTTCACACGAGACGCTGCGAATAAATCATTTGACAGCCATCCTTGATGCTCAGAAGAAATACGATAACCTGGCAGGATATTATTAACTGAAATCATCACAAAAATACCATTTTTTGCTTAAAATGTTTTCTTCACAGTTTGTTGTGTTTTTAATCTAATATAAAGGGTTTTTCAACAAGGACGGGTCGATGTTGAAACGAAATAAAACAAGCTGTAGGATGTTAGATATTAAAGAAATTATTTTTTATTTGAATGGCCCATTTATGCCATTATTTATGAAATATGACATCGTTTAAATGTCCACCGCGTCTTCGAATGATGGCACGAATCCGAGAGGTCCAATTTCAATTACTCTACTGCATAGATCCGGCTGAATCTGAGCGATGGCCTGCGTTATGTTGACTTTCAGGGCATCGGTTGATTGCGGATTATTGGCATAGACCTGCGAATTGAGAAAACCCCACAAGAAAAAGTCTAGCGGGGTCAAATCGCACGATCTTGGTGGCCAATTCGTGTCACCTCTGCAAGAGATAACCCTACCCTCGAACCGTTCATGCAGAATGTCCATTGTGTTTAATAATAAAGTTTTATCATTTGGACGTGCTGCTCAATCGTGTAACTTGCCATGATGATTTGGCATCAGTAACTGAAGAAATAACAACGCATTTGACAGATGCCGCCAAAACAACATGGCCGCCACAAACTGTCAACATCGACCCGCCCTATTTGAAAGACCCCTTATAAAAATCTCGTGTCACGGTGTTTGTTACCGAACTCCTCCGAAACGGCTCGACCGATTTTCATGAAATTTAAGTGTATATATTCGGTAGGTATGAGAATAGGCGGTAGAGTACTTTTTTTTGTGTGGCTAAACAACGTTTCCCGAGTCAGCTAGTAATTATATATTGAATACATGTAAATCGATCGAGCCGTTTCGGAGGAGTTCTGACACCGGATAAGAAGATCAGAAGATATGGCACCGGAAAATTGCAGACTCCGTAAGATTGTGTAATCTACACTAATATTATAAAGAGGAAAGATTTGTTTGTTTGTTTGTTTGAATTGAATAGGCTCCGAAACTACTTTGAATTGAATAGGACCGATTTGAAAAATTATTTTAGCATTGGATAGCTACATTATCAGGGAGTAACATAGGCTATATATTATCCCCGTATTCCCACGGGAACGGGACCTACGCGGGTGAAACCGCGTGACGTCCACTAGTTGATAAATATTTATAAGACTATTGTTTCTCGATATGTTATAAAAAAAATCGTTTGGTGTACAAGAAACCCCATCCAAATTCAATAGTTTCCAATATGTCTCTGTCTTATTAAGAACATATATTTTACAATATCACGCGATATTTATTATTGACACACCCCAAAATCACGAAAAAATAACTGGCCAAGTGCGAGTCGGACTCGCGTGCAAAGGTTTCCGAACGAATTTTAATTTTTTAACATGTTATGATTATACACTATAGACTTCTTATAGGTTTTCCTGTAATCTATAGGTATAGAAAGAACTCTACATTTTTTTCAAAATTTTAGGCTCAGTAGTTTCGGAGATAAGGGGGAATGGTAATTTTCAGTCTAATTTCTTGAATAACTTCAAAACCATTTATTTTAAAATTATGAAAAAAATATAATTAAAGCCGTCTCAGTAAGCCCTTTTATTTGATAGATCACACGATATTGTTCAAAAACTTTAACCATACTAAAAATTTAATAATTCACGTAACGCGTCCGTGTTTGGGTCACAGAAGTCCATATGTGTACAAAATTTAAACAGAATCGGTCCCGTGGATCCGATGAAAACTAGCTGTGACAGACGGACAGCCGGTTTTTGTTCGGAACCCTAAAATCAATCATACAATACATTTCTATGTGCATATTTCGACCATATCTTTTCTCCTTTTTTAACTGACTTCAAAAAAAGGAGGAGGTTATCAATTCGACTGTATTTTTTTTATTTTTGTTACCTCATAATTAACCGACTGGATGAACCGATTTTCATGATTCTTTTTTATTTGAAAGCTGGTGCTTCGCGTGTGGTCCCATTGCCACCACGTCAGGATCTGATGATAGAAACCATGAGAAATCGAGGGCAAATCTCGAAAATTGAAGGCACGCATCTGGTAAAAACTTGATATTCGTGTGTATATCGGGTGATACTACAAAAGAATGAAGGTTTGGATCAGGCCTGATGATGGAGACGACAGAGAGTCAAGGGAACTCCACGTCCGTATGTAGGAACTACCAAGTGTTTGGGCTTATTTCATTCGTATTGACGAGACCTTTACACCGAAAGCATTTAGTAAGTTTTATTTTCATAATATAACATCACGCCGGTACGCTGTGACCCATTCACAACGCAGGTACTTCTAAAAAGTGAAAGATAAAAAACTTTTTTACAAAAAATGTAACCGACTTCCAAAACAAAACACTACAAAGTATAAAATAACTTTAATTTCGGAAGTCGGTGTCAAAAAACGAAATAACCAAAAGCACCGACTTCCGAAATTAAAGTTATTTTATACTTTGTAGTGTTTTGTTTTGGAAGTCGGTTATAATTTTGTAAAAAACGTTTTTTATTAGTAACTAGTGGACGTCACGCGGTTTCACCCGCGTAGTTCCCGTTCCCGTGGGAATACGGGGATAATATATAGCCTATGTTACTCCCTGATAATGTAGCTATCCAATGCTGAAAGAATTTTTCAAATCGGTCCAGTAGTTTCGGAGCCTATTCAATTCAAACAAACAAACAAACATACAAACAAACAAACAAATCTTTCCTCTTTATAATATTAGTGTAGATAACGTGTAGGTAACAGAATAAACGCCTTAGAGTGAAAACCTCGGGAATGCATTTTTGCTCAAATTTATTGTATTGCGTTTCTAGGAAGAAAACCTTGCAACGCACATCCTGATCTGACTAATTTGTTAATTCGATACTCGTAGCGCCATCTATGACAGTAAATGAGAACCTCGTAAATACTCGCATCTGACAGTTTGGCGTGACTACCTTGCACCAAACGAGTCGTTTTATGAATTTCGGACAATCTTATAGTATCGAACAGTTTTTTTTTGGGACAAGCCCGCCACACATTCCCAACCACTGCAACTCCTGAAAGCCAGAATCAACAGTGGCGACCACCAGAAAAACGCCGAGCCAATGAAACCCGACGAGTCCCGGAGAAATGATTTAACTGTCTTGGATCCTGCAACGAATTTAATCAGAAAAGTACAGCGGAGGAGTAGGAAAATAAATATATATATAATTTCCACTTCCCTCCTTTTCAAGCAGGAGACAGAATAGAGCTAGGCCAATAGGCACCAAGGGACATATACAACTGGGTTAAGCCCAGTTGTCAAGCACCACGGATTATATATTAATTAAAAACTAATGGGTCCTAAATTGTGAGCTACTTTTGATTCCAGTATCGAACAGTTCTGGATATAAAAGCGGGTTAAGTTTCCATATTAATTTATAAAGGACGCCATACAAAAAAATTACAGCACGCGGTTTTTTCTTCCTCCTGAAAAGTTACTTAAAAAGAAATAAAGAAAAAAGAAAGAAAAATTCTTTTACACTTACGAGGTTTTCACTCTAAGGCGTCGGTATGGGGGAGTCGATATTTTTTTTCGTGGTTTGAGTGTTGGTCCCATAGTGAAAGTTGTTCATAATGATGAGTACAATGATCCCTTAAGGGGTATTGCATTAATTCTGTTACAGGTTGTATACCAAGGTCTGTGTATACTACGTGAAATATGACTTTTATCGACAAGTTTTTTAATTATTTTTTTTTAATTTGTGATGGGTTTGCTCTTGACTCTAGTCTAGGTCAGAGATGACAGAGACAAATTCTACGACGGAGCGAGCTTACCCAGAAGGAGCCTGTGCACTCTGACTTTGAAGAGATTAGGGTTGTAAGCGTTTGGAAACAGACGCAGGCAGAAAGTTCCACTCCTTTGCTGTGCGCATTATAAAAGACGTTGCAATAAAGGGTATTCTATTCATAATAATAATAGAAACGTCAAACGCTGAATATTTATTTACACGGTACCTACGTGTAACGTAACCAGTCCCGGATTAACTACGTAGCAAGAGTAGCAAATGCCACGGGCCCCGTGCATTGGGGGGCCCCGCGCATTGGGGGGCCCCACGCATTGGGGGGCCCCGCGCATTGGGGGGGCCCGCATTAAAGACTTACAAAAAAAAATTGCTGTCTTAAAGTCGGTTTAAGGACGATAATTTAACGTGGTTACGTCATAAGAAAACAATTGAGTTCTTAACAAACAAGCCGAACGCTTAGGTCGATCGTGCCTCTCTATCGCTTGTTCCGCGCTCTCGCTCTCGGAACGTGACTATTTTTCGTGCGTACAGTTGCGTTCAACGATTTCTAAGACGTTATCACGTCAAAAATGTCGCTGAAAACCATGGATATCTCTCACACGAGTCCCCCTTACTCCCACTATACTGCGACAGCCGTTTTTTGCGGATGAAGTCACTTATTTGGTTAATTTTGTTATGGTACGAGAAAAAACTCGCTGTTTTCTTTTATTTCATGCTATCATACCGTGTGTAATCTAAACAGCCCCGGATTCAATGTAGACAAAACCAAAAAAATATGGGCTTGGCGCTACATAATGGCCCCGGGGTCGGTGAGAAATAATAGAGGGGGTTTTTGATTTACTCTCAGTTTAATGTGTGAATTTTGGCATTAATTAGTACTTTCATGTGTGCGGTTTGCTTACTTATCGGTACATTTCTATAAATACATTGATTTGAATATCTAACATACTAATTTCTTAAATTCAATGAACAGTTTGGAACTACCTTGTTGAGGTTTCTAAAAATTTACTCGGAAATCACAAGTCAAATAACTATTCTAACATTGTAAATGACATGCTAGAGAACGTCTGAACTTCCATAGTCATTTTTATAAATTCTCAGAGAATCTTGGATTCCATAGCAAAGAACAGGGTCGCCATATCGTTATCGTCGTATCGTTTTTATGTCCTGGTGAACCCGGTCCGTTCACCAGGACCTAAAAACGATAGAAGAGAGGTAACAAGCTCGATGGGATTGGCATATGACTGTGGAAGTAATGCACTTTGAAGGACATACTACATCCTAAGTGCCTAAAGTTCTCTAGCATGTCATTTACAATGTTAGAGTAGGTACCTAGTTAATAATAATAATGTTTATTTAAAGAAGAAATTTAGACATAAATTACAAAATATTATTTTAGCAGCCTAATTTAGAAAAGATTAAATGGTGTAGTCATCTTTGAATTGTGATTTCCGAGTAAGTTTTTAGTAACCTCAACACGCAAAATCCCCGTAGGTAGTTCCAAATTGTTCATTGAACTTAAGAAATTAATATGTTAGTCAGATATTAAAATCAATGTATTTTTAGAATTAGCAATGGACACTTAAGGGGCTATGCGAATAATAAGGCCGTTTTGAGAATTGTTTTTTCTCGTAAAGTACCTATAATAGGGATTTGAAATTATTTACTTAGGCTCTTAATAACAACCATTAACTCTATCTCTCCACCATTTTTTTTCTCAATTTTTGTTGACCTGTGTCGATAATTAAAATGTCTTTTTTATTACGTTGCAACTCGCAGTACAAAACTATTGTTAACAAAGAACAATATCGATTTCTATTTGACCCAATTACTGTTGGCATGTTTGCGTGTACTCTGGGGCAAGTAATGCAGCCGTGAGAACCAGGACACAGGGGTGCCAACGTAAGGGTGGAAAACAAAAGTTGAAAGTAAAACTTTTATGTTGGGGTCATGATGTGATTACTTTTTAAATGCACTTGGAAATTAGGTTGCCTTTATTGTTTTGTAGATTTAAGACACGATAAGATGTAAAGTTTGTTTAATGCTTGTGTTACTCATTAAACCCATTTGCCGCGCCTGTTGTGCTAAGACATACCTACTTCATTTTCGCATATCCATACTAACTATCCTAATATAAAATTACTAGTTGACCCGCGCAACTTCGTCTGCGTCACAATTTTCATTACTGCTCCGCTCCTATTGGTCTTAGCGTGATGATATATAGCCTATAGCCTTCCTCGATGAATGGGCTATCTAACACTGAAAGAATTTTTCAAATCGGACCAGTAGTTCCTGAGATTAGCGCGTTCAAGCAAACAAACAAACTCTTCAGCTTTATATATTAGTATAGATTTCGTTACTGAGAGGTCTTAGAAAGCTGAAATTTGGCATATAGGTTCCTTGAGGAGTCTAAGAGGAATTTCCGAAATTCCTACGAACGGAGCGCGGCTCCTGAGTGAATCGACCGTTGTTACTGACTTAAGGTACCAAACTCAAAAATTAAACATCAAAAGATTTGTTACTCATAGTACCTACGTAACAATCTGTGGTCGCAGCTATATTATTGTATCTACCGTGTATCTACCTCATTCTACACTTTTTAACTTCACTTTGTATTTATTATGGTAACACCTTCACTTTATTGCTTTTTCTATTTTATTTTTTATTTTTTTTTATTTATATGTCTACTGCGCGTTCGAGCGAATGGCACCTGTGGGCTGCAGCTGAAAATCAGCGTTAGGTGGTAATACCTAGTGTTGCCACCTGACATTATGCTGAGCTGAGGCCCTTTTGGCACAATATTGTTCTCCTGCTAATTATTGTATTCGATGATTGTAAAGCTGTTTTTTGTTGTGCCAATAAATGCGATTTTCTTTCTTTCTTACTTTCAGCTTAGGATACATCATTGCTTTACTAGGACCTAAGTATGAAATAGACATGAAAATAAATCTCTTTCGCACTTAGTGGTACAGCGATATTTTATCCCTCTCTACTAAGCTGTCAAATCGGACTTCTTAGAATGTCACGAACATAGTTCAGAAAATAAACTTCAGTTAAAATGTATGAACTTTTATTGAGCATAAGCAGTGTAATTTTTTTGAGTCAGAAAGTTTCCATTGCAAAACAATTTTTGAAACATTATCTTAGTAAAATACTGAGCAAACCAATTTGTTTTATTAATTGACCTGTAGCTTGTACAACCGGTCTATTATGTCAACGTGTAAACTTAGAGTGAGCGTGAAGTGAACGGTCCATTCTGTTAACATGTCGAAGTGAAGGCTTAGGTGAAGTGATCACTTCACTTCGACATGTTTACAGAATCGACCGGCTGTCATTCCATATTGTTTGTATGGATTAACAGCTCATTTCATGTTCACTTCACTTCAACTAGCACGCTAAAATGTTTATAGAAAAGTACTGCAGCTACATTTACATATGTAAAACATTGATATATAAAAAATGTAAAAGCATTATTTGAAACGTAACATTATTCTAAATCAGAAGAGCAATTCTCGAACTTAAAATGTGTTTAAATTCAAATCGCAATATGATCTCAACGACAACGAATGTCAAAAACTTGTCAAAATGGAGGGAAATTTGAGATGTATTTGTCGGTTACATATCATAATATCTAAAGTAATTCTAACTATTTTCGAGATAACTACGGTCAAAAGATCTACCGTTTAAAATACCTAAAGATCGTTTCACAGATTTTTGTAATAAGTAATGAACGAAATACATAAAGGAGAATTCACCTACGGTTAATTCACCTACAATTAATAAAACTAAGGTTGATTCAACTAACGGGCGATTCATCTACTGTTGGTTTTTGAACAAAAACCTGATTTTGTCGGAGACGGTCGACCGACGTCAGGGGCACCCCGAGGTTCGGTTTGGGTAGGTTCCTTTAAACCCTGCAGACAGAAATAGGAGCGGGCGGAACGGAGCTCCACGAATAGGTTAGGTTCGAATGGGATTGCGGGAGCTGGAGTGAGCGAGCGAACCGAGCGAACTTAGCTCCCGTGATCCCATTCATATTAGGTTCCTTTAAACCCTGCAAGCAGAAATAGGAGCCCCTAAAATAGGGCTCCGTTGACCGAAGAATCTGCAGGTGAGGCGTCCATTAGGTGTTTCATACATAGTTGAAATATCCAATATCTTAAACAATCATTAGATTAATCGTTCGTAAGTACAATTAAATTTAGCTTAATCAAAATTAAGTAGGTCAAAAAGTAGTTCAGTCGACCAAATATTATGAACATATGTGAATCAACCGTAGTTATATCGAAAATAGTGACAATAACTTTAGATATTATAATGCGTAACCGTATTTGACCGTAAACGATTGCGATGCGAACGCGAACGCTTTTTAAACACACAAGAATAAATGTCCTTCTTATAACTTTACATGCGGAAACGTGACGAACTAAGTATATGTAAAAATCATAAAACTATTTCTAAAACTTACTATGTAAGTCATGGACCTAAAAAAAAGCCTTTTTTTTTAGGTCCATGATGTAAGTATTACATATTTTTGCTTATCTATTTAAATTGTATACTTAAAATCTAAGAAGTCCGATTTGACAGCTGAGTAGAGAGGGATAGAAGATTGCTTTACCACTTAGTGCGAAAGGGATTTATTTTTCTGTTTCTTTCATACTTACTAGTAAAGCAATGTTGTATCCTGCTGTCAAAACGGGCCTTTTATTTTTTGACAACTATAGTATTTAAAAGCAAGCGTCTTTATTATAAATACTCAAATGACTTATGTGATACATACTAGGCACATACACTAAAATAGTGAGAACCGCAAATGTCATTTTAAGGGAATTCTTTTCTACGAGTCCAGCCTGATGAAATGACTTTCAGTTTTACCCAGTCCAACCATGATATTCACTTCTCTATCCAGTCCAACCATGATATTCACTTCTCTACCAAAATCAGTCATGTGTTTCACTTCCCTACCGAATCCACACATAATTTTCACTTCCCTACCCAATCCAGAAACCAGTTTTCCCTACCGAATCCAGTCATAAGTTTCACTTCCCTACCCAGCTCAGCAACTAGTTTCACTTTCCTACCCAATACAGCCCCCAATTTAATTTTTCTACCGTATCAAGTCATAAGTTTCACTTTTCTACCCAGCCCAGCAATTATTTTCACTTGTCTACCCAGCCCAGCCTAGCCCTGCCCACAACCAGCATAATAACGTCTTCGCTAGATGGTTCCACGGTCGGTGTGACGCGGCTGCTCCATCCAGGTCTCACTCTAGGAACCTCTGTAGGCCCAGGGTGTGGAGGATGTGATGATGCTGGAATATATAGAAACTTACATTTAAACAGCAGTTCAATGCTGTAAACCTCTAAAGAAAGTTTGGCTGAAGTGAAACTGAAGTGAGCTGTCAATCTACAACGTGTAACAGAATAAACGCAATATTCTATATACCTGGGGTAACTGAAAAAATACCCGAAACCTCTTAATCCTGACTTCGTATCATGACCCTGAACAACATTTGTTCTACAACTTCTCAAAATTCGAAACATATTTCTTCCGTACAAAAAATATAAACATAGTCTAAATTGTGCATATTCTTTATGAGGCAGCCGACGAAAGGCCGCCACCCGGCCGCGCGGCGCGGGACTGAGTGCGCGCGCGTAGTATACGCGAATTTTACAGACTTCAAATAAATGAAGACAATTTTTTTTTTGCTACATTATTTAGTTGAGGTCAAAGTCGTAGAACAAATGTTGTTCAGGGTCATGATACGAAGTCAGGATTAAGAGGTTTTGGGTATTTTTTGAATTTCCCTGTATATGTTTCCAGATAGCTACAACCTGGGAGTCTTTAAGTCAAGAGTGAATAGGTTACTTCTAGGCAAGCGTGCTCCATCTTCTACCGCATCATCGCTTACCATCAGGTGAGATAGTGGTCAAACGCGTGCCTATAAATAATTTTAAAAAATCTCTTAAGGGGTTGTTGTACTCATCATTGTGAACAACTTTTACTATGGGAACAACATTGAAATCGCGATGAAAAATCGACTCCGGGTTTGGTCCCATAGTAAAAATGTTCATAGTGATGAACCTCTTGGGTTGCGTTTATTCTGTAACACGCGTTTTATACAAACTAGATGGATTTACAGCCGCACTATTTTGTCATCATTACACCGCGTGATGTTAGGTGTAGTGAACGCGTGAAGTGAACTGTCATTCCATATTGTTTGTATGGATTAACAGCAGTGTGATTCCGTAAACATGTCGAAGTGAAGTCTTGGGTGAAGTGATAACAAAGTGAGCTGTACATCCAAGAAATCAAGATGGAATGACAGCTCATTTCGTGATCACTTCACTCAAGCATTATTTATTTATTTAAACTTCATGTACAGTAGTGGTACATGGGCGGACTTAATGCAACGAGGCATTCTCTACCAGTCAACCTTTGGGTTAAAAAGAAATACACTGTGGTAGGTGTACAACAAATTAATAAAATTTAAGATGGCAATTACATTTTTTCTTGGATTTGAGCGTTTGACTCCAGTTTTGATGTGTGAATATGGTTTATAAATAAAAAAAGTCACAAATTTAAAAAAAATGTATGGCCCGGAAAGTTTGATTCTTTTTCTTAGGAGTGCTTTAATAAATATTTCAATTTGTTTATGTAAATTAGTAAAAGCCTTGTCTCTGCAAAGGATGTTTCATAAAATTTAGGTAAACTTTAGGCAACTTTTGATGCTTTGTAACATCGAAGATTTAATCATTATAGTCCAGTCATTATAGTAAGTTCACCTCGGAATTCGAGATACCCAGCTGTAAGTCTGTAAATACTTGTATATTGACACCCTAAAAGTTGTCTCAAAACCTACATATGGTAAGGTGTACGCAACTATTAAATTTCAAGGTCAAAGGTCACAAAAATCGGTTCTTTGCGCTTTTTTTTGTAAATATCTCATTTCCTATGGGTTTTTTGCTATTTGTATTTATTACCAATATTGTAGAATACAAAATTCTCTACAAATTTTGTTTAAAATTTTTTTTATACGGTGAACCGTTTTCGAAATAGAGGGCGGAGAGCGCGCGGTCACAGCATCACTTCAGGTCAACCGGTGCCTCCGGGCGAAAACGCGCCATATATAGTTGATGAACTATCGATAAATCAATGATTATAAATATTTGTCAATTTTTATTAACTCTTATATTATATTTTATAATTTTTTTCCTAACCTATCCACTTTTTATTCAGTATTTCTTTATTTAACAACACTTACCTGCCCATGTAATTGCAGAATTGTTAGTGAAAATATAGGAATCATATTCGAATTTTAACCTAATTAATATTAATAACTTCTTACATGATGAAAAAAAAAACAAATAAATTATGAATTAATCTTTTTATTCAATACATTTATTTTTATTAAAAGTAAAAAAATGGAATAAAGGGTACAAAAACTACAATTTTATAATTTTTACCTGTTAAAGTATCAAGAAGTAAATAAACAAACACTAATCTGACTAATGCACGGTCACTCTTCCTCATTCCAATCCCATTCCCATTCAATCATTCATTCACTCCCTTGCAAACAAAAATCCTAATTTCCAGTCAGTCTCTCTTACTCACTCAACAAGTTACAAGCAACGCGCGGATCCGCGCGCAGTTTTACCGGCTTTCAACAGACTATCAAATCTACCTGCACTGACTTTCTCCAACAATTTGCGAGTGTTAGTGGCAAAAAGGGACGTCCCTGGAACTGTGAGTGAAGTGGCGCCACGATATAATCGTCGACAGCGAAGACCCGTGAGTACCCACCTTCATCCCATATTCATTGTTCTACGTGACTGTGCATGATTAAAGTTCGCCTACGGATTTATACAGTTCTACGAAGGGTTTAGCATATCAAACAACACAACACTACCATATGTAGGTTTTGAGACAACTTTTAGGGTGTCATTATACAAGTATTTACAGACTTACAGCTGGGTATCTCGAATTCCGAGATTCTTACCTAATTTAAGCTTAAATGACTGGACTATTACTAAAAATGTTTATGGTACAACTGTATCTTCTACTTTGGAGTGATTCAATTTATTATGTTTCATACAGTAATACACCAAAAATAATTCCGTAAAACAGAGAGTTACTGATAATTTTTCGTCCGAAATTATATATATTTTTTTTTTTTAAATAATCCAAATTCAAACAAAATATAACTAATAACTAAGGTTACTATGTTACCTTGCTTGAAAAAATAATAGTCTATTTAAATGTAAAACAATATTTTTAAACAATAGTTGTATACAGCGCTACAATCACTATAAATCTCGGGAAACGCGGTCTGTAGCTTTAGTCCGGGCCAAGCGTAGAATTTAGTTACGAAAAAACACACTCACTGGAACACTCACTTCGACATGTTTACATGGTTACTATTTTTTTCTGCTCACTTAGTGCTCACTTCACCTCAGCTTACACGGTGTGATGTCTACAGAATGATACTGCTGATAAGATTGGGCACCGTGATCGAATTCGTTCGTGAGCATTATTATTAGATAGGGTTTGTTTATCCAATTTTTTTTTTTTCCAAAATTGATTTTAAAGACGTAGTGAACTCACCGCTGACGCGCCGCTGTGAACGCTAGCTGTAAGAACGAGACGCATGACAAGACCGTCGTACAAAAGAGCAGGATGACAATACCACGTGTAGCACCGCTAAGGATGTGTATATTGGTAGCTGGTAGCGGTCCAACCAGCTCACTATGGAAGCGTGACAGTCCTGAAAAAGAAGAATTTTATATCAGCCTTCGTCTATCTAGGAGCGTTGGTTTCCTGAAACGACGTGCACCAGGTGGCAGCACTGAGGCGTCAGATCCAGGCATCTGTCAAAACGCTAATGTTTTCTGACATTTATTAAATTGCCATCAACGAAGTATCTAACTGCCTCCGTGGTCGAGTGGTTTAGGCGTTTGCCTTGTGACCCGGTGGTCGTGGGTTCGATTCCCACGGGAAGCATACTTTGTAAAGTTGTTTCCAGTTAGGCTAGGACATTGCAGGCTTGAATCACCTGATTGTCTGATAAAAAGATGATTCCGTGCTTCGGAAGGCACGTATAAGACGGTGGTCCCGGCCGCCAAATGGCGGTCGTCAAATAAACCATGTCAGAGGTCTTTGAGGCGGTTTAGAAACTCTGACATTAGGGTGTGTGGGGTCGTTAGACTTACTGCCCACACGATAAGAAGAAGAACGAAGTATCTACCATCGTTTTTCAAGGAAGTACCCTTGCCTATGTGGTAACAACTGGTAACGTTAATTTTGGAAACGTACTATTAGTGTCCGAACGAAACTAGTTTTTACGGCCAAAACCGAATCTTTAATATTCTTTGGGAAATCCCTATCCTTATTAATAATATTATTAATGCGAAAGTAACTCTGTCTGTCTGTCTGTCGCGCTATCACGCCAAAACTACTAAACCGATTTAAATGAAATTTGGTACACAGAAAATCTAGAGCCTGAGAAAGGACATAGGCTACTTTTTATTTCAACAACTTACTTTGAAACCCGATTTTTGGCTGAAACCAATCTATTTTCAATACACATAGGCACACAACTGACGCAGGTGATGTTTGTACCGAGAAGACTGTTAACTTAGAATGGATCGTTACCTTCTTAAAAATTTGCGATGAGGTGCAGTTGTCAGGGTACGCATCAGGACCACAGCATGACCACGGAGGTTTCTTTGTGTCTGGTATTGAAGTGCTGTGACAGAATATTTCATAATTAACATATATAACACTATGCATCTATAAATTAACAACAAATCAACTACGGGGTACTATCCCCCGTAGTGGGGTGGCAGAAATGTGTGATTGGAAAAAGTTTTGCTGTGCATAGGGTGTATTATATTCCTAATTTGCAAATATCTCTATCGCTCCGAGATTTGCTGTAAGAAAACACAATTCTAACTAATACTAACAACTGCTAACTACGTTTCTTTTTTTAAAGGATGGGAAACCATCAAATGACTCCTCCCGCTCTGAAGAAGTGGGAGTGAAGCAGGAGTGTCAGACTCTTACTGACTAAAACCCATCAGTGTTCCTTCTAATGCCCGCCACGTTCCAGGGCCGCGGTGACTCTTACGAATAAATTCCGCAACCCCGGCAGGCACTGGCCCTAGCGGGCCCCGTCTTTTATGACGGCGACAGCTCTTTGAGGCGTGCGTGTCGACCCGGGCCTGGGGGGCTACTCTCTAAGTCCGAAGTCCGTAGTTTCAGGCTTAGTTGCGGGCGTATTCTACTCCGTATCACCTACGGATTTACGTTTAGTCCCGAACCCGAACTAAGAATGAATGACAACACGATTTGATAGTAACTGACAAATCGCGTTGTCATTAATTCTTAGTGGTTAGATGATACGAAGTAGAATACGTTATGTAATTAAATTGTAACATCTTGCATGCCATGTGTGTGTATACTCATGTTTTAGACAAATAAATGATCTTATCTTATCTTAATACGCCCGCAATTAAACCCGAAACTACGGACTTCGGGCTTAGAGAGTAGCCCCCCCCCCTGGTTCTGATCGGACGGCGAGCCACCCAATGCTCGCCGTCCGCAGGCCCGCGCCTACAGTGCCCGAGAATCGCCCTGCGACTCCCGAACGCTTTCACTCCTAAATCGGTGAAATAATGTTGATGCGTTTTGGCACGGAGCTAGATGATATCCTGGAGACAGTTATAGGTTACTTTGTCTTTCGAATATATTATCTTCTAGCACTTCGCCTGCGATTTCGTTCGCGGGGGTTTAGCAGGTACTCCACGAACTTCATCTCCTATAAGTACCTCCCTCTTTATAGGGTTACGTGTAAATTATTTAATAGACTCAACGTAGGGCAGTTCGCTCTAACCGCAAGATTTTTTATTAGAGAATGTAACTTTTAAACGAAAGGTCAGATTTGAATTATTTAAAGTAATTTACATGTACGTAATCAACCTTAATTATAAAAACATTTAAATGGACAAGTATTAATATCGTGATACCAAAATCACCTATATTCCGTTCCGCCCGGGTTTTGGTTGAATTATTTGAACAAAAAGTGGTCATTGCGACTTAACCATAATAGTTAGACGTATACCATCGAGCGCTTTTTTACAGGTAATAATGAGTGACACCATTTTTACGTCTCATCAAAAGTGTTCTCAGCGCACGCCAAGTAATGAATTTTACAGACAAAATTTCTAAAGGATCTCTAGTTTAAAAAAATATATAATATAACCTATGTTCATCAGGGATAATGTAGGATTGTAATGGTGAAAGAATTTTTCAAATCAAGTTAGTTTCGGAGCCTATTCAATTCAAACAAACAAACAAATCTTTATAATATTATATAGTGTAGATGTAGATATACCTAAACGCGAGCAAAGCCGAGGATAAAACTGTAGAGCGACAGAATGCCGGCTGTACTCTGACTTTGTACCTCAATTGTCCAGCCAGTCTATTCTGTCAACGACTCACCGACTTAGGTGAACTAAGCGTGAAGTGAACTGTCATCCCATCTTGTTTGTATAGATTGACATTTCACTTCACATGTTACACGGTAAGATGTTTACAGAACTGTAGTGCTATTCAGTAACAACATTTTCGTATATCGACATCGGAATTCGAGGTGAGTATCAAATTAAGACCTTTATGTTGTGTGCAATAAAGCTCACTTTGTGAGTTTTGTCGCTCAGTTGAGGCTCGATATCGAAATAGTTATTTACAGAATGGACTACCTGCACTGCAGAGAGCAACGTAACGTAACATTTTACCATAGCTACAATACTCGTTTCGTACATAATATTTATTTGAATTAGATACTATATTCATATTTTTAACCGACTTCAAAATCTGGCCAAGTTCGAGTCGGACTCGCGTGCATAGGGTTCCGAACGAATTTAATTTTTTTAACATGTTATTTTAACACTACAGACTTCTAATAGGTTTTCCTGTAATCTTTAGGTAAAGATCTATTATCTCCATTTTTTCAAAAATTTTAAGCTCAGTAGTTTCGGAGATAAGGGGGGGGAATGGTCATTTTTCGTCTAATTTCTTGAATAACTTTAAAACCATTTCTTTTAAAATTATGAAAAAAATATAATTAAAACCCTCACAGTAAGCCCTTTCATTTGATATGTCACACAATATTGTTCAAAAAAACTTTTTTTTTTAATTTTCTAGTTTGACCCCCAAAAGTGACCCCCATACTAAAAATTTAATCATTTACGTAACGCGTCTGTCTTTGGGTCATAGAAGTCCATATGTGTACCAAATTTTAACAGAATCGGTCCAGTGGATCCGGAGAAAACTGGCTGTGACAGACGGACAGACAGACAGACACCCGAGTGATCCTATAAGGGTTCCTTTTTTTCCGGAACCCTAAAAAAGAAGGAGGTTCTCAATTCGACCGCGTATATATACAACCTGTAACAGAATAAACGCAATACCTCTTAAGGGGTCATTGAACTCATCATTATGAACAACTTTCACTGTGGGACCACCACTGCAGTCGCGAAAAAAAATCGACTCCCCCATACATTTATGTGCGCATAACTCGACAAAATGTACTGAACAGGTGATTTTTTTTTTTCGCAATTTCGGGATTGGTCTCATAGTAAAAGTTGCTCATAATAATGAGTACAATGACCCCTTAAGAGGTATTGCGTTGATTATGTTACACGTATCTATACATACTTTTTTTATGTGTGTTCGCGGATAACTTCGTCGTTTATGATCCGATTTCGATGAATCTTTTTTATATGAAAGGGTATGCTGCCGAGGTGGTCCCATTGCCACCACGTCAGGCAAAAACAGGCACCGTAGACACGCATCTGGTAAAAACTTGAAATTTGTGTGTATATCGGGTGATACTACAACACAATGAAGGGTTGGATCAGACCTGATGATGGAGACGACAGAGAGTCAAGGGAACTCCACATCGGTATATAGGAACTACCAAGTGTTTAAATAGGCCCCAGTTCATAACATAACATCACGCCGGTACGCTGTGAATGGGTACCACTAAAAAGTGAAAAATAAAAAAACTTTTTTACAAAAAATATAACCGACTTCCAAAAACAAAACACTACAAAGTATAAAATAACTTTAATTTCGGTGTCGAAGTCAAAGTCAAAGTCAAATGATTTATTTCAACTGCACCAATAAAGGCACTTTTGAACGTCAAAAGAAAATAAAATGTAGTGACTCTAGTCGTCCGTTCGCAAAAGGTAGATTCTTATGGAGAAGAACGGACAAGAAACTCCATAGTTATTCTTTTCAAAAATAAGCTTTACAATATTTGCATACAATAATCAATTGATTACATGTAAGGACGATGCTCCCAAAAAAGCACTTATATACTACTAATAGTTACAATAAAAAATGCCAGCAGAGGTAAAATTAACAAGTTTGCTAGTAAGGGGACATAGTACTCACATACGTACAAATTTTCAACTTTTGATTTATATGATCAGTGTGTGAGTTAAATATAAAAATCAGTAAATAAACCTGTATACATAGTAAATATTAATATAATAAACACAAACATATCAACCAGTTTCACTATGTCTACTACACCCTAGATTGTCCTATGGAGCAGGACTAGCATGTTTCCAAGCATTCTTATCTTGAATATAATCATCTAATTTGTAATATGCTTGTTCACAAAGTGTCTTTTTTACAAACGTTTTAAATTTTCATTCATTTAATTCTAATAAATAACTAATCGAAAAACGAAATAACCAAAAACACCGACTTATTAAAGTTATTTTATACTTTGTAGTGTTTTGTTTTTGGAAGTTGGCTATATTTTTTGTAAAAAAGTTTTTTTGAATGATATAAATTGTGTATGTCCCTTATAATTAAACCAAAATACTATGGGGTTGTAGTTTTTACATTCAAAATTCACAAACGTTAACGTTACTATACTTACGTCAAACTATTCGTGCTGTTAAATATTTGTGTCTGTATGTTTTATGTGCAATAAAGAAAAAGAAATGAAGACTTACTTATGTTCACAGCATTTGAAAGCCAGTCTCATAGCGTGTGTCCATTGACCATCGTCTTGTAGACCTTTCTGAAATAGCAAAAGAAATCGTGTTATTAAAATTTAATTAAATAGGTACCTATTTAATTACGCGACTCTTAAAAGAAAATCAGCCAAGTATGTAAGTACAAGTCAACACAGTTCGTACACTACCAACTGTCAAACAGGCCCACAGTGGTAGTGGTCACTAGTGGTACAAGCGTCGTGAATATTCGTTGGCACAGAAAATAAAGTAGTATTAACGTAGTACCAGAAAAGACTATCAAAACACAAAAAAATGAGCTTGCTGTCAGACTGAGTGGAGTACAAGGTCTACAATATAGAAGACTAGCTTCTGCCAGCGGCTTCGCCCGCATGATCCCTAGGGAACATACTCCCGGGATAAAAAGTAGCCTATGTCCTTTCTCAGGCTCTAGAGTATCTCTATACCATATTTCATTTAAATCGGTTCAGTAGTTTTGGCGTGAAATCGCGACAGACAGAGTTACTTTCGCATTTATAATATTAAATATTTTAACACTACAGACTTCTAATAGGTTTTCCTGTAATCTTTAGGTAAAGATCTATTATCTCCATTTTTTTCAAAATTTTAGGCTCAGTAGCTTCGGAGATAAGGGGGGGGGGGAATGGTAATTTTTCGTCTAATTTCTTAAATAACTTCTAAATCATTTATTTTAAAATTATGAAAAAAATATAATTAGAACCCTCACAGTAAATCCTTTCATTTGATATGTCACACGATATTGTTCAAAAAACTTTTTTTTTAATTATCTAGTTTGACCCCCAAAAGTGAAACCCATACTAAAAATTTAATAATTTACGTAACGCGTCTGTGTTTGGGTTATAGAAGTCCATATGTGTACCAAATTTCAACAGAATTGGTCCAGTGGATCCGGAGAAAACTGGCTGTGACAGACGGACAGACAGACAGACAGACAGACACCCGAGTGATCCTATAAGGGTTCCTTTTTTTTTCGGAACCCTAAAAAGAAATAAAGTAAAGTAAAGTAATAGTATGGAAGTATAGATGGATTAAAGAGACTACAGTTCTGTCCAAGCTAAAAGTCTTCAACGGATATAAAATATCAGACAAACTAGTTTATTGTTGTGTACAACAGATTACCATGGAGCAGACTTAGACAAAAAAGCGGCCAAGTGCGAGTCAGACTCGCCCACCCAGGGTTCCATACAAATTTGTAGCTACAAATTACTTTAAATAAAGATAGTTTTTTTTATGATTTAATTACAAATGTATTGTTTTCAGACTTTTCCCTAAACAAGTAGTATAAGACAATATTATTTGCCAAATTTCATAGTTCTAGGTCAACGGGAAATACCCTATACATTTTGATTCCCTTGAGAGTGTCGAAATATACGTTTTTTGCGGCATAAACGACCGTATCTTTTTTTACGTCAACTTAGAAGTCTGATTTTATCACAGCTTCAAGAGGCTATAGACTTGAGTATATGGTTTTAATTTCAACTCGATACCTCTACGCGTTCCCGAGATAAAGGGTCTTAACAGACAGACGGACGGACAACAAAGTGATCCTATAAGGGTTCCGTTTTTTTCTTTTGATGTACGGAACCCTAAAAAGTAGGTACAAGGCGGACTCGCACACGAATTATAAACTGAAAGGTCACGTATGCCTACACTTTCATTTGTTGTTTTAGCAGCAATAGAAATTAAAAATTAAACTGCCTATCTAATGCAGTTCATGACATGACAGACGGACGGATAGCGGAGGTTTAGTACCAAACCCATTTTTTACCCGCTCGGGGCGGAGCAGAAGGGAGTGTCAGACTCTTACTGACTAAAACCCATCCGTGTTCCTCCTAGTGCCCTTTGCGTTCCAGGGCCGCGGTGACTCTTTCGAACAAATTCCGCAACCCTGGCATCCGTGGGTTACCCTACGAAACCCACGCGGACTCAGTGCTGGTGGTGGATGATTCGAGCACAACATTGATATATTACCTCAACTAAGTTGCTTGAGAAGTAGAAGAGCAGAGCGCATTCCAGTAGCAAGAGGAGCAGCACTAGCGCAGAGTACTGGAACAAGAGAAATAACTTCAATACTAAGTAGACTAATTAAATAACAAAATAGTACATTGTACTCTTCTTCTTAGCGTGTAGGCAGTTAGGTCTAACCCCACACACCCTAGTGTCAGAGATTCTAAACCGCCTCAAGGGCCTCTGACCTTTATTTGACGACCGGCGTTTGGCGGCCGGTACCACCGGCTTATACGTGCCTTCCGAAGCACGGAATCATCTTTTTATCAGACAATCAGGTGATTCAAACCTGCAATTCCAATTTTCAATTACTGCATAGATCCGGCTGAATCTGAGCAATGGTCTGCGTTATGTTGACTTTCAGGGCATCGGTTGATTGCGGATTATTCGCTGAGGGTGCTTACATAAAGAAACAGGTTTCCGGCACAGACAACCCTGTGTGGGTCGGTACCGATCGGTGCAGAGTTATCCAGCATAAAGAAACAGGTAAAACTATCCTTATTGACAACTATTTCCTCCAGTTCGTCGAACATATGGCTGGGTCCAGGTAGTCGGTACTGGTCGGCACCGACAAGTTTAAACCTGTTTCTTTATAAATGAGCGCATAAGACAACCTGGGAATATTATACCTGCACCGATCGGTACCGGTCCGCACAGATCTGCCTGCACCGGAAACCTGTATCTTTATGTAAGCACCCATAGACCTGCGACTTGAGAAAACCCCACAAGAAAAAGTCTAGCGGGGTCAAATCGCACGATCTTGGTGGCCAATTCACGTCACCTCTGCGAGAGATAACCCTACCCTCAAACCGTTCATGCAGAATGTCCATTGTGTTTAATAATAAAGTTTTATCATTTGGACGTGCTGCTCAATCGTGTAACTTGCCATGATGATTTGGCATCAGTAATTGAAGAAATAACAACGCATTTGACAGATGCCGCCAAAACAACATGGCCGCCACAAACTGTCAAAATCGACCCGCCCTATTTGAAAGACCCCTTAGTAACAAAACATTGTGAAAACAAGCTCGCGATTTTTTTGGTGCGCCGCGTTTGATATTCGTGGCGACTGGCCTTTAGTGGGAGTCGCCATATCTTGATATTAGAAATCTTACCGATTGAATAGGTAGGTAGAGGCTGGTCGGCGCACTTTTCCGCACTAGTGTGAAATACATGAGAGAGGTAGCCAGTTTACAAGTTAGTGTTTTGATTTTTTAAAGGTTAAAAGCTTATACTGTGTTAGAGGAGCTCATGGCTCGATAATAACAGCCACACGGGTCGATCTTCAAGGTTAAGCAACGCTTGTCAAGGTTGGTCTGTGGATGGGTGACCATCTTAACATACCGAGTTTCCTCCGTGCTTCGGAAAGAACGTTCAGCCGTTGGTCCCGGCTGTCATTTGTAGATCTTTGGCAGTCGTTACGGATAGTCAGAAGCCAATAAATCTGGACTCCAGTCTTGCTATGAAGTACCGTGTTACCCAATTAAGAGGTTGTGGAGGTCTGGTAGGCAGCCGCTCCACGTAAAATACTGGTATTCAGCTAAATCCGGCTTGACTGGAAGCCGACCCCAGTATAGTTGGGAAAAGGTTAGGCAGATGATGATGGTAAGCTTATACTGTGTTCCCGATGGAAAACAAGCGTGAAAATATGGTGCTGACATGAGTACCTTATCAACGCCATAATTATAAGGTGGTTGGAGACACATATAAAATTATCGAAGTCACCTTGAAGCCCTGAATGTATCTACACTAATATTATAAAGAGGAAAGATTTGTTTGTTTGTTTGAAATGAATAGGCTCCGAAACTTCTGGACCGATTTGAAAAATTCTTTCAGCAATGGATAGCTATATTATCAGGGAGTAACAAAGGCTATATTTATCCCCGTGCTCCCACGGGAACGGGAACTACGCCGGTGAAACCGCGTGACGTCCACTAGTCGTAAATAAAGTATGTCAGACGCGCATCATAAGAATCGATAGAAACCTACATAAAACCATATTTGTTTAACATTGACCCAGATTTTAATTTTACATATTTTGTCAGCTGAGCGATCGAAGGGTACCTATTTGCTTATCTACTATCTGATGAGGGAGCCCGCGGCTTCGCCCTCGCAAAAATTGCTTTGTTATCCCAAAGGAACATGATCCCGGTATAAAAATTATACTACACTAGCTGACCCGCGCAATTTCGTCTGCGTCACATTTTTCATGAATGCTCTACTCCTATTGGTCAAAGCGTATCATACAGCCTTCCTCGATAAATGGGCTATCCAACACTAAAATACTTTTAAAATTAGAATCAGAAGTTTCCGAGATAAGCGCGTTCAACCAAACAAACTCTTCAGCTTTATAATTTAGTATATAATTATATGTCTCCCTCCAGCAGTGCTATTCTCTAAAAGACAATGTCGTGGCTGTAAGCTGCGACGAGCTCGTCGACGAGACAGCCTTGAGATCGCCCGAGCGTGTGGCGCTGATTCAAACTGTATTCACTAGCGTAGCTGTGGTCGTCGACGAACTTTAAGCTGTAGCCTCTCGTCGCTGTTTCGTAGACGAATTAGGGCCTTGAAACAAATTATTTTAATCATAATCGAGCAATCTCGACTGAGAATTTTAGGGGTTTAAAATTTGAAATAAATGTCTATCTTTAAGCATTTTAAGGAATAGAGTAAAACTATGCGCAAATTACATAATTATAAGAATTTATTGTTTATAATTGTTACATTTTAAGGCTGAATGACGATTCCTTTGCCTATTTCGAGCGACGCAACGCGACGATGAAAACGAACGTGTAAACAAAAAACAATAGACGCGACGCTAACAAAACCACCTGAGTTTTTAGTTTGGAAACTTTTATTTGTGTCGGCATTAGCAGCTATTGCTTTGTATTTTATAGATAGTTCTGTGACCAAGAGGATAAATAAATAAACCTACTGAAACGTGAGTATTACGATAAGTATTTTCACTGTTATCAAACATGGCTATTACATTAAAGTGCCACGGGATATTAATAAAATTATGTAAATTATGTTACTAGGTATTATTTTATACCTACCTGTAACTATATTGTTGTAAAGGAACATTGTGTAATTTCAGTGGCGTGCCTAGGGTTTCAAAATAAGGCAAGCCCAATAAAATTTTAACCGAATTCAAAAAAAGAAAGTTCATTTTTCGACTGAGTATGTAGGTACCTACGTATGTATCATCGCAATTTTCTCATAAACTACTGGTTAGGTACAATAAATTAAAAGTGAATTCATCCATCTTCTTCTTTCCTAAAGAGACCAGTTCTAAAAAATTGCCTTTATTTAATGAAGTTTTGGACTCATCATGTCCTCTTAAAAGAAGTTCCTGTTGTGCTAAATGACAAACAATATCGACTAATCTTTGAAATACACTACGGTTGTTATCAACGCGCGTGTTATATTCTGAAATTTCCTCAGATAACTGGCGTGATATAGATGTCTCAATTCGTTGTTTACCAAAATTACCGAAAGAAACCATTGCACACAGGTGTTTACCTATGGGAATTTGCGTGCCTTTTAATGGCGCCAGATATGTTATTTAAATCATTATAACCAGATGTATTCCAAACGGAATCTTCATTCGAAAAAAATATGCAGCACCAGCAATACAACTTATTAGTGTGCGAACAGCCAACAATCCAACTAGTTTTATACACTGATCTATTAAATTTTCGTTTATGCGATTTACTAGTCTGAGAATAACACAGATTAGGCGTCGGTTTTAATGAAGAAATTAACTGTTTTTTCTGAGCAAAGTTTAAAGATTTTACCTTATCTTCGCCAATCAAAACTTGAACGCATTTTAAATCCTCACAAGGTACATTTACCTCCATTGTTGTAGGTAAGTCACCAAAACAATTGTATCACTGAGAAAATCTAAGAAAACAAACAAAAAACTTTGACAACATAACTTTTCCCACTCAAGCAAATGAAACTGAAGTGAGTTGCACTCGGGTGTCGAGAACTACTTACGCAGAGTTGCAGTGTTGTCATTTAGGCAAAAAAAGTCGCCAGGTATATGAAAAATCTAGCTAGATGTCGCAAATTTTTTATTTATAAGATATTGCTTGAATATTTAATTTCGTTATTTTAAAAAGTCTCTATTTTTTATTGTTGCTAAATCTTAAAAAAAGTCTCCAAACTCGTTAAAAATCTCCAAGATCTCACAACGTCGCTAAAACGGCAACACTGCAGAGTTGGCAAGGTGACAAGGTCACGCATACGCGTGCAACTTCATACGCATGCACGGCTTAATCGTCCATACTGATCGATTTGTAGACGCACAAGGTTTAGAACTCGTTATACGGCACATCGCTAGCTATTGGCGGATTTTCCTAACAGCATAAGCTGCTGAACTTAGCCGTCCAGAAAGAGATGTTATATGAGGGCCCTGTAAGGGACGCAACGTGCATACGTTGCACATGGCATTGGTAGCCTGAGCCAGTAGGCTCTGTACCGCGATTCGGAACTGTTGTGTATCCCATTATCAGTGACACATATAATATACGTTATACGGTGAACAGTTGTTTGATTTCATAGCACACTACACAGAGCCTACTCAACAGTGGTGACCCCGAGAACCGTTGTGAACTTTTGCAGTGTTGTAAAGAGTGCGACCTTTTCATTATATAAATGTATCCGGTACAAGTGTCGGCACACCCGGCGCAGGGGGAGCAGTCGCACGATAAGGAGATAGCAGCCATAGCGGTCGGCAACCGGCTGTCGGATTTCTGGTGTGATAAACCGACACTATGGTTTGCTCAGACAGAAGCAATCCTCGCGCCACAAAAACTTAGCGATGAGGCAAAATTTAATATGGTTGTTGGCAGACTTGACAAGAATGTCCTTGAACAAGTGAGCGATATCCTACGCGATCCTCCGGAGACCGGAAAGTTTAACGCCATCAAGACACGTCTCATCGCCGCATATGAAGACAGTGACAACCAGCTGTTCGAGAAGTTGCTGAACCTTGAGTTAAACGACAGCAAACCAACACAATTGCTAAGGCGCATGCGCGATCTATCTCGTGGCAAAGTTGAGGAGGCAACATTAGCAAAGTTATGGGCGAGGCAACTTCCCGCATCAGTGAAAGGACTTCTGGCAGTCACTGGAGTGAAAGATCTGGAAGATAACGCGCGGGCGGCCGACAAAATTTTGGAAAGCATACGATCAAAGGAGGTGCTTGAAGTAGCAGCGCCGTCGACGTCAGCAGATGTAGGCGAGCAAATAGCCAAACTCACGGCACAATTCGAAAGGTTCCAGGATTCACATAAACAAAGGTATGCCAATGGACGAGGTGGATATGCTAGAAGAGGAAAGTCGAACTGGAGATCGCGCACTACACAACGAGCAGACGCTGCTGGCAACAATGGTCTATGCTACTACCATTACAATTTTAAGGAACGCGCTCACAAATGTGCCAGTCCGTGCACGTGGAAGGGCAAAACGCCGGAAAACTAAACCGGGTGCAGCCAGCGGCGGATGTATGCACTATATCCGGATCATACCGCCTTAGCGTGACTGACTCCAAAAGTGGTCTACGCTTCTTGGTGGACACAGGTGCGAACGTCTCCGTTTGCCCCCTAAACAAGAAGGCTAACATGAATGAGTGCGAAGATTATAAACTCTACGCGGCAAACGGAAGTGCCATAAAAACGTACGGTACCATATCTTTATTATTAGATTTTAAGTTACGGCGTACATTCCGATGGAACTTTATTGTAGCCGATGTTAAACAACCAATTTTGGGAGCCGATTTCTTAGGGTATTTTAATTTGTTAGTAGACATAAAGGCTCGAAAATTGGTCGACAAGTCATCTAATTTATGTACTGTAGCGTCTATCGTAAACTTTGATGAACACATATAGTAAAAACTATAGATGACCATCATCCAATGTACGAACTGTTGTCTCGTTTTCCAAATATTACCAAGCCTAGCTGTTATAAAGAAAATCTTAATCATGCTATTTACCACCATATAGAGACCGAGGGTCCCCCCGTGCACGCACGTGCACGGAGGCTGCCGCCTGATCGATACAAGAAGGTCAAGGAAGAATTCAGGGTCATACAAGAATTAGGCATATGCCGCCCCTCTAAATCACCATGGGCAAGCCCCTTGCATGTGGTCATTAAGAAAAACGGTGAGTTACGGCCATGCGGCGATTATAGGAGCCTCAACGCCATAACAAAACCCGACCGTTATCCGATCCCACGGTTTCATGACTTCACGTACATGCTGTCAGGTAAGACAATTTTTTCAAAATTAGATATTCGTCGGGCGTATCATGCGATTGCGGTCAAACCTGATGATATCGAAAAGACGGCCCCCGGACAGCCCCATTATAGCCTTGGGTCAAGCGTAATTCCCAGGAAAACCGTTTTATCGACATATTCTAGTTTTTCCCTGTTCAATATTATGTCACAATCACTGCTTTTGACATTGGGTAAAGCAAATCTTATACATTTCGTTTTCTTTTCAAAAAGTCAAGGTCTGACAATCAAATATTTGCAGCTAATTCTGCCGTGCTAGCGACAAGAGCAGTTAGTTGTTCTGCAGCAAAACACACTCACCGACCCTATCTCCAGCGCGGCAGTTGTTTGTAGAAAGGAGATGGGATTTTACTAGGTACTGATAGGATTGCGTTTGACCACTAACTCACCTGATGGTAAACGTTGAAGTAGTCGTGGTGGAGTGCGCCTTTACCTTTTTTAGGGTTCCGAACAATAAACGGAACCCTTATAGGATCACTCGGGGGTCTGTCTGTCTGTCCGTCTGTCACAGCCAGTTTTCTCCAGATCCACTGGACTGATTCTGTTGAAATTTGGTACGAATATGGGACTTCTGTGACCCAAACACGGACGTGTTACGTAAGTATTAATTTTTTTATTATTTTTATACTTTTGAGAGTCAAACTAGAAAATTAATAATAAAAGTTTTTTGAATATCGCGTGACATATCAAATGAAAGGGCTTACTGTGAGGGTATTAATTATATTTTTTTTTCATTATTTTAATATAAAGGTTTTGAAGTTATTCAAGAAATTAGACGAAAAATGACCATTGCCCACCTTACCTCCGAAACTACCGAGCCTAAAATTTTGAAAAAATTGGAGATAATAGATCTTTACCTAAAGATTACAGGACAACCTATTATAAGTCTGTAGTGTTAAAATAACATGTTAAAAAAAATAAATTCGTTCGGAACCCTTTGCACGCGAGTCCAACTCGCACTTGGCCAGTTTTTTTTTCCCCAGACATTCTTCTCCTGCGCGGCCTCGAACCAGCCCTAGTGGTGCGCGTCCAGGTCATCCCGCCAACGCTTTCTGAGCCGGCCTCGGTCACGCTGTTCATCCCCTAACATCCATTGCGTCATGATTTTTACCCAGCGGTTAACATGCAACTAGCATCCATTGCGTCAAGATTTTTACCCAGCGGTTAACGACCAACGTGACACGCTCAAACCCGTTTGAGTCTGGCACCCTTTTCATCATCAACATCATCATCATCAACAGCCCGACTTCGTCCACTGCTGATCATAGACTTCTCTTTCCTTGTGCCAATCCCCACGCTCCTGTGCCAGCCTCATCCAGGTTCTACCCACGATGGCAACAATGTCATCCGTCCATTTCGCCGCCGGCCGACTAACACTTCTTCCAGTCCTTGGACGCCACTTGGTCACTGCCTTGCGTTATATGGGGTGCATGATAAAGAGTATTCTATTCTATCCTTATCTATTCTTACTCCACCTATCATCACCGCGTCTTGCCAGCTGTCCTGCCCAGCTCCGTTTTAGTTCCGCAATTCGTTTTCCGATGTCAAAAACCTTCGTACGTCTTCGGATCTCGACGTTTGGGACTCGGTACATTAGCCGTATACCAAGCATGGCACCATTGTAGGCTTTTACCAACTAAATTTTGGGGTCGGCTTCTAGTCTAAACACATGTAGCTGAATACCAGCATTTTACATGGAGCGGCTGCCTATCTGACCTTGATTACCCAGTAAATAGGTAACACGATAACCCTTTGTAGTACTTACTGCAGGGGCGGATTATCCTTAAGGCAAAATAGGCACGTGCCTAGGGGCGCCAGAATACACAGGCGCACGAGGAAAATTAACAGGAAAAAAATTACCTATACTAGAAAGGTTCAGGTAGTTAAATATGGTAAACAATCTTGATGTGTCTTTTTAAACTTTTTTTTAGTTTAAAAATAAAATTCAACTAAAATCGAATGTAAATACAACAGTAATGATAAATACTAAATAATAAATCAATTGAACCATTAGTTTAAGCAGTAGTTTATTATGTTTAATTTAATATGTGTTTGTATAAAAAGTCAAATCAAGATTGTTTACCTTCATCAGATTGTGCTAGTCGCAAATAAACTTCTTTTTTTCTCTCAAAGTGTCATTCTGTTTTTATTAGTAATATTTCGTGCGCGCTTCGCGCACTATAATTTTCTTACGTATAAATTGTCAAGCCGCATTTTGTTTTTCAATAACTCCCACCTTCTTCACATATAGACAAATTTTTCCCCACGGCCCTGAGCGAAATTTTGGATCATGCCTTACCCAGGTACCCTCTGTGAGATAGTTGGTAACACCAAGGCGTTGCTGGCCTTCCTTGGGGAGCTGGGGTGGATCGAATGACACATTTGTCCCACCTGCACGCAAAATACGCGCTTAGTCGTGGAGTTGCGGAAACCAGCCCTATTTACATACATTACATACATACATACCTTAGGGGCGCCGATGGGATTTGCCTAGGGCGCTGGCAACATTTAATCCGCCTCTGACTTACTGGTTATTTTCTGCTTACCATAAACAGCAAGAATGGTGACCTGGTGATGGCTCCATAGAACCCCATGAAGCAGACGAAGAACAGAAAGACGGCGATAGCAGTCAGAGCGATCCCCACTTGTAGAGTCAGCATGTCTTGTAGTAATGCCTGTGGACAAAGTCAAGGGACATTAAATTTAACAAAAAGTCGCAAGGGCCTCCTGCGATGAACAATCCAGGATAAACCACCTAAAGAAAACAAAGTATCCACAGCATCACGATTTTCTGAAACCCACAGAACTGTTGCCTCCAGGTTGTTTAATGCAGTGGCTTGTTTGGAAAGCTCGGAATCGTTTGGCACCCAGGCAAGCCACTACAAACACTACTTGGCGAAATGGGGTTTCATAGACTCTTCAGATACACAATGTGAGTGCGGTGCCCCTGTTCAGTACGTCTACCATGCGTTTTATTAATCTATACTCGCTAGCGATTGTAGTTAAAAAAGGAATGAAAACTTTTAAAAAATAAGTTTCTAATTTATTTTTTTAGTTGTTAACTAAAGTTTTACTTGCAACTTGCTTGCAAAAGTTTTGACACATTTTTAGGGTTCCGAACAAAAAACGGAACCCTTATAGTACCACTCGGGTGTCTGTCTGTCTGTCCGTCTGTCACAGCCCGTTTTCTCCGGATCCACTGGACTGATTCTGTTGAAATTTGGTACACATATGGACTTCTGTGACCCAAACACGGACATGTTACGTAACTTATTAGATTTTTAGTATGGGGGTCACTTTTGGGGGTCAAACTAGAAAATTAAAAGAAAAAGTTTTTTTTTTCAAATAAAAGGGCTGACTGTGAGGGTTTTAATTATATTTTTTTTCATAATTTTTTATTTTAATTTTATTCAAGAAATTAGACAAAAAATGACCATTACCCTTATCTCCGAAACTACTGAGCCTAAAATTTTGAAAAAAATGGAGATAATAACATCTTTACCTATAGATTACAGGAAAACCTATAAGAAGTCTATAGTATTAAAATAACATGTTAAAATTAAATTCGTTCGGTACCCTTTGCACACGAGTCCGACTCGCACTTGGCCTGTTTTTTTAACTACAGTCGCTAGCGAGTATAGGTTGATACAACTCAAGGTAGACGTACAGAACATGAGCCACATGTTGGAGAGCCCCAAGTGCGCATGTACCTGTACTTTGGAGAATTTAATGCATGCCACCGATGCTGCAATTAGCGTAGCTACCTACTGGGCCCAAACAATCCTTAGCGTTTTATTTCATTTAATAAAAACATTTTTACAAGCCTTTGTTAAACGTTTAAACATAATGGCCAGTCGCGGCAACTCGGCTCGACAACATATTTTTAACTAACAATTAGGTATCTCTAACTGGACATTGAAAAAGAGTCATCATTCATTTAAGATGGATGCATTCTCAGTTAACCATCGACTCGAAAAGAAGACAACTTAATAAGGAGTTATATGTATTATATATATTATTCTTATTTAATAAGGTACAGCGTTAAAGTACTAAATATATACACTTAAAATAAAATATCCTAACTAAGATAAGGCGTCAAAAAATTTGTCCGCATCGCTGTCCACTGGAAGTGAGCCCAAAAGACTGGCGAAATTGCCACGTTGTATGGCAATGCTTATCCTCTGTCCGAGGTAAAAGCCAGCCCTTGGGTCACGCGAAGTGTCAACTAAGCGTTTAGAAAGATCTTTAAATAAGGCATGAGCACTCGGACCCCACGGTCCAAGAGTTTCAACCCCAAACGGCTCAAAAATATAATTGCCAACAAGGTTATTATATTTCCGCCGCTTGAGGTTCTCAGCAGCCGCAGCGGCAGTACCAGCACAGCACGACGAGCTAGGAAGATGGGATTGCGCAAGAGTGTCGACACAAGTAGCGTCCCACACTAAAGGCCTACCCATCTTCCATGGAAACAAAGACATACCGTCCGGTCGCTTGCCGTCGTCGCGTGCCAGGCCATGGTTCTAGTACGGCTGGAACGCCGACGGCGACAAGAGCGCGTCGGATAATGTCGTTGATGTTTGCGTGCCGTGCAAAGTTATATATGTTTGAGTCGTTTGAGGTTGAAACTTTAGACCCATGGGGTCCTCGTCGTATTTTTCGTGACATCAAGTAAAATGAATAGTCGACTCTTCATGTGACACGGAAAGGTCTTTTCTTCGGGCACAGATTCAGCGTGGAAATATTTCTCACCTCACAAGTTATGATCAATTTTAAAGGTTTTGATAAATTCCTTGATGATCCTTTTTATCCTGGGTAGAGTCACTACAATTTTATCATACAGTCACTTATGAAAAAAAATAGAACAAGAGTGTTTTTATTCGATAGATGAGTTCTTTCAAAAGTGTCCCTGTAAATTTTATACAATAAAGCACAGACATATTTAATTGATAAGTATATACATTGACGAAATGTGGTAACCTAGTAATTAATATTTTTAGAAAAAACTTGTACCTACTATTGCATGCTATATATTGAAGAACTTTTACCTACCATATTTAAAGCAATAAATAAATGAAATGAAAATTAGACGGAGTGTTAAAATACCCTATCAGAATATAGTCTGTCAGTTTTCTACCGGTTGCATTTTGGGGAATGTGCAACGGAATTGCATTATTTAATTCTGCCAAGCCCGTTTCATCATCGGACCACAAGATGAACGGCGATGCGCCACCGGTACATGGTGGACATCCCACCCACACGCACAAAACATATTGGGAACACATTTATAGTGCGTACAACTAATGAGTGGAATTCCCTGCCGGAGTCTGTGTTTCCTAATAGCTATAACCTGGGAGTCTTTAAGTCAAGAGTGAATAGGTTACTTTTAGGCAAACGTATTCCATCTTCGACCACATTATAGCTTACCATCAGGTGAGATAGTGGTCAAACGCGACCCTATCAATAGTAAAAAAAATATAGTTCAACAGACATAACGTTAGACGATCGGCAGTCATTATGACACAATTAGTTTCCAACACGGTACCCACACTGGGTGACCCGGTCGCGGCGGTGCCATGCGGTGACATGCACTTCTATTGAATTTCACTACACAGTCGGGTTATAAATAACTTTGCTGACAAACAAGGTATGATGTTGGTTTTCTGAAGTTTATATACCGGGAGGAGAAACAATCTAGATCATATTATAGAACTTTTAAGTTACGTACATCTAAGCATTTAATTCAGCGGAACCATTTGCAGGCACTTTTGTATTGTGAAGAACGGAGTACCTTTTTTAACCGATTTCCAAAAAAGGAGGAGGTTCTCAATTCGGCGGGTTTGTTTTCTTTTTTGTTTTATGTATGTACACCGATTACTCTGAGGTTTCTGATCCGATTTGTGTGATTCTTTTTTAGTTCGATGATACTTGCGTTTTGGTCCCGTAAAAATTTAATACAATTTGACTCAGTAGTTTTTATTTTATGAGCATTTTTGCTTATTTCAATTTCTGCGTACACGAAGAGGGCGTCCAAGTATCACCACTTAAAAGTGAAAAATAAACGAAACTTTTGCTGTTAAAAAAACGAAGATACAAAACCAAAAATACCGATTTCCGAAATTAAGGTACTTTGGAAGTCAGTTATATTTTTTTTGTAAAAGAGTTTTTTTATGTATCATCAAATGCTTCCTCCTACTCTGGGCAAAGCGGGAGGGAGTGTTAGACTGTTACGGACGAAAACCCCCCGTGTTTTCAAAAAGTTCTGTTTCTCAGCCTAGTTTCAACAATTGACTTTTCATTTGAAATAACTGAATCGATTGAAATCACAAATGAAAAGCATTGTTGCATGCACCGTCCATTTTTACGGTTTCTGAAGGATAGGGCACAGTATTAAAGTTGCCAAAGAAAAGCTAGTTTCTAGCCACACTATTCCCAACCACTAAACTCCTGAGAGCCAGAATCAACAGTGGCGACCACCAGAAAAACGCCGAGCCAATGAAGCCCGACGAGTCTTGGAGAAGCGATTCAATAACACCTATGATTTTGCAACGAAATAATTCAGAAAAGAAACAGCTGAAGAATAGAAAAATATAATTTCCACTGTCCACCTTATTAAACAAGCAGCAATATATCAGCTAGGGTCAAGAGTTTCTTTAAGAGAAATTTTCAAAGAGATTGGAATTCTCACGGTAGCATCTCAATTCATTTTTGCAAACATTTTATATATTAGGCAAAATATATATTTATACAGTAAAACGAGCGACATCCACAGCTTTAACACCAGAAACAAGCACAAGCTACATGCTCCTTCCCACCGACTTCGTAAGGTCCACGACTCATTTGTGGGGCTCGGTATCTGTTTATACAATAAACTTCCACTTTCTTTTCTTGACCTGCCTTTTAACTCATTTAAAGCTAAAGTTAAATCTAACCTTTGTTCGAAGGCATACTATTCTATTAATGATTATTTAGACGATAAGAATAGTTGGTCGCTGTGTTAAACGCAAGACAATGTCATAATTATCATGTTCTTTCTCTTTAAGTAATTAGCTTATGACAGGTTATATGTATTCATATAATATTGTTTTTTTTTTTTTTTTTTTTTATAATCTGACTATGTAGGTCAATTCGTTGTTTTTTTTTTATATACATTTCTATCATTATCAGTATCATAGTGTGCTAGCTAACAAGTTATAAATTTTGTGTCATGTATTAATTACTTAGCATACTTTTATATAGATTCAAGTTCTTATAACGTAACAGACAGATGTGTTGCTGGGGAGTTTGTTGGCCACTTCTTCTCCACAGCTAAAACACTAGGAAGTGGTGACGGGCGGGCGTTTTGGGGGACTGTCTTTTGTAAAACTTGACGTTCAAAAAGTGCTGGCTCTCAGCCTAATTTGAATAAACGACTTTTGATTTTGATTTTGAAAAACAAGAAACAGAACACAGGTTAGGACACAGGTTCAGGTTCAGTTTTAATTAATTTTACATCTGTCTGTTTTGTGCGAGTTCCAAATAAAAAACATTCTGTCTTTCTTTCTTTTAGGTAGGCCAAACGGCACCAGTAGCTAATAAGCATCAACTGCATAGCCTTATCCCATAGATATATAAAAAAACCCAAGATGCACAGTCTCGAACAAATGCAACACTCGAAACTGTCGTCAAAAACTGACATGTATCAAGTGTCATGTGTGAGTTGTGTGTAGTTTTACTATAAACATTATTTTTTGCAAATTCAACCTTACACGGATCGCTTAAAGTTGTTTTTACAAAACAGTGCAGTATGGCGAGTGATGAGAGATTGTTTGAAACTTGCGCACATATTGCGCTTGTTTTTTGCGGACGTTTTTGAGATGCTGAGTGTGTATCTTGGGTTTTTTATATATCAATGCCTTATCCCAACCATATCGAGGTCGGCTTCAAGACAAACCGGATTCAGCTGAATACCAGTATTTTACGTGGAGCGGCTGCCTGCCAGACCTCCACAACCCATTAACTGGGTAACACGGTACTTCTTAGCAAGACTGGAGTCAGATTTCCTGCCTTCTGACAATCCGTAACGACTGCCAAAGATCTACAAATGACAGCCGGGACCAACGGCACGTGCGCACCGAGAGACGGAGGAGTCTCGGTATGTTAAGATGGTCACCCATCCACAGACCAACCTTGGCAAGCGTTGCTTAACCTTCAAGATCGATCCGTGCGGCTGTTATTATTTAGCCACAAGCTCTTCAAGCAGCCAATAAGCAAACTTAGTACTTAGGTAAGCCAAAAACACTGGCCAAGTGCGAGTCAGACTCGCGTGCAAAGGGTTCCGAACGAATTTCGTTTTTTTAACATGTTATTTTAACACTACAGACTTCTTATAGGTTATCCTGTAATATTTAGGTAAAGATAAGAGATCTATTATCTCCAACAAAATACAAAATTATAGGCTCAGTAGTTTCGGAGATAAGGGGGGGAATGGTCATTTTTCGTCTAATTTCTTGAATAACTTCAAAACCATTTATTTTAAAATTACAAAAAAGTATTATTAAAACCCTCACAGTAAGCCCTTTCATTTGATGTGTCACACGATATTATTCAAAAAACTTTTTTTTTTAACTTTCTAGTTTGACCCCCAAAAATGACCCCCTATACTAAAAATTTAATAATTAACGTAACGCGTCCGTGTTTGGGTCACAGAAGTCCATATGTGTACCAAATTCATCATCAACAGAATCGGTCCAGTGGATCCGGAGAAAAGTGGCTGTGACAGACGGACAGACAGACAGACAGACACCCGAGTGATCCTATAAGGGTTCCGTTTTTTGTTCGGAACTCTAAAAACGAAAAAAAAAAGCTATATCGACTTCAAATCACAGAATACTGATATATATATAAATATGATATTGCATTATTGATTCAATAATGCAATCACAGAATTGCATTGTCTACCACATTCGCTGCCCCACATAACTCTGCCCAGTCACTCTCCGAAGTGCCCGGCGCCCTACTGCCGGTTATTGTCCATAATTGCCCGATGACCCGGATAGAGCTGATACCGATCATGTCGTGCGAGCTATCAGTTGTATTGTGTATCAATTACTACGTATATTCACGGCTTTTAAAGTATTAGAGGGGACAGAAAGGGGGTGGATGGAGAATGGAGATAGCAGAATTATACGACATAGCGATATAAGGATCCAAGTGACTTGAATCAACATCACTGTCAGCCTTTCACTTAGACCTTTTAGGGTTACGTACCCAAAGGGACCCACGTACCCTTCTACCATCGGACATCCAGACGCACTGCAACTTACCATCCCTACCTTGTTGCTATTCCACCAATTCGCACTAAGCGTTTCCAAACGTCTTTTATAATGCCCACAGCAAAGGAGTGGAACTCTCTGCCTGCGTCTGTGTTTCCAAACGCTTACAACCCTAATCTCTTCAAAGTTAGAGTGAACAGGCTCCTTCTGAGTAAGCTCGCTCCATCGTAGACTTTGTCTCGGTCATCTCTGACCTAGACTAGAGTCAAGAGCAAACCCATCACAAATAAAAAAATAAAAAAGGGTAATCAACAGAAGCCTATTACTAAGTCCGTCCGTCCGTCAGTCGTCCATCCGTCCGTTCGTCCGTCCGACTGTCTGTCTGTCAGCGGGATGTATCTCAAGAACCGTAATAGATAGACAGTTGAAATTTTATGTCTATTGCCGCTGCAACAACAAAATAATAATCCTTACTAATATTATAAATGCGAAAGTAACTCTGTCTGTCTGTCTGTCGCGCTTTCACGCCAAAGCTACTGAACCGATTTAAATGAAATTTAGTACAGAGATAGTCTAGAGCCTGAGAAAGGACATAGGCTACTTTTTATCCCGGGAGTATGTTCCCTAGGGACCACGCGGGCGAAGCCGCTGGCAGAAGCTAGTACAAATTAAAAAGGCTCCCATAAGAAACGTGATTTTTTTGTTTTATGTTACGGAACTGTACTGCTATTCTGTAACAACATTTTCATATCTCGACAGTGAAATCCTAGGTGAGTTTCAAATTAAGACCTTTATGTTGTATGCAATAAAGCTTATTTTGTGAGTTTTATCACTCAAGTGAAGCTCGATATCGAAATAGTTGTTTACAGAATAGACTAGCTGTTCGTGTGAGAGTCCGACTCGCACTTGGCCAGTTTTTGCACCTATGTGAGCTATATCGCGGATGAATGGAAGAAAATCTTGTCTATGTCAGGGGTATTGTGAGATGAGTGTAATGACTGCCGTGTAGAATAACCGGCACGAGTCGTGAGCACACTCCATTGGTCGGTTCGACGACGCCTGCTCTGACGCTTCACGTTATTGGTTCGTCAGTCTATGCTCATCGACTATTGCGCTTGCAAGTGTCGTTCGCCCACCGTACATTGGCGAGATCACCCCGCTGCATTCATCTGTGCTCACGACTCGTGCCGGGTACTATACTTAGTTGTATGTCACTAGTTTCTGCCCGCGAATTTATTTGCATGGACCGGGATGATTATGAAAGAGTAACGAATATTCATTCATCCTTAACTATAATATATTTGAGACCCTTACAATTTAATAAGCCCTTTCATTTGATAAGTCAAATGAAATTTGTTCTTTGTTCTAATTTTCCCCAAAAGTGACCCCATATATACTTTTTTTTTAAATTTACGTTACACTGTGTTTGTAGGACATTCATACAGTAGCGGCTTTAGATCTGGGCGACGCGGGCGTTCGCCCAGGGCGCCGGCAACTGGAGGGCGGCGGGACATACAGGGCGTTGCGCGTAATTTGAGTACCTATTTCTTTCGTTAAAATGAAAAATTCTGACATTGATGGTGATTTGTTGTGCGATGAAATTTTAGGTCGGCAACACAATCTCGAAGACATTCAGGCAACACCTATCGAAACCTTAAATTTTATTAAAAAGCGCAATCTTGAAGAAGTATATCACAACACCTGGATATCGCTGCGTATTCTGCTAACAATACCAGTGACTGTTGCAAGTGGCGAACGTAGTTTTTCTAAACTTAAAATTGTAGGCCATCAAACACGAAAACCAAAAACTGCGAAATCGGGGAATTAATTCTCAATAAATAATTCGTGCTGTGAATTCGTGTATTAGCGAATTTTGGCATAGTTGAAGGAAATTGTGTTTTAAACAACAAAGTAAACGTAATGATGGGTGTAAAGGTTTTTCTAAACAGGTTATTTTAATTATATTGAAATAAAAATGAATCGCAAAATGTGTTGGTAAGCGCATAACTCAACAACGCCTGGACCAATTTGGCCAATTCTTTTTTTTAAATGTTCGTTGAAGTTCAAAGATGGTTTTTACGGCGAGAAAAATTCGAATAATTGCCGGAAAAACCCTAAAAACAGCCCTTTTCTTTTTCCCATACAAACGTTTTCTAACTAAAACGAGCTTTATTGCTATTGTATAAAGTTCATATTAAATTACAAGCAGTCACTGTTGTTTAAACAATGTAGGTATGTAGGGTAGGAGTAGGGTAGGAGTAGGGTAGGAGTAGGGTAGGAGTAGGGTAGGAGTAGGGTAGGAGTAGGGTAGGAGTAGGGTAGGAGTAGGGTAGGAGTAGGGTAGGAGTAGGGTAGGAGTAGGGTAGGAGTAGGGTAGGAGTAGGGTAGGAGTAGGGTAGGAGTAGGGTAGGAGTAGGGTAGGACTAGGGTAGGAGTAGGGTAAGAGTAGGGTAAGAGTAGGGTAGGAGTAGGGTAGGAGTAGGGTAGGAGTAGGGTATGAGTAGGGTATGAGTAGGGTAGGAGTAGGGTAGGAGTAGGGTAGGTAGGAGTAGGTTAGAAATAGGGTAGGAGTAGGGTAGGAGTAGGGTAGGAGTAGGGTAGGAGTAGGGTAGGAGTAGGGTAGGAGTAGGATAGGAGTAGGGTAGGAGTAGGGTAGGAGTAGGGTAGGAGTAGGGTAGGAGTAGGGTAGGAGTAGGGTAGGAGTAGGGTAGGAGTAGGGTAGGAGTAGGGTAGGAGTAGGATAGGAGTAGGGTAGGAGTAGGGTAGGAGTAGGGTAGGGGGTAGGACACCACGCGAACGAAGTAGCGCCGGGCAGCTAGAAATAATTTATATGGCAAAACAACGTTTGCCGGGTCAGCTAGTATTGAAATATAAAAAGGGCGCCAAATGCATGATAGGGCCGGCCCTGCATTCATGTCTTTAATATAACTGTGTTATGGTATCACAGCAAATTAGCTGTGACAGACTGACAGACGACGAAGGATCCTAAGAGGATTCCGTTATTTATTTATTTATTATAGTTTAACCAACAGCTTATGTATAATACAGCGTTTCATAAGAATAGGTAAAAAAAAGCGCGCGCGTTCATTGCGGTTTTCATTAGCAATCCTAAAACACAGCTCTTATAGATTTTGTTCCAAACCTTTTTTATTACAAAGAACGTATAAATGCACCTATCATGAACGGCTTTTGTCATTTTATTATTGAGCACTGAATCGCCCGTGCCCTAGTTATGCTTGCGTTGTGCCAAATGATAAATAATTCATCGGCAGCGCTGCCCGTCCTATCACGAAAGTCGATGTTATTTGACAAGCTATTTATATGAATAAACAGATTTATAGTAATAAGTTTCGCTGAAAAGATTACAAAATTTTGTTAGTTTTTTTATTTAAGTTATGTAATTGATTTGGTTTTTGTAATAATTCTGTATCTATTTCATAGAAGTACATGTTTAGGCAAAGTACTAAAAAATGCCTCTTTATTTTTAAGGATGGGAATTCATCAAATGACTCCTCCCGCTCTGGGCGGAGCAGAAGGGAGTGTCAGACTCTTACTGACTAAAACCATCCGTGTTCCTCCTAATGCCCGCCGCGTTCCAGGGCCGCGGTCACTCTTTCGAACTAATTCCGCAGCCCTGGCAGGCACTGACCCTAGCGGGCCCCGTCTACTATGCTGACATCTCTTTGAGGCGCGCGTAGATCACAACACGCCGTCGATCCGGGCCTGAGGGGTCTCTAAGCTCTAAGTCCGTAGTTTCAGGCTTAGTTGCGGGCGTATTCTACTCCGTACTACCTACGGACTTACGATTAGTCCCGAACCCGAACTAAGAATGAATGTATTAATTCTTTGTGGTTAGGTAATACCGAGTAAAATACGCCCGCAACTAAGCCCGAAACTACGGACTTCGGGCTTAGAGAGTAGCCAACCTGGTTCTGATCGGACGGCGGGCCACCCAACACTCGCCGTCCGCAAGCCCGCGAATTGCCTCTTACATTTATGGTTTTACTAATACTTCGCCCGCGTATTCGTCTGCGCAGATTTGGTACAAACAATTTACTCCCTTCTCACCACCTTAAAGGTTGAATTTCCAAAATTCCTTTCTTAGCACAACATCATAAAAATAGTTCGTAGTTTCGACTGGGTTAAGGGTTGGTCCCGTAGTAAAAGTTGATCATGATATTTATCTACAATTATTTGCATTTAATTTGTTATACCTCGTACAAAGCACTAATTCTTACCTTCATAGTAAAGCTTCCAGAGGCGTCTATAACACTTGAAATAGTGGAAGGAGACGAAATGATCCACACTCCAAATGCCACCGTTAATATGCAGATCATCTGTAACAACAAAATCAATTTATGATACCCGTCTTCAAGAAAGAAACATTTGATAATTCATTGCATGACCGAATTGTCCAACAATCGATCAAGAAACTGCGGGTGCCTGTCCAATATAGCGGAGCGGAGAAACGGAGAAATTTGAACCAATCATGTCAGTCAAAATGACAGTGAGTCACGTGGTGCGGAGATTTTATGAATTATATTTTTTTGTAAAAAGTTTTTTTTTAAGTATAGGTAGTGTACAAGGACCTGGCCCAGGCTCCATACATTTTGGAACATCTCCTTTCTCCGTTTCTCCGCTCCGTTGTAATGGAAAGGCACCCTAAAAATGCCACTTTAGTAGTATCAGCCAGCACATCAAGCTACCCGGAACTATAAAACATGAAAATTAAATTTTATAGATCGTGTATGATTAACACTATGATCCTAATACGATTCTACTGAAGTTGCCTTTTTAGACCTACTGGCCTTTTCGTTGAAAAGAGCAGTTTTAAATTATGTTGAAAGGCGTTCTACATAAATTAAAATTAAGCTTTTTTATAAGGTAGGCACTGCACACGGTATTTAATACAATCTCGCAAGTCTCTATTCTTAGAAATGAATGAAAAACTTGATACGCTTACAGAGGAAACTTCCGGTTTCAGGACAGTTTACACCTAGAGGTTATTAGACTGTAAACTATTCGTTGAGAACTTTTGCAAATAGAGTTAAGAGACCTAAACAGTGAGAGTTTTTTTTTTTATATGTGATGGGTTTGCTCTTGACTCTAGTCTAGGTTGTAAGCGTTTGGAAACACGGACGCAGGCAGAGAGTTCCACTCCTTTGCTGTGCGCATTATAAAAGACGTTTGGAAACGCTTAGTGCGAGTCGGTGGAATAGCAACAAGGTAGGGATGGTAAGATGCAGTGCGTCTGGATGTCCGATGGTAGAAGGGGGCCGGTGGGATGAGGTCGTGGAGTTCTTGGGCACACTCACCGAAGCACAATCTGTAGAAGACCGACAAGCAGGCAACCTTACGGCGATGAGCCAAGCTGTGTAGCTTGGCATCCACCAGTTTTACGTCACCGATGAGCCTCTTAGCTCTGCGTTCCACCGAGTCAAGAATTATTATTTAATTAACTTAATGAGCTTGTTATGAGCATTTGTTTTGAAAACTTAAGAAAGAATAAATATTTCTATTAATTTATACTAAAAAAAGTTAATTATAATAATATGTTTTAGAGGGCATTTTTTTTGACGTGACAACGTCTTATAAATTGGTTTGCCGGGTGACACTTCAAGAAACTGCGTTACGCTCCGCTCACGTTATGCGCTCACAATGAGAGCGAGTGAGAGGCACGCGTCCCTTCCACTAGCCCGCCTAAGAGCGAGAGAGACAGACATAAAAGTGAAAGGCACGCGTCCCTTCCACTCGAGCACAGTTAGCCCGCCTAAGAGCGAGAGAGACAGAGCGAGAGAGAGAGAGTGAGAGAGATAGGCATACACCGTATACCTATACCACTCAAAGTCGTTGTCACGTAAAACTTTCGCCCGTATACCGACTTTACAGGCAACCAATTTTTTTAATGGGACAAGCCCGCCACACTTTCCCAACCACTGCAACTCCTGAGAGCCAGAATCAACAGTGGCGACCACCAGAAAAACGCCGAGCCAATGAAGCCCGACGAGTCCCGGAGAAACGATTAACCGTGGGCATGCGGAACAGAGAGTAAAGTCCCGCAAACCTCCATTAAAAAAAAAATCGTTTATTTCAGGCTATTATAAACCCATAGAAATCAGTCAACACCCACAACATCTTCTGCTTTCCCAATCCACAAAACATGTAATGAAATCAAATCCATTGAAAAGGGAGGCTCCTTCGACCAGGCGGTTGTTGTGCCTGGCGGGCTACTGCCCGATAGTTGACAGTCGAGCTGATTTATATTTATGTTCAAATCGCACGGTAAACTCTGATTGCGCGATGCAGGATTTCGACGTAGTAGTTCGCTGCTTGTTGGATAGATGGCGTCGCGGTTCTTTTTGTTGCGATGTAGATTTGCTCCGTTGGTTTTTCTTGAGGCGGCATTGATGCCGCTACACTCTTTTACTACCTATAGAAAATGAAAAATCACTCTATTTCCCTCCAAACTCTTTTTTGAAAAAATCTCTACCTTACTCCCATTGATTTAATCTGTCAGTAAAACAAGAAACTATTAATCAAAACCTAAATCAACCACCTTCCTTAAAATATTTCGTGAAGGACGAATCATTTTCTTAGTCCAATTTACATACGAAGGTCAAGAGTTTAGGTCAGTACAACCGAGGTTTGAATCAAGGCCAGGCATTGGCAATGACATTCAGGGTCTTAGGAATGTAATTACCTACATAAATCAAATTTGGGAAGTCGTTAAATATGTCTGGTAAGGTCGGTCTGTGGATAGTAGACGTACACTACATACCGAGATTCCTCCGTGGCTCGGAAAGCACGAAAATATTAAGCTCAGTAGGTTCGGAGATAAGGGGGCAATGGTAATTTTTGGTCTTATTTCTTGAATAACTTCAAAAGTATTAATTTTAATATGAAAAAAAATAGTTAAAACCCTCACAGTAGGCTCTTTCATTTAATATGTCACACAATACAGTTTGCCGTTCTTTTTCTTTCGAGTTGATGGTCAACTCCTTAGATCGTTTGGGGCTTGGGCGCAGTAGGTGGCTCCGTTAATTGCTGCATCGGTAGCCCTTGGAGGAACAAAATGCTCACTCGTTTTGACGCAAAATTCAGTAGTTTTTTTGTACTTTCCTTATTATTCTAGGACTTTAAAAAAAAGTTGTATGATTAAATAGTCTTTGAAATAGGGTAAATTCCATTAAAATACGCCCGGCAGTTTTATCAGATGGTCGTTTTTATGTCCGTGTTAGATATAACTTGCCAAATTAATAACACTTTGTTGAACGAATAAAACTCAAAATTTATATCATCTACACTAATATTATAAAGAGGAAATATTTGTTTGTTTGAATTGAATAGGCTCCGAAACTACTGGACCGATTTGAAAAATTCTTTTAGCATTGGATAGCTACATTATCAGGAAGTAACATAGGCTATATAATATTATCCCCGTACTCCCACGGGAACGGGAACTACGCGGGTGAAACCGCGTGACGTCCACTAGTTATAAATAAAATAGTCTAATATCTACACTAATATTATAAAGAGGAAAAATTTGTTTGTTTGTTTGTTTGAATTGAATAGGCTCCAAAACTACTGGACCGAATTGAAAAATTCTTTCAGCAATGGATAGCTACATTATCAGGGAGTAACATAGGCTATATATTATCCCCGTACTCCCACGGGAACGGGAACTACGCGGGTGAAACCGCGTGACGTTCACTAGTAACATTTATACTTCTTTAAAAAAAAAAATACGACTAACCGTTTAGACGTGATGCTTATTTTAAAATCAGCTACTGATCCGTATATGCGCCTTAAATCCCTCAAAGTACAGGTGTATGGACACTCAAAAATGTGGCTTATGTACTGAAAAGGGTCACATTGAGTATCAACGGGTCTATGAAACACCATTTCGCCAAGTTGTATTTGCAGCAGCCTATTTGGGTGGCAAACAATTCGGTGCTTTCGAAATAGACCACTGAAATTCACGACCTGGAGACAACTGCTTTTTGGGTTTTGTAAAGTCGTAAGGAATACTTGTCTACCCACAGTTTGCTCCTCTCTTTAGGTTGATAAGCCGTTAATCCCGGTTGCCTTTTGACAAATTTCAGGCATCTGACTATCCGTAACGACTGCCAAAGATCTACAAATGACAGCCGGGACCAACGGCTTAACGTGCTTTCCGAGGCACGGAGGAGTGTTAAGATGGTCACCCATCCACAGACTAACCTCGGTAAGCGTTGCTTAACCTTGAAAATCGACCCGTGCGGCTGTTATTATGTGGCCACGAGCTCCTGTAGAGGCAATCGCTCCACTGGTTAGACATAGAAAGTTAGGGAGGGGCCGGGTTAGCAGATTTATCTTATTAACCGACGAAAAAACGGAGGAGGTTCTCAAGTCGACGCGAATACATAAATACTAGCTTCTGCCAGCGGCTTCGCCCGCGTGGTCCCTAGGGAACATACTGTCGGGATAAAAAGTATGTATGTAAGCCTATATACTTTTTCAGGCTCTAGACTATCTGTGTACCAAATTTCATTTAAATCGGTTCAGAAATTATGGCGTGAAAGCGTGACAGACAGACAGACAGACAGAGTTACTTTCGCATTTATAATATTAGTCAGGATTTTTTTATGTATGAATACGCATAACTTTTTACAGAGTAGTCCGATTTTGATCATTCTTTTTTTATTGGAAAGGGTGTACCTCGAAAGTGGTACCATATAAATTTGTAAATAAAAATCCTATCCTAAGGGTGGGAAAATAGGGGTGATTTATTGTTCACTCACAGATTTTAATACTGAGTTGTGTAGCATTTTTTGTAGGCCCATGTTAGTAGATTATAGGCACAAAAAATTATAAAATAAAAACTTAAAAAAAAATTAAAAAAAATTAAACCTCCGTAAAAACTGAAAAGCAAAAATAATTAACCTTTTTACATAAAATAACTTTAATTTCGGAAGTCGGTGTTTTTGTTTGAATAACGAAACATTTTGTGTTGAATCGAACCAAAAATTAAAGACTATTTTAGCAATTTATCAATCCGAACGTTACCTCTGGAACATCCTTTTTGATCCTTGACGACTTTTATAATAGCAGTTGCGGAATTTGTTCGAAAGAGTCACGGCGGCCCTGGAACGCGGCGGGCATTACGAGGAACACGGATGGGTTTTAGTCAGTAAGCGTCTGACACTCCCTCCTGCTCCGCCCAGAGCGGGAGGAGTCATTTAATTAACTCCTATCCAAAAAATTAAAATAATAGCAAACATACCATGACAATAAAATTGACGATCCACAATATCCATGCAGCGACCTTCGAAGTTTTTGTGGTTCTCTTGTCCATCTTATGTCTGAAAAATAATAGAATAACCTTAGACATTAGGTTCCGACAACAACAAATATACTGAAAATCTAGAAATATCAAATGTCCAATAGGCTGGGAAGGTGAATGAAGGTCCTAGCCCAGCAGTGGAAGACAACATAGGCCAAGGAAAATTCAAAAATAAATACTTCTTCATCTTGTCTCTGCCCTTGCGCCAAAGTAGATGTTACCTAGGGTCGTATTTTCAGCGGGGTGCCTTTCGCCTCCATGTTGCTCCATGGAGCTGAAGATACACCTCATCATGCCCTTGAGTCAATTGAGAAACGAGCCAAGAGGATCATCGGTAATGACAGGCTCGTCGAGTCGAAGCTCCAAAGCCTTGAGCATCGACGCCGAGTTGCTGGCCTGTCGGTTTTCTATCGCTTGCATTTTGGGGAGTGTGCGACGGAATTGCATGATTTAATTCCGCCAAGCCCGTTCCATCATCGGACCACAAGACGAACGGCGATGCGCCACCGATACATGGTGGACATCCCACCCCACGCACTAAACGTTTTGGGAACACATTCATAGTGCGTACAGCTAAGGAGTGGAATTCCCTGCCAGAGTCTGTGTTTCCAGATAGCTACAACCTGGGGGTCTTTAAGACAAGAGTGAATAGGTTGCTTCTAGGCAAACGTGCTCCATCTTCGACCGCATCATCGCTTACCATCAGGTGAGATTGCGGTCAAACGTATGCCTATATAAAGTAAAAAAAAAAAATATCAGCCGAAAGACGTCCGCTGCTGGACATAGGCCTCCCCCAAAATGGGGGGTTTGTCATAATCGCCACGCTTGGTAGGCGGGTTGGCGATCGCAGTATATGGTGCTCAGTTTTACAGAGAACGCTGCTGACATATACAACTATTTATGGAGGTTATTTTTAAATGCACCCCACACCCTTTTCAGTAGGTATAGCCCCAAAAAACACAATAATTCACTAATAGCTATATCAAGTGAGGTTAACCCAGATCCTGAGCTTTTGTAATGGCATTTAGATATCCAAATATCATTAGGAATGTGGGGCACGGTGCGTTTATAATAATTTTGTTGAAGCCTTTGTGATTGAGAAATTAAGACATTTTTTCTGTGGACGTATTTTAGTAATCGAAATAATATCAGTCTATTTCAACTGAAAGATTATTTGTAAGTGTCCAATTTTTTTCTAGGTCAATCTATGACACGATATATTCAAAATTAATCTGCAACCAACTCGCAAGCATGTTTTTTTAGGGTTCCATACCTCAAAAGGAAAAAACGGAATCACTTTGTTGTCTGTCAAGACCTTTTATCTCGGGAACGCGTAGAGGTATCGAGTTGAAACCATACACTCTTAGTCCACAGCCCCTTGAAGCTGTGAAAAAATCAGACTTCTAAGTTAACTTAAAAAAAGTCACGGTCGTTTACGCCGCAAAAACGTAAATTTCGACACTCTGAAGGGAATCAAAATGTAAAGGGTATTTCCCGTTGACCTAGAACTATGAAATTTGGCAAATAATACCGTCATAAACTACTTGTTTAGGGAAAAGTCAGAAAACTATACATTTGTAATTAAATCATAAAAAAATATCTTTATTTAAAGTAATTTGTAGCTACAAAATTGCACGGAACCCTCGGTGGGCGAGTCCGACTCGCACATGGCCGGTTTTTTTTTACTTGAGATGACTCTAGTCTAGGCAAGAGGTGACGATGAAGCGAGCTTACCCAGAGGCTTTATACAAGTGACATTCTGTCAGCGGTAGCGTGACGAAGGCGATTGTCAAAACGTCAAAAATGTATGGGATTGACAAACACTGTCGAAATGTCACGCACGTGATCAATCCCTTATATTTTGGCATTTCGAAAGTCGCATCCGCTGATAGAATGGCACTTTGTCTATAGCCCCAGGAGAAGCTTCTAACTTTGAAGAGATGCCTTTGACTTTGAGAATGCGTTTGCAAACACAGACGCAGGCAGAGAGTTCCACTCCCTTGCCTGCTGTGCGCATTATAAAAGACGTTTGCAAAACGCTTTTTTTTTACTATTTATAGGCTCGCGTTTGACCACTATCTCACCTGATGGTAAGCGATGATGTGGTCGAAGATGGAGCACGCTTGCCTAGAAGTAACCTATTCACTCTTGAGTTAAATACTCCCAGGTTATAGCTATCAGGAAACACAGACTCCGGCAGGGAATTCCACTCCTTAGCTGCACGCACTATGAATGTGTTCCCAAAACGTTTAGTGCGCGTGGGTGGGATGTCTACCATGTAGGTACCGGTGGCGCATCGCCGTTCGTCTTGTGGTCCGATGATGGAACGGGCTTGGCGGAATCAAATTATGCAATTCCGTCGCACATTCCCCAAAATGCAACCGGTAGAAAACCGACAGGCTAGCAAGTGCGAATTGGTGGAATAGCAAATTTTATGTTATGTTCAATCTGCGGGCTAGCGAAGTATAATGCGATCAATCGGATCGTGCCCGATCGTATTGTAATTAAAATTGCATGCGAGTAACCTGCAGATGGATATATGCGGCCTTACAAGTGATACAGAATCAGTAATACCAGTACCTACTGCTTATACCTATTCGTACCTCGTATTTCTATTTGCATACCTAGTTTCCCCCGACCAAAATAAGGGGTGTTAAAAGTTTGACGTGTGTATGTCTGTGGCATCGATTTTGATTTATTAGGGTTCCGAAAAAAAGGAACTCTTATAGGATCACTCGGGTGTCTGTCTGTCTGTCCCTCTGTCACAGCCAGTTTTCTCCGGATCCACTGGACCGATTCTGTTGAAATTTGGTACACATATGGACTTCTATGACCCAAACACGGACGCGTTACGTAAATCATTAATTTTTTAGTTTATGGGTCACTTTTGGGGGTCAAACTAGAAAACTTAAAAAAAAGTAGTTTGAACAATACCGTGTGTATATCAAATAAAAGGGCTTACTGTAAGGGTTTTAAATATATATTTCATAATTAAAAAAAAAATGGTTTTGAAAAATGACCAACAAAATTGAAAAAATGGAGATAATAGATCTTTACCTAAAGATTACAGGAAAACCTATTAGAAGTCTGTAGTGTTAAAATAACATGTTAAAAAAAATAATTTCGTTCGGAACCCTTTGCACGCGAGTCCGACTCGCACTTGGCCAGTTTTTTTTTTTTGTTTGACATTTAGTTTAATCGAGAGTGTTCTTAGCTATGGTTCAAGAAAAGGGAGCAACTTATAAAGGTGTCATCGATTCGAAATTTGTTATTTTATGGATAAGAGAACGAGCGTTGATAACTTGATGATAGTCACAGTCGGCCTTATAATGTTCCCACTGTTGGGACTCAGGCCTCCTCTCTAGGAGAGGGAATGGGCCGTAATCCACCACGCGGGCCCAATGCAGGTTGGTGAATGTCACATGTCTTCGAATTTTTGGTTCTAGGACATGCCGGTATCCTCACGATGTTTTCCTCCACCGTTTTGAGAGCAGTGGTGATGAAATAAATTACACAAAGTAATGTGCCTGGCTGGGTTTGAACTCGCGACCTACAACTCGTAAGTCGGAGCCGTTACCACTCGGCCACCACTGCTCTCCACCACCACCATCACCACCACTAACTCACCTGATGGTAAACGTTGAAGTAGTCGACGATGGAGTGTGCCTTTACCTTTTTTAGGGTTCCGAACAATAAACGACGAAACTTGATGATGTCAGACATAAATACCTTCTCTGATCTTTTGTCTGAAATTACCAACCGGTTCTCGCTCGATCAACACTTTATGTAGGCTTAACTCCTTTATGAAAAACACGCGTGACGTTTAATTTTAAACCGAGTTGAGTGACCGTTAGTAGCAGGAATCCACAATTGAATTAATTATTAGCCAGGGCGCAGTTCCCAAGGGGCGACTGGAAAATTATAGCCAATTACCATTCTGTCCGGAAAGTTGTTCTGTAAAGCTATGTAAGTATATGTTTTCATAGCAGGGAATATTGTTTTATTTACAGGGCCGGCTGTAACCATCTATGCGCCCCGGGCGAGTCATGTATTTGGCGCCCTATTGCATTAAAATTTAAACAACTTATTTTCAATTTTGTACCATGTTTATTACAAGCATTTCGCCCACGACTTCGTTCGCGCGGATTTAGTAGGTAGGTACTCTACTACAAAATCATAGTGTTTAATTTATATAAATGGTTAAATCAAGCAGAGAACGATTATTAGAATACTATCTACTGCATATATGCGCGTGAAACGTTAGTTTATTATTAGTTTTCTTGTTTTTCTTTTCAAAATTCATATTGCCTTTCAAAATTCATACTTTGGCACTTAAGGCGAATCTAATGATATCTCAATTTGTCGTAAGGATACAGAACGTGTCACGAGAAATATACATGCTCTCGGAAAATATTAGGTACCCTCCTGGGGCAGTCGGGTAAAAATAAGAATTGGGGTGCGCAAAGTTCTAACTTGCCAGGCGCGCTCAGGACCCTAGGTGCTCATACTCACTCACTTCTACTACGAGATAAAGTTCATAAAACGTGAATTTAGTATTTCTTTACATCGACAGAAACAGTTATTCAAAGTAGTTTAGTCTAGCTAGCGCTCCCTGTGTGCATGTCCAGGCGCCCTCCAGTTGCCGGCGCCTCGGGCCGCCCGCGTCGCCCGGCCTAAAGCCGCTACTGTCTATTTATTTATTTAAACTTCATGTACAATAGTGGTACATGACTTAAGTTCCTGTGTCCCCTAGATGGGGCAGAGGGCGTCCACAGTGCGCCGCCATCCCGAACGGTCTTGAGCTTCGCGCTTCATTTCGCTCCAGGTCTTTCCCAATTGCTTCGCTTCTGCAATGATCGTCCGGGGCCAGGTCTGCTTGGGGCGACCACGTTTACGCTTTCCTTGGGGATTCCAGTCTAGGGCTTGCCTCGGTATGTGTTCAGGATCCCTTCGGAGCGTGTGGCCGATCCAGTTCCACTTGCGGCATTTGATCGATAAGAGTCTCACCGCAGCGTTCCCACAGATCTTGGTTGGAGATTTTCTCGGGCCAGTAAACACCGAGGATACGACGAAGAAATCGGTTGATAACGACCTGGAGTTTGTGCGAGATGTCCTTAGTGACCTTCCATGTCTCACATCCGTACAGCAACACGGTTTTTATGTTGGACCGAAATATTTTGAGTTTTACTCATTGGGTCAATTTTTGGCCCGGCCCTAAAGCCGCTACTGTCTATTTATTTATTTTAACTTCATGTACAATAGTGGTACATAAGGGGACTTAATGCAACGAGGCATTCTCTACCAGTCAAACTGGATTAAAAAGAAAAGCACTGTGGTAAGTGCACAGAAAATTAATAAAATTATCCATATCATTATTTTATATCTATTATACTTAGGTACACTATTACTCTCTTGGAATCATATGTAATACCTAGCTTACAATTTAATTAAAGGGGTTCGAACAATGGGTTCGAACTTTTTTGTATGGGAGTTGGCATAGCCACCCCGTCGCCATTCGCCATTTTGATATTATTTCAAAATCGCGGCGCACGATGTAACATGCATGTCTATGGCCCCTTGCAGCTGTGAAATCAAACTTCTAAGCTAACGTGAAAAAAAAATACGGTTGTTTATGCCGCAAAAAACGTATACTTCGACACTCTCAAGGCAATCAAAATGTATAGGGTATTTCCCGTTGACCTAGAACTATGAAATTTGGCACGTAATACCGTCTTCTACTACAAGTGCATGGGGAAAAGTCTGAAAACTACACATTTGTAATTAAATCATATAAAATATAGTCTTTATTTAAAGTTATTTGTAGCTATAAATTTGTACCGAACCCTCGGTGGGCGAGTCCGACTCGCACTTGGCCGGTATTTAATGATTTTCATTGTTCTCATATTATAGTGGCTTTACTTTCAAATATCTCGGCAACGTGGCACTTTAGGCCACCATGTTCCGAACATTTTTTGTTTGTTGAAGTGTCCTCTACCCATATATGCATGTTAGATCGTGCGCCGCAACTTTGAAAAAGAAATAAAATGGCTGCGGGAGGCTATGCCACATGGTTATATGCCCTTTAATAAGTGTTCATTAATCCATGGGGCTGGTTTTACACCAGTTGTAAACGTCTCTTGCTGCCTATTGCTCTAGCTCTGTTCTGTCCCGTGTGACTTGAGAACCCTGTTCTCAGACATAAAATAGAACCTACCTATCCGAACAGATGTTTAATTCGAGTCCCTCGATCTATATAAAAGAATAGCGTCTATATAATAACTGTATAATCCTTAATATATAAAATTCTTCCGTTACTGAGTGAGTGAGTGACAGTCACTCACTCACTTCAGTGTCGGCTGTGCGTTATCTGTCAGTCACAGTGACTGATACTGGTCGTAGAGAGCTGGAATTTGGCATGTAGGATGTAGGTTCCTTGGGGCGTGTTAGGGAGGATTTCCCGAAATTCCTATGGGAACGGGAAAAAATGGGATATCGTACGAAGTCGCGGGAAAAAGCTAGTAAAATATTAAAAAAAAACATAACCACATATAGTTACGAGACCAAAAATTTCGGAAAAAAAAATCGAAGATAGCAATGAAATATTTGATCTCGCTTTATTCTCGTTTCTCTTATTTTTGCCTTTCTGTATAATTTAACAAGTTAACCTATCCGCGGTGCAAAAATTTTGCTTGCCGTTGTATAAAACTGGCCAAGTGTGAGTCGGACTCGCGTGAAAAGGGTTCCGAAGTATCTAATTAACCGACTTCCAAAAAAGGAGGAGGTTCTCAATTCGGTGGGTATTTCTTTTTTTTTATGTATGTACACCAATTACTCCGATTTCTGTGATTTCTTTTTTAGTTTGATGCAGTATTGCCATTTGGTCCCGTAAAAATTTGATTCAGTCTGGTTCAGCGGTTTTTATTTTATGAGCATTTTTGCTTATTTCAATTTTTGCGTTGACGAAGACGTCAAGTGAAGAAAAATAAAAAAAAAAAATCCAAAAAAATATAACCGACATCCAAACAAAACACTACAAAGAATAAAATAAACTTTATTTTGGAAGTCGGTGTTAAAAATCAAAGAAACAAAACCAAAAACACCGACTTCCGTCCTTAAAGTTTTTTTTTTATAACATGTTACTTTCAACTATGGACTTCTTATAGGTTTTCCTGTAATCTTTAGGTAAATACAATAACTAGGTACTTATTACGCATTTTTTTTTTCAAAATTTTAGTTTCATTACGTAGTTTCGGATAGAAGTGGGGGAATGGTATTTTCTCATCAAATTTCTTCAAAGCAATTCATTTAAAAATTGTGCAAAAAATACAATTACAAGAAACCCTTTCATTTGATATGCCACACTGTACAGTTTTAAAAACTTTTTTTTTAAGTTTTCCAGTTTTTCTGCCAAAATTGACCCCATATACAGTTTTTTTTTTTATTTGTCTTTGTGTGACAGATGTACATATGTGTACTATATTTATTATACACCTAAACAACAACAACATATCTAACAGATTCGGAGAAAACTTGGTGTGACAGACGGACAGACAGACAGACAGTCAGCCAGACAACCGAGTGATCCTATTTAAGGGTTCCGTTTTTACGGATGTTCGGAACCCTAAAAATTTTGTTTTATTCATCATTTTCGTATCAATTGAACACTTGCATTCCCGACTTCGCCCACTGCTGATGCTGAACATAGGCCACTTTTCCTGAGCTGTGTGTGTCTCGTTTCCAGTACCTAAGTACCCGCGATGGCAACAATGGCAACATTTCGCTGATGGAATAAAGAATTTTACTTTCCTAAAATATTATTTTCGTGCTCATCGACGCAAAACTAAATCTAGATAAAAAATTTAGGTACAGAATTATCGCTTGTGCTATTTAAGAATGCTCTATTTATCTACAATTCTGCACTCTTTACTTAAATACTGCCTCATTTTTTAATTACCATCGTAAATTGTTCCGGGCAGTAACAAAATGTTGAAAAATAATCATTGATTCCACTGATAATGTCGTTAATAGATTCTGTATAATTTAATAATAAGTATAAGTCAGTGAAATTAATACAAGTAGGTACCTACCGACTTATGTATTTTTTTATTTTAAAATTTAAAACTTAATTCAAATTTTGTTGTGACCGACAGGGTCTATAATTGTTGCTCTTCGTAAATTAAATATTTACCATCTGCATGTAAGAGGTATTCATAATTAGACACATTATGAATTGCAGTAAAGATTTCAGATTAAAAAAACTGGCCAAGTGCGAGTCGGACTCGCGTGCAAAGGGTTCCGAACGAATTTAATTTTTTTAACATGATATATTAACACTACAGACTTCTAATAGATTTCCTGTAATCTTTAGGTAAAGATCTATTATCTCCATTTTTTTCAAAATTTTGGGCTCAGTAGTTTCGGAGATAAGGGGGGGGGAATGGTCATTTTTCGTCTAATTTCTTGAATAACTTCTAAATCATTTATTTTAAAATTATGAAAAAAAATATATTTAAAATCCTCACAGTAAGCCCTTTCATTTGATATGTCACACGATATTGTTCAAAAAACTTTTTTTTTAATTTTCTTGTTTGACCCCCAAAAGTGACCCCCATACTAAAAATTTAATCATTTTCGTAACGCATCCGTGTTTGGGTCATAGAAGTCCATATGTGTACAAAATTTAAACAGAATCGGTCCAGTGGATCCGGAGAAAACTGGCTGTGACAGACGGACAGACAGACAGACAGACAGACAGACAGACAGACAGACAGACAGACACTCGAGTGATCCTATAAGGGTTCCTTTTTTTTTCGGAACCCTAAAAACGAAAAGAACTTACGAACTACGATTTATGTTTTCTTTTCAAGATTTGATTTTTCCCTAAATCAAAAATTTGGATGATGATAAAAAGAAAATAATTATTATAAACCATTCCTAAATTATTCGCGGTAACGCAATTAAAAATATAAATCGAAGTACTTACTCTTACGAACAATTTTTAAATACAGACCTGCCCTTTAAAAAACAAGAAAACAGCCAGTTATGTTATTAATGCCAATCACTTTTCCTATTATTACAAAACTTTTTCACGTAAATATTGTTCGTATTTCACAACACGCGACGCGCGCTATTACTCTGGCGGTCGGGGAGCTACTGAAAAGCGGTGAACACCTAAGTTACAGCGTTGCTGAAAATCAAACAGAATGGCAGAAGCATAGGTAGCCGGTCTTGATAGCATGAAGGGTGAATTTTTCAAGTGCGCGTGAATGGCTAAGAACTATGAGGAAAAGCGAAAAATGTGTCGCATTTTTTCGCGAAGTCACAAATTTACTTATTCGGGTCTTAGTGTAGAAAATATAATGAGTTTAATTTTTAAGGCATAGTCTAAGAGATAGAACGAAAAGTTTAATTGAGAAATAATCTCTCTCTGTCATTTCTAAGGACTTAGACCGATAAAACTAGAAGTATCTTTATAGATACACATATTATTAGAAATATTTTTAAAAGATTTCAAAAAAAGGAGAAGGTTCTCAATTCGGTAGTATTTTTTTATGTTTGTTACCTCATAGTTCCGTCATTTAAGAACCGATTTGAAAAATTCTTGTTTAATCTGAAAGAATATACTTCCCGATTGGTCCCATTGTCACCAAGTCAGAATCTGATGATGGGATCCCATGAAAATCGAGGGAAACTCTCAAACTTTATAGGCATACACAATGTTTTTCATAAACTATCTAACGCAATTCAAATATTTGTGCCTGGTAATCATCATCTCATGTTGCTGAGCTGATGATGGAAGTTATAAATTAGGATCTGATGATGAGATCCCAAGAAAAATGTTTGTTCAGCGATATTTTCGCCAATTGTCAGCCGATTTGGATGATTCTTTATTTGTTTGGAAGAGTTTTTTCCTAGATTGACCCCATTTCAATTTGGTGAAGATCAGATGAAGAACTTCGGAGGTAGGCAACGGAACTCTTAAATACATGATAGCAAATGGATCGGGATTGCTGAAATCGCATGTCTTTTCATTGTTTACACCAGTTCTTAACATAACATCACGCCGGTACGCTGTTAATGGAATGCAGGTAGGTACCACTAAAAAGTGAAAAATAAAAAACTTTCTTTAAAAGACTTCCAAAAACAAAACACTACAAAGTATAAAATAACTTTAAATTCAGAAGTCGGTGTCAAAAAACGAAAAAATAACCAATAACACCGACTTCCGAAATTAAAGTTATTTTATACTTTGTAGTGCTTTGTTTTTGTATTTTTTGTAAAAAAGTTTTTTTCTTGGCAATTTTTCGTAAACTCTTCGATCTAGCTCGTGGCCATACCAGTGTCAGTCACACGACATTCGTGCGGGCGAAGCTGCTGGCAGAAGCTAGTATTGAGTAACAAAGAAATCAGCAGCAGTGGATCGTTCTTTAGTAGGTAGGCATTAATAGGTAACTGGGACTGTAAAATTTGTTACCAAGATAATTCTGCTTTTGGTTTCTTAGTATGCCTAATGGACCAGGGTTGCGGAATTTGTTCGAAAGGGTCACCGCGGCCCTGGAATACACAGGGCATTAGGAGGAACACAGATAGGTTTTAGGCAGTAAGAGTAGTCACTCCCTTCTGCTCCGCCCAGAGCGTGAGGAGTCATTTGATGATAACATAACCTTAAAAAAAAATTGCCTAAAAGAGTAAGACCCCAGAGCCCCTTAATCTTACTTATTTTTTAACTAACAAAATTTGAGGGATAGAATGGTGCTTTGAACGTACGAAAACCTGCTAGCTTGGGCCGAGGTTTCGCGGCCATTATTGCGCTTAGGTATACCGCACCAGAATTGCGTAGTTTCTTCGATGTAAGCCAGTACTCGTGAAGCGGGTATAAATTGGCAACCATTCATATTGAATCGAGTAGGTAAACTGTTGAACGATAAGCGCATAACAATTCACAATTGAAAGGAATTCCAGATCCTATGCTTCATCCGTTTAAAAAATCGTTGCAATATCAAAATGACGAAAAATGGCGAATTTTTAATTTAGACTCTTGACATTAAATGAATTTGTTAATGACTGTAATACTAATTTTTTTTTTACTTTTGTTTTTTTTTATTATTATAATTAATTCTATTTGCATTGTTGACATTTTCTATTTATTTTATTATTCTACCTAACGATTTGCATGCCGTAAGGTAAAATGTAGATGATCTATGTGTTTGTGTAAGTTATCTTATATTGTACCTACATTTTGAGCAAATAAACATTCTGATTCTGATTCTAAACATATGCGGCGGATTGCATTCATTTTGTATTACTTTGCCAGTATAATAGATTGCCGGATGGTCGATGGCGCCGAAAAGTTCAGTTGGAAGGCCTCCTACCCTACCGCGACCCTCACCACGTGTGACGTCCACTTGGACCTCACACATGGTGAGGGTCGCGGGTAGCCGATAGATGCGAGACGCACAGGACCGGTTGTAGTGGCGACACTTGTGGCGTCCAGCAGTGGACGTCTGGAGGCTGATATGATGATGATAATAATAGATTTTAGTTAAATCTGATGTTACGAGTGTTCTTCAAAGTCGATGAAGCACTGTATTAAAGGGGATGTAGGTAGACAGGTATGCAATAAAACAAAAAAACGCTATTCAAAATGACTTTATTTGCAGTAGTGTGGTACCACGCCGTTATTCGGCTCACACGAGCTGTGTAAGTGTCATCCCATATCTATCACACTCGATGGAACCCACAACCTTAGCCGTCCCAAGATCCAAGCAAGCAAATTACAACACACAAAATATTACCAAATTGGTACATTATTTTTAAATTGGCAACACAGGCACTTTGCCGTCATTAGAACATTGATGTTGGTAGCACTGTATTAAAAATATAATGCACTGGTTAAATTCGGAGTATTTATTTTAATATTGCTCGGTTTTTTCGATTAAATTATTGTAATAACTAATTATAATGTAATTATTGTGAAAACACATTATATATTGAGTCATCTAAGGCTTTGTACGTAACATTTAAGTATTTTATATGGTCAAAATAATTTTGTGAAAAAGGATGGTTCGTCAATGATGATGACTGTAGAACGTGCAGTGCGATTCTGTAAACATGTCACAGATGGTGAATGTGGATGGTGGCTTAGGTGAAGTGATCAAGAAGTGAGCTGTTAATCAAATTAGTCAATGGAATAATCATTTCACCCAAGCCTTCACTTCGACATTTTTGCAGAATCGACCGGCTGCTTAGGTACTATACTTGACTTTTCGTATGCCTAAAGATCTTGATACAACACTAGGCGATACCTTAAGGCAAGCCAAATTATCGTTTTCATTTGTACTAGACATAGATATGAATGCCTAAAAAAAAACTCAACTAGCTTTGAAAAGCCACCGCGGGTTTATTTAGACATTGATTTTGATGTCGGGTATTGATTAAAACAAGCATAAATAGGTATTTTTATACTGTTGGATTTCAGCTAACGGCGTTGAGCAAAGCGCTGAATCCATCGACGCGTTTCTAAGTAGGTACGCATCCATTTAGCTGTCGAGTGTGAATGAAAACGATCATCAGACATACTTTAATTTAATCCAATTCATAAGCAATCTTCACATAGGACTTAAGACCTCAATTTAACTATTTCTTGCAATCCAACGGGCCATTTTCCACATTAACAGTTAAAAATAAAAACAATAGTATTCAGATTAAAAACTATAATACAATACACATTATTAATAAATTCATTTATCTTGGTGTTCAACGCTTGAGCGCAGAGGTAGTTAAGTAATGCTCGCCTTTCGCTATTGTCTTTTATTTTCTAATCTTTATTACAAAACTCTTCTTCGAATATTTTTAGGAGCTAAACGCGGTAGGATAGTAAACTAGTTACTAGTACTTAAGTTAAAGTATCTGATAGTTTCTTTCGTTGGACAAGTTAGATAGGATAAGTATTTGTTAGCTTGGCAAATTAGCGCAAAAATCGGAACTACCGCATCAGATTCTAATTAAATCAATTCACATATATCAAGAGATATAGCGTCACCCCGTAACTTGGTTGTAGAGATCAGTAAGGCAGTAGCTCCTTAGTACTGGTACCTACCTATTTAGCTTCGAACAATATTTCGATTCCAATGGAAGCCGAAAAGGCTAGCTAGGCAGATGATAGTTCATAAACTGATTTTTTTTAAACCGTTAGAGATCTTTGCTTGTCAAAAAGTACAGTGTAACCCAGTTACTGGTTTATGGATATCAGATAGGCGCTCCACGTAAAATACTGGTATTCAGCTGAATCCGGTTTGATTGGAAACCGACTCCAATATAGATGGGAAAAACCTAGGCAGATGATGTTGGAGGCCATGGCTAAAGTAAATCTTATACGGCTATTTTTGAAAGGCATTCACTGTAGCTTTTAACGATTTCTTTTTCAAATACTTTAACTGAAGCACCATTTGGAGGCTCACATATCACAACACTAAAGGTTTTTACAACACACAGCGACCACGAACACACTGAGCTTACAATACGGTGCCCGCTACAGCGAAACAGGGAACAGTGGTTATAGACTCAGCGCGCACTTAGACTTAGACTTTGGTCGGTCGATAGCTTGATCAGGTTCGCTATGAAGGTTTTATTGAACGATACCGATCAAACTAGCAGCTGACTTCAAGACTAACACTCGGTTTCTGAAAAGAAATGATCGCGTCAATTAAACTAGTGCTGTTGAAGTCGGTCACAAATTTGTCACTTTATATTCGTTTCCGGAACTGGGTCTAAAATGCACGCTGGATCTTATACAAATGTTAAAAACACGGCACATATGGCTAACCAGGGAAATTGGCTCTACATCAATTTGGTAAATTCGAAAGTTTAGCCTAAGTTTTAGTAGTAACGAAGTCTAAAGAACAGAAATAGAAGTTATTCTGTTTTTTTGTTATAATTTTGTGACTTTATATTATATTTTCCTATGTTCAATTTTAGGTAAAAATATATAAAATATTTATGGACTCGTATGTTTGTATGCTTTTCGTTTATTTGTAGTTTGAACCTCAATCTTTCTTCGCAAATACAAAAAAGATTGGAATTACATGAAGCTGATCTTTCCACCCTTCTAAAGCATGTAGTGTTTTGCGGCTTCCGTTTGACACCCAGATTCTGGAACGAAATTATGGACATCTCAAAAGTACGCAACGCCAGCAAACGCGCGTTTGACGATTTGTCACATTAATTTTGTAATTGTTTTTGCGATAATTCCGTTTCATAAAATGGTTTTCATTGCCGTTTCACAGTCAGTTATGAAGCATACTGTAGTAAACTGTCATTCCATCCTGTTTGTTTGGATTGAAAGCTCACTTCTTGTTCACTTCGCCTAAGCTTACACAGTGAGTGGTTTACAGAATTGCACTGCAGCGATGATGATTGATCGATTCTTTTAGATATTTGCGAAGAGTAACATGAGTTATTATACTTTTTAGAACTGTCCCGAGCGGGGCACTGCTTTACTTCGCACACTACCGACACTATTCATAATCTCCCTTTATACTTTATATTTAATTTGTCGTATAGAAAAGTTATTGCAAAGAGGCGCCATCTCGCGACGTGTGCCTACTCACGAACGATTTTTATATATAATTTTAAGATTTTTAATACAGCGTGGTTTACTAACAACGTTGGCATTAATCACTCTTTTTTTGTAAACAACAGATTTGATATAACAAGTTAAGTTTTTAGCTATAACTAAGAGAAATACGTCTACTGTTATCTGTATTTGTTAGCAGACTGATTTAACAAACAGCGTTTAGGATTTAGCGGGAAAAGAGGCTTTTTCTGTCCTTATAATTGAAAACAGAGTAACTTAAGTACTTCCTAACTTACTGTGTTTCAAAATACGAGGGTTATATTTCGAACACTAGCCGGCTAATCCTAAGACACACTTGGATAAAGTAAGAAACCACCAGAACACAAGGAACGTGATAAGTAAACCACACGTTTCACTACACAATCGGACACTTTTACAATAATTAATCATGCAAAAATACTTTATAATATTCACTATGTATGTATATAATATATCGTACATACACGGGCTATATACACGCTGCTACGCTACTAATATTGGACTGGTGTATACAGAAGCAATGGCAAAGTGACGCTCGAACGCTTCATAGTAGTTTTTTCACGTTTCGAGCTGGTAACACTAACATTTGGCAAGTTTTTTTTTTATAATGAAATGGAAAAAATATCTTTTTTTACAATACAATCAACTTTATACAATTTTACAAAAGCGTAACGAAACAACGATTAGAATTTATAGATACACTTTTTTATATTCTACATTTTATATTTTACCAATAGGACGTCAAAATTGACTTTACGTATGGAACGATAGTTTTTTGGAAATCTTGTCCGAAAAAAATAATGACGTTCGCCTTAGCAAATTAAATGTCGAAAAATTGCTTTCGATAATTTCGTAAATCTATATAATCAATCCATTATCACTATCTACGTCTAAACATTAAATAGTTGGACCACAACTCTTGTTAGTGGAACAGTAGCTTTTGCAAATGGCGTCTTCTAAACGTCATTATTTCCGGACTTTTTAAATATAATTTCTTATAGACATTTCTGTGAAACAATAAACAGTACAAAACAGAAATCTAGGCACCGACTATATTTATACTTTCGACTTTTTTAATATTAAGAGCAATTTGTCTGATTCCCATTTCGGAAGTTAAATTGGCGCCAATATGTAAAGTTAGTCTCGGTAGATTTTTTTATCGAAAAATCTGTTTTTAATGTAAGACTTTTTAATAAATTCGTTTTTGCGATAGTTTTGAAAGCGATTGAAATGGAAATCAGACAAAGGTAGTTTGCAGTACATTATATACCTATGATCGAGGGGAAGGACAGTGATATGTAGCTATTACACACGTGCCTAAATACTTTCACAACAGACCTTTTATAGAATACTTTCTTTAACCGATTCGTATTTAAAAGCGTTCATTCTCTCGTTTCTTTTGCTTCGAAAAACTAAGTAGTTTTTACCTCGTTTGCTTATATATTTATACAGTGCGAGTTTTTACATTAGGGTTACAACTTACTATGATCTAAGCCTGAGCAAAATACGTTCGTAATCTTAAGCTCGATTTTGAGAGATAATTAAAATGATTTATTTGCTTTCTTCACAAAATTCGCACTTTTGCGGCAGCGACATAATTTCTCCACAATCGATTATATTTTCCTCCATTTTTCGTGTTGATTATAACAATCATTTTTCGTATTAAGACTTACCACGAGGTTTTTTTAAAACTAATACTAAGCTCTGAATGGCTGACGCATTCGATACATAATAACACCAAGATAGCCAGGTGATAGAACAGATTAATTTAAAAATATAAAACTCAAGTTAAAAGCGTAAAAAACTAAAGGAAAGTAAAAAAAAAATAAAAGAACAGAAAATACATTAGCAGTGCATTTAATCAAATAAAACGACTGAGCACATTGAGGCGGACTGAGACGCCGCCGAAACGCGAATGACTGACACATGACAGTTAAAACGGGGTTGCCACTACACAAAAATTAAACTTAAATGGTAGAAAATTAATACATAATTAAACAAGTATACACTCAAACAATATTATTTCAGTTGCTACGTTCCCGTTTTCTCTATAGTCTATGTACAGGTGCGTCTCGGTCGGTCATCAGTAATTACACTTCTATGTATGTATTACAATGCTTTGGTAAAATGGCTGGCGGACGCCCGTGGACACGGAACGCGCCCCTCACCACGGAACGTGACAATTTTGCAAATAGCAACATCTGTCAATGTCAAAATGACAAAACTGACAGCTGTCACCTTATTAAAAGTTGAAAAACTGAATTTCAAGTAAAAAAAAAACAGGTTATATTATGTCGCTGTCAGATTTGACAGCTGTCAACACATGCAAGCTTGGAAGGTCGAGTGGTGAAAATTGTTATATATCGAAAGATTACAGACAATAATAAAAAGTAATATACGAGTTATACATATAAAATAAAGAAATACATATTGAGCAACAAAAAGTTGGACCGACAGCGATATTTTGTAGCCGATGAAGTAAATCTTAACAAGTCTCCGTCAATGTTAGGGAGAGATAGCACACAAGTAGTATGGCGACATCTTTTTCTAAGTAATTCGCAAAACCACTTTTAGAAGCCCTTATCCATTAATATATCTTGCGGTACTCAGCTAATACATAATCATTAATATATTTATAATTATTCTAGCTAAGGCTGTCGGTCCGTAAATTAACAAACATCAAACATAACCAGAGAGATACAAAACCAGGCTAGTGAACAAAAACGCGACACGATTATGGAAGAAGCCTTACAGCCGCACATGCAACAGTGGCGCAACAGTTGGCCAACTATCGCGCCGTAGTGGCGCAACTATGAGCCAACTACGCAGTAGTTCGTCAACTCTATCGCAGCAATACTGCAACAGTACACACAATCTGGCAACAGATGTCCAACTTTTTGTTGTGCCACTGTCTCATAGCACGCTATGCCTTAACGTATAGAAAAAAAATGCACGTTAAAATTAACACTAACGAGACTAAACTAAACAGATAATAGTTATACTAACTAATAATGTAGATAAGTCGAGGCAAGGGCAGCAAAAAATATAAGTTTCTTTTTTTATATACAGGGTGTAAAAGATGGGAAGTCATAGACAATTTCCTTTATTTTTTTGGGAATTTATTGTGGCCTCCTTGAAGAAAGTCGTCTATGGGCAGAAGTAGTTTTTAAAATATGACCACAACTTTTAGTTACAACCTGTTTATAGAATATTCTCGACAAAATTGGTATTTATTTTGTAAATACTACCGAAACATCCAAGCATATACAGTATAAGATGACCTCGCATTAAGTAGTTTTTCTATACAACAAGAGGTCAACTTACAAAGGACATGGAGAGCTTGATATAACGTTTCCGTATGTACTAGATTTCATATAAAACTTGCTATTTAAAATGGCCTATTTCAATAACAACTAAACTCAATAGAAAAAAAAATTGGTACAATGGTATTCATGTCAACATTTTTTGGTTTTTATTTTATTTCATTATTTGGGTTCCTGAACCTGCCTCTAGCCTCGTATGTATACACACAAGTACATCATGTAAATATGTAAAATACAAAACAAAAGATATTTGAAAAAAAATATCGAATGCAATGCTTATTGTATATGATAAAAATCTCGTGTCACGGTTTTTGTTATTAACCTCCTCCGAAACGGCTTGACCGATTTTCATGATTTTTTTTGTGTATATTTGGTAGGTCTAAGAATAGGTCGTAGGCTACTTTTTTTATGTAGCAAAACGACGTTTACCCGGTCAGCTAGAATGTTTTTGAATTAAACTTTATAACATTATTAATAAGCATACGTTTGACCACTATCTCACCTGATGGTAAGCGATGATGTGGTCGAAGATGGAGCACGCTTGCCTAGAAGTAACCTATTCACTCTTGACTTAAAGACCCCCAGGTTGTAGCTATCTGGAAATACAGACTCTGGCAGGGAATTCCACTCCTTAGCTGTCCGCACTATGAATGTGTTCCCAAAACTTTTTGTGCGTGTAAGTGGGAGGTCCACCATGTTTTGGTGGCAGACCTATTCACTCTTGATAGACTGATTGTTTTCCAAATACATAATATACTTGTGTATGTACATAACAGTTGTAAAATAACTATCGGAAGCGAGCTTACATGGCACACAGCGACAGACAGACAGACTGTATTTTTACATGAATAAAACAAGTTTACATAATATTAAAACTTACTTTAGTTAAAGAGATTATAGCCAAAGAGGTGATAACTGATTTTGGCAAGCAGTTTTTGCGATTTCAGTGTTGGTCACATAGTGAAAGTTGTTCATAATGATGAGTACAACGCCCCTTTTTCAGGTTTTTCATTTATTCAGATTCACGTTGTATATGGTACTAGCTTCTGCCCGCGACTTCGTACGCACACATCCCGTTTTTCCCCGTTCCCGTGGGAATTTTGGGAAATCCTCTCTTAGTGCTCCCCTACACTCCCCAAGGAACCTACATGCCAAATTTCAGCTTTCTACGACCAGTACTTTCGGCTGTGCGTTGTCTGTCAGTCACTCCGTAACGGAAGAATCTATACTAATATGCTAAAGCTGAAGAGTTTGTTTGTTTGCTTGAACGCGCTAATCTCAGGAACTACTGGTCCGATTTGAAAAATTCTTTCAGTGTTAGATAGCCCATTTATCGAGGAAGGCTATAGCTATATATCATCACGCTAAGACCAATAGGAGTGGAGCAGACGAAGTTGCACGGGTCAACTAGTTTTATATATATTGATTGTTATCCCAGAACTACGTGAGCATATTTAAGGGTGATGCTGGGTACTAGCAAGACACGTAACAAAAAAAACTTTTTTTTTGTCTTGCTTTTATTTCCACGTACTCAACACCCTGTGTACTTATCACGTTATTAAAAATGCAAAGTTAAGTATGAACCAGTATGATTTTGAAATTGACTGATAGCCATTTTTTTATTTTTTCAAGAAATTAAAGTGTCCCATTTTATTTACTACTAGTGGACGTGACGCGGTTTCACCCGCGTAGTTCCCGTTCCCGTGGGAGTACGGGGATAAAATATAGCCTATGTTACTCCCTGATAATGTAGCTATCCAATGCTGAAAGAATTTTTCAAATCGGTCCAGTAGTTTCGGGGCCTATTCATTTCAAACAAACAAACAAACAAATCTTTCTTCTTTATAATATTAGTGTAGAAATGGTTTTTACGTCTATGTATGGGGGGAGGGCCTCTTGTGATAAATTGGGCCCTAATTCAATCTTTGGGCTGTCACTGAAAGTTACCCAAACGAAAATGGTACTGATACATTCCGAAAGAAAAATGTTTTGTTTTCTAAATAGGGAGCAAACCTAGGACCACAGCGGTAGAGCAACCACAGACCAGCGAAGAAGTCAATATTTTCCTAATTATTTGCTGCCAAAATTCATTACCAACACTTTGACAAAAAAATAAGGTTTTTTAACAGCTGGCCGTCTATCGCTCTCAATAAAACATAAAATATTACAAAATAATTATTGCATTTCAACTATAAAGTATAAACAAGAAGATATATTACAAGCCATTTAAGATAAGTGGACAAAAGTTGCGACAAACACGACTATTTCCAGCGAATGAGATTTAATATTTACTGTACCCAAAAAATTAAACTTAACAAACAAAAAAAAATTGCACGCTTATAGAAAATCGTACGAAATACACATAAGCATTCTCGGACACAAAAAAAAATGGTATGTGTAAAACTACAGAGTCACGAAACGCCCCGGTGATCAAAATTATGCGCCAAAACAAATTGCAATAGTGGTCATTGACCCAGTTACATTTATTGATACTAGTGGTCGCTCAGTGGTCGAAATTCGACCAGGGCCCCAAGTTTGCTATTACAATAGTGTCAGAATGGTCTATCATTGATTTCATAATGGTTGACTTTGACAAGATTCTATGCCAATTTTTTCAATGGAGTGTCAGTGGTTGACCACTGGATATAAAAGCGTCATTATGACTTTCCATCTTGTCAAAATCAACCATTATGAAATCAATGATAGACCATTCTGACACTATTGTAATAGCAGACTTGGGGCTCAGGGGCGTAGCTACCGCTGTATCTAAGGTACGGGGCCTCCGGACAACAAGGGCCCCGACGACGTGTGGACGCAAAGCTTATACATTTAATCCCGCCGTCTCCTTCGTAGCCTGGCAAGACAGGCCCTAACAATTAGGGCCAATTTTGTTAAAAAAAAACCAACAACAATGTTTGATAAAGGGGGGGCCCTTTATCAAACATTGTTGTTGGTTTTTTAGCTACGCCACTGAATTCGATCATATTTGTTAACTAATTTAATGTATTTTTAAGCATTATCATACAAAAAGATCCACTATGTTTTCTAGTAATGAAAATAATCATTATTTATTTTTCGGTTACCTACGGAGAGAAATTAGGGATAGTTCAATATGCATTATAGTACCTACCCGCAAATGCGTGGAAACGAATATTTTTTGTTAGTTAATGGCGTCTCAAATTGCTATCGAACCGTTTCGTACTCATGTAGTCTTATAATAAAAACAAAACATAATTTTATGTAATAAAAACTTGCGAAAAAAAATAATCTGTGTGCATTTTACCGATACCCAGTCAATTTTCTCACTTAAAGCCTTAGCAATAAGGTTGAAAACCGTTCAACTGAGAACTTTCGCAGGTATGTATGTAAATTAGGTTAGTATGGAATAGTGTTTTCAGTTAATGTCTTGCGAAATCTCGAAAACTTATATGGAATGAACAACCAACAAAAAACTACGCTACTTCGTCTTGACTTGCGACACAATAACCTTGCAAATTATATAATCAAATATGATCTAGCATTTCATACAAATATGAAAACTAACTCCATACGAAAAGGTTCATATTCATATGACACGTTTATTTATAAGCCTTTTTAGTCTGCAAATGTGATCTTAAACTTCATGCGAATTTGAACCTTAAAATGAAACGAGTAAAGTTCATATTCGTATGCCAAGTGTATTGATCTTAAGCCTTATTAATCTGAGTATGCTCTATAGACCTCACTCGAACTCCCCAAAGGGTTAGGCAGGGGCGTATTTCACACAAGTATACATCTATACTAATATATAAAGCTGAAGAGTTTGTTTGTTTGTATGCTTGAACGCGCTAATCTCGGGAACTACAGGTCCGATTTGAAAAATTATTTCAGTGTTAGATAGCTCATTTATCGAGGAAGCTATAGGCAATATATCATCACGCTAAGATCAATAGGAGATGAGCAGACGAAGTTGCGCGGGTCAACCAGTTTATTTTATATAATTTGCAAAATTCTACGACTCCAAGCAAACGTAAGTACATTCTGTTAATAACAAAGTTTAGCTAGCAACACTAATAAAACACCGCGGCGATGCTCCGATACGAACAAATATTTAAGTCGAATTATTTGACACAAAATTTAAAAAATATACCAACAATAATGGAAAAAAGCTACGCAATTTGGTTTATTTATATTTTAGTAGTTTTCAATGCATAGAAAAAAATCCGGGTCTTTACCACCTAAAGTATCTTTAGATTTAACTAAACAAAGTAATTTAGTATTAGCATTGATATAAGAAAAATAAAAATCATCGACTATAAAATTAACTCTTTTTAAACATCATTTATTTATCACTAATTAAGCAATTATTTAGTAAAACATTGAATATTCAATCAAATAGACAAAATCACTAATTAATTTAAACGTATAAACAATTAATTCTAATTGAACCACAAATAAATCGATTAACTAATAAAAATCATAATATATTCGTATCGGAATCAGCGCACGCGCAGATGCACGGCACACTCACACAGCGCAAGAGAAGCAACGTCCTGACACAAGAGCGATGCGACCAACACGACACTACGTAGATATACCTGTAACCTAAGTCATTTCCTTCAGACAAGAACCCTAACCTGCAACTCCTGAAAGCCAGAATCAAACAGTGGCGACGACCAGAAAAACGCCGAGCCAATGAAGTTCGACGAGTCCCGGAGAAACGATTCAACTGTCTTGGATCCCGCGACGAAATTAATCAGAATAGCACAGCGGAGGGGTAGGAAAAAAATATAATTTCCACTTCCCTCCTTATCAAGCAGGAGACAGAATAGAGCTAGGCCAATAGGCACCAAGGGACATATACAACTGGGAGCCCTAGACACTTTCGTTATTATTGATAGGCTTAGAGAGCTATGCGGAATAAAGGGTATAGCCCCGCAAACCTCCATTGAAAAGGAAGGATCCCCCGACCGATGAACCACCCCCGGTTGATGTGTCCGGTGGGCAACTGCCCGATAGTTAGATATTGTAAATGTTCAAATCCCACGAAAAACTGATACCGCATTGCAAGATTTCATTGATTGTGATAGGCAGTTGCTCTAAGAGTAACTATGGAATTTCTTGTCCGTTCTTCTCCATAAGAGTCTACCTTTCCGAATGGACAGTAGAATCACTTTAGTATTTTATATTTTTTGTAATGTGAATGACGTTCAAAAATGCCGTTTAATGGCCTAATTGGAATAAACGTTTTGACTTTGAGTTTGCTCGATGTAAAATACTGGTATTCAGCAGATCCGGTTAGATTGGAGGTGGAGGATATCGTGATAGGCACGCGTTTGACCACTATCTCACCTGATGGTAAGTGGTTGACAAACCGCGCTTGTCTAGAAGTAACCTATTCACTCTTGGCTTGAACACCCCCAGATAATATACTGGCTTTTGCGGCAGAGTTAACTGAATTTTGCCGATAAGGTCATAAGGTGCACGAATTGAGATGATTTTAGATTGTAGGTTCAAGAGGAAACAACTTAGGGTAAGGCGGTTAAAGCTAGTTCCCATTTGGTAGTTTATTTTGATCAGTAGTGCAATTTAGACACTAATAAGAATAGTTGTCTCCTTGTCTATGAGTATACCAATCATGCCAGACAAGACTTGGTATATTAATTAAATATCATAGTTTAGAGGGGACTCTAGTCGGTAACTCTTGGGTCTTTCTCCATACAAACACATTCCGCTGTTTTCTTCGTGGATAATGCTGCTAGAGCAATGATTTTTTCCAAAAAATCTAGATCGAATTAATAGGTGCCTATCATTTTCTTTTTTCCAAAACATAATTAAGAATTATGACAATCCAAAGACCCGAAAAAAACAGCCCGTTTTTACTGCCATGTTCAGACTACTATCAGACAAATTAGATAAGTTCTTCCTCCAAATTTTGATATATATTTTTTATAGATCAGTCTAGTTTTGAAGAAGAAAACAGCGGAATACAAAACGTCTTTTGGTCAAGGTTTTTATAGGTAAAATCAGCCTCTGCTGCAGTTGTCGCTTTCGCATTTTACTTGATAGGGCGAAGCACGACGGAATCGACAATAGTTTCTTCAAATACCTATTTTTCAAATTCCTCGGGACAAGAGTCCCCTCTTTACCCATTGAAAAAATACTCGCTAATTTTCTGGGACGATGAACGTATCATGGAGATGACTTATTAATGTTTTTATGACCGAATGGAAACCAGCTCCAGAACCAATCTTATATACTCTCACACAATATTTGATCACTCATCTGTTAATAATTAAATGGAAGACATATACAAAAGTCATCACTCTAGTAGTGTATTCTTAGTTGTCAAATTTTGTAAACAAATATGGCGAACTATATCTCTATAAATAAAAATCGGCGCAAAAAAAAATACATACAGCAGAATACACAACGTTTAAGAGAAAAAACGCAATAACTCTTAAGGGTTTATTGTACTCATCATTATGAACAACTTTTACTGTGGCAACAATCCCGAAATCGCGAAAAAAAAATCAGCTGTTCAGTACATTTTTTCAAGTTATGCGCACATAAATGTATGGGGGAGTCGATTTTTGTTTTTCGCGTATTCAGTGTTGGTCCCATAGTGAAAGTTGTTCATAATGATGAGTACAATGACCCCTTAAGAGGTATTGCGTTTTTTTCTGTTACAAGTTGTAAAACCTCCTTTTTGAAGAAAACGGTTAAAAAAGGCACTCCCGACCGAATTTTAGACACTATGGAGATAATAATAGTGTACAATTGTGTGCCAAACACACTTTCTTAGTGTACCCTCATATTCCGGTGGGACGGTTTTCCGAGATAGTACATACATTTATTTTTTACATTTTGTTTATTGTAACTTTCGATGTAATTAATTCTGTTTTATGTATATTACAAAGATCAAATTCATAACATTAAAAAGACAGCGCAGCACGGTATGTCCACACAAATTCAAACTTTGTAACCTTAAAAATAAAATTACAAATCAAGTTTGAGTGACTGATGATAGAAGTCTTTTTCGTGCCGTTTGTTTACAAAATAAAACAAGTAAAGAAGAACACTCTAAATCTATGTAGTGTCGCATTGACGCGGTATATCAACGAAAAGCGTTAATTTAATATTAATAATAAGTGTGTAGATAAAGTCAACAACCAATTGGATCTAGTTTGTCCCTCTGTGATGTCGCATACTAGCTAAATTTAATCAGATTAAAACATTACAGAATAATCATACATATTTTATATTGATGCGAGCATACCGAGACACTTCCGTGCCTCGGAAAGTACGTTAAGCCGTTGGCTCTCGTTGTCATTTGAACATGTCAGTTTTTTTTTATATACATTTTTTTTTTACTATTAATAGGCATACACTATTTATATAACATAAGCGATGATGCGGTCGAAGATGGAGCGCGCTTGCCTAGAAGTAACCTATTTACTCTTGACTTAAAGACTCCCAGGTTGTAGCTATCTCACAGACTTTGGCAGGGAATGCCACTCCTTAGCTGTACGCACTATGAATGTTTCTTTTTTGTATTGAGGAGGTGGCTCGCTCTTGACTCCTTTCACGCGATGGACGAGGTCTTTGACGGAGCAAGCGTGTCCAAAAGATGTCAGATTACACTTGCTTTGAAGTCAGACAGGTTATATGTGGAAGGGAACACAGACTGTGGTAGAGTTCCACACTTTGGCTGTGCGCATAATAAATGTGGAGAAGCGCTGAGTACGACTAGTCGGGGTATCTACCAAGTGCAGATGGTACCCTGCAGTACACCAGGGCCTAGAAAGTCATAATGACGCTTTTATATCCAGTGGTCAACCACTGACAGTCCATTGAAAGAAATGGCATAGAATCTTGTCAAAATCAACCATTATGAAATCAATGATAGACCATTCTGACACTATTGTAATAGAAGACTTGGGGCCCTGGTATTCCGGTAGTAAAAGGGCGAAAGTGGGATCAGGTCGTAAGTCGTTACGGGCAGTCTGAAGCTAGAAAATCTGGCACCAGTCTTGGCGAAGAGTATCTTATTAACCCATTACTGGATGCTGGAGGTCTGGTAGGCAGCCGCTCCACGTAAAATACTGGTATTCAGCTGAATCCGGTTTGACTGGAAGTCGGTCCCATTTGGGATAAGGCTGGGCAAGTCTGACACACTATTCCCCAACCACTACAACTCCTGAAAGCCAGAATCAACAGTGGCGACCAGAAAAGCGCCGAGTATGAAGCCCGACGAGTTCCGGAGAAACGATTCAACTGTCTTGGATCTCGCAACGAAATGATGTGTTAATGTCTATACTGATATGTATGATGATGGACGCGCTAATCTCAGGAACTACTGGTCCGATTTGAAAATTTCTGTGTTAGATAGCCCATGTATCGAGGAAGGCTATAGGCTATATAACATCACGCTAAGCCCATTAGGAGCGGAGCAGTAATGACAAATGTGATGCTGATGAAATTACGCGGGTTTTAGTTTCGTAATAATTCCGACTTTCTTTCATTAGTATTGCGAGCATCACAAAAGGACGTATTCGAGCTAATATGTATTTATTTTTAATAGTATAAGAGTAGTAATATTGCACAAAGCAGACCAAATGACTGCGCTGGATGCGCCCTACTCAGCAAAGAGGTTACATATAGAAATGTTCTTGGGACTTCGAACTGGGATTGAGCTTATCAAAGTGAATATAACCATTATATCACGACTATATTCCATGACGAGGATAGACCGAGATTGCTTCTACTAGCATTTTATTAACTTAATTCATTTTTAGGGTTCCGAAAAAAAAAAAGGAACCCTTATAGGATCACTCGGGTGTCTGTCTGTCTGTCCGTTTGTCACAGCCAGTTTTCTCCGGATCCACTGGACCGATTCTGTTGAAATTTGGTACACATATGGACTTCTATGACCCAAATACGGACGCGTTACGTAAATCATTAAATTTTTATTATGGGGGTCACTTTTGGGGGTCAAACTGCAAAATTAAAAGAAAAAGTTTTTTGAACGATATCGTGTGACATATCAAATGAAAGAGCTCATTGTGAAGGTTTTAACTATATTTTTTCATAATTTTAAAATAAATGATTTAGAAGTTATTCAAGAAATTAGACGAAAAATTACCATTCCCCCCTTTATCTCCGAAACTACTGAGCCTAAAATTTTGAAAAAAAAAATGGAGATAATAGATCTTTACCTAAAGATTACTGGAAAACCTATTAGAAGTCTGTAGTGTTAACATAACATGTTAAAAAACTTAAATTCGTTCGGAACCCTTTGCACGCGAGTCCGACTCGCACTTGGCTAGTTTTTAAATTACGAGTTACTAATAATGGATCCATTTTTAGAGTTCCTTGCCCTATTACTAAGCCGCTGTCCGTTCGTCTGTCTGTCAGCGGGCTGTATCTCAAGAACCGTAATAGGTAGACAGTTGAAATTTTCAGAGTATTTCTATTGCCGCTATCTAATACTAAAAATATAAATTAAAAATTGAAACGGTTTTTTTTTTTCGATTTATGATACGGAATATTTTCGAGTTATGTTTTATGTAAATCTCTTGTAAAAACGAGGGAAGATTATTTCCACCAGAAACAAACCCAGAGTGCTAGTAAGAACTTCCTACATGTAACCTCTTCATCAGTCCAAACTATACAGAATCGAATTTTAAACAAAAATTAAAAACTGAATGCATTGAAAAGTGCTATTATGATAATTCAAGCTTTTAAACACCGTGAGGATACCGCCATGTCCTAAGACCCAAATAAAAAAAAATAGGGTAGATGACAAAAAAATGATCTAATTAGACCGTCAGATAGATTTCCAAGAAATAATGGCCACGTACGTAAAACAGGGTGAATAGATTATGAAGGGGATTTCCGCTTTATTTAAATTCTGTTTGCAGCATTTAAGGACTTCAATTTAAAAATCAATATTAGTTTTCGGGCCTTGGGGCCCTTGTGCTCACAGCCTTTTCAAAGAAATTTCGAAACGGCTGGTTGACACTTCCCGTGACTCGCAGCTGGCTTTTACTTTGGCCAGAGGCTAAGCATTGCCATACAACGTGGCAATGCCGCCAGTCTCTTGGGCACATTACCAGCTGACAGCGTTGAGGACGAAGTTTTGATGCTATATTTTTTGTTGTTTATTTTAGTGTATTTGTTAATTTTAGCTATTATTATTTTATTTAATATTAGTTTTATAAGACTGTTATTTTTTGGAAGGCAATAATGTGGCATTTAAGTGAAAACACCATTCGGTTTCGTTTCTAGTCACCCCGTTTTACCAATATTTTTATTTTACCACGTAAACAACAATTGAAGACGACACAGTGATCATTCGTGTGATATCACATTTGCGTACACTTACCTAAACGTATCGTCACAGGCTCCCCCACTCCTGATCCTTTATGCGCTTTATCTTCGTCAATTCTTATTGATTTGTTAAAGCAAAAAATACGTGTCTAATATTTTTCTTAAACCTAACTGACGGGATAAATATAATCATATTTTTTTACTTAGGAATCATCTTAGACATGTGACATTCACTCGCAGTGTCCGCAGGGTGGAGTACAGCCCACTGTCTCTCACAAAGGGTAGGCCAGTGTCGTTCAGCTGAACATTATGCCATGCTGAGCTGTGAGAACATTATGCTAAGCTGACAGAGGAGCTAAGGCTGCTCCACAAGGGATCTGCGAGGATGCATAGAGAAGGACGAGATAAGAACCAATAGAATCGCTTGTACAGTTTGCGTCACGCAAGTTTACCTCTTTGAAGTACGACGCAATTGATTGCGCAGGATGTCAGTTTGGCAAACTTGAAACAGCGCATGCGCGGGGTTTGCCGTCTCAGTCGCTCGTATACGTTCGATGCATACTTGTGACTGGCTTGCTCAATGCAATACGACTGTTGATGCGAAAAGTGTTACAAGTTGTTATTGTTTTTAATTAGTTATTTCTTACTGTTTGATTTGTGATCTTGTATTGTTACTGGTTGTGTTTGTTACTTATTTATAATATAATACGTATAAAACAGAAATATATTCTACGAACGTAACACTTTTTTACGCGATTGCGCCTGCGCGGTCGTCACTAAAACCTAACTTCAGACCGGCAAATAACCGTATATGAAGCGATTATATTGGTTCTTAAAAAACCACGGGAAGCATACTTTGTAAAGTTATTTCCAGTTTGGCTAGGACATTGCAGGCTTGAATCACCTGATTGTCTGATAAAAAGATGATTCCGTGCTTCGGAAGGCACGTATAAGCCGGTGGTCCCGGCCGCCAAATGACGGTCGTCGAATAAACCATGTCAGAGGCCCTTGAGGCGGTTTAGAAACTCTGACACTAGGGTGTGTGGGGTTTAGACCTTACTGCCCACACGATAATAAGAAGAAGAACAAATACATTCCTCGCTACGGATCCTCGCACATCTTAGGCGCAAACGCAGCCTCAGAGGGATATTAGTGACGATTCAAATGCATGTCTTGCGTTAGATTACACTTAAACGAGTACGTGTGCTCTGTTCTCGGTCTTAGAGGTAAGGAGGCGTTTCGTACGCCTTGAAGTTAAAATATTTCTTGTTAACTTTATTCATCTGACTACGATATAGTTGGGAGAAGGTTAGGCAGATGATGATTATAAGTTTTCTATATACTACAGGATAGAAATCATAGTAGTATATTTGTTTACAAATGATATTTCGTTGGATTCTTATCGACACATGTCTTAGCTCATGTTAATGCTGTCACACAATTTCAAAATGGCGGACAATGCATGTTATCATTAGTATTATATCACATCATTGTTAGAAATCATTAATTTGATATTGTAATATAATTTTAGTTAAATTCCATCTATATAATTCGTTAATCACAAAATTTATCGACTTTTCAACAACGGTACAAAGTACACAAAAAAAAAACAAAATGGCGACCACCACAGAGCACAAAACCTCAACCCAAACACCAGCTCAGAGAAAAAAAAACACGAGAGAAAAAAATTAAAAACAGTACCTTATTAACTAAACCTTAACGACGTCACACATTCACGCGCTCACACAAACAGATACGCGCTAAAAATTACCTATAGTTATTTATATACAGGCACAGACGATGCCGCCGAAATTAACGACTAAACGAACATACTATAATGTTTTTTTAATTATTATTATTATGTATACGTCGCGGTTAGAGGGATCTCTACCACACGGTAACTAAGTATTCACGCGGTTTGGGAATGGTGGTAAAGTTATTTTTTTACTGCTTGTGAAAATATCAGCTTGTATATTAGAGTTATTCAAAGTGAAAAGTTCATACTGTATATTGATATTACACAGTTTGAAAAATTCACCCTGTATAATATTATTGTACAGTATGAAAAATTCAACCCGTATAATATTATTGTACAGTATGAACAATTCACCCTATATAATATTATTGTACAGTATGAAAAAATCATTCCGTATAATATTATTGCACAGTATGAAAAAACTCACCCGTAAGATATTATTATACAGTTTGAAAATATTAATATTATTTGAAAATATTAATATTATTGTACAGTATGAAAAAATCATTCCGTATAATATTATTGCACAGTATGAAAAAACTCACCCGTAAGATATTATTATACAGTTTGAAAATATTAATATTATTTGAAAATATTAATATTATTGTACAGTATGAAAAAATCACGCCTAAATATCACTATTAAGGCCTGTTCAGACACATTGGCTTCCCAGAGCGATTTCGCTCGATATCCCGTCAGGTATTTTATATGGAGTGCCGCGGTTAGTGCGAAACGGGCTAAACCAGTATCGATATACCGCCCAGGTAGACGGTTTTCGCCAAGGTTCCGCTACTTCAAAGTCGCTGGCAGTCTCCTTTTACATCTTCTAAACCACGCAACGGATTCTGGTACGTTTTCACTAATATACAGAGCGATAAATAAGGAAGTTTTGTGTATATAACTCGCCCCCGTACGGAACCGTAGCGACTCACTACAAAACCTTACCACCATACCCAAAAAGCATTCGGGGTACAGAATTTGTTTTAGTACACACTACGATAGATATTCGAAGATTCTGACGACATTATAATGGTCAAATTTCTTCAATCTTTAGTCCACACAGTAAATAATTGATGTAAATTTAGAAACTCTAGACACTGAGTGTCTGACACACACGACACTTGCGACACACGCTGACATAAGTATCAGTTGACATTTTTGCTCGACTGCGTCGAAGTTTTTATGTTGTGAAGAAGTGAAACGGGAAATAGAAGTGATTATGTTGTGTGGGAGTAAGTTTATAAAATAGTGTTTTAAAGAATATATTCTTCTGCAACTTCTAGTTCGTGTCAACTTTCCATCTCCATTACAAAATTGGAAAACACTTACAGTTGCACATTTTACATTTAAAACCATAATAACGCTAGAGTATTGCTATCTCTTACTAACAGATAGTGCGAAAAGAAAAAGGAGATAATTGAAGACAATCACTTAAATTTTTTAACTGGCGTAATGCTTGATTATTCTTAGCGTATATTCGCAAATTTCATTAGTACATTTGGAAAGAGACGCCAAGATATTCTTTCAAACTATTTGACTGCTCTCCAACTCATTGATAGCCGTCTCTTTCTTACAATACCTGCGAGAAATAGACGACAATACGCTACGAATCAAAGTGCGAGTGAGTGTGAATCTTTGAAACTTGAATAAAACGATTATTAATATTAATTCTACAAATTTTTAGGCAAAATTCGCATCAAAGTCGCAAAATGTCAAAAAAAAACGTTCCAATTGAAGAACACAGAGTCTAAGTGTGTTTTATCGACAAGTAATGACGTTGCGTTCCAACTGACGAACACAGCTAGTCTGTGTGTGTCTGTTACATATCTTTTTTAAACTTATTACGCAGTATTGACGTTATGTTCCAAGGTTCCAACTGAAGAACACAGAAATGCTGTGTGTGTCTGTTACACGTCTTATTTATATTAAACTTATCACGCAGTATTCACGTTGCGTTCCAACTGAAGAACACAGAGTCTAAGTGTGTCTGTGTACATACATGTAGAGTAGAGTATATACTACTTATCGACAAGTAATGACGTTGCGTTCCAACTGAAGAACACAGAGTTGCTGTGTGTGTCTGTTACATGTCTTATTTATATTAAACTTATCACGCAGTATTGAAGTTGTGTTCCAACTGAAGAACATAGAGTCTAAGTGTGTCTGTTACATGTATATTTTTTAAAACTTATTACGCAGTATTGACGTGTTCCAATTTAAGAACACAACGTCTAAGTGTGTCTGTATACATACATATCTCAGTATATAGTACTTATCACGCAGTATTGACGTTGCGTTCCAACTGAAGAACCCAGCGAGTCAAGTCGAGTGTGTGTCTGATGTGTGTGTGTGCTGGAGTGGAGTCACTCGGCGTTGCTGAAGTATTCCGACGCGTTGCCGCGGCAGATTGGACACGTTCGGTTTGACTGGAACAAAGAGAGAGACGGAGTTAGATATTTATTTAGACTCAGATTCTAACCTCTATCATCAAATGACTCCTCCCGCTCTGGGTGAAGCAGAAGGGAGTGTCAGACTCTTACTGACCATCCGTGTTCCTCCTAGTGCCCGCCGCGTTCCAGGGCCGCGGTGACTCTTTCGTACAAATTCCGCAACCCTGGCAGATTCTACCCCTGTACGTGTAAGCGGGCACGCCCTTTACATCTGGAGGCTTATTACATTATTTTTATGCTTGAGTTTAGCTGATTATGCTGGCAAAATGGGGTTTACTGGCATACATGTGGCGAAAAATTTCATTTTAGTTTTACCTATACATGGAGCCATTTTAGTCGTCTCACTTAATGTACCCGATATAAACTACCTCTAGGCACGACATTCTTTTTTTAATAATTCATTAAAAATAATAGGTTCTCGGAACACAAGGCTCGGACTGGGCTCGCTGCTGGATGTTTCAAACTACGTCATGCGTCATGATAATGTTGAATATTTTTTTAATAATTCAAATGTTCAATAATATCTTATTAATTTTTTAAAGTATGTGTTGTATTCATTGGATAGATGAAGTGGGTTGCCGTTGTAAAACGACTAAAATGGCATAGGTATTATTTTCTTTGTAAATTATATTAGGTTCTTATAACTCAAATTCGAAGACTTTAGTTCAAAGTGGCCCGTGAAAAGGCAATTCCATAGGTAAAAACCCATGCATAACGAAAACTTGTGGATCCATGACCGCCTTAAATCATAACCATAAGTTATTTATTGATTTGTTAACATAGGTACAAATAAATGGATGTCCTTTTGTTGCTTACCGTACCAGTGGCGTAGCTAAGAGGGGTGGGTTTAATACACAAGGGCGACCAAGGGTTGCTTAAATATATTAACGCCAATTATAACAATACTGGCTTAGCAGTGAAATAAGTAAAGGTGCTGCAATTTTCGAGCTCTCTTCGCTCGCCCTTACTCAGTAACAGTTCTTCAGCTTTTCTGTATCAGTCGACAGAGTTACTTCTATTCAAATATCAATAAATAACCAGAAAATCAACCTCATACGAGCCGGAGTGAAACAAGCTATCGTTCTGGGGTGTGATGAGGTGTCGCCACAATATCCGGGTATCACCCATGCTAGATACACCACTAGATCGTACATTAGTACGGTCCAGTGGCGTAGATCTAGGGGTTTTTTTTCAGTTGTTGTATATAATTTTTGTAAGGGTGTTATATATAAACAGTATAAAACTCACCCGCAGCCACTTGTCCACGCACTTGGCGTGGAACTCGTGCGCGCACGGCAGCACGCGCAGCGTCTGGCGCGCCTCGAACTCGCACATGCACACCACGCAGCTGGTCTGCTCGCCGCGGTGGGTGGCCGCCGCGTACTTGTAGCTGGGTAAGGCGTCTATCTCGTGTCGGGCCAGACCTGATGGCAAAGAAAACGTATAAAATACATAAACTCATGCCTTTTTCCCTTGGGTTCTAGCAGAGCTATAGAACGCCTACTACGATCCTCGTACACCATCACACACAATCATCAATCTTGCCATACATACATGCACACCAGTTGCGAGTAATACGCACCTACCCTTTCAGTAGACCAATGAGATCCTCCTGATCTCTAGGCGGTACTTTTGTGAGAAAATTCGTGTAATTTTTAAATATGGGTTCCAACATGGAAACAATGCGTTTCAACGCCAACAAACTTAGCACTGCTATAGCACGAATTGTGTGTTCTTGGTTCAATCGCTTTCGTTTGAGACATGTTACCTCGTGACCACCTGGTAACCACAAGTAGGTTGATTTGTGAAGCAAAATTCTCAAGCGAAAGTGATTAAAACCAGGGGGGCTACTCTCTAACGAAATCCGTAGTTTCGGGCTTAGTTGCGGGCGGGCATTTTCTACTCCGTATCACCTAACCACTGAGAACTAATGATAACACGATTTGACAGTAACTGTGAAATCGTGTTGTCATTCATTCTCAGTTCGGGTTCGGGACTAATCGTAAGTCTGTAGGTGATACGGAGTAGCATACGCCCGCCCGCAACTAAGCCCGAAACTACGGATTTCGTCAGCGAGTAGCCCCCCAGTACCGCACAGTGCAGTCGTTAGCAGAACTTGATTTATAGTGCGTGCTGTTTAAACCGCATTATTTCCACGTTGGAACTCGTATTTGAAAATCACTACTTTTCTCAAATATAAAATTATACAAATATTATTTACTAGTGGACGTCACGCGGTTTCACCCGCGTAGATCCCGTTCCCGTGGGAGTACGGGGATAATATATAGCCTATGTTACTTCCTGATAATGTAGCTATCTAATGCCAAAAGAATTTTTCAAATCGGTCCAGTAGTTTCGGAGCCTATTCAATTCAAACAAACAAACAAATCTTTCTTCTTTATAATATTAGTATAGATTTATATTATATTATTATACAAATCAATCTGATTTCTAAAAACGAATGCAAACTTAAAAATTAAGTTTAATTTTTTATCATAGTATAATTATTTCCATTACTTTAAATTGTATCCAATGGACTTTCACAGAGATACGAGTGATAGCGTGACAGCTGATTGGACAGAATGGAAGAAAAAGAGTGTTGCGCCGACCCCAACTAACATGGGATAAGGGCAGCAAGATGATGTACTTTCAAAAAGACTGACCTTTGAGTAATGGTCAGATAGACGGCCCTATCTAGTTTAAAATGACAAAAATATGGACGTTTTGGAATCCTATACAAGATTGACCAGTAAATGTGTTATTTTGGCTTGAGTAGCCACAAAGACCGGTCCTGTGTCTACAGCGGATTCAAAACATACTACTACTTATAGGCACAGTGTCCAATACCAGTGTGTCCTGCATAAATTACTATTGCTAACCTAGGGAAAACCACCAAACTAAACTAAGCTACGATTGGCGATTCTATTGTACTCTGGGTCTTAACGATTGTATTTTAGTCAAATCAAAGCATTTTATTATAGCTTCGGAGATATGTCTTATGTCTTTATCTGAGGTGCCAAATGGGATGTTTGTTCAGTGGTGGGCAGAATCTGCACTAAACATTCAGCAATTCTTTGAAGACACTGCAATTCTTTGAAACCAGTTTACACAAATCAACTTCAGATATCACTCACCCCGTGGCTTGGCCTCGCCGAGCCGCTCAGCAAGCGACAGCAAAGCCTCGTAGTTCTCAGGCTCGGTTGTATCGCCGCCCTCTTCGCCGGCGTTGGTGCGAGCCTCCGCGTACGGCGACAGCGGGAACATCGCGAGGAGGTTTAGGAACACCTGTTGGAGACAGAAAGATGTTTAGTTGATAGCTCAGAAGTACTGGTATTCAGTTGAATCCGGTTTGACGGGAAGCTTATCGATGGGAAAAAGGCTAGGCAGATGATGAATTGATAGCTCAATGAGCGTTTACAGGAAGATATAAAGTGTTACAGAATAAACGCAATACTTCTTAAGTGACCACTATGAAAAACTGTCACCATGGGACCAACACAAAAAATCGCGAAATAAAACCGACTGCCCCATACATTTATGAGCGCATATCTCGACAAAATGTACTGATTAGCTGTTTTTTTTACGATGTTGGTCCCATAGTAAAAGTTGTTCATAATGATGAGTACAATGAACCCTTAAGAGGTACTGCATTTATTCTGTTACATGTCGTAATGTCACCAGTTGGCACCACATAGACGAGAGGGCCTCTTCCATGAAAAAATGACTGACGTAAAAATGACGTTGATATCAATTTAACAAATGTCAAAAAATATTAGCATTTTTACAGGTCAGGTGGGACCTGAAGCCTCAAATCAATGCTGCCATTTGGTAATCGGCATTTCTGAAAATCTTCATCGGCAGCGCTCGGATTTGCGAGTGAGAAGGCGTAAATTCAATTGCCATGCATTGATGTGTATGTACCTAGCTCAAGCATCACATCCTAATATAGAGATATAAGAAATTAACAGAATTTCTATGAAATAAATGTTATTACTCTGTATCGAATTTTCTAGCTGATAAATTTTAGTTGTGTATTTGTATGTTTGATGATGAATTGCATCAATGTTTGTATGGCAAAATGGTAGAATGTACAAGGACTCTTTAATATTATTGTCACCATCTTATTGTAAATACCTACATTCTGAGCAAATAAATAAATATTCTATTCTATTCTAATATAATAGGGAATATGCATGCGATTTTTTTATTTGCAAAATGAAATACTTATTAACTCTAATAAACAATTATGCAATTATTTTTTAAATACCTCCATCAGTGATGAAGTTATAAAGCTTCAAAGTTTACAATTAGAAAGAGAAGTCCGATATGAATTGTGACGTCAAAGTTCTTGGCGCCTATACAGCTGCCATAGGAAACAGCGTTTTCTCGAGAGGGACAGATACATTTGTTTAAAATAATTATATCTCGTTTGTTTTCGAGCAATTTTCATTCTATTTTCACTGGTAGTATTATATTTGTGTATATTTTTAGATAAACTGTATAGATAATAAATATTTTTTTCGTGCATATTCTCTATCGCGGACAAGAGTTAGTCGTTACATGAGATCATTATAAAATCGTTTGTCCTGACTGGCTCACAATGCACAGGCAAAACTAGCAAGTCTAGTATAGTAAGCTGAAATTGTGAAAATAGGTATTATTTTGTAACGTAAGCATCCGCTAAGTATTTTTTTAAATTTCAAAATTATGGGGGAAAATGGTAAAGGGAAATTAGTCTTTGGATACAAAAAGAGCGATAAACAAGCAAGGTTTGTGTATATAGGGTATTTCAAAACCTAAAGAGCAGACAATATGCAGTTAAAAAATATTGCTTAAAAATCTCAAAAAAAGGGCTGTGTTGACGGCGTTTTAGAATCTATACTAATATATAAAATTGAAGAGTATGTTTGTTTGTTGGCTTGAACGCGCTAATCTCAGGAACTACTGGTCCGATTTGAAAAAAACTTTCAGTGTTAGATAGTCCATGTATCAAAGAAGGCTATATATCATCACGCATCACCAATAGGAGCGGAGCAGACGAAGGTGCGCGGGTCAACTAGTCTGTGATAAACGGGGACAGCACTAATTGCGTGTAACGTCACTCACAAGTCCCGCCATATTGAATTAAAGCCATCCAGTGCAAACGACATACGGTGTGACAAGGATAGAAGGCTAACTTTAAAAGCGTCTAACTTCTCTGTTTATCCACCAATTTTATTTATTTTTCCACCAATCCAACTTTTTTAATATCATCTATCAAATAACTGTTCACTCATGTATACCTGGTGCAATTTTAGTCGTCTTACAAAGGCGACCTACTTTATGTATCCGACATAAACTACCTCTAGGCACGATTATTTTTTAAAAGTATAAGATAATGGTTCAATAAAAATAAATAATGCATTAGAATTATGAAACTCCTTGTCAATAGTGTTTATGTAACAAAACAATGTCGCCGAACCATTCCCCGCCGACTCTAGTCTAGGTGAGAGATGACAGAGACAAAGTCTACGATGGAGCGAGCTTACCCAGAAGGAGTCTGTGCACTCTGACTTTAAAGAGATGAGAGTAGTAAGCGTCCGGAAACAGACGCAGGCAGAGAGTTCCACTCCTTTGCTGTGCGCATTATAAAAGACGTTTGGAAACGCTTAGTGCGAATTGGTGGAATAGCAACAAGGTAGGGATGGTAAGTTGCAATGCGTCTGGATATTGAGCCAAGCAAACAACTGAACTTTAAAGGCGATAAGTATTTTTGACATCAATACGCTAAGGAGATGACTGACTGCTATACTAACAGAATATGCCTCTGCAATGCAAATTGCCTCTTAGGAAGGACGAACAAGAATCACCACTCTTGTTCATATCTGCGATTTTTTAGACAAAACCAAGAAATACATTTGGATTCATTGTAAAAAGATCTTTGACTAAAAAATCTCGAAATTGGTATAAATTAAAGTCACTGTATGACTGTCTGTTCGCTTACGTCTCCTAAACTACGCAACGGATTTTGATACGGTTTTAAGTAATAGAAAGAGCAATCAACGAGGAAGGTTTTGTATAATTTGAACACATGCATGGGCGCCGGCAAGACTATTCACTTCAAAACCCCTCCTCGAATAGGACGGAAACAAAGCCGAACGCGAGGTCACTCGACGTACCTAAATCTCTTTTACTACATTCCGCTTGTCTATTTTGTTAATGTTTTCATATGTTTTATTAAATGCCAGGGGGGTGCAAGTACACCCCCCTTGTACCCCCTTCCCGTCGCCCATGAACACGTGCAAAATCGGGGCGGGTCTCTGTTCAAGGAAAAGTGGGAACAAGGTAATATTCAGACCAGTATTAAAGACTCAAATAATTTCTAACTTACTTCACGAAATCCGATTGGGTTGAAATGTGGTACACCGGCGTAATTCTGATGAAAATACAATACAATATTATGGTTATATAAATCTCGAAACAACGCCACAAACGTCAGAAGACTTTATTTAACATATTATTTAGAACATCTGAATAAGAAGACTTAAAGTTCAACAATTAGGAGATTATCACAATACAGGATTTACGGGATCAATCATGGAGTCATGCGTAGCACAGTACAACGTTAAAAAATGGTTACTGAGGACCCATAGAACTTGTCTTTCAACCCAAAAACAAGAACAATACAACGTGTAATAGAATTAACGCAATACCTCTTAAGGGGCCATTGTACTCATCATTATGAACAACTTCCACTATGGCACCAACACAGAATTCATGAAAAAGAAATCGACTCCCCCATACATATATGTGCTCATAACTCGACAAAATGTACTGAACAGCTGATTTTTTTCGCGATTAGTTCTATAGCAAAAGTTGTTCATAATGATGAGTACAATGACCCCTTAAGAGATATTGCGTTTATTCTGTCACACGTTTTAAAGAAGCAGCACTTTGATGACAATTAACACAAAATGAGAAGCCAGTGGAACACACCATCACCAAAAACACAATTTATCAAGCAGATATTTCCCAGCGAAGCTTATAGTATCGAAGCTAAAGTGAACTGCCAAAATGGCGTATAGCTTTACCTGATGGGATATGACCCTTGTGGCTTGGGACAACATGCCTTGCAGCAGAGGCTCTGCCGCTGTCGACTGGAAATACAACTGCCAATTTTACTAGCCATTAAAACAGAATCTAGACACGAATAAGACACATTTTATCTCGACATTTTCTTGTTAACTTATAACTACGCCGGCAAACGTTGTTTTGCCATGCATAAAAAACCTACGACCTATTCTCAGACCTACCAAATATACACAAAAAATTTCATCAAAATCAGTCAAGCCGTTTCGGAGGAGTTCGATAACAAACACAGTGACACGAGATTTTTATATATTAGACTAAAACGGGATTAGATTTACGTTATTGTACACTTCAAACACAGGACAAGAATAATAAGGATAAGTTATTGCGTTTTGTTTGAAACACACTGTTCCAACGTTGGAACTCATTTCCAACAACAACACATATTTTAGTAGAGTTCATGATTATGAACATGACAATATTACAGAGAAAACAAAACCCACAGAAACAAATAAATAGCTAATTTAGATTAAGGAATGACATGGCATAAATATAAAGTTTATTTTCATTTAATATTCCAAGTAAATCCGAAGTTATCATGGTTCAAAGTGGCCCGTTGAATAAAACGGCAATTTTATAGGTAAAGACTAAATTATGATATATTATCACTAGCTGAATCGGCAAACGTTGTTTTCCATACAAAATAAAATACAAAAATTGTAAAAAATAGCCTACTATACTTATTCTCAGACCTACCAAATATACACAAAAAAAATCATAAAAATCAGTCAAGCCGTTTCGGAGGACTTCGATAACAAACACTGTGAAACGAGATTTTTATATATTAGACTAAAAAGGTATTAGATTTACTTTATTGTACACCTCATAGTAAACACAGGACAAGAATAATAAGGATAAATTATTGCGTTTTGTTTGAAACACACTGTTCCAACGTTGGAACTCATTTTCAACAACAACACATATTTTCTTAAAGTCGATGGGTTTAAATTGGGCATTATTACAAAAACAATGAGACCCACAGAAACAAAGACAACTGATTTCGATAAAGGAATGGCTTATATATAAAATTTATTTAAATTAACTAAAGCTTAGGTTTCACCTAAGCTTTTTTTTATTTGAGATGTGTTTGCTCTTGACTCGTCAGAGATGACAGAGACAAAGTCTACGATGGAGCGAGCTTACCCAGAAGGAGCCTGTTCACTCTAACTTTGAAGAGATTAGGGTTGAATGCGCTATGCTATTATAGTTTAGACGGGCCCCAGTTTAATAAAACGGCAAGTTAATATGCAGATTCACTAACGCAACGATTTTATTTATGTCGGAAAGTTAATTCACTGAGGTCTAAGGAGTAACTATAGGTAGGCAGCACAGAAGTGTCACTATCAAGTATATTTTACCTATAAGCTTCAAAATTGCTACGCTAGATAGCGCCATCTCCTTCGTGCACGGTCCCCTAAACGGAGCGTGCAGGAACAATAGGTGGCAGCACAGAAGTAACAATGTCAAGTATTCTTAGCATTAAAGTTTCGAATATGCGACACTAGATGGCACATGATAGACGCCAGATAAACTGCAATAAAGTACATAAACCTTTTCCTAATATCCCTTCGGAGATACCCGAACAATTAATTAATTATGGAATAGTTTCTCATTACTAGAGAACGTAAAGGATCACGGAGTCACGACAGAATTTGATTCATGATAGCTTTATGTCTTTATTTCTGTTTTTGATATTAAGACATTACAATATTTGACATTTCTATTTTTTTTGTAATTTTTATAATTTTGTACGCCTTTTGAGTGAAACATGTACGTACGAAATATCAATATTCTGACATCCTGCATGCTTAATTCGCATGTATACGCATATTTTGACAAATAGAATTATATTTATCTTTAGAAGGCAATAAATGTATGTGGGTCAATGACCTTATTGCACATTTAACTGGTGCCTACAATAGTCAACGCCGTGCACGTTCCCTATGGTACGTTCTCGTCATATCTCTTAGCAATAGTTACCTGGTAGGTAGGCGGGGGAGGCGGCAGCGACAGCGGCTGCGCCACGTGCAGCTGAGCCTGCACCCTATGGTACGTTCTCGTCATATCTCTTAGCAATAGTTACCTGGTAGGTAGGCGGGGGAGGCGGCAGCGACAGCGGCTGCGCCACGTGCAGCTGAGCCTGCACCCTATGGTACGTTCTCGTCATATCTCTTAGCAATAGTTACCTGGTAGGTAGGCGGGGGAGGCGGCAGCGACAGCGGCTGCGCCACGTGCAGCTGAGCCTGCACCCTATGGTACGTTCTCGTCATATCTCTTAGCAATAGTTACCTGGTAGGTAGGCGGGGGAGGCGGCAGCGACAGCGGCTGCGCCACGTGCAGCTGAGCCTGCACCCTATGGTACGTTCTCGTCATATCTCTTAGCAATAGTTACCTGGTAGGAAGGCGGGGGAGGCGGCAGCGACAGCGGCTGCGCCACGTGCAGCTGAGCCTGCACCCTATGGTACGTTCTCGTCATATCTCTTAGCAATAGTTACCTGGTAGGTAGGCGGGGGAGGCGGCAGCGACAGCGGCTGCGCCACGTGCAGCTGAGCCTGCACCCTATGGTACGTTCTCGTCATATCTCTTAGCAATAGTTACCTGGTAGGTAGGCGGGGGAGGCGGCAGCGACAGCGGCTGCGCCACGTGCAGCTGAGCCTGCACCCTATGGTACGTTCTCGTCATATCTCTTAGCAATAGTTACCTGGTAGGTAGGCGGGGGAGGCGGCAGCGACAGCGGCTGCGCCACGTGCAGCTGAGCCTGCACCCTATGGTACGTTCTCGTCATATCTCTTAGCAATAGTTACCTGGTAGGTAGGCGGGGGAGGCGGCAGCGACAGCGGCTGCGCCACGTGCAGCTGAGCCTGCACCCTATGGTACGTTCTCGTCATATCTCTTAGCAATAGTTACCTGGTAGGAAGGCGGGGGAGGCGGCAGCGACAGCGGCTGCGCCACGTGCAGCTGAGCCTGCACCCTATGGTACGTTCTCGTCATATCTCTTAGCAATAGTTACCTGGTAGGTAGGCGGGGGAGGCGGCAGCGATAGCGGCTGCGCCACGTGCAGCTGAGCCTGCACCCTATGGTACGTTCTCGTCATATCTCTTAGCAATAGTTACCTGGTAGGTAGGCGGGGGAGGCGGCAGCGATAGCGGCTGCGCCACGTGCAGCTGAGCCTGTACGTGCGCCGGCAGCGCCGCGCCCACCAGCCCGCCGCCGCCCTGGGGGACAAAAACAATCATTGAGTTAACTTCCACAGGCCTGCAGACTTCCACTGCGCTACAAACGGCGGCCTCCCTGCGCGTGGCCACACCAACTGGTCCTGTGCGAGAGCATCCTAAGGCTACCCGCGACCCTCCACCTTGCGGGAGACCGTGCCAACGCTGCGGTTCCATATAATATTGTGAGGTTAATTAGAAGCGTTCTAACAATGCATTTTAGGCCTCAGGTGTCCTGAGTTACCGTTGTCCTAGAACGCAAAGGGCATTTGTTGGGTTTTAGTCAGTAAGAGTCTGACGCTCCCTCCTGCTCCGCCCAGAGCAGAAGGAAGCAATTGAAGATTTCCCAGCCACAAACAAAAACGCTTCAGATGTCTTAAAAGTGCTCCTTTCCACCCATCCACAGCCTGACCTCCGCAAGCGTTACTTAACCTTTAAGATCGGTTCGTGAGGCTGTTGGTTCATCACCGAGTTCCTTCTTTCTATCTTATAACATAGCAGGCATTCAAGAAAAAAAAGGTATCTTCAAATGTTCTTACAGTAACATTCGCAGTTACCTTTTTTTTTCAGAATGGGAAATCATCAAATGACTCCTCCCGCTGTGGGCACATAGTGCGGGAGTGTCAGACTCTTACTGACTAAACCCAGCCGTGTTCCTCCTAGTGCCCGCCGCGTTCCAGGGCCGCGGTCACTCTATAGAGGGTAGCAGAACAGAGAGTAAGGTCCTGCAAACCTCCATTGAAAAGGGAGGATCCTCTGAACGGGCAGAAGTTATGTCCGGTCATCCGGTGGGCAGCTGCCCGATAGTTGATATTCGGATTGTTATATATGTATGTTCAAATCGCACGGATAACTCGATACCGCGATGCAGGATTTCTTTAGAAGTTCGCTGCTAACGAGATAGATGACGTTACGGTTCTTTTTGTTGCGATGTAAATTTTGCTACGTTGGTTTTCTTGTGGCGGTTTTGATACGGCTACAACTCGAACAACCCCGCAACCAAGTATTTTTTTTTTCCTACTCCTCCGCTGTACTTTTCTGATTAATTTCGTTGCAGGATCCAAGACATATGAATCGATTCTCTGGGACTCGTCGGGCTTCATTAGCTCGGCGTTTTTCTGGTCGTCGCCACTTTTGATTCTGGCTTTCAGGAGTTGCAGTGGTTTGGAATGTGTGGTGGGCTTGTCCCAAAAAAAAAAACCCACAACCTGGCAGATCGGTTGGACAGGGGGGCTACTCTCTAAGCCCGAAGTCCGTCGTTTCGGACTTAGTTGCGGGCGAGATCTACTCCGTATAACCTACGGACTTACGATTAGTTCCGAATCCGAACTAAGAATGAATGACAACACGATTTTACATTAACTGTCAAATCGTATTGTCATTAATTCGTAATGGTTAGGTGATACGCAGTAGAAAACGCCCGCAACTAAGCCCGAAACTACGGACTTCGGGCTTAGAGAGTAGCCACCCTGTTACAACCCAGTATTCAAGGCGTATATTCTGACAATGAGTCAGAATATTAGACGTACCTGCGTATGTATATGGTGTATGGGATGGTGCGGCCAACGCGCGGCGTGGCGTACGTAGGGACGAGCTCGTGTGCCGCCTCCTACGACACCCACGCCTACGCCGCCGCCCACGCCTACGCCCACGCCGCCGCCACTGCGACGCTGTCACACACACACAAGGATGGTTGAGTAAAGAGAGTAAGAAAGAACAGTTCAAAATTCGGAACCAATTTTTAGCGTAAATAAATTTATTTATCACACGCACGGTACATACAACGTGTAACGTTTTAATCCCATAGTAACAGAATAAACGCAATACCTCTTAAGGGGTCATTGTACTCATCATTATAAACAACTTTTACTATGGAACCAATCTTGAAATCGCGAAAAAAAAATCAGTTGTTCAGTACACTTTGTCGAGTTATGCGCACAATGCAAATGTATGGGGAGACGATTTTTTTTTCACGATTTCGGTGTTGGTCCCACAGTGAAAGTTGAACTCACGTGGTGGTGATGCGACAGTGCGTGTCGCGCGTGATGCGGCGCCATCAGTTCCAGTGGGGCTCCGCGCGCCTGTAGACAATAATCAACATATTTTTATTTAAACAAATGTTTCAGAGTAGAGGATAGCCCAACTGCTAATAGGAAGCGTGAAGGAACTATAGGAGGCCGCATTGAAGTGTTATTATCAAGTATTTATAAGATAAAAGTTTCATACATATGTGTAACAAATTTAATCTGAATTCGGAGAAAATTGGCAGTGACAAACGGACAGACAGACAAACAAAAAACTGTTTTTATTGACTAGTTTCAACCGCTACCTGTATGAGATGTACTCGAGTATCAACCTATTTATTATGCAGTAATGAACAGGTTGGCCTTTTCCTACACACCTGCAACATTGAGTACCTAAAGACCATCTCAGACACTAATCTGCATGGTTCTTAAAAAATTATGTATTGTAAGTGTGAGGACTATGTAGGTCGTTATTTTAAGGATTGATTTCATGACTGTCTGCGAGTTTGAGTATATTATGCGGCTTACCCAAATGTCCTTGCTTTGGTATTGTTCGTCGGTTCGTTGAGCTCCTCAAAGTTTTGAGTTGAGCTGCACGATAGCTGACAAATGCTTGCACTGTCTGGACAAGCCCACTCAAACCTGCGTGGTGCTTTCCTCAAAAGGCCACCTCAGACGTTAACCTACATGTTTTTTATATGTTACTGGCGATTGTATGGACTTCAAAAGAGACTGTGACCTCTGAGTTTGTTTCGGTGTTTCTTCTCAGGGTAGTCAGCTAGGAAACATCCGGCCTCATCTAGATTAATATGTCAAAAAAAAAAAAAATGTGTAAAAGAGTTACTTGTAACCTATTTGCAAAATAAATATCAATTATCATTTACCTAATGCCGCTGCTGCTGCTGCGCGTGGCCACCTACTAGCCACAAAATGTTTAAGGGTCACCTTCGACTCGAAAAGAAGTTGGGCGTAAGTAGTCCTAAACTAAAAATAAGTTACCTCAGTGGCCAGCAATAACGGTGCGTGGTGTAGGTCTGTGGCCGGCTGCAGAGGAGACAATGTGCCTTCACCTCCACCCACCATCTCTAGACGTCCACCTTCAGCGCGCTGTGGAATAAAATAATCAACATTAATGCTGGGAATGGAATAAAATCATATAATTAAGTATGTATGGAAGATGTTAAAGTCCCGCAAACCTCCATAGAAAAGGGAGGATCCTCCGACCAGATGGTTGTTGTGTCGGGTGGGCAATTGCCCGATGGTTGATATATGGGCTGCTGTATATGAGTATGTTCAAATCGCACGGAAAACTCTTATAATTTTGTATGACAAAGTTCATATCTGGCGTATAGATGTCACTACGTTAATTTTTATAGTGGTATAGATACCGCTGCAGGCCTCCCCCATAACGAAGTTAAAATTGTGTAAAAGAATAAATGCAAAACCTCTTCAGGGGTCATTGTACTCATCATTATGAACCACTTTTAATATGGGACCCACCACGAATTCGTGAGAAACAAATCATTTGTTTAGTAAATTTTGTCGAGTTATGCGCACAGAAATATGTGGCAGTCGATTATTTTTCCGCCATGTCAGTTTTGATCCCATGGTAACATAATAAACGCAATACCTGGAGGGGGGTCACTGTACTCATCATTTTGATCAACTTTTACTATGGTATCAACTTCGACATCGAAAAAAAAAACCTCGGTTCTGTACATTTTGTCAAGACATGCGTGCACATAAATGGGGCAGTCGATAATTTTTTCGAGATCCCATTGTAAAACTTGTTGTTGTTAATTGTTTATAATGACAAGAACAATGACCCCCTTCTCATGTATTGCGTTAATTCTATAACACGTTGTACAATTTTTAGAACTTACCTGTGAATTAGCGATATAATGCGTATGCGGATGCGGCGGCGACGCGAAGGGTCCTCGCGGCGGGGGCGGGGGCGCGAAGCTCCCGTGGTACTGCAGCCCCGCGTACACGCCGCCCATCTGAGGCAGGGACACGTCAGCACACGGCTTGGACGAGGGGGAAATACTGAGCGAGGGCGGCACGCAATGACTTGGGAAACCATAATCCTAGCCATTTTTTTTAAAGGAGGTGACGTCATCTAAAGGCTCCTTCAGCTCTGGGCGGAGCAGAAGGGAGTGTCAGAAACCCATTTGTGTTCCTCCTAATGCCCTTTACTTTTCAGGGCCACGGTGACTCCTTCGAACAAATTCCTGTACCCTGGCAGGCACTGGTCCTAGCCGGCCCCGTTTGCTATGCTGACATCTCGTTGAGGCGCGCATGCAACACAAAGAACGGTCGACCCGGGCCTGGTTCTTAAACACGATCCCCCTGGCATGACGTTTGAGCGACTGCCTTCAATTAAAACTTGGACGAATTCCACAACCCTGGCAGGCACTGGCCCTAGCGGGCCCCGTCTACTATAGCGCGCCGTCTACTATACCATAATCGTAGCGTAGCCCTTTCGTGTATTGTGGAATTTGTCCGCGGTGACTCGGCCCTGGAACGCGGCCCTGGAACGCGGCGGGCATTAGAAGGAACACGGATGGGTTTTAGTCAGTAAGAGTCTGACACTCCCTTCTGCTCCGCCTAGAGCGTGAGGAGTCATTTGATGAATTCCCATAAAAAAAAGCCTTTTCGTGTAGTAACTTGAAGTTAAGGTCGACGACGATAGTTGGTAGATGATATGTGTTCCGTACCGGAAAACTAATGGTTCCGTAAACAAAAGGTAACCAACGGAGCCCCGACGCTAAACTTTTGCTGTACACCCGTCTGTTTGTCTGCAGGCTGTGTCTCATGAACCGTAATAGATCCACAGTTGATTTTTAGGGTTCCGAAAAAAAAAAAGGAACCCTTATAGGATCACTCGGGTGTCTGTCTGTCTGTCTGTCTGTCTGTCTGTCTGTCTGTCTGTCTGTCTGTCTGTCTGTCTGTCTGTCTGTCCGTCTGTCACAGCCAGTTTTCTCCGGATCCACTGGACCGATTCTGTTGAAATTTCGTACACATATGGACTTCTATGACCCAAACACGGATGCGTTACGAAAATTATTAAATTTTTAGTATGGGGGTCACTTTTGGGGGTCAAACAAGAAAATTAAAAAAAAAAGTTTTTTGAACAATATTGTGTGACATATCAAATGAAAGGGCTTACTGTGAGGATTTTAATTATATTTTTTTCATAATTTTAAAATAAACGATTTAGAAGTTATTCAAGAAATTAGACGAAAAATGACCATTCCCCCCCCCTTATCTCCGAAACTACTGAGCCTAAAATTTTGAAAAAAATGGAGATAATAGATCTTTACCTAAAGATTACAGGAAAACCTATTAGAAGTCTGTAGTGTTAATATAACATGTTAAAAAAATTAAATTCGTTCGGAACCCTTTGCACGCGAGTCCGACTCGCACTTGGCCAGTTTTTCAAATAGAGTATCAGTAGAGTTGAGCGATGAACTCTGACAAGTTCAACTCATTAATAGAAAAACCGGCCAAGTGCGAGACGCCCGTTTTATGGGAGCCCCTTGTTTAATTTAGTTTTTATTATTTGTTGTTATAGCGGCAATAGAAATACACATTCAGTGAAAATTTCAACTGTCTACCTATTACGGTTCTCGTGATACAGCCCGCTGACAGATAGACTGACGGACAGCGGAAGCTTAGTAATAGGGTTCCGTTAGTTACCCTTTGGATACGGAATCTTGAAAAGGCCCTGTAGTCACTTATATCCACTAACCTTCACAGCTAGCCAGGCAAATAATCTGGCCATAGTCAGATCTCATTTTAAACATAACAGAATTCAGGATTTATAACACTTATCACTTAGATATAAGTTACTTGAGAATACTAGTAACGTATTACAGACACCATTTTGTATGGTCACGCTTAGAAGCGTCACATTTTATAATAAATCATCATGTAGAGAATACATATACAAAATACCATTGTCAAGCAATGTAGTTAGGTTGGTCTCGTTGCATATATTATTTATTATTTCCGGTTTCGGTTTTCCTATACCTACGCTGATGAAAGATTGCAGAATTTTTGGTGTTATGAAATAAAATTATTCTGCAAATAGGATATCATCGTCAACTTATGTTATTTGGAGGTGACTAACCTATTCATTGACCATATGGGGTACAGTTAAATTCGTCGTTAAAGAACCCAAATTATGCATACAAAATTGAAAACAAAAATTTCATTGCGTGCCGCTCTCGATCTGTAATCCACCTGTAATTTTAAAAGATTGAATGTATCACGAATAATTTTCTTCCTCTGTATTGGTCATATCGCCTATACGCTATCTTGATAGCAGATACTCAAAAATTGGCAAATTTTAGCTCCAAATTTTTTTGCAATTTCTAGACCAGGGAATCCAAAATTAATTGACATTCGTGTTACATACAATCAAAAGGTAATTCGAAACGCTTACATCCAGAATAGATCCGGAATTAATTATTATATAAAATTATTAATAAGTTAAATCAGCTAAAAACCAGATTTTTATTTTCCAATATTTGACTACTGCAGCTCTCTGTTTACTTTTATTTCCTGTAAATTTTTCCTGACACCAAAATTCGGGATGTAAGCGTCCATTTTTAAAAAAAGAGGAGCCCAATGTACCAGGGAATAAGAAACAGCGGCCGGTATCATGTAAAGCATAAAGGTTCTCTACTCGTCCTATCATACATACAATAATATCACACACGTGTTATATCTATTGGAATATATTAAATTGTGCCAGAGAACTATTCACATTTTTTAATAAAAAGAATATATATTATAAAAAATATATTAAAAAAAAAAATATTAAGTGATATATTTAAGGGTACAGCTACGCTACTGTGGGCTATATAACGGAGCTATGAATTTCATACATAGATAATAATTGGCAATAAAAATAATAATAAAACGATGAGTATATAAAATATATAAGAACGAGAGAAAAACTTATTGCTGCTAGTGACCGACACACAATATCTCGCTAACGCCATATACAAAGTGTTAATTAATTTGTTCACATTAAAAAGAGCATATCTTAGGAAACAGCCAAGTTCTAATATTAAAGCGACCAGCCAAATATTTTTTTTTTAATTTATTCTCTACATAATACCAAAGCTTGAGTTGCTAGCGGCAAAAATCTTAAATAAACAGTGTGGCAACACTGTCGATGGATTCGCCCCGCGTGGGACGCGGAGGTTCTAGACAAGTAACATTCTGTCAACGTACCGTATTAGTCAAAATATTCCCGTCACTTATGCAATACAAAATATACTTTATGATTTTTGATATAAGGTTAATTTTGTATGGCACAATCGTAGTGAATATTATGAGAAATACGCGAAGTGAAATACCAGCTTTAGTGGAGGTGATTTTTAAAACGTCAAAAATATATGAGATTGATAAACGCTGTTGAATATCACCCTTACAGGGTTTCCGACAATAACACTCGCTTAAACTGGTAACTTGGCTTATTTGTCATAATATTCACTTCACTTATCCAATAAAAAATAACCTTCTTCAGAAAATCATAAGGCACATTTTGTAGCGCACAAGTGATTAATAATACTTTTACAAATACGCCAAGTATAGAATGGCACTATATCTAGCGCCTCAGAACATCGCCACACGGGGCAAGAACCAAAGACAGAATTAACTCCAAAATTATACACGAGAAACACGGAACACATACACAAGGTATCCAAAAGTGAAGAAAATCGTTGCATGCGGTACACGAATATAATAAAAATTTCAAGTGACTGGGGGTTAGTTGACGAAAAATAAAAAAAAAAATATTTGGGAAGGTCGTTTGGACCGGGGGTATGATGAGCCTCCGTCGAAGTGGGGGCTCGTTTACTAAACATGTGTTATAACAGAGCAATGAGACGCCTCAACGGTTATTTTTTCAACTTTACATAAAATGTCAATGAGTGTCACCGTTTCATCTGCCTAGCCTTTTCCCAACTATATTGGGGTCGGCTTCCAGTCAAACCGGATTCAGCTGAATACCAGTATTTTACGTGGAGCGGCTGCCTACCAGACCTCCACAACCCATTAACTGGGTAACACGACACTGCTTGGCAAGACTGGTGTTTGGTGGGTATCGGAGTATTTTCTAGGATAAAAAATATAGTAAATATATTCTACTTAATGCGTCAGTTAGATTTTTTTTTTAAATATTGCGCAAGTATTTTTTGCCTTTTCAACTAATTAAAACATTACAAATATAAAGCGCATCACGCAAGCGTTGGTAACCTGTACCATGACGAAATTTCAACGCACAGTGCGTTGAAGAAAAAATACGTGTCAAATATTTTTTGATAAACAAAAAATAATTTACTATTATTTTTATATCCAGGATATCTGTACCATGGCAAAATTTCAATGCACAGTGCATTGAAATTTCAAGACCGTATTCATTTCTTGTTTTCTTAACAATAGAAAAAATACGTGTCAAATATTTTTTGATAAACCAAAGTAATTTACTATCATTTTTATATTCAGGATATCTGTACCATGGCAAAATTTCAACGCACAGTGCGTTGAAATTGCAAGACCGTATTCATTTCTTGTTTTCTTAACAATAGAAAAAATACGTGTCAAATATTTTTTTATCGACCAAAAATAATTTATTATTATTTTTATATAGGTTATATCCCTATTCTCACAGTAGTAAACGGTAAAACTCACTGAAACCCTTGATTTTTATTAAAAACACCTTCTGACTATAGCTAAGAAAGTTGTATACAACAAATAACAAAATAAACGCAATACCTTAATAGGGGGTCATTGTACTCATCTTTACAAACAACCTTTATTATGGGACCAACGCGAAAATCGACTGCCCCGTACATTTATATGCGTATAACTCGACAAAATGTACTGAACAGCTGACTTTTATGGGTTGCTCCCATAGTAAAAATTAATCATAATGAGTACAATGACCCCATTACAGGTATTGCGTTCATTCTTACTTGTTGCATACAGCTGTCACGCTGTTTTTTTTTTAAAGATGGCGTTGTGTCTGCGGGTCAATGCTCTGCGTGTGTTATGCAGCGACTAGACCTTGCATTGCAGTACAAGTACGTATGTACAACGTTATGAGCTGTGCATGCGCGCCTAGTGATCATGCGCGCTAAGGGTGTAGCTCACACGAACGTGTTAACGACAATGCAGAATGTGTGTTGGATGTTAAGACAGGTTTACAAGCGATTTTGAACCTAAAACCGACAACAGAAAATTACAATTACACGTAAACTTGCTACGAGCCAATCTACGCCGTAGCAACCTGCTACGAAACCGTAGCCTCATGCTACGCTTATTGAAGATTTTACATCCCTTACTAAATCTGTCTTAATATCCAAAATTCACCTCTTGAAGAGTGTGTACCGCAACCGTAACATACCCACATTAAAAAACACATAATAAATTAATCATTCTTAAATTAATTAGTGATTCTGAAGCCTCGTATTCGTAGTAAACAAAAAAACTGCACTTTATTAGTGCAACAAATGTTACGCGACATGTTGCTAGCAACGTGTCATGAGTAACATGTTGCAGTAACATGTTGTGTTTTATTCAGGACAAATACAAGGTTTAAGGTTGAAATCAAACTCACACGCACGGATCATAATTGTTCTATATATTTAACTCTTACTATCACTAGAGCGAGAAGTCTATAAGCGAATGAGTGCGGATGTTTCTACTCGCTCTAGCAAAAGAGAGAGATACAGAGAACTACTAATTCGTGTGTTTGAATTTAGACTCTCCCCCGTTGTGTTAAAGCCTGTTTTCGCTACACCCGTGTTAGGAATAGCGTGTCGATTTACTTCGGCGCTGTTATTGTGTGTTTATAAGATAATAAGTAGTAACAAATAGAGTTTGGAGTGTGACATGAATAAAACATCGAGATTTTAATGTAGTAAGAGCGTTTTTAATGACGAGGTGCGGGGGGGGGGCGGTTCTGTAAACATTTTTCACATATTAAAAAGCAAGTATGTTGCAAATATTCAGATGTTTATGGCCAAATTGTTGATGGACTACGGACTTAACCATGGACTGTATTCTATAATGCATAAACTGTTCTAATATCTATGAAGAAAGTTTTTAAACATTTAAAGCAGATTATTTAAAAAATATTTCTATACTCTTTACGTTGTTGCCACATTCGTGGGGTTACACAGTAAAAAATTACCAGAATGGTGAAAAAATCTTGAAAAAATTGTTTCATAGTCATTTTTTGTTGTTTATAATCTTGATATTGCATTCACACAGACTACCAAGCATCATATTTTTATGATAACGATGGCAGTTCATTAAATTGAAAAAAAATCAAACTTTTTGACAGATAAACTACAAGTTTTATCAACAAATTGACAAGTCGGTAAGCAATGTTTTTTGACCACCTCCATCAAGGCATGACTACAACCAATTTAGTTTTTAATTTATACGTTTTACAGAACCGTAACTCACCACCTAACCGCGTCATCAAACCTACATTCGTCAAGCACTGTGCACTGTCTATGTATTAAGAGTGATGCACATTTGTCTAGCAGGCACCGCCACCTCGCTTACGTTGTAAAGAAAAATACATAATACTGCCATTTTTAGCAAAAAGGACGTTTCGACGCAAAACGAAGTAACCGATTTCCGACCTTAACTTATATATTTAATGTCGAAAATCGGTTACTTCGTTTTGTGTAGATACGTTCTTATGAAGGCAGAATAGCAGACTTCAACCACCGGTTTTAAGAAGTCGAAATTTCGTTTAAGTTCTTTTTCTTGGGATTTCATACAGTGGCGTAGCTAGGTGACCAAGGGCTCTGGGGCAAGTAAACAACTGGGGCCCCTAAACTGTTTAGGTTTTATGAATTAATTTATATAAAACTAGCCTGTGCCCGTGACTTCGTACACGTATATCCCGGTTTTTCCCGTTCCCGTAGGTATTTCGGGAAATCTTCTCTTAGTGCTCCCCTACGGAGTGTAGGGAAGCTACATACCAAGTTTCAGCTATCTACGACCAGTAGTTTCGACGGTGCGTTGTCTGTCAGTCAGTCACTCAGTAATTCTTTGTATTTCATAGTTTATTGCATATGTATAAATTCGACACAATGTCGAATAAATGAAATGAAATGAACGGAAAAATCAATACAATTTAAAGTATGCCCGTCCCTATTAAAATAATGATATATTTGTTTCTAAGATTTCTGAACGTCCAGCAATACTGTTTTGTAATACGCGCCGAAAATAGTTTCTAGAAGACAATACAGGGCAACTTCACTATGAGGTTTACTAATCAGGTTTTGGGGGCCCCCTGAGCTTGGGGGCACAGCCCCGCCTAGCCCCTTGGAAGCTACGCCACTGATTTGATAGCGTGCCCTCTTACAGAGAGGACGCCTGTGTACTCTTGTGGTCAGTGACTTCATGAAACTAGAGGTTCGCGATTACTATTAGATATTTTACTTTAGCAGCGACCTAACGATATGCGACGTTAAACACACATGATTTCGGTTTTGATGATTCAGGTTTTATTTAGTTTCACCTGTCCCACTCTTTCTGCCTGTCTTGCATGTTCAATTTAACCCACTTCGATTTTTTTTTTATTGAAATCCTAGGGCACCGCCACACAATAATATATCTATACTAATATACTAGTTGACCCGCGCAACTTCGTCTGCGTCACAATTTTCATTACTGCTCCGGTCCTATTGGTCTTAGCGTGATGATATATAGCCTATAGCCTTCCTCGATAAATGGGCTATCTAACACTGAAAGAATTTTTCAAATCGGACCAGTAGTTCCTGAGATTAGCGTTCAAGCAAACAAACAAACAAACAAACTCTTCAGCTTTATATATTAGTATAGATAAAGCTGAAGAGTTTGTTTGTTTGTTTGCTTGAACGCGCTAATCTCAGGAACTACTGGTCTGGGTGGTATTTTCTTGGTTGTTTGGTTTTTTTTATATTTTTTTCATGTGTGTTTGCTGTCGCACGCGTCGGTCGTAGGTCCAAAGCGGCTTGTTCTAACAAGTGCCTTGGCGTGACGTCATTCACAAAACATCGCACTAGGAGAGCAGGTACGCCCACAAACAGACACTTGTCTTTACACATTTTATATGTATTTAATTATAATATTATAGGATAATATTTTAGGTAAACTGTTTTAGGAGTTGTGTTCATAAGGCGACAAATTGCTTGTAAACATCACGCCCGTCTTCGGGTACGTATAGGTCACCCTTGTTTCGCAAATCCAGGTTTGTACCAATTTCATTGCAATGGGCCTATTTTTATTTTTTTTATTTTTTTCAAATTATCGCCTTATGATACAAAACTTAGGCTTGCTACAAATAAGAAAATGAAAGTAGCCTTATTTAAAACTTAAAGACTTACACAATTACCACTATAGATCACATTTTGACGGAGTTATCGGTTGTTTTTAGTGTAATTTGGGTGAAACCCATCGTGCAATGATACAACATACCATGCAACCGCAACGTAACACGTAACGTTGCATTACATGTTGCGACCTTCGTTTGTCTATGGTCGCGTTTTTTTTTTACCAAAGACAACCAATAACTTCTAGTGTCTAAAACGCAAGTGTCAGTAAGCCAGAGTAAGAATAAAATTGTTATAAAAGTGTCAAAGCGTCAAGTGAGTGTCGTGTGAGCGCGATATTTAGGCTTACTATCAATTTTCAGATACTGACGCTTAAGGTGATAGCTCTGAAGCTTCAATATATTTTTTTTATTTTCGTTTTATGTTATTTTCTGCTCGGTATTACGTTTAATGTTGGCTGAAATCCGATTTGAGCATAGAATAATTAATTAATAAATAATATCTTTCATTGAAACAGCTCTCCAAATCATAATTGATGAAAAACGACGATATTTTCATTAAAAAGTCGGATCTCTTCTAAAATTTCGTATACTCTCGAGAGCTTTCACCTTTAATTATACTATTCTTCTTAAAAGGACACTATCATTAATGGTAAGCCTTTTTTAAACCAATAGTTAGTACCGCCCCAGCGCTATTTCGTTCAGACGATGCTCTGACTACCCTCAGAAACATTATTTTAAATATTACATTATTGGGTGCTAAATTATTCTACCCATAGCTTGTGGAGGTTAGAAAGACAGTAACTCGATGTAAAATACTGTTATTCAGGGTTTGCTCTTGACTCTAGTCCAGGTCAGAGGTGACAGAGACAAAGTCGACGATGGAGCGAGCTTACCCAGAAAAAGCCTGTTCACTCTAACTTTGGTTTTCCCATCAGAGCATCGTCCGGTACATAGAGAAGTTCTTACAAAGAGTCTCGAAGGCTATAAGTTAGGTCTAAGCGACACGATACAAGCCACTAACTCGGCCTGGCTCCCTAAGAACACTGGACCATCTGGGCATGCATATGTGCGCACACATGTACAGTTGTCGTGGTGTCCGACTGGAAACATCCTGTATACGCCACCCATCAAAATATTATTTTTGCCTTAATCTATGCATATAAAAGGGACTACTAGGATCATGAAATTTTGCACAAGGCTTCCTGATGTAGGTGAGCACTGAGAAAGGATTTTTCGACATTCAACTTTTCTGGGGATGAAAAATTACTTTACTAAATCTGCACAGACAGAGTAGCGGGCGAAGTGCTAATATATGAATTCGTAAGTTTCTAAAGATTTCGATACTTAACTCCTTATTTTTTGGAGATATGTAGCCGAGATTTTGAAAATTAATAGTCCCCAGAAAAAAAACTAGATGGAGATGAACAGTTACCAGGGCAAGAACAGTTACAGTTACCAGCAGTCCAAGAAACAAAGATTCAAAGACATAACAGCCACCACCTCGCACTGTGTCCGCGTGGTTGATTACAGCCCTCTGCCTCTCACAGAGAGGAGACTGCCGTCCCAGCAGTGGAATCCTAATATGCTGATGGTATATTAGGGGGTAGGGTAGTTAGAGTGGCGACAACAGGGCGTCTCCTACTACATCGGACGGACGTAACATCGAGAGAGTAGTAACAGTCTATTGTCAAACCAAGCGCGGTGGAGTCGAATGCTTACATTTATAAGTTTTGGTGCTGTGTCGCTGGGTAGACTGACTGACATTGTCTCATTAAGACAGTCGAGATTGTTTTGAATTTTTGGTTTTTAGTTAACTAGATCAGTGATTTTTGGTGTCTGTTTTATATTACCATGCAAGTTATTAAGACTTTTATTCTATTACATAAATCAGAGGTCGAATGTGCATGTTGTCAAGCGATTACCATCCCCAATTATTATTTACTTTGCGATAAAAGAAGGTTCAAGTTCCTAAAAGCAGACAAAACTTTAGTATTTCCCCTTTGTATAACAGTCAGCTATCATTTATAATTAAGAATCGCTCATCTTTATGTCCATCTTGAATCAGCACAAGCTTAAAAATAAAGCTTTGTAATTTTTTTTTTTGCAATACATTGTCCAATCAATAATTTCGCACCGGCTTTTTCAGGCACAAATCCCACTGACTCAGTACATCTTTTATTTTCAAATCCAGTGCAAATCTAAGCAGCCTCACAGCAACATATAGAAAGTATTTATATAATGAACACTATGGTAAGAGTTAACAAGACGAGCATATTCGTCAAGCTGACGGACCAACAACCCGAAGCTTAGAAGTACCAAACCATTGACACGGGATTAACACACTCAAACACATATTTTTGTAGATATTAAAGAGGTAGGTGAAGATATTCTAGCGTTTAGAAATTAAGAACGAGCTCATACTTTTATAGATACTGAAGAGGTAGGTGAAGATATCAGAGCATTCAGTAGTGTAGAACAAACTGAATTAGAGCAAGAAGATAATTTAGAAGCTACGCAAGTAGATAAAAGTTTCATAGTAAAACTAAATGACTTGGATAAAATGTAAATACACTAAACCCAAAGAAATTATTTGAAGGAGTATTCATAAGGAAACATCAAAATAGTGCCTAAAAATGCATTTAGCTATGATCGAACAGCTTAGCTAATTTTGAGACAGTGATGAATGAAATAGATTATAACAGCACTTGTAAAAATATTGGTAAAATAAAATAAAATAAAATTTAGGGTATTCGTCAAACTTGTGTTATTTCTTCATAGTGCAAATAGGTTGCAACCACATCATGCCTTCACCAATTATTAACTATCCAACTATGATTCACATAGATAAAACACCGAAACCAACTCAGAGTTAAGACAATATGTGTGTGTGTATGTTAATGACGTGACGTCACTAAAGATACAGTGGTAAAGCGGGGCTGGCAGCCACGGCGCCATCACAGGGACCATCACGCAGCAGAACGGAGACAATTCGTGCCCACGAGACGATATACCAACGATACATCACATACACAAAGGCAAACAAAAAAACTAGTTGAGCAAAATTGAAGCAAAACACTTAAAAAATACCCGTAAAACCATGACTAAGACAACAGTATAGATAATAGAAGAAACAAAAAGCTTTTTGGAAATAAGTATGTCTGGACTTGGATCAAGCGTACAATCAGATACCGCTGAATGCATCAATGTACGGAATATCTATAGCTTGTGATCAGATACAATAATAGTTATTCAAAAGACAAAGAAATGGCTTTAAAACGCGTGTAAAGTAATAAAAATGTTATAAAACGAGTAAACAGTTAGCCTCCACGACGTGATACAACGTTGGTACATATATGGACGATATGCTAAGTACTGTGTTAGGATCATGCACGCGTCCAACATATGTTATGAACGAACGAAACGTTGAAACCGACTCCGATACGATCTGAATTATTTACAACACATTTAGAGGGTAGTTTTAGAAAATTTTGATTGGAATTGCGGGCAGGACATAATAAAAATTAACCCCTTCAACTAAGCTGAATGTGGTTTAGTTAAAAGCGTTTTTATCTTAATTTTTGTGCAAAGTATCGGTTGAAAGTTATATTCATCGCTTACATTAATGTTAGTTTAATTGAAAGCAAAGTTTTTAGCTGTATAACTAATGATAGCATAAACATTAAGGAAATCATGTATTAAACATAATAGTTAAGTCATTATAAACTAAATGTTTTGATGAACTTAGGCTCATGTAACTGCTAAGCGAGCAGTCGTATTTACAAATGTCCAAATTAGCACTATTTTGAATAAATATTTTCCATTAACTTAATTGAAGGGGTTAACCAGGCACCAGACGACGACGAATCAAATCATTCAACAGCGGACAAAGACAGTTAAAAGCCAAATAAAAGCATACAATCGTATCGGAGCCACCAAAAACCCTGTACCAAAACTTTAGCGCAGTATGAGCCTACGTTTGCACAGGTTCTTTCTTATAACGGCGTCAGAAAAACGAACAGTGGATATTCAACGCTCTGCTTATCAGCGAGAATCGAAAATTCAACAGTGCTTTTATTCTTAGTGCGTGAAAAAGTGATCCACATTAGCCCTGGATCAAAATAGCTGAAAGTCTTGGAAAGATGCACTCAGCATCAGAAGTGGCATATTCTGGAAGAAGAAGTGGGATAAATCAGACAGTAACCAGTGATACGCTCTGTTAAATTCTCAACGCTCGGTTCAACATCGAGACGTAGAAAACCAGAGCTAGTTTTTCTAACGCCGCGTTTAGGCTCTCGCAGACAGATGCGACACGACAAGCAACTACGATGCGACCACATTTTTTATCGATATTTTCCATGAAACATGTCTTTCACGCAGCACAAAGGTATACAGGCAGACTTAATGCCTCAGGCATCTCTACTAACCAGAAACATGCTAGTCGCATCGCCGTTACTTTACCGTATCAAACCAATTTACGGGAGTCTCTACAGTACCCGTGCAAACGCAGGCCTAGCGCCATCTAGCGCAGTTCTAGCGCATTCCTAGTGTATACCTGGTAGCGCAGGTGTGGCATCGGGGGCAGCACGGCGGCGCCCCACAGCTCGGGGGCGGCCACTCCGCCCGCAGGCACCTACGTGCGTCCGAGCCTCAGTACGGGCGACACGAGCGAACCGAACGGCCAGGTGGCGGCGTTATGTGAGGGTTACAGAGCTCAAACATTATGGTAACTTGAGAATTTAGTACTTCAGATTTCTCGCCAAAGAAGTTAAAAAGCTTGTTCCCAGTATATAATCAATCTAAAGAGCCTCAAAGATTATGGCTCGTTACTAAAATACTTTAGATTTCTCGCTAAAGAAGTTTACGTTAACTCATTAAACTTCGATTGAGCTCATTACAGATATACAAGACCGAAACTTCGTCTGTGTAATACTCAAATAACGACGCCATCTTGAATCCATTTTCATAATAGACGTCAAGTTCGGTTCGATCGCCGTTTCGTATCTTAACTTAAATTAATAACTAACATACATAATAATATTTGATTATACAGTAAAAACCTATCCAGTAACGAGTGTGCCTATATACCTAACTTCTTTATATAATATGCTATGCCCAGATTGACAAAAAACATAGAACTTATCAATCTTAAAGAAGAGTCGGGAATTTTACATGTTTCATGACGTCGCGATGTAAAAATCGCGGCTCTCGTTAAGGTAACGTTTGTGCTGTTGTAACCGGCACATCGAGACTTAGAATCAGTCTGTCTCTGCCATTCAACTGTATGACAGACACGTTCTAAAAATCGACGCGTGGATTTTTAATACCTATTGCATTTGAAATTTTGATGTTGTACTGTTTTGTTGTATTTGTCGTTTAGTTTTCATAGTTTTAACAGTATTCGTGTGTTTCGTTGGTTGTAGTTGAGGCAAATATTTTTTGTTGGACACAAATGTTTGGCCCAGTGTCGCTTAGTGTTAAGTTATGCTCAAATGTGGGTCGTATGTGTGTGAAAAACAAAATTTTATCGTGTAACGCTAGCTCTTATAAAACTTTTTTCTTTGTACCTATCCATATGCTCGGTTCGGTTTTCTTATATTAATTAATCGATAACTGAAAGAAAATGAATTAATATATTGTTTGGATTGGGACACGCCACGAAGACATTGCGGATTTTGTATATTAATATTCATATTAAGCCACTGATACTGTTGTTATGCTGTTTTTATTTATAATTTTTAAACTAGAATACTTAGTTGTGGATATGGTTATCCATTGACATTCACAACTATTTACCTATAGTCAGTACTAAATAACTGAATTTCCTTTTCATTTAGAAATGTTTAAAAAAGTAATGTAAAAATCACAATAAACTAAATATAACTGTTTAAATACTATCAAAAAAATAACCAATATTTTCCGAAGGAGCTACAAATTATTCGGCACAAAGTCTTTACTAAAACAAAGGAGCCCAAGAATATTTTGAATTTTATTGGATCTTTAATTGGACAATATTTATAGTATTATTATTCAAGAGTGGACAACCAAATCCTGAGGCAGTGGTCACCCATACATGTCCAAAATAATATATATTTTAAATTTGACTAACAGCTATAAATATCTACCTACTAACATATTATTGACCTGTATTAACTACTATGTGCTTGGTCTGAAATGAACATTTTCAATTTCAATATTCAAGTACAAAGTCAACCCTTACTAAGAGCTCGACACCTATATCCCTGTCAACCTAGCACCCCACAGTTCCCCGTGGTCGTGTCCCCTAGGTCCGGGCCGGACGCGGCACGTACCTGCGTGCGCTGCGCGTGCTCGCGGTGCGCGTGCGCGTGCCAGCCCACGCCGCCCAGCGCGCCCAGCCGCGTGCCGTGCCGCACTGACATCTGCAATATGAACGGTGGGGGTCACATACAGAACGTGCACGGTTGACTATGCCATCTAGGCTGTGTTCCGAAATACAGAGTAAATTTGACATTTGTCTCACCAGTACACTATGGTGGCACACCAGTACAATATGGAGTCGGATTCATGACGTGATGAGCACGGGCCAGTATACTACATACAGTGTACTATGCACTGGTGAGACAAATGCTAAATCTGACGTATTAGTAGTATATCAAACGTCAAACGGGCGTGTGTGCATCAGACTTTGGGGAATTTATCAATATGGCATCAATTTATGACGTCAACGCGTTGGCCAGTATATTTCGGAAAGACTCGACAATATGGCGTCGATTCATGACGTCATGCGCAATGGCCAGTATACTGTTTTATATTTCTGTACACAGCCGTATTGTTGCATATTCAAAACTAATACTTGACATTGAAGCTTCTATACTGCCTCCCTATTGTGTCTATTATTCAGGCAGTGAACCTGTTAAAATTGACTCAACTACCGGTCTCACTTTACCTCCATGGCGATACGGGCAGCTCAGGTTTGACTATTGTAGATTCCACTCCCAGCAGGTGAAGAACGCCCGCCCGCATTCATAAGGAAAGTATATTAAGACGTTATGGAGGTAAGCGGTACAGAGAGTAAAGTCCCGCAAACGTCCATTGAAAAGGGAGGATCTTCCGACTAGACGATTGTTGTGCCCGGTGTGGGCAACTGCTCGAAAGTTCATATTCGGGCTGATGTATATGTTCAAATCGCACGGTAAACTCTGATTGCGCGATGCAGGATTTTAGTTCGCTGCTAGTTGGATAGATGGCGTCGCGATTCTTTTTGGTGCGATGTAGATTTGCTCCGTTAGTTTTTCTTGTGGCTTGATGCCGCTACAACGTTATTATTTATACAGCTTAACATTTATAAAAAGCTCTATAAATGCTTTTTATATCTTTTCAAGTCAATGAGCTTAAAGGGAAATAGTGGAAAAGGAGAGGTCTGTCAAATAATTGAAATATTGTATAGTATATTTATCGCAGCCAACTAGCCAAATCAGCCGTTTAATTAGCGGCCTGCGGGGTGGTTTTAGTCAGGAAAGTCTGACACTCCCTACGCTCAAAGCGGGAGAATTCATTAGATAACTTCCCATCTAAGAAAGAACTTAGGGCACCCCGAAATGGATCGTAGTCGAGGTTACAAATGACTGTAGGAGATTTCAGTGGCAGCGTTTTCAATAAGCTCATCGATCCGACGAAGTATACCAAAATAAAGATATTGGGGTATAGAGGTATGCGGAACAGGGTGTAAAGTCCCGCAAACCTCCATTAGAAAGGAAGGATCCTCCGACTAGACGGTTGTTGTGTCCGGTGGGCAACTGCCCGATGGTAATATGTTCAAATCGCACGGAAAACTGTAATACCGCGATGCAGGTTTTGTTTGACGCAGTTCGTTGTTGGGGGTATAGATGTCGCTACGGTACAGATTCCGTGTCGCCTCATAGGTCTCGTTACCTGGTTGATATCCAAGAGCAGCGGCGTGTGATGCGGGTGCGCGTGGTGCGTGTGGTGCGTGTGGTGCGCCGGGTGCGCCGGGTGCGCCGGGTGCGTGGGGTGCGTGTGTGTGTGCGGGTCGAGCAGGCGTTCCGTCCAGGTGCCCGCGCCGTTGTTCACGTAGCGCATCCGCCGGCTGGGGAACAATAGAATTGCTTGTTTTATACAAATCCTTACTTCCTTACTTATAATCCATACTAATATTATAAATGCGAAAGTAACTCTGTCTGTCGCGCTTTAACGCCAAAACTACTGAACCAATTTATATGAAATTTGGTACACAAATAGTCTAGAGCCTGAGAAAGAACATACTTTTTATCCCGCGAGTGTGTTCCCTAGGGACCACGCGGGCGAAGTCGCTAACAGAAGCTAGTCTTAACATAAATGTTGAAACAGTCAACATCTGCATTTTCTCAACTATTTATTTATTAAGTACTACCAGACCTCCACAACCCATTAACTGGTTAACACGGTACTTCTTGGCAAGAGTCAGATTTTTTCTGGCTTCTGGCAATCCGTAACGACTACCAAAGATCAAACATCAACAAATTACAGCCGGGAACAACGACTTAACGTGTTTTCCGTGCCACGGAGGAGTCTCGGGATGTTAAGATGGTCACCCATCCGTGAACCCACCTTGGCAAGCGTTGCTTAACCTTGAAGATAGACCCATGCGGCTGTTAATATTTAACCACGACCTCCTCCATTATAACACAAATTGACTCGCATTTAAATACTCGTATTAAGACGTCAGAGCCCGGGATTCTTTTTATCATCGGTGGAGATTGTCAGAAAGAGTTGTAAATACTTACGGCGGCTGATAGTGGTGTCTTGGCGTACGACGCTCGACCGCAGGCGCTGACACTGAGACATTACTCTCCCCTGAAATATTCAAACAATATTTAAGACCAGGGGTAACCATCCAGGGGTATTTTTTCACCAATCGTTCTGTTTTACTAACACCTGGAACTGCATAATTCCGCCAAGCCCGTTCCATCATCGGACCACAAGACGAACGGCGATGCGCCACCGGTACGTGGTGGACATCCCACCCACACGCACAAAACGTTTTGCGAACACATTCATAGTGCGTACAGCTAAGGAGTGGAATTCCCTGCCAGAGTCTGTGTTTCCAGATAGCTACAACCTGGGAGTCTTTAAGACAAGAGTGAATAGGTTGCTTCTAGGCAAACGTGCTCTATCTTCGACCGCATCATCGCTTACCATCAGGTGAAACAGTGGTCAAACGTGTGCCTACCAATAATAAAAAAAACCTATCAAATAAGTATTCATTCATATATATTTTTCATAATAGTCAAAAACCCTATTTGCACTTGCAAATCCAATGTTTGGCAAAGGGTGAAGTGTGCTGCTGCTGACCCCGTCGTCTCCAACTCGGGCCAAAGACGTCAACCTCCTAGGTTATCCTGCAGAAGACCACCCATAAAACAAATTGTGGCACTACTTGGGGGAAGCTATGAAAAGCCGTGACTTGTAATGGAATGTTTTAGTTCAAAAATTGACAATTTTTGAGACAATCTAAGAATTCGGACTTGACAGCTGAGCAGAGTGGGATCGCGTTACCACTAAGTGCAAAAGAGATTAATTTTCACGTCTTTTTTTTTTCACGCAGATGGCATACAGCGGTCTGCGAGTTCAATATAATAATGCGTTTAGGGTGTTGATGGGGTTGCCGCGCTACTGTAGTGCATCCGGCATGTTCGCGGAGGCGGAGATTGATGGCTTTCACGCAATCATGCTTGAGCGATGCGCTGCCACCATGCGCCAGGTACGCGCCAGCCCCAACAGCATCCTGAGAGCTATAGCGGACAGGTGGGACAGCCCCATACTGGGGCATTGGATAGGCCTACATGTGACTGTGGTGTAGGTAGGTAATTATGATAGTTATGTTAAAATTAGATAGAATGTAAGTACTAACACTAGTTTCTAAGTTTTTGAATACTACCCAAAAAATGGACTCTGTCTGAAATATAAGTTTTTTTTTTTTTCATTCTGAACTCATAGATAAGTCACCAAAATCTCATAGGTCCGATTTGACAGCTGAGTAGAGAGGGATGAAAGATTGCTTTGCCACTAAGTGCGAAAGAGATTTATTTTATGTCTCTTTCGTACTTACTAGTGAAGCAATGTTGTATCCTGCTGTCAAAACGGGCCTTTTATTTTTTGGAAAACTATAGAAAAACTTGTCACGAATACAATGCTAAATATTTACCTGAAGACAGATGTCTGGAGATACGCCTTCGTTTCCTGCTGGGGCTGTCTCCTGCTTTGGACGACAGCTCACCGTCTGAGGACCCGGCGCCGCTAACCATGGACTCCACTGAGCCTTCGAGGGGATTGGTATCCTAGGAGGAAGAAATGGGGATATTATTAGAACTACTGACAGGACAGCATGTTATAGATGTAGTCTCAAGACGAATTTGTCTCCACCGCTAGTATAACCTTGTTGAAGTTGGCTTAGGAGCGTGGGGACTTAACAAGTCCTCGCGTCACTGCATCGGTGGCGAGAGGACGTGCGGGCGCGCGCTGAGCGACTGAGGCAGCGACACATCGAGCTGCGTCAGTCGCAGCTGCGCGAAGTCCTGGTGGCGGAATGGCGGGACAGGCTCTCACGCCCTTCTGCCGGCCTCGTCACTGTCGAGGCTATACCGGCCAGTGCTCGACCTTTGGCTCGTGCGCCCCTCGCTGACGTCGCAACCAAACACCCCACTCCCCCCGCTGACCCGAGGTGGCCCGCAGAGGCGGGCCGCCACCAGCCGGGGATTACGGAAGTCGCATAAGTTCCCGCGAACGCCGGCGTAGGTGAGAGATGGAACACCGGGGTGGTTTTAGTCAGTAAGAGTCTGGGAGACCCCTCCCCAGGCGGAGAACATCAATGAGGATTTCCCCCGTTAAAAAATAGATCGTGGGGACTCTCACAAGACAAGAGAGGCATTGGCCGCTCTTTTTTGAGACCCAGCAGTGGGCAAAGTCCGGCTATGATGATGACTCTTCATAATATAGTACTCTAGTACTATGCACAGTGCAGACTCCACTTACTGTAGTAATTCCTGGTAAAAGCTTCCACCATACTTTCCACTACCGACTTAAGATACAAAAATGTATGACGATGTGTTTGCAAACTACAAAATAAAGCCTTAATCTGCATGGACTGAAGTTTAATCACAATTTATTTCTCCCATAAGAAACTATCATCATCGCCATCATCATATCAGCCGAAAGACGTCCACTGCTGGACATAGACCTACCCGCGCGTGTCGCTACAACAATCGGTCCTGTGCGTCTCGCATTTTTCGGCTACCCGCGACCCTCACCAGGTCATCGGTCCACCTTGTGGGAGGCCTTCCGACGCTGCATCTTCTGGTACACGGTCGCCACTCCAGAATTTTACACAAACTTGTAAAGGGAAATCGCTCGAGGCTGATGCTTCAAGGTGTCTCCTTTAAAGAGAGGTGCACAAGTTGTAATAAAACAAAAGACAGGATAACTTACCATGTGATGATGATGCATCATATGTGGAGGGTCTGCTGAAGGCCCCGCTCCTCCTGGACTGACGCGCATTTCTGTGGAACACACACAGACATCATTACTATCCCGCTGTTATCGTACTTAAACGAACATGGTCTACTCACGTGTCTCCCCTCGAGAACTGAGTTACTAACGCTATATGAATGATTAGAAGGTTCGAGGATGCATTTACGGAGAAAGCAGAGAGCTGGCGACTGTCTGACAGGGCTTGCAAGCGCTGAAATGACAATAATTTGCCAGCTGTGGTCGACAAAAACAGATTTCATACATTTTATTCAATGGAAAAAACTAGTCGGATTTGGATGCCTAGCGACCCAGAGCAGACACATCTGGCGAAGAATGACGGGGAGAGCCGGGCACAAATAATGAGATAAAGCTAGGAAGAGAGAGAGAGAGAGTAACAACCAGCCAATTACTTAACTTAAATTTAATTTGTAGAATTTGTCAGCAGGTACGGGCAGTCAGAAGCCCAAAAAGCTGACACCAGTTTTGCCAAAGGGTCTATCGTATGACCCATGATCCGTGTAAATTACTGGTGTGTAATTCAGCTGCATCCGGACATACTAGAAGCTGACCCCAATGGTAAAGTTGGGAAAGGCAAATTGATTGATTCTCGGTGTGCAACAAAGAAGTTCCCAACTGAATTAAACGGCGTCTGTTCAGCTGATAGACGCTAGGACACCAGCGGCACAACCTGTTTGCTAGATGAATGCACACTCGTTCCGTAGTCTTTAAGGCTGAGATCAAGGAACATTAATAATGACCTCTCTAGTAGATTCTGTGCCTGTGACTAGGAGTAGAGTAGAGTAGGGACTCTGTTTTCCGCGCTTAAGCTCCCATTTGGTCCGTTGTGCGAGGTTGACTGATATGAGCTGTGAGGTTATATTTGAAATGGCATCGTTCTAGTCTATGGGCCATAGGGTTTGGTAGCAATACCTGTGCGGCGTCGCTCGGAGGGTACAGCGGCACGGCGCTCAGCGCGTCGTGACCCGCCTGCTCCGCCGCCTTCGGACAAGCGATACACATCAGAAACCACCCGATGGTACATAAAGTAAGTAACTACCAACTCGAATAGGTGGCGTGCGGAATTTTATGTGGTCCTATGATTTTGACTAGTCTATTTTTGTATTAGACCGCACTGACCCACTGCTGTGCAAAGGTCTCCCCAAGATCTTCCTGGAATTTCATTCCCGCGCAGCCACGTACCAGCCCTTATGTAACGCGTCAAAGTCGACTTTCCAACTATTCTGGGTCGGCCTCGGCGGCGCCGTCCGTCTTCCATCACTCATTAAGTGGAGAGTTTTGCAGTCACAGTGCACGCAGCTAACATGACCCGCCGTGATTACAGTCATCTTTGCGTTTTTTTATTATAATTATTGATAGGGTCGCGTTCGACCACAACCTTACCTTATGGCAGCGATTGTGGTCTACGATGGAACACGCTCGTCTAGAAGTAAACTATTCACGCTTAACTTAAAGACCCCCACGTTGCAACTATCAGTGTCTGGTGGGCCCGTTGGTTGCTGACGCGTGGTAGTATTATATTCAAATCGCGCTCCAAACTGTGATGGCGCGACGTAGGATTTATGCGACAGTTAAGTTGGGATCGTTAGGCTACATCTCTTCACCAGTCTTTAAAACTGAACTCACCTAAACTAAGCGGCCTAGAATGCTGCTCATGATGCATATGCTGCTGATGCGAGCCGTGCTGTGAATGTGGATGCGGCTGATGCGGGCCGTGCGGTTGATGCGGGTGGTGGTGGCGCACGTCGCGCTTGACAGGCGCGGGCGCAGGTGGGGGGGAGGCCGCCACGCAGGCCTCTTTGGGGCTGCCAGCGCTGCTTCCATCACTGTGGGCAAGGAGGATTCTGGTTAGGTGTTTAATAGGGTTTAAATACTATAACTAAATCTATTGAAGCAGTCTGATAAGTAAGAAACGGCAAATCTTATTAAGAAACCATTTGTGCCATCTGTACTTGGAAATAACATGTCTTGCGATCGTGTCAACGGAATTTTGAGATTAAATCAGTTTTTTGGTGTTGTTTTAATTACTTGTTGATTTTACGCAATGGGTGTAAATTACCTGAATAAATGGATTTATTGTAATTGTTATAAAATTCACGTTCGACAGTTTTTTGATGAGAATTTGCCGAACCCTCAAAATTCTCTCTTGGATAGATCTGGCGTTGGTCAAATGAGCCCCAGAAAAACAATTGGCCACGCAACCAATACCCATTATCTTCAGAAGAACTTGTTTTAACTTGACTTAGAGTATTCCCTAGTCCTCACACATGAAAATTACACACGAGAATAATTTATCATTTGCCTTTACGAGTATGCAAATAAATTTCCTTCAAATTAACACATTTTCGATCAATGCTTTCCGTCGCAAAGGAAGAGACGTAGGCATGTTTAATCCGCCTCGTTGGCTATGAAATGAACTCTTCAATCATGTAAATGTATGTAGACTATGTGATTATATTTAAGTCGTTGCTTCGAGAGGCATGTTTGAAAGTGCGAAATGTCAAGAGGTGATGATACTTATGATTATTGCTGAAGAAAAAAAGTGTTTCGATAAAAACGATATGTCAGGTACAGGTATAATAAAACTCAAAAGCTTCATTGTCCACACTCCAGACAACAGTTGAACAATCAACGAAGAGCACATGCGGTTCATTAGACTGAACTGGTTAAAAAAACATGTGTGACACCAGGGGGGCTACTCTCTAACGAAATCCGTAGTTTCGGGCTTAGTTACGGGCGGGCATTTTCTACTCCGTATCACCTAACCACTGAGAACTAATGATAACACGATTTGACAGTTACTGTGAAATCGTGTTGTCATTCATTCTCAGTTCGGGTTCGGGACTAATCGTAAGTCTGTAGGTGATACAGAGTAGAATACGCCCGCCCGCAACTAAGCCCGAAACTACGAATGTCGTTAGAGAGTAGCCCCCCAGGCCCCAAGTCTGCTATTACAATAGTGTCAGAATGGTCTATCATTGATTTCATAATGGATGATTTTGACAAGATTCTATGCCATTTCTTTCAATGGAGTGTCAGTGGTTGACCACTGGATATAAAAGCGTCATTATGACTTTCCAGTGGCCAGTGGAAATCAATGATAGACCATTCTGACACTATTGTAATAGCAGACTTAGGGCCCAAGACTTGAGGAGCCTTTCGGACACGAGGAAGATCTGCCTAGCTTTTGCCTTACTTACTATGTTGGGGTCAGCATCCAGTCTAACCCGATTCAGCTGAATACTAGCATTTTCATGGCGCAACCGCCTACCTGACCTCCATATTCCAATTCTGGGTAGCACGATAAGTACCCCTTTATTTATTTTTTTAAGGATGGGAAATCATCAAATGCCTCCCCCGCTCTGGTCGGAGCAGAAGAGTGTCAGACTCTTACTGACAAAAACCCATCCGTGTTCCTCCTAATGCCCTGCGTTCCAGGGCCGCGGTGACTCTTTCGTACAAATTCCGCAACCCTGGCACGCGATAACCCCTAGCAAAACAATCAAAGAATACCACGTTTCGGAAAACTGTCTTTGTGTAAAACTTAGACGATCAATAAGTAATGACGCTCACTCATAAGAACAATATAAAAAAAACACTAGAAAAAAATATGCTGTTCAGCACATTTTGTCAGAATTATACGCACATACATGTGTGGGGCAGTCGATTTTTCTTTCTAGATTTCATTGTTGGTCCCATAGTGAAAGTTATTCATAATGATGAGAACAATGAACTTATCTTTGTATTGATTAAATATCTATACACACACGCACACACACACACCACACACACACGACCGACACGCACTAAACGTTTTGGGAACACATTCATAGTGCGTACAGCTAAGGAGTGGAATTCCCTGCCAGAGTCTTATGTTTCCAGATAGCTACAACCTGGGAGTCTTTAAGACAAGAGTGAATAGGTTGCTTCTAGGCAAACGTGCTCTATCTTCGACCGCATCATCGCTTACCATCAGGTGAGATTGTGGTCAAACGTATGGCTATATATGGTAAAAAAAAAATCTATTAATTACGTTTCTTGCTCAAAATTACACCTACGACTCATTGTCTCTGCATCACCAAAAGAGGTTGACTGGTAGAAAATGCCTAAGGCATTAACTCCGCCTCTCTACATATGTTTGCATGAAGTATTAAATAAATAAATAAACTTTCAAGAATTGCTTTTATTCTGTTACACGTTGAATTTTAACAAATTTTCTAGCCCTACTTAAGTATTTCGTAGACTAACTACAAGACAATGCCACACAAGTTTTCTCAGTGACGATGCAAGTGTGTGCGCATGACGTCACATCGTCTCTCCAAACACAAGTGGCGCTTGACAATGCGCTTTGTGTGGTAAACCAACGAGATTAACCGGCGCAGTACAGCCGGACAAAGACTGTGATAACGTGAAGGCTGATAACAGAGGTTCTAGGGTATGTGGCAATGTAAATTGTAAGGCTGAAGTAAGCTTTGAACTCTGAACAAAAATGTCTGCGGAGACATACAAATACTATTTTTTTATTCAGAGTTCAAAGTCTACGCAGACAAAAGCCGGTATCGTGTGGACGGTTCATAAACCCCCCCGTATTCCTCCAAATTCCCGTTGCGTTCTGGCCGTTCTAGGGGGGCTACTCTCTAAGCCCGAAGTCCGTAGTTTCGAGCTTAGTTGCGGGCGTATTCTACTCCGTGTCACCTACGGACTTACGATTAGTCCCGAACCCGAAGTAAGAATGAATGACAACACACATAAACACACAACAACACAACACAACACAACGACATTAATTCTTAGTGGTTATACTGAGTAGAATACGCCCGCAACTAAGCCCGAAACTACGGACTTCGGACTTAGAGAGTAGCCACCCTTGGTCGCGGTAATTCATTCGAACAATTCCATCAACCCTGGCAGGAAGGTTTGCTCTACCTTCTTTTTGTAGATGGGTAATCATCAAATGACTCCTCCCGCTCTGAGCGGAGCGGAAGGCAGTGTCAGACTCTTACTGACTAAAATCCATCCGTGTTCCTGCAAATGCCTTTTACGTTCCAGGGGGGCTACTCTCTAAGCCCGAACTCCGTAATTTCGAGCTTAGTTGCGTATTCAACTTCGTATCACCTAACCATTAAGAATTAATAACAACACGATTTGATAGTTACTGTCAAATCGTTTTGTCATTCATTCTTTGTTCGGGTTTGGGACTAATAGTAAGTCCGTAGGTGGTACGGAGTAAACTACAACCGCAACTAAGCCCGAAACTACGGACTTCGGGCTTAGAGAGTAGCCCCCCAGGACAGCGGTTACTATTTCCAATAACTCCGTAACCCTGGAAGGCTTGTCATACTTTAATAAACTTGGACAAGTACGAGTCCGACTCGCTAACGGAGGGATCAGTAGTACGATTCTGTAAACCTCACACCTGTAAGCTTAGGAGAAGTGGTCAGCCCATTCTAACAAGATGAAATGACTGTTCACTTAATTCTCACTACTCTTAAGAGGAAATGCTGGCGGCGAGACTTTGTATGTAAAAAGTCATAATTCGAGGTTTGGCTCTCGACTGTTTTCTCCTCGAATATTGGATCGATTTAAGGCCAGGTGTTCCCGGTTTTGCCTGTTTTAGAATTCACTTTTGATAGGCAAATTATAACATTTTGAATCTGAAATAAATATATATTTAGGATACATTCTTTCTCTTTACCATGTATCCGTTCAATACATGATGCAAAACAATTTTCTCGATAGAAAAAATTACTGAAGTAACTTCGATTTGCAGTTTTTTTACAAGCAAATTTCATTTTATACGAGTACTATAATACTCCATATTTTATAAATAACATCAATTTATAGGTAATTCATTTTAGAATCGATTCTAACCGATCGATTTTTTTTCATTAAATTCATATTTTTTTTATCGATTATTTCAAGTAAATTTCGATCCACGCGTCAGTTGCCAGTGTCGCGCGGGACGTTACCGAGGAGAGACCTGTGCCAAATTTTTGCGCGCGCGCTTCGCTTCTGTTCCGTAAATAATATTAATTCGAAATAAAATAAATTGTGAATAATATTGTACTTAAAAATACCATAGTTTAGATTTTGTTTGTTTATTTCTCATTGTGTAAATAATTTGTATTTTATAATAGTTATTAAGACAATTTATATTTGTGATTTGGTGAAAATGGCAAATAAAAGAAATAAAATTAGGGCTAAATCACGGTTGAAGGCAAAAAAAATCGCGAAAGAAATATGGTAAGTTATAATTTTGATTCATTTATTCCTTTTGACCCTGGCTGTTACAGTTTTACGAAATTTATTATTTCCCTACAGTAGGTAGCGAAATGCCTTTGATGTCGGGTGATACCGCCCGCACAACATAGATCGGTACAGAGGTCAATCTCATTTAGGTATATGTGCTTCACTTTTCATACCGAGGTACGTCTTTGAAATATCGTGTGTGACTTCTGTTTCTGTCTCCTTTGTGTCGCCCGTATACTTACACTTAGGTATATTAATCTCAAATTTTTTGTAATACTATAACTTATTTTATTGTTTCAGTTCAAAAATGAATCGAAATAAAAATGGCTTATTTGTTGGAAAAAACAGCAGTGAAGAACAGTAAGCACTTTCTTTCTTTTTTGATAATCGCAATCTTCACCACAAAATATATAGTAGAAAGTACCTACAAACTAAGTACTCGTTCACGTCGACTCGCGAGCGCGGTGGCGGGCGCGGTCACTGAATCACGTACAAAACGCACGTGCGGTCTAAGTAGCGGGCAAGCTAGCGGCCGGCGCGCGCGGCGCGCTTGCAGCTAGATCAAACGCGAGAGATGTGTGTATGTATTCACTACTGGCGGCGGAGCGCGCGATATTCGCGCGATCCACCCGACATCAGTGTTCAAATGGTTTCAAGAACTTGTCGACAGACGTTTGCGCGTCACACACCCACGCAAACGCCTGGCGGCCAATATGAACACGACCGCACCGCCACGTCTTCGCGACCGCATCCGCCACCGAACCCGCCACCGCGCCCGCGTGTTCTTACGTGAACAAAGACACTATACTTGCGTACAGAAAAACCACTTCGAACAATAGATTAAGTGATCTTTTTAATTGTAAGTTTTAGTTTACTTAAGATTTAGTTTACTTAGCATTATAAGTAAGCGTTTGCTTTTTTTTTCAGAAAACCGTGTAATGATACGTCTAATAAGACTCACGCATCTTATGTTATACTACAACCTGTTGATTTGCAATCCTCTGCTACTAAGTAAGTTTTCTTTCAGAGGTATAAAAATTTAAAATTTGTTTTGCACAGTTTCTTTTTTAAATATTAATGTTTAATAAATAATTATTATTTCAGGACATTGACATCACTGAATAATGATACTTTACCCGATGTACCACTACTAAAGTCTTCGTTATCTGAGCCAAAATCAGTTGTTGGTGCTAAACCCACTGAGTAAGTTATCAGTACTGACATAAGAAATATATGTACATGCAAGCAGCATGCACGTCATGTCTTATCAACCTGTGTAACCTCTATCTTGTACTACTTGTATATTTAAAATTGGTTTTCTGATTTTAATTTAGAATAAGGACCGAATTCTAAAAGTACATTACCTTTTATTAAAATTGTTTTTCATCATCAGTTTAATAGATTCTACGTTATATTATTTACATATTTTATTTCGTTACAGAGAAAATGATAGAAGTGAAGACGTATTTGTTACTGAAATGGATAACAACGAAAACCATTTTCAACCTATATCAGGACGGCGAATAATTGATATCAATTATTTTTTACAAGAACTCCAAGAAAAAGCACGCCACAATGATTTATTTGATTGTAAATCAAGCAACTTTTGCTTAGTTGGTGAAAGAAGACATGGACTTATTTCGATATTTAAATTTAAGTGCAATATGTGTAAAGAAGTTTGTTTGATTCCATCCGAAAACACCAAAGATACTGAGTATACAGATGCTAATATAGCTGCTACCACTGGAGTTATAGCCTCTGGTATAGGATTTTCTCAGATTGAAGAGTTATTTTCGGCTATAAATATCCCCATATTTTCTACAAAATATTTTAATCAACTGCAAAATAAAGTTTATTAAAAATGGAAGAAACTGCAAGTATTACAATGGAAGCTGCTGCCAATAAAGAAAAAGAGATTGCTTTAGCAGACGGCCGGACCAAAAATGGCTACGCTGTCATAGATGTATATGTAGATGGGGCATGGTGTGCTAGGTCATATGGTTCGAACTATAAAGCATCATCAGGCACAGCAGCCATAATAGGAAGAAATACGGGTGAGGTTCTCTACTTCGGTGTCAAAAACAAGTATTGCCTTGTATGTGCCCGAGCCGAAAATAAAAAAATTGCACCTCAAGACCACTTGTGTTTCAAAAATTTTCAGGGATCATCTAGTTCAATGGAAGCCGACATAATCGTTGAAGGTTTCAAGACATCGATTGCGACATATGGCCTTATATATGGCAGAATGGTAGGAGATGGTGATGCTTCTACCTACTCTAAAATTCTTAACGCCAATCCGTATGAAAGCCAAAATTTGACGGTTGAGAAACTTGAGTGCCGCAATCACATATTGCGCAATTTTTGTAAAAAATTAAGGGCGGTTACTACAGAAACTAAGTACATGTTGACGCACCGAAAAACTCTAACTAATCAAAAAATTATGACAATGCGAAAGGCAATAGTGAAATCTATAAAACATCACAAGGCCTCTCGGAGACCTAAAAATGTAGCAATATCCGTTTTGCACAATGATATTATTAACTCTGTGTCTCACGCTTATGGTAATCATCAAATGTGTCAAAATTACTTTTGTGATAAAGAAAAAAACAGTGGCAGCGAACTACAAAAGATTGAAAATTCTACATTTATGTTCAGAATAAATGCTATTGTGTCGAACGTAGCTTCAAAATCACGTAGTTTGATTGAAGACGTAAACACAAATACGGTAGAGTGCTTCAACAGCGTAATAGCCAAATTTACAGGCGGTAAAAGAATAAATTTTGCTTTAAGGGGAGGCTACCAAGGAAGGTGCGCGGCAGCTGTTGTTTCGTTTAACACAAAATCTGCAATTTCAACAATCCAAAAAGCTCTTACAAATAATGCTCCCGGAGGTAAAGCTGAAGAAATTGAGAAAAGACGTTCGAAAAAACGAAAATTAAATATGGAACACCCAGTAAAGAAACGAAGAGTTCTAAAAGATGTGAATAAAGAGCAACACGACTATGGTCCAGCCTGTTCATCGCCTGATATGTCACAAATGGAGTATGACAAATCAAAAGAAGAATTTCTCAAGAACCTTAAAATACTTACATCTGACAGGCACAAAGTAGAAAGATCTACAATATTACAAAGAGACAGCAGCGAGTGGCTTGAAATAAGAAAAAAAATAATAACTGCTTCCAACTTTGGGCCAATATGTAAAAGGAAAGTTACGTCAGATACAGCTCCCCTCGTTAAAAACATTTTGTATAAAAAAAATTTGGCTCACGTTACATCAATCGCACACGGAGTTGAGCATGAGCAACAAGCTTTGCAGCAGTTGCAGCAGCAGGAAAACATTCGCATTGAGCCTTGCGGTTTATATATTGATAAAGATTATTCTTTTATAGGGGCAACGCCTGATGGCTTAATTGGGGAAGACACAGTAGTCGAGGTCAAGTGTCCAATCACAGCACACAAAAAAGGACTTTCTAATTCTATAGAACAAAACAAAATACAAATTTTTAAATACAATAAAAATACTAATACTACTACGGTAAATAAAAATTCAAACTGGTACTACCAGATACAAGGCCAGCTACATGTATCTGAACGACAAAAGTGTCTTTTGGCTATATGGGCAGGCGAGAATGAAAATGTTTATATAAAATACATAGAAAAGGATGACATATTTTGGGAAACCAAAATGAAACCGAAAATAATTAAATTTTATATGAAATGCTTGCTGCCCGAAATAATAGACAGCAGAAAGGCACGTGGCATGCCCATTAGAAATTTATCCCTCCAAGATAATGAAATTGTTCACCCTGATAATAACGAAAACGTTGACCCTAATGATTCGCAACTGGGCACACATCAATTACATTTAGAGGATTTTTAAAGAATTAGGGGCAATTAATTGAAAATAGTTGTATACGAGGGCGGTCTGATAAGTACTTACCCGACGTACGGCGATTATCTATCCCTACGTTATTAAAACTTCTACGTTGTTGGAACTAAGCGTATCGTCTCGTCGTTTGTACAGCGTACATAACAGGACTGGATCCCGTCCGATTATAATTTGGGTGTCTTCAAGGCTAGAGTAAATAGGCTCTTAATAAACTAGTGCGCCTCACCATCTGCAAGTGCATCACTGCTTATCAACAGGGGAGATCGCAGTCAAGCACTAGTTTATATAAAAATAATAATAATAAAAAAATGTAAACAATAAGAATGAGAAATAAATAAAGGAAATAATAATAATATTAAGACGTTGAATACTTTTAACTGATTGATAAAAGTAATAAAAATTTTGTCCTAAAACCAATATTGTATAATATTATAATTTTTGTGACAAAATTATGAAACATGTTTTTTTTCACAATTGTATTATTTTTAACTATCCCTATTTTTTGGCCAACGTCGTTAGAATACTGCTCAGCTTAAATTGTGGCAAGCAAACACTCAGGGTTTACGTAAGTGTGGTTACACGATCCGACGCGATCTTGGCGGCAGTGTCGTGACTCGTGACACCCGCGCCCGCGTCTTCGCGTTAATACCTATTGCATTTGGAACACCCAACCTAGAAACGTAAACATCAATTAATTTAATAAGTATAGTTTAGAGTTTATTCCACTTAAAATATCTACTCAAATTAATTTATTACAAAAAATTGAAAGACTTACATATCGTGATTACTACAAATTATAATAAAACAAGCTTTTAATGAAGCAAATCTCTTATTTTATTTTTAAAATAAATCAATCAGACAAGTTGATCTACTGCCTGCTTATCTGTAATGTGACACCGTGACACTTCCCGCGACGTAAGCGCACGGCCCGCTTTGCGTCAATCGCGGGCAACTCTTGGTAGCGTTCAATGCCTATTTCGCTTGGTCTACCCGCCCTTAAGAGATATTTCAAAAACTGAAGAAGAAGGATGTAACTGTGTCCCTATGTTTTCCTTTTTTGATTAATAATTGCCAAATTTGTACACTAGGGCTCTGTTGACAGCGACTTATCAGACAATTTTGAGCATTTTTCGAGGGTTTTAGTGCTTATAAATCATCAAAAAGGAAAACATAGGGACACAGTATATATCCTTCTTATTTAGTTTGTGAAATATCTCATAAATTCGATGCTTACGTGTGACCGGCTTGCTCAATGCAATACGACTGTTGATGCGAAAAGTGTTACTTGTTATTGTTTTTAATTAATTATTTTGGTTATTTCTTACTATTTGATTTGTTTTTGTGGTGTACGTATTTGTGGTGTTACTTTTTGGTATAGTTATTGTTACTGGTAGTCTTTGTTACTTGTTTATAATATAATACGTATAAACACAAAAATATTCTAGGAACGTAACACTTGTTTACGCGATTGCAACAACGGTGATGCGAACTGTACACGGTGAGACGTTGGCAGCATAGACCAGCTGTACTGGACCATTGGAGACTACGCTTCTTACAATATTTCATGATTCTTTGTCAACGGAAAATACTCTATAGGTTTTGCGAATTCCATGTCGGCCATATCTATAATTTCTACGCGTTTAAATCAATTTGGTTAAATCGTGTAATATTGCCGTAAACGTTGATAAAAGGCACGTGACACTCGTACATGAAGCCCTAAGCACGGTAAAGATATCTTCATGCTGTGCCCTAAGGCATAAACACGCCAAAACCAAGTGAAATATTTATCCATAATGCTATAATTTCCGAAGTCTTCGATTCTATCGACAGTCATATAATTTTGTCGATATTTAAAGAGTGCTTCATTATCATCATATCAGCCGAAAGACGTCCACTGCTGGACATAGGCCTCCACGGGCGCGTCGCATCAACGACCGGTCCTGCGCGTCTCGCATCCATCGGCTACCCGCGACCTTCACCAGGTCATCGGTCCACCTTGTACCTTGTAAAGACTACTTAGTAGCACAATTTTAAGGTCTCCGCACTGTTGCGATGCGACAATACAACTATGATGTCAATGTCGATGGTAATGCGACAACGATGCGAGACTACGAGCTCTTAACGTTAGTTTGTGCCCATTTTTATTATTGTAATTTATTTTTGACATCATTATATCATTTTTTGAGTGACTATAAGATGGAATTTAGATTATTGTGATTATGCGACATTATTGATTTGCTTCTAAATTACCATTGATTTTTTTTTTACTTAAATAAATGGAATATGTATTATTATCTTTATTATTGCACTAGTGGACGTCACGCGGTTTCACCCGCGGTAACACCCCCGTAGTTCCCGTTCCCGTGGGAGTACGGGGATAATATATAGCCTATGTTACTCCCTGATAATGTAGCTATCCAATGCTAAAATAATTTTTCAAATCGGTCCGTTAGTTTCGGAGCCTATTCAATTCAAACAAACAAACAAATCTTTCCTCTTTATAATATTAGTGTAGATATGTGAAATAATTGATGTTTTAATATTATTTTTTATTGAGGTTTTGTTTAATGAATTTGTTTCTGTTATAATTATTATTGTTTTTCTACACAATTTATATTGTTAAGAAATAAATCACTTATGACTTAAGATTTCATTGAATGGCCTACGCGTCTACGACTTTAAGAGCGACGCAACAATGCAATAAATACGTGACAGTGCGACAACAAAGCGACAATACGACAACGACATAAAACAATTTCTATTGAAAAGCGATGTCAAGTCGATATAATTTCCGTAGTTCCAGGCAACTCTTGCGCAAAGTAGCAACTTAGCATGTGTCTTCGCTTTAGATTTCGAAGACTAAGGCCCCGCAGGCCGATGCGACGCGACAATGCGACAACGAAGCAACGACTCGTTTTTAACCGACTTCCAAATAAGCCAAATAATATGAATAAATAAGGAGGAGGTTCTCAGTTTTTTTTTTATGTATGTTCACCGATTACTCCGAGGTTTCTGATCCGATTTCTGTGATTCTTTTTTAGTTCGATGCGGTATACTTGCCACTTGGTCCCGTCAAATTTTATTCAGTTTGGTTCAGTAGTATTTATTTCATGAGCATTTTTGTTTATTTCAATTCCTGTGTACACGAAGACTTCGTCCAAGTATCACCACTTAAAAGTGAAAAATAAAAACTTTTTACAAAAACATTTAAATATAACCCGACTTCCAAAAAAAACACTACAAAGTACAAAATAACCTAAATTTCGAAAGTCGGTGTTAAAAACCAAAGAAACAAAACCAAAAACACCGACTGCCGAAATTAAGGTTATTTTTCACTTTGCAGTGTTTTGTTTGGAAGCCGGTTTTTTTTTTTTATAAAAAGCTTTTTTCATAGAAAGTGTACTTTAATTGCCATAAAAATAGCGTTGTCGCGTGTCGTCGTAGATATAAGTCCAAGTGGATATAATATCCGTAGTTACGGGCAACTCTTGCGCAAAGCAGCAGGTAAGCACGTGTAGCCTTCACACAAACATGCCGCATGCTCCGTTGCGTCGCGACTAGTGACGCAACGATCGCGTCATACCTCTTTGTTTATACCTCATATCATTTCTTTGTGATATAAGAGTAGTAGCTCAATTTTAAAGCGTTTTTAGGGTTCCGAACAAAAAACGGAACCCTTATAAGACACATTCATAGTGCGTACAGCTAAGGAGTGGAATTCCCTGCCAGAGTCTGTGTTTCCGGATAGCTACAACCTGGGAGTCTTTAAGACAAGAGTGAATAGGTTGCTTCTAGGCAAACGTGCTCCATCTTCGACCGCATCATCGCTTACCATCTGGTGAGATTGTGGTCAAACGTATGCCTATACATAGTAAAAAAAAAAAGATCACTCGTCTCCGTCTGTTTGTCTGTCTGTCCGTCTGTCACAGCCAGTTTTCTCCGGATCCACTGGACCGATTCTGTTGAAATTTGGTATACATATAGACTTCTGTGACCCAAACACGGACGTGTTACGTAAATTATTAAAATTTTAATATGGGGGTCACTTTTGGGGGTCAAACTAGAAAATTTCAAAAAAAGTTTTTTGAACAATAGCGTGTGACATATCAAATGAAAGGGCTTACTGTGAGGGTTTTAATTATATTTTTTTTTTATAATTTATAATAAACTGTTTTGAAGTTATTAAAGAAATTAGACGAAAAATTACCATTCCCCACCGTCTATCTCCGAAACTGCTGAGCCTAAAATTTTGAAAAAAGGTGGAGATAATAGATACAGGCCTATAGACCTATAGAATACAGGAAAGATATATACTATAAGAAGTCTATAGTGTTAAAATAACATCACGCCGGTACGCTGTGAATGGGTACGCAGGTACCACAAAAAGTGAAAAATAAATAACTTTCTTACAAAAAATGTAACCGACTTCCAAAACAAAACACTACAAATTATAAAATAACTTTAATTTCGGAAGTCGGTATCAAAAAACGAAATAACCAAAAACACCGACTTCCGAAATTAAAGTTATTTTATACTTTGTAGTGTTTTGTTTTTTCCCAACTATATTGGGGTGTCAAGGTTTACCACTATAAAATCAAGATAATTCAATACCCTGAGGGATTCATTATAAACAGTAATTAATCCTTACTAATATTATAAATGCGAAAGTAACTCTGTCTGTCTGTTTCGCTTTCACGCCAAAACTACTGAACCGATTTAAATGAAATTTGGTACAGAGATAGTCTAGAGCCTGAGAAAGGACATAGGCTACTTTTTATCCCGGGAGTATGTTCCCTAGTAACCACGCGAAGCCACTGGCAGAAGCTAGTTATAACTAAGACTTGGTTACACGTGCTCTTGGAACTCGATATGAAATCTAGAGACTCGATCCAATGTCAAAGGTAATAAATAATATTAATACCTTGTTTTGTATAGGCGAAGAGTTAATTACTTTAATTTGTCCCTCGTAGAAGGAATCTAAGTGTTTCTAGATCGCTACGTTAATTGCATCATTATCAGTGGCATTAATTAAATCCCCAAAGTACAGGGCCCCAAGTCTGTTATTACAATAGTGTCAGAATGGTCTCATAATCTTTATCTATACTAATATACATATAAAGCTGAAGAGTTTGTTTGTTTGTTTGCTTGAACGCGCTAATCTCAGGAACTACTGGTCCGATTTGAAAAATTCTTTCAGTGTTAGATAGCCCATTTATCGAGGAAGGCTATAGGCTTTATATAATCTCGCTAAGACCAATAGGAGCGGAGCAGTAATGAAAATTTGATCCCAAATAAACATTTCTTTCTTTCTTTTATATTAGTAGATTACCAAACTTGTCAAAATCGACCATTATGAAATCATTATAAGACCATTCTTACACTATTGTAATAGCAGACTTGGGGACTTGGAGCACTCTTACATGTGGCTCATGTTCCGTAGTGCTATTCTGTAATAACATTATCGTGTCTCGACAGCGGAATCCGAGGTGAGTATCAAATTCATATAAACATAAGACCTTTATGTTGTGTGCAATAAAGCTCACTTTGCGAGCTATGTCACTCAGGTGAAGCTTGATATCGAACTAGTTATTTACAGAAAAGACTAGCTAGTAACGTGGGGGGCTACTCTCTAACGAAATCCGTAGTTTCGGGCTTAGTTGCGGGCGGGCATTTCCTACTCCGTATCACCTAACCACTGAGAACTAATGATAACACGATTTGACAGTTACTGTGAAATCGTGTTGTCATTCATTCTCAGTTCGGGTTCGGGACTAATCGTAAGTCTGTAGGCGATACGGAGTAGAATACGCCCGCCCGCAACTAAGCCCGAAACTACGGATTTCGTTAGAGAGTAGCCCCCGTGGCTCGCTATCAGAGGCGAGTCGAGGCGAGTGGAGTTGGGCCGAGGTGCTCGGTTCAAGCGGACGGCTTTCACCTAACTTTCCATTGCGCCAGGCTGGCTACATCATGGTGTTACGTAAAGCTTTTGATCAGGTAAAAAGGGCAATAAAGAAGTTGGCTGTTTTGTGGCTTTTGGTAAAAGGTTGCATAAACTGTCACGATTTTATTTGGCTTTTTTTACAGAAGTAGGTTAAAAAGAGATTTTTTGCGCCACGTTTGGCGAAGATCATTAAGGCCAGGTATTCCCAATTTTCCCAATATTTCATCACTTTGAATCAATAATAAACAAATAAAATAGTGATTGCTAAAAGCAAAAAAAAATACGTATTGAAGTTTACTTTATATACTTTGATAATTTCTGGTTCAAAACATAATATCGAAAACTTCGCTCGATCATAAAAAAACCCGAAGAGGCGGCAAAATTCAACTATTTTTGATGTTTTTCTTATTGTTCTTGAAGCTTATAAAAGTTATACTTCCAAAAACCATATTTAAGAAAGGTTAATAACATATAGAAGAATAAGTAAGAATTACTGGTTAAATTTTGCATTATAGTTTAATTCTTTTAATAATAAATTATTATGGCTTCACGCCGTCGACGTTAGCGCACGGCTCGCTTCGCGTAAGGTATGGAAACGTTAGATACCTTCTTCACCTGGCCTTAAGACGAAATCATTATAACGAAAAATACTAATACTAGCTGATACAGCTAAACGTTGAGTAGCCATTTAAAAAAAAATTGCCTTCGACTTATTGTCAGAGCTATTAAATTATACACAACTAGTGGACGTCACGCGGTTTCATCCGCGTAATTCCCGTTCCTGTGGGAGTACGGGGATAAAATATAGCCTATGTTACTCGCTGATAATGTAGCTATCCATGGCTTAAAGAATTTTTCAAATCGGTCTAGTAGTTTCGGAGCCTATTCATTTCAAACAAACAAACAAATCTTTCCACTTTATAATATTAGTGTAGATTAAATTTTTTGAAAATACCTTACAGTCGCTGTTGCAAAAAAAAAACAAACATTTTTATTTATTCGCAAAATAGTTGAGTAGACGTCCATAAAAATCGGTCAAGCCGTTTCGGAGAAGTTCGATAACAAACACTATGACACGAGATTTTTATATGTATGTATATTAGAAGATAATAAAGATGAGAGTTTGTTTGTTAGAACGCGCTAATCTCATGAACTACTGGATCGAATTTAAAAATTATTTTGGTGTTGGATAGCCCATTTATCGAGGAAGGCTCTAGGCTATATAACATCACGCTATGACCAATAGGAGCGGAGCATTCATGAAATATGTGACGCAGATGAAATTGGGTCAGCTAGTAAGAAATCCTTACTAATATTATAAATGCGAAAGTAACTGTGACTGTCTGTCTGTCTGTCTGTCGCGCTTTCACGCCAAAACAAATTAACCGATTTAAATGAAATTTGGTACACAGATAGTCTAGAGCCTGAGAAAGGACATAGGCTACTTTTCATCCCGGGAGTTTGTTCCCTAGGGACCACGCGGGCGAAGCCGCTAGCAAAAGCTAGTAAAATAACTACCTCATTGGTCTACTTGTCGCAAGCGCTACAGCGCATGAGGTTCTGAGTTCGATTCCCCGGTATCAGCGGGTCTAAAAAGGCCACTAGTAGAATCAGCTAGTCTATTCTGTAAGAAACTATTTCGATATCGAGCTTCACCTGAGTGATCAAACTCACAAAGTGAGCTTTATTGCACACAACATAAAGGTCTTCTTTTGAAACTCACCTCGAATTCTACTGTCGAGATACGAAAATGTTGTTAGAGAATAGCACTACAGAAAGCACATCACGCTACCCGTCACTGTCAAATTTTCCCAATCAACCTTGAACCTAATAATGCGTTAGCGATAAACATGAAAATTAAACTTGACAGATTGTTTTGTGGTTTATTTTATGACTCTAATATGATTCTGGGCAGCATCCTGGGCGTTAAAAGACAGGACAGAATCCATCACGCTACCCGTCACTGTCAAATTTTCCCAATCAACCTTGAACCTAATGCATTAGAGATAGAGATGAAAATTAAGTTTGACAGATTGTTTTGTGGTTTATTATATGATTCTAATATGATTCTGGGCAGCATCCTGAGCGTTAAAAGACAGGAAAGAATCCGAAACACCACGCTGCGTTCCAAAACGGGAATAATGGACGTGGGTAAGAACGCTGCCAGGCTCAAGTGGGATTGGGCGGGTCACGTGAGCCGCATGCAAAGTGACCGTTGGGCAAAAATCTCCACACGCAGGGTGCCCGAAGATGGACGGCGCCGCCGAGGCCGGCCCAGAAAGAGGTGGCGAGACAAGCTGGACGCGTACCGTGAGGGCTGGTACGAGGTGGCGCGGGGAAAGAATACTTGGAAGGTTTTGGGGAAGGCCTTTGCCTTTACCCAGCAGTGGGACAGTACAGGCTAAATAAAAAAAATAAAAAAAATCTACTAAAGTGCCCGTTTTAGACCAGTAGTAATACTTTGCCTCGAGTATGCTCCGTGCTTAGCATGAATTATACTGACGTTATAATATCAAATCATCTGCCTAGCCTTTTCCCAACTACATTGGGGTCGGCTTCCAGTCAAGCCGGATTTAGCTGAATACCAGTATTTTACGTGGAGCGGCTGCCTACCAGATCTTCACAACCCATTAACTGGGTAACACGGTACTTCATGGCAAGACTGGAGTCAGATTTACTGGCTTCTGACTATCCGTAACGACTGCCAAAGATCTATAAATGACAGCCGGGACCAACGGCTTAACGTGCTTTCCGAAGCAAACTCGGTATGTTAAGATGGTCACCCATCCACAGACCAACCTTGGCAAGCGTTGCTTAACCTTGAAGATCGACCCGTGCGGCTGTTATTATCTAGCCACGAGCTCCTCAAATGACGTTATAATATCAAAGCGAAAGTAAATCTTGAAGCGGAAATATTCTCCAGCTATACATATTTTACTTTACTCTGAACATTTTAAAAGCAAAGTGCGAATATTGCATAAAATTAAGCCAAAATGAGACGTGAATGTTGTTAAGTAACATCAAAATAATTTGTGCTACAGTTCATGTGGACGTTAATTATATCAGAATGTTATGTCGTGCGATATTGCCCCGGTTTGTCTTCTGACACAGATTTCGTAATCATATCAGCCGAAAGACGTCCTCTGCTGGACATAGGCCTCCCCGCGCGCATCGCCACAACGACCAGTTCTGCGCGTCTCGCATCCATCGGCTACCCGCTACCTTCACCAGGTCATCGGTCCACCTTGTGGACACAGATTTACTAAGTAGATAATATAACAATAAGGTACATTCCTAACTAAACTGCTGTAGCGGACTTCGTTCGAAAGAGTCACCGCAGCCCTGGAACGCGGCGGGCATTAGGAGGAACACGGATGAGTTTTATTCAGTAAGAGTCTGACACTCCCTTCTGCTCCGCCCAGAGCGGGAAGAGTCATAAGGTAAACCAATCTGCTGTTCTTGGGCTCAGTAACCAGTCTAACCAGAAGCAACCTCCGTAAACAAACAGCTGGTCATTTGATGATTTCCCATCCGTAAAAAAAGGTCCATTCATAAAAAAAATCTATTTGATCCGTTAGTTAGATTACCAAAATATATTGGTCATACGTTTTTTCTTTCGTCAAGTTAAGTTTTTTTTTATTTTAAATTCATGTTCTTCAAACTTAACAGACAGTTGTGTTGCTGGGGAGTTAGTTGCACCACTTCTTCTTCCTAGCTAAAACACTCGGAAGTGGTGACGGGCGGGCGATTTGGGGATCTCTATGTAAATTTTGACATCCAAAAAGTGCTGATTTTCAGCCTAGTTTGAATAAATTACTTTTGATTTGATTTGAAATATTGATTTAACAATGTAAACGGGCATCCAAAATACAAGAACTGATCCTCGACTGTTTTACACAGGGCCTAGATAAATCCATCTGGTTGCAGAATTTGTTCGAAAGAGTCACCGCGGCCCTGGAACGCAAAGGGCACTAGGAGGAACACGGATGGGTTTTAGTCAGTAAGAGTCTGACACTCCCTTCTGCTCTGCCCAGAGCGGGAAGAGTCATAAGGTAAACCAATCTGCTGTTCTTGGGCTCAGTAACCAGTCTAACCAGAAGCAACCTCCGTAAACAAACAGCTGGTTAATATACACCACTTGGCAAGACTAGTGTCAGATTTTCCACCTTTTGACTATCCCTAAACCATGTCATAGGCCCTTGAGGCGGTTTAGAAACTCGACACTAGGATGTGTGGGGTTCGTTAGACCTTACTGCCTACGTGATAGGAAGACTGTCAATAGCGACTGTTAAAGACCTACTAACGACAGCTAGGTCCAACGGCTGAACGTGCTTCCCGAGGCACGGCATGTAACGGACGATCACCCATCCACAGACCAACCTCGGCAAGTGCAGCTTAACCTCAAAGAACCGTGCGGCTGTTATAATTTAGCCACGAGCTGGCATTATGGCACTGCTGTCTGTATATTTATGACTGTACATATAATGACAGGTCTGAGCCTGACCTCTGTCGTCCAGGGTCACGCCATGTCCTAGAAACGCACCGTCACTGTTCGTGTTTCTGAGTATCGTGCGTGCAATGCTGGCGAATGCAGTTCGAGAATGTTCTGTTTTTCGAAACTTCTTGATGGCCCTGGAGCTAAATAAGTGGATGACTGTCGTATCACCAATAATTCATGTTCTAACACTAATCATCATCATCGTATCAACCGAAAGACGTCCACTGCTGGACATAGGCCTCCCCAAAGTGTCGCCACAACAACCGGTCCTGTGCGTCTCGCATTCATCGTCTACCCGCGACCCTCACCAGGTCATCGCCACTAATGTTAGAAATTATCCAAAGGGAACAAAAAAAAAGGGTTCCAAACGAATTTAATTTTTTTAACATGTTATTTTAACACTACAGACTTCTTATAGGTTTTCCTGTAATCTTTAGGTAAAGATCTATTATCTCGACTTTTTTCAAAATTTTAGGCTCAGTAGTTTCGGAGATAAGGGGGGGAGTGGTCATTTTTTCGTCTAATTTCTTGAATAACTTCTAAACCATTTATTTTAAAATTATGAAAAAAATATATTTAATACCCTCACAGTAAGTCCTTTGATTTGATATGTCACACGAGATTGTGCAAAAAAACTTTTTTTTTTAATTTTCTAGTTTGACCCCCAAAAGTGACCCCCATACTAAAAATTAATTATTTACGTAACACGTCCGTGTTTGGGTCATAGAAGTCCACACGTGTACCAAATTTCAACAGAATCGGTCCAGTAGATCCGGAGAAAACTGGCTGTGACAGACGGACAGACAGACAGACACCAGAGTGATCCTATAAGGGTTCCGTTTTTTTTTTCGGAAAAGTTAAAAACAAAAATCAAAAGGCATTTATTGAAACTAGGCTGAAAATCAGCACGTTTTGACTGTCAAAATTTACATGAAGACAGTCCCCCAAATCGCCCAGCCCGTCACCACTTCCTAGTGTTTTAGCTGGGAAGAACATACTTCCGGGATAAAAAATTGCTATTCCAGACTATAATCTATCTCTGTGTTAAAATTTAACCAGATCCGTTCAGCCGTTCCGGCGCGATTGAGTTATAAACATCCATTCATTCAGACTTTCGCATTTATAATTAGTAAGATGAAGCGTATGCAATGCTGCAGACTACATTTCGAGAATGTTCTGATGTTGGCCAAATTTTAGAAAGAATGAAAACTTATACTTTTAATAGTCCAACTGCTTCTTCCATTATTCTGGGCGAGATCTCATCAATTTTTAACCGAGTTCAAAAAAGGAGGGGTTCTCAATTCGGTTGTTTGTAACCTCATAACTCTATCATTTGTGAAACGACTTGAAAAATTCTTATTTTATCTGAAAGGATATACTTTCCGATTGGTCCCATCAAGTCAGAATCTGATGATGGGATCCCATGACAATCGAGGGAAACCCTCAAATTTTGGCACATACAATGTTTTTCATAACTTTCTAACGCAATTCAGATATTTGTGCCTGGTAAACATCATCACATGTTGCTGAGCTGATGATGGAAGGTATAAATTAGGATCTGATGATGAGATCCCATGAAAAATGTTTGTTCAGCGATATTTTCGCCAATTGTCAGCCGATTTAGATGATTGTTTTTTTGTTAGGAAGAGTATTTTCCTGGACTGGTCCTACTTTCAATTTGGTGAAGATCTGATGAAGAACTTCGGAGGTAGGCAACGGAACTCTTCAATAAATGATAGAAAATGGATCGGGATTGCTGAAATCGCACGTCTTTTTATTGTTTACACCAGTTCTTAACATAACATCACGCCGGTACGCTGTTAATTGGTATGCAGGTACCACTAAAAAATGAAAAACTTTTTTACAAGAAATACAACCGACTTCACAAAGTATAAAATAACTTTAATTTCGGAAGTCAGTGTTGTTATTATTTCGTTTTTGACACAGACTTCCGAAATTAAAGTTATTTTATACTTTGTAGCGTTTTATTTTTGGAAGTCGGTTTTATTTTTTGTAAAAAAGTTTCTGCGACGCAGGATAACTCGCAGCGCATTCTGAATATTCTGATGTAAAATTGTGTTACATATTGTTGAAGTGCAGTATACATAATTTAATCAATGCTCCAGAAAGAATTTGCAAAAACCCAGCACTCTCGCTTCGTACAATATTTACGAACCATTCCGTGTACCCTTTTTGTACCCCTCATATTTTGAGCCGGCAATAAGGGTAGATACTGTTTGTTAGGGTGTTATAATGGCTCAGATCTTTAATGGGAACTCCACCAAACAAAATATAACATCACGCCTGTAGAAAAAACCAGTAAAACAACCACCTCACCAGTTATGTTTCAGTAAGTATTTAAAAGAGTGTCCATGGAGTTTCTTGCACGTTCTTCTACTTAGGGCCGATTTTTCAATCTACACTAATATATAAAGCTGAAGAGTTTGTTTGTTTGCTTGAACGCGCTAATCTCAGGAACTACTGGTCCGATTTGAAATATTCCTTCAGTGTTAGATGGCGTATTTGTCGAGGAAGGCTATAGGCTATATATCATCACGCTAAGACCAATAGGAGCGGAGCAGTAATGAAAATTGTGACGCAGACGAAGTTGCTCGGGTTAGCTAGTTAAGAAATTAATAAAAGTTTTATTTGGAACAACTTAGAATGGCGTTCTAGTGCGTGGTTAATAAATCATCAAAAAGGAAAACATAGGGATACAGCATATTCCCTTCTTATTCAGTTTGTGAAATATCTCTTATATCGGTTCAATATTGGAGGAGAAAACATTCGAGAGCCAAACCTCGAATTATGACTTTTTTTACATACAAAGTCTCGCCGCCAGCATTGCCTCTTAAATCTTGCAGTAGGTGTGAGAGTAGAGTATGCTCCTCTGGAATAAAGGTGTCTTTGCCTTGAGCTTGAGCCTATAACCTTCCTCGACAAATGGGCTATCATCTAACACTGAAAGAATTTTTCAAATCGGACCAGCTAGTCTATTCTGTAAGAAACTATTTCGATATCGAGCTTCACCTGAGTGTTAAACTCACAAAGTGAGCTTTATTGCACACAACATAAAGATCTTCATTTGAAACTCACTTCGAATTCTACTGTCGAGATACGAAAATGTTGTTAGAGAATAGCACTACAGTAGTTCCTGAGATTAGCGCGTTCAAGCAAACAAACAAACAAACTCTTCAGCTTTATATATTAGTATAGATATTTTATTTATTTATTTCGGTTTCTTGGGGGGGATTGAGCCCCTTTATCAGCCCCTTAGTCTTCATCATCAGCCAACCAATTTGATTATTTTTAAGGAGTAAATACTATTAAAAGACTTTTGACGAGTTTGGTCTGTTTTCACACATCTGGTTTTTGGAAATCCTTACTAATATTATAAATGCGAAAGTAACTCTGTCTGTCTGTCTGTCGAGCTATCACGCCAAAACTACTGAACCGATTTAAATGAAATTTTGGTATACAGGTAGTCTAGAGCCTGAGAAAGGAAATAGGCTACTTTTTATCCCGGGAGTATGTTCCCTAGGGACCACGCGGGCGAAGCCGCTGGCAGAAGCTAGTATTACATAAATATAGGTACTGCTTCAATTTAACAGTTAACCGTTCGCTTTTGAGCGAAATCAGTTCACGAAAGTTGTTTTTTAAGTACTAAAAAACTTGTTTCCTGGTCCCTTTTGAAGGGTCGATTCTTATTGATACTTTCCAAAGTTTATGTAAGATTTTGTGCAGGTAGAAAACTGTCTTAAATTTATTCTTGAATCCCTTGATAGCTTTTTTTCATCCATATGTATAAAACTAGCTGACACGCGCAACTTCGTCTGCGTCACAATTTTCATTACTGCTCCGCTCCTATTGGTCTTAGCGTGATGATATATAGCCTGTAGCCCTCGATAAATAGGCTATCTAACACTGAAAGAATTTTTCAAATCGGACCAGGAGTTCCTGAGATTAGCGCGTTCAAGCAAACAAACAAACGCTTCAGCTTTGTATATTAGTATAGATTCTTCCGTTACCGAGTGACTGACAGACAACGCACAGCCGAAACTGCTGGTCGTAGAAAGCTGAAATTTGGCATGTAGGTTCCTTGAGGAGTGTAGGAGAGCACTGCGAGGAGGAATTCCCTCAAGGATTTCCCGAAATTCCCACGGGAACGGTTTAAACGAGATATATGCCAGATTTCTTCACTAGATTTTATCATATTAGCGAGTGGTGAATCAAGCTAGGTTGATATTTTATTTATATAACAAATGTAACGATTGTTTCGTCCGTCTTCCAAAAAACTTAGTCAAAATTATACAGAAACCTTGGTATTTCAAGAAGGGCATAAGATACATTGTACATCTTCAAAAGAACTTCAGCCGAAACTGGGCACGGCTTGTACAAACACAAGCGTGCCCTAAACAATCTTGGTCAAAGGAAGCATCGCCCTTCCCAAATAGTTCAGTACAACGCAAAGCCGCGGGCTCTCGGAGAACGCAACCCTCAAATAGTTCACAAGAGGCTGAGGAGCGGTCGATGACCCCGCATGTTTTCGGGAACCCAGGTTTACCCAAAAACCCATCATTAACCTAAAACCAACCCTATTTTTAGCGCCATAAAGCATCATTTCGCACGTCACGTAGTTTGAGAGCGGTAGCGTTTCGCATATAAAAACTAGCCGTTGCAATTTCAACCATATTTCATAGGCAATAAGTTGCGCTTCTTATGATAATCGCGCGTGAATAATGAAAAATCATACTTTATTGTCCGAGGCTGACGACGCAAAAAATCGCTTAAAAGTAGCAGCAATAGAGTTTATATTCGAGTGACTGAGCGATAAGAGTTTGCGGTCGGTGACAAAGTTTGACATAAATACGAAATTCGTGGTAGCTCGCCGTCTCTGTCACACCAATGGTGCAAGATAGTGAGTGAGCGAGTCAGGAATACACGTGGCATTGCGACCCAAACAGCAGAGGTACTCTTTTTGTCTGTTTTTGTATGGAATAAGAAACGTGGGGGCTTTCAAAGTTCGAACAGCAGTCGACTGTGGCGTAGGTACTTGCGAAGGCCTTTTTAAAAACTACGCAGTATTTGAAGAAACGCTTAGTCGGCCATTGCTGGAGACGCCATTGTTATTACTTTTTTAATCCGGGAAACAATATGATCCATTTTGTTAGTAAACTATCTTATCTAGTGTTGGTAGTAAACAAACAAGGATAAAAACAAACTTCAAAGTTGGTGTCTGAGGCAGGATCTGCAGACAAGGATAGAGTAAGCCTGACCATTCTCCTAACATCATCATCATCATCATATCAGCCGAAAGACGTCCACTGCTGGACATGGGCCTCCCCCCAAAAGGGGGGGGGGGTGCCATAATCGCCGGCGGGTTGGTGATCGCAGTGTACGAGTATGATGTTGATTTTTACAGAGAACGCTGCTGCCCATTCTCCGGCGAGTCCCTTAGACGCCTCTTATGACACCCACAGAGAGTGATGGAATGGTATTATTCTTTTACGGCACCATACGGCACCGGCCGACACCATACGGCAAACTAGTAGTCTCCTCACATAGTGCCTCTGAATAGGGGAGTAATTACTCTCCTGACCACTGTGTTTAAGCCTTCTTAATTCTATATTGTACACCAAAACAATATTAGTTACAGTGACAATCTTCTTATCGTGTGGGCAGTAAGGTCTAACGACCCCACACACCCTAGTGTCAGAGTTTCTAAACTGCCTCAAGGGCGACCGCCATTTGGCGGCCGGGACCACCGGCTTATACGTGCCTTCCGAAGTACGGAATCATCTTTTTAACAGACAATCATCACACATTCAAAAAAATATTTTCGTTTGTTTATTTTCACAATTTTGAAAAGCCTAAAAATAGTTCAATAAATTATTACTTTTACTTTTATTTTTTCTATTAAAACAATGAATCATGCTATCTATGTACACAGGGAGGAAGACGCTGTCGACTGTGACACAGTTTATACTAGTACAGTCGTCAACGTAGTCTCTTAAGCATTAGTTGTTAGAAATTGCCATTGTTTACCTGATACAGATTAAGAGAAATTTGTTAAATTTTATGTGATAAATAAATAAACTTTAAACTTTAATCAGACGAAGAAGAAGAAGCTAATTCTTCAATCGAGAAAAGAACACAGTGTTGCACTTTTCACTGTATTTTTTCGTTTGAAACATTCAGCCTACATAGAAGAAGACAGATAGATGTAATCTCCATTGTCTCTAGTTGCTGCAAGTGCACTATGTTTAAAACCTTCATGCAACCTTAAGAAATGCCAATAAAAATGGCTGATTCATCGCCACAAGGTTGCCCGCTTGTAGGTCTTCTACAGATTGTACTTCGGTGAGTGCGCCCAAAAACCACGACCTCATCCCACCGGCTCCCTTCTACCATCGGACATCCAGACGCACTGCGACTTACCATCCCTAACTTGTTGCTATTCCACCTATTCGCACTAAGCGTTTCCAAACGTCTTTTATAATGCGCACAGCAAAGGAGTGGAACTCTCTGCCTGCGTCTGTGTTTCCGAACTTACCTAGACTAGAGTCAAGAGCAAACCCATCACCAAAAAAAAAAAACTGCCAAGACTTGAAGTAGCTCGGCTACTTAGGGATTCGATTCTTTGGAACTGGTTTGGCACGGACCACTGTATTTTTTACAATGTCATAAATTTTAAGCACTTGCTTTGTTGAGTTTACTTGTGATCAAAAATATTGGTAAGAAAAAAAGATCATTTACCTCTGCCCGCAAATTATGTAATCGAAAGCCAGACAAAAAATTTTTTCTTATAGAAATATCGTCTCTCGCTAAGATTCAAACTCCAGTCAGCCAATAACTAAATACCACAACTTTTATCAACAAAAACAATAAACTCGAGAGTCACCGTCAGACTTCCGCGTTTACAAAATAAAAAAGTTAATGACCTAATCGAGCACTGTTTATCAAATACCCATTTGATAACAAACGCGTGTCTACAATTTAATGCTCGTCTTAAGGTCCGTTTACACGGGCAATGAAAATATATCAATTAATAATAGCTAGAGAGGAGCAGAAGAGGAAGGCCAAAGATAAGATGGATGGATAGTGTGAGGAGCAATATGAAAGAAAAAGGAGTTAGTGATAGCGTGACGGCTGATAAGACAGAATGGAAGACAAAAACGTGTTGCGCCGACCACAAGTAATATGGGATAAGGGCAGGAAGATGATGGCTAGCTAAAGAGAGTGGGTGGCCAATATTAGAATTTCATGGAACCTCTGCTCCGCTGCGGTGGACAGGGATTTGCGGAATAGTTGAAAAATTTATACAAAACCGGTAAGCGGAGCGAGGCAGCAGAATGGGGAAGCGCCCGCTCAAATTACTCTTTGCGTAACCTTGCAGCCTAGTTCCGCAAGGTCTGCTACTCCGCTCCGCACTACCTCGCTCCACATCAATGGACAGACACAGCCCGCCACTCCGCTCCGCTGCCTCGCTCCGCGTCAATGGACAGACAGCCTAGGCTGACTGTCCACTGGAGCGGAGGAGAGGAGCGGAGAAATATTAACCAATAGAATTGCATAAAATCTCAATGACTAACGCGGAGCGGAGATTTCATATAATTCCATTGGTTAATATTTATAAAATAGGCGCACCCCAGGTCGGCCACCTATAAACCCTTATAACTTTTGAACCAGTGAACGACTAATTCTAGTATTTGGCGACTAATTAGCGACATTTTTTTTATATTATCAAAATTAAAATCCCTGATGGTGGCCATGCCAGTGTTAGTCACACAAGAAGTTGAGAACCATCCGTGTACAGCCGCGTACGACGCTGAATGCGGCGGAACAGCGCTGAACGCGGCGGCACAGCGCTGAACGCGGCGGCACAGCGCTGAACGCGGCGGCACAGCGCTGAACGCGGCGCAACAGCGCTAATATATAGCACTCGCATGATAACACATTTGTCCTCATTTTATACTTGTTTGCCGCGAAAGCTGAAAAGACGCGGAAAGCTGAATGGATGCGTACGCATTTCCATACAAAAAGCTAAATAGAGCTGAAAAAGTGTGAGTGCTTTCTTAGTCTCAGTTCAACATCCTTGACAAAACATAACAAACGAACGTCGAACTATGTATGACGGAATCTGCTACCTGAGTGACCTTCAGGCCAAAAAGGTTTCTTTGAATAAATACTTTGTGCGTAGCTATTGATATTAGCTTTTAGTTGAGGTAGACAGTTGGCTTCACAGGCTACAAGCAACGATACATAAGCATAGAATTTTATCTATACTAATCTTTTATAGCTGAAGAGTTTGTTTGTTTGTTTGGTTGAACGCACTAATCTCCCAGTTGTGGAGACAGATTGGCAGTAGTCAAAATCTGACTACCAGTGTTACGCAGGGGCCTCGTGTTACATACGTTACAGGTTAAATACTGGTATTCAGTTGTATCCCGTTGAACTGGATGCCGACCCCAGTTGTGAAGAGGCTAGGCATGGGCTAGGCAGATTGTATTATATTCGTTGCTGTTCATATTTCCACCAAGACGTTCTCCTTCTCATCTGTGGCGAAACGACAAAGATCCAGCGATAAGGCTCGTATCAGATAGAATCGTGTGCCAAAGCCAACAGCCATATTAGCTATTGCCCGTCCTTAAACCGGTCGTGTTCCTCAATATGTACACTGAGAGGTTGCCATGTCTAAATATTGGGAAAATTCATAGGCTCATTATTCTGTTCTAGGTTTATTGCTCGCAGAACAGATGTCGATAAGGTCGAAAGGTTTTGGAGTGACCACCGCGTACCGGAAGACTAAGCGTAGGAAGGCCTGGATGACCTGGTGAAGGCCGCGGAAACCTGCTGCATGCGAGACGCACAGGATCAGTGGATGATTCTATTCGTTGCTGTCTGGCTCATATTTCTTCGACAAAATTCTCATACACACTCGGCGCCGATACGACATAGACCCAGCGATAAGGCTCGTATCAGGAGTCGCGTGCCACAGCCAACAGCCATATTTGCTATCGCCCGCGCCGATACCGGTCGTGCTCAATATGTACTTTATGCCGTATGTTATCAGAAACACGCCTGCCCCGATATATATCGATACCTAGGCAATGATAAGTACTCATACACTTTGTGGCTTTGGCAGGAATATTAAAGCCAAGTCAACGGCATTATAATATCCTCACTAGCTTTTGCGACTTCGTACGCACAAATCCCGTTGTTTACCGTTCCCGTAGGAATTTCGGGAAATCCTTTCTTAGTGCTCCCCTACACTCCCCAAAGAACCTGCATGTCAAATTTAGTTGCCAGTAGTTTCGGCTGTGCGTTGTCTGTCAGTCACTCAATCAGTCAGTAACGGAAGAGTCCTTACTAATATTATAAATGCGAAAGTAACTCTGTCTATCTGTTGCGCTTTCACGCCAAAACTACTAAACCGATTTAAATGAAATTTGGTACACAGATAGTCTAGAGCCTGAGAAAGGACATAGGCTACTTTTTATCCCGGGAGTATGTTCCCTAGGGACCACGCGGGCGAAGCCGCTGGCAGAAGCTAGTTTTATATGTTACGATTCTTCCGTTACTGAGTGAGAGACACAGAAAATACACAGCCTAAGAGAGAATTTTCCGAAATTCCTACAGGACCGGGATATGCGATATTACCTTTGTGTGTTTTACGAAGATTTTCAAATAACTAATATGGGTAACAAAGGTTACTTTTATGACAGAGTTTGTTCGCTCCTCCTTGTTTCCCTAATATACTGGAGAAAACGCCCCTTTTTTAACGGGGGGAAATCCTCTTGAATGTCCTCCGCCCTGGGGCGGGCGGAGGGGTCTGTCAGACTCTTACTGACTATAACCACCCCGGTGTTCCATCTCTCACCTACGCCGGGGATCGCGGGAACTTGCGACTTCCGTAATCACCGGCTGGTGCCGCACCTCGGGTCAGCGGGGGGAGTGAGGTGTTTGACTCCCCCCACGACGTCAAAGAGAGGCGCAGGGGAACATCACGAGCCGCCACCTCGGGTCGCCACCAACGAGGAAGTCGAAAGTCAGGCTCTCTACGATACGTAACGTTCCCGGGAGCAAAACTCAGGGACCTAATACCACTCGCGCTTATAATGGGTCCACACGATACAGACTTTAGTCTGAACAGACTTTGAACTCTGAATAAAAAAAAAACTGGCCAAGTGCGAGTCGGACTCGCGTGCTAAGGGTTCCAAACGAATTTAATTATTTTTTCAACATGTTTTTTAACACTATAGACTTCTTATAGGTTTTCCTGTAATATATAGGTAAAGATCTATTATCTCGAATTTTAGGCTCAGTAGTTTCGGAGATAAGGTGGGGGCGGAATAGTCATTTTTCGCCTAATTTCTTGAATAACTTCAAAACCGTTTATTTAAAAATTATGAAAAAATGTAATTAAATCCCTCACAGTAAGCCATTTCATTTGATATGTCACACGACATTGTTCAAAAACTTTTTTATTAACTTTCTAGTTTGACCCCCAAGTGTCCCCCATACTAAAAAAATAATCATTTACGTAACGCTTCCGTGTTTGGGTCACAGAATTTCATATGTGTACCAAATTTCAACAGAATCAGTCCAGTGGATCCGGAGAAAACTGGCTGTGACAGACGGACAGACAGACAGACACCCGAGTGACCCTATAAGGGTCCCGTTTTTTGTTCGGAACCCTAAAAAATCTATCACACCAACACTTGTTTGCATTGCTTTGTTGCACTGACAACATTCTATAGAAGTCTGTATCCCACGGACGGTCCATTACAACCACGGGTCCAAGAAGCCAGTCACCTCTTGCCTCTCTCTTCTTTATAAATAGCCACAGCACAGCATATTTTAACTACAACATCGCAAGTGTCCAATAAGCAGTGAAACGTTTAGTTTCTAGTCTATTTACACGCCACGATCAGCGTGTAGTGTGTAATTATAAACGACTAGGTTTACACGCGGTTTGGCTCGCATGAATAGTCGTACTCGTACATGATATTTAATTTCTCTGTTGTCCCATCGATGAATTTAGTTATCTGTCTTTGGCAGTTCCGAAAGATACCTTCTATTCAGGGGGGCTACTCTCTAACGAAATCCGTAGTTTCGGGCGGGCATTTTCTACTCCGTATCACCTAACCACTGAGAACTAATGATAACACGATTTGACAGTTACTGTGAAATCGTGTTGTCATTCATTCTCAGTTCGGGTTCGGGCCTAATCGTAAGTCTGTAGGTGATACGGAGTAGAATACGCCCGCCCGCAACTAAGCCCTAAACTACGGATTTCGTTAGAGAGTAGCCCCCCAGGTTTGAATATTAAATACTTCTCTTAGGATTTGGCAAGACATTGCAATCTTGTTACTTAGCAGTACAGGCTAGTTACATAGAATGAAATAAATTAGCGCGCAAATCCGTGGTGGACGATTTTATATGTACCAAAAATAATATTAGCCGATGATCTATGCCTACGTCTCGACACGACTAACTCCCGATAGCCCCGCCTACCACTGGCTGTATAACTTAGAATGAACTTGAAACAAATGACTCTAACTTAGTAGGTAAGAGCGTGAAGCAGAGTACAACAAGTAGATCAAGAGCTCGCGAAGGTCGGACCCTGAAGGTCGCTTGGTTTTGACCTTCACTGAGAGCAAGCTAGCAAAGGCTTAGTGGTCGATTGTATGTTCCAAAAACACTATTAGCCGATGATCCATTAAGATTCTATTAAAATCATGTTTATGTTGTAGATACTCGACTAACTCTCGATAGCCTCGCCTACCACTGGCGGTATAACTTAGAATGAACTTGAAACAAATGACTCTAACTTAGTAGGTAAGAGCGTGAAGCAGAGTACGACAAGTAGATCAAGAGCTTGCGAAGGTCGGACCCTGAAGGTCGCATGGTTTTGCAAGACGGCGACTAAGAGATGTTGAATACCGCTTGGTTGGATTTATTGGTTTAAGTTTTTATGATTTGTGTCCGAGGGTAAAAGAAAATTGACCAAACAGATTTTTTCTGTAACAATAAGTTACTACAAAATATTGAGTTGTTTTAAAATTAAAACAGGTTCTACAATATTACTTAGCTCTAAACTTTTTGGGAACATCTTTTAAGTTCTTAAAAAAAAAAGAATATAGGTATACTAAACACATTTGCCCACCCCTTTAGCCAACACAACACCGATTTCAAAACGCGCCATCTTGATTTCCCGCCGTCCTTACGTCCATAGTTACAAACTCCAACTTTTTAAAACGCAAGGCAACAACGCATACAGCCAATACATCTGACGTAACAACTAAAGTAGTGTGTACAACAGCACATGAGTCCAACGCCACGCGACGCCCGCACGTGTGAACTTTGCACATGTGTGTTCTGTTTGTAAACTTACACTCACACATACACTATCGTATTGATAGACAGCACACATGTTAACCGTCTGTAGTCTAGTACACACAAGTTTGTGTTGACTGTTGCGTTTATATTTAGAATTTCGAACTGTTACTTGGTACGTTGTTGCACGTCTGTAGATGTGACGTCACGTTCGGTTAGATGCATGTATGGTGTTCGTATAGAGGTAAATATGTACTTTCTTTGTTGCAATGTATAAAGAGCGATGGCATTGTATATCTTGATGTTTGTTGTGTATACTGTGGCCATTTTGCTGGCTGATACACTGCAATGTCGAGTTTTCTAAGGGACAATGACCTATAAAGACACTCGCGAGAAAAGTTGGCTCAAGGGCCGAATTTCAGACTCATTATTACGTTGCGAGAAAAGGATGGTGCTAGCAGTCCCTACCTGTATCTTTTCACTTGAATAATGACGGCTCTTTTACGCCTCTTGTTTCAAAACTGGTTATTATTATACATATACTCAGATACAATTCAGCAGAAAATATACAGTTTAATTCTCAATAAAATCCAGAAGATTATTAAGAAATTCATTCATGAAAACATTCCAACTCATCAAATACGCCAACACTTGTAAAATTCAACCGGAATTCAGCCTTTTTTAGGCTCGCGTTTAGCCACAATCTCACCTGAAGGTAAGCGACGATGTAGTCGACAGTGGACCACGCTTGTCTTAATCTATTCACTCTTGGTTAAAGACCCCAGGTTGTGGCTATCAGGAAACGCAGACTCCGACATGGAATTCCACTCTGTAGCTGTACGCTCAATGAAATTATTGCACATAAGGGTGGGATGTCCACCATGTTTCAGTGACGCATTGCCGTTTTCTAGTCCGATGATAGAACAGGTTAGGCGGAATTACAGCTACAAAAACAGTAGGAGGAAGAGGAACCTATATCCAAGGAATGTCAATATGAATCAGAAGTTCAGAACAGACATGGCAGTAACTACCGGCCTCCGCCTACACACCGTTGCTATTCATTACATTGCCAACTGCCAATCACTAACCAAGTTTACAGCGTCGGTACTTGTAATACGGAATTAATAATAACTCCACGTGTATGAAAAGCACGTCCAAAAACTCTAAACATACAATTGGCTGGCTAGCAATGTTACATAACTCTAAAGTTCCGAATGCAGGGGCAAAACCCTCCTCCCTGTGAGTAAGACCACCCCACTCCCTAGTGGGATCATAATCCTCCGCGTGGGATCTATACGGGTTGGTAACCGTTATATGTCATCATTTTTTTTTGGGTTTTGTTGTACATGCTCAAGAAAGTCCCCATGTTTTAGGATAATCTCGTGTTAGGCCATCATTACCACACTTGTTGTTAGACGATGTGATCGATAATGCAAGATATGGGAAGCGGTCACCTCCTGAGAAGCAGTAATGCTAGCGAAGGAGGAGGCCGAACGTGTGAGAGAGAGAGAAACCTCACGCCCCAGCCGCCGCAACAGAAGAAGACGCCCCGGGCGTCGGGAGTCGATTCCCGGGCACCGTAGGCGCGGGCCTGCGGACGGCGAGCATGTCTGATCAGAACCAGGCCCAGGTCGACGGCGCGTTGTGTTCTACGCACGCCTCAGAGATGTCAGCATAGAAGAAGGGGTCCGCTAGGGCCAGTGCCTGCTAGGGTTGCGGAATTTGTTCGAAAGGGTCACCGCGGCCCTGGAACGCAAAGGACACTAGGAATAACACGGCTGGGTTTTAGTCAGTAAGAGCCTGACACTCCCTTCTGCTTCGGCCAGAGCGGCAGGAGTCATTTGATGATTTCCCACCGATAAAAAAAAAGATATTCAATTGAATTCAGACTTCAATAGCTATAGACTTAGTCTTGTTCCTCATGGCTAATGAAGTTTGAATTCAATTGAATATTATAAATGATTCTCTCGCAGACTGTGGTCTCTAGCGTGAAACGTATATAATCTAAACAACGTAACGGGTTACTGCCTCTGTTCCCAGCGAACCCAGATATTCCATAGCACCATCCACCCACCGTAGTATCGTACCGCTACACGTGGCCACGCAAGTGATCGGCTGCGTCTGGCCCGTCGGTATTGTCCTCGAAGGCTGGTCAGGGTTAGGTCACTGGCGGTCCACTTGACGAATTGAGAAATACCGCGACCCACTTACAGCCTCGGTTAATCACAGATGAATACTGATCTAAACGGATTTTGCACGAAAATGCTCAATAAGGAATGGATTAACTGGTTATTGAGTCGAGTCTTTGTTTAACGTTTCCCTTTCTCTCCATAGGTGTATTTTTAAGGGATGGGAAACCAGCAAATTATGACCCTTTCGCTCTGGGCGGAGCGAAAGGGAGTGTCAGACTCTTACTGACTTAAACCCATCCGTGTTCCTCGTCCTCTTTGCGTTCCAGGGCCGACACACACTCCTTCGATCAAATTCCGCAACCCCGGCAGTCCCTTCATAGGTTGGCTTTCATGATCTTATTAAGACTCCTGAATACTGCTGAAAGAATTTTCTCTAAAATTCTTCCTATTAATCTTATATCTCATCATCTTTTATCATCAATATTATCAGTCAATATTTAAAATTCTTCCGTTACTGAGTGACTGACAGACAACGCACAGCCGAAACTACTGGTCGTAGAAAGCTGAAATTTAGCACATAGCTGTGGATTTTCCATAATTCCAAGGGGAACGGGAAAAAAAACGGGGTACGCGCGTACGTTGTCACGGGCAAAAAAGCTAGTGAAGGTTATAATTTTTCGACGACGCCATTTTGGCAGACACCTACATATAATGATAGGACTCCTCATCTCCCACCCACCATAAATTATGATTACCTCGATTTTGCTTGACGGTAAGCAATGAATGAAGTCTACAATAGAACGAAAGAGCCCTGAAGACGCCTCTACACAATTTTTCGAAGACCCCATTTGAGCAGACACCTATAACGAATGGGCTCCCCATCTCCCACCCACCATATACTTTGATTAAGCTTCTATAATTACGAACAATAGTATAGAAACGGTAAACACAAAGGCGGTTTGGTAGGCGTCGCGCCGCCGACAACCTTGTAACACTTGCGCTTGAGCTGACACACATTCGCGGTGCTATAGAGTTTGTGCGCCAAAAGGCTTACGAATTACACCATTGATAGTTCAGCTGGAGAATTAATGAGTTACGGTGATAATGTTCTTTTGATAGCGTGTTCAAAACCAGACAAGAAATATTGGGAGTTGTGTTTAAAAAATGTTAAGAACATGGTGCCCTAAAGTGTCACGTTGCCGAGATGTTTCAAGGTAAAGTCACCATGTGACAATCACGACTAGCATACTATACCTCCGTTGTATGCTAGTCGTGATTGTCACATGGTGACTTTAGTTTAGAATTTCATAGTGACTTTGGTTTAGAAAGAAAGTTTTCAAGGTAGTGGAAAATTCTTTGTAACCCTTCCTATCAAAGTTTTGGCCGTCTCAATTGGCATCACAAACTGTAGTGCTATTCTACAAAAAAATCACCGTGTAACTTAGGAAAATTGAACTTTAACAAGACGATACAGTGCGCTGAAAAAACGCGAGACGTCAAAAATTGTAAAAAATGTACCATCGTAGTGAGCCTTCACTACGATGGTACATTTTTTACCAGCGACGTTTCGACAATTTGTTTCTTGTTATTACTACTAATTAGATTTTTTCCGTAAACATCTTGATTGCATGAATTAAACTACCCGTTTCAAGATCCCGTTCGTATCAAGATGCAATGACTACACTCAGCTCATCATATCAGCCGAAAGACGTCCACTGCTGGACATAGGCCTCCCCCAATAGGGGGGTTTGCCATAATCGCCACACTAGGCAGGCGGGTTGGCGATCACAGTGTATGATGTTGATTTTTACAGAGAACGCTGCTGCCTATTCTCCGGCGAGTCTGTTAGTCGCCTCTTACGACACCCACGGGAAGTGCTGGGATGGTATTATTCTGTTACGGCACCATATGGCAAACACTCTGCTCACTCCACCACAAATTTTATGTTTCACGGTGAGAGGATTACAGAATACGTAGAGTCAAAGATCTTCTCAGCGTGCCGATAGCAATCTAAATCGAATAGAATGTGCACTTAAATACGTTTGGCGAAAGTTTAAATGTCCGAAATTAGTGAACTGCAATGAATTGGATATGGAGTTAAATAAATAAATAAGCCATTTATTCCAAATCTCACTTTCGATTAATATTACAATGTTTGTTAGTAAGTTGTTGCTTAAATATAAGAACCACTATCTCTCTCTCTTTAAAGCGTCTGTTACTAGAGTTCTCTGCTATTGTTTCACAATTATCATTCTATAAATTTAACTATTTAGTATGTATTGATGTTTGTATAAATAGTACACCTAAGACTACCTACAGTACTGTATCTCCTTTTTTTCTTTAGAATCCATCCAAAGGTTGTCTTGAAAAGATCGCTTTTAGCGATAAGGCCGCCCATTGTGTCACCCTATGTAATGTTTCTCATCTATCTTTTCTGTAACTTATATGGTGTACATAATAAAGAGTATTCTATTCTATTCTATAATTAATGTTAGTTTTATTTAAGAGATTTGGACCCCTGTTTGGGTAAAGGCCTCCTCCATCCTTTTCCATGACTCCCTGTCCTTGCCCGACTTTATCCAGTCGTTTCCTATGGAGTTACCTAAAACTAATAGGGCACTGTTGTAGGGTGCAAAGCGTGAATAGGGTATGTACCTGACACGGATAGGTTAGGTGCGAATGGGATTGCGGGAGCTAAAGTTAGCGAGCGAACTTAGCTCGCGTAATCCCATTCATGTTAGGAAAAAGGACATTGACCTCTGAGTTTATTTCGGTGTTTCTTCTCACGGTAGTCAGCTAGGAAACACTGGCCTCTAGTTTAATTTGACATGAAATATTCACGTGTAAAAGAGTAATCTGTAAACTATTTGCAAAATCAATATCATTTACTAGCTTCTGCCAGCGGCTTCGCCCGCGTGGTCCCTAGGGAACATACTCCCGGGATAAAAAGTAGCCTATGTCCTTTCTCAGGCTCTAGACTATCTCTGTACCAAATATCATTTAAATCGGTTCAGTAATTTTGGCGAGAAAGCGCGACAGACAGACAGAGTTACTTTCTCATTTATAATATTAGTATGGATATTAGTATGGATTATCAAGCTTTAGAAAAAGACTGGATCTAGAGATGAGTGACAGAGAAGTCACAGAATATTTCCACTCTTTATGCCATAAGTAATCATCATCTTCTTGCCCTTATCCCATGTTACTTGGGATCGGCGCAACACGTTTTTTCTCCCATTCTGTCCTGTCATCCGTCACGCTATCACTAACTCATTTTTTTTCTTTCATATCACTCCTCATACAATTCATCCAAATTTTACAACCTGGGAGTCTTTAAGTCAAGAGTGAATAGGTTGCTTCTAGGCAAACGTGCTCCATCTTCGACCGCATCATCGCTTACCATCAGGTGAGATAGTCGTCAAACCCGTGCCTATCATTAGTAAAGAAAAACCTGCCAAGTGCGAGTCGGACTCTCACATGAAGGGTTCCGCAGGTACCTTAAACCGAGGGTCTTTACAGCCAGACGGATGGACAGACGGACAAAAAATGATCATAATAAGGACTCCGTTTTTTCCTTTTCATGTACGGAACCCTAAAAAAAAATATTTTCTTGGTTGTAACACAGTCAAATCCTCATCCATTTAGCAACCAACAGATCCGCTTTACAGAAACCTTGCCAAAACCACGACCATGACTCAGGCCAGTCAATTTGCATTTACATTGATACGAACTCGCTTTCTTTTTCCGCGTCGACGCAAAGCGTGTCGGTTTTCGGTTTTACAAAATGGAGTCTGTGTTTAACAATGGGTTCGGTCTCAGCTGCTTTGTTGAGCGTTTCCTAATTACGATTTTAAGTGGGGCAGTTGTAGAGAATTAGTGGGACAGCAAGTTGGAACAATGAGTCTGAACTACTCAAAGAGGCATTGAGCTGACATGTGTAGTTTTTTTTACTGTAGATAGGTTATATACGTTTGACCGCTATCTCACCTGATGGTAAGCGATGATGCAGTCGAAGATGGAGCACGTTTGCCTAGAAGCAACCTATTCACTCTTGTCTTAAAGACTCCCAGGTTGCAGATCTGGAAACACAGACTCTGGCAGGGAATTCCACTCCTTAGCTGTACGCACTATGAATGTGATCCCAAAACGTTTTGTGCGTGTGGGTGGGATGTCCACCATGTACCGGTGGTGCATCGCCGTCCGTCTTGTGGTCCGATGATGGAACGGGCTTGGCGGAATTAAATCATGCAATTCCGTCGCACACTCCCCAAAAACCAACCGATAGAAAACCGACCGACCAACAACTCGGCGTCGATGCTCAAGACTTTTGAGCTTCGACTCGACGAGCCTGTCATTACCGATGATCCTTTTGGCTCGTTTCTCAATAGACTCAAGGGCATCAAGCTGGTATTTGGCAGATAGAGACTCCATACACGATCGAACTTGCGCTTGATAGAGCTTGAGCAGCTGTTCCGGCGTGAAGTACCGTCTCACCTTTGCTAAGACCCCCAACTTTCTGGCAGCCACTTAAGCCTTTGCCTCGATGAAAGGGTCAAAATTAATAGTTAATTTGCCAGGATTCCAAAGTACACAATAATAACCGGCACGAGTCGTGACCATTGGTCGGTTCGAAGATGATAGCTCTGACGCTTCACGTTATTGGTTCGTCAGTCAATGCTCATCGACTATAGCGCTTGCAAGTGTCGTTCGCCCACCGTACATTGGCGAGATCACCATGCTGCATTCATCTGTGACCTTAGTGCGAATTTTTCAACGTTCTCGAACGAAGACGTCAGTTTGTATTGAAACTAAATAAGCGCCGTCTGGTGACAATAACGGAAAACCTTTTTTTTTTCTATACATTTTGACATAAGCAAACGTTCACGTTAACGCGATCGAGTGCGTTAAAAAACATACACTAAGCCCTCTGCTCACGACTCGTGCCGGCCCCAAAGTAGTTGGGAACCTAGGCGATTGTTTGCTGGAGAGACCTGGGCCCCAAGTCTGCTAATACAATAGTGTCAGAATGGTGATGGAAAGTCAGAATGACGCTTTTATATCCAGTGGTCAACCACTGACACTGCATTGAAAGAAATGGCATAGAATCTTGTCAAAATCAACCATTATGAAATCAATGATAGACCATTCTGACACTATTGTAATAGCAGACTTGGGGCCCTGATTTGACGTGTTAAAAGTGTTTAGACATAGAAATGTAGAAACATAAGTGTTATTCATTACAAGGTCAAACACTGCATGAAAATAGATGATCGGAGATAATTAGCGTGCAATTCAAAGTTAGAGTGCACAGGCTCCTTCTGGGCACCGGGCGTCGGAGGAGGGCATACGCTGCCCTCTTCCGGCCCCCCTAACTGGGTCCAGGGGCGGCGGACTTGGGGACGTCCGTCGCCCCCCATTCATCTGGACCCGAGGTGGCGGCGCGTGGTGTTCCCGTGCGCCCCTCTTTGACGTCGCGGGGGGAGTCAAACACCTCACTCCCCCCGCTGACCCGAGGTGGCCCGCAGAGGCGGGCCGGCACCAGCCGGGGATCACGGAAGTCGCAAGTTCTCGCGATCCCCGGCGTAGTGAGAGATGGGAACACCGGGGTGGTTTTAGTCAGTAAGAGTCTGACAGACCCCTCCGCCCGCCCCAGGGCGGAGGACATCCATGAGGATTTCCCCCCGTAAAAAAAAAAAAAAAAAAAAAAAAAAAAAAAAGAGCAAACCCATCAAAAATAAAAAACAAAATTGACGGGCTATTGCAGTGGATTACTAAACGATACAAGCTTTAGAGATGCTGGGTTAAAAACTTAGTCACTATTTTATAATGAACTTGTACTAGGCATCCCCCCTTTGCCCTAGCTAGTGGGACATTCCTCTTTCCACGTGCAAATTAAAAACTTTAAACAAATAACCGACTTCCAAACAAAACACTACAAAGAATAAACTAACCTTAATTTCGGAAGTCGGTATTTTAGGTTTTGTTTCTTTGTTTTTATAACACCAACTTCCGAAATTAAGGTTATTTTATTCTTTGCAGTGTTTTGTTTGGAAGTCGGTTATACTTTTTGTAAAAAGTATATTTTTCAATTTTAAGTGGTGATACTTGGACGACGTCTACGTCAACGCAGAAATTGAAATAAGCAAAAATGCTCATAAAATAAAAACTACTGAACCAAACTGAATCGAATTTTTATGGGACCAATTGGCAAGTATACCGCATCGAACTCAAAATCATAGAAATCTGATCAGAAACCTCGGAGTACATACATAAAAAAAATACCCACCGAATTGAGAACCTCCTCCTTTTTTGGAAGTCGGTTAAAAAATGAGGACAGTGTGTATCCAATCGTTGCTAGCTAGGGTGTACTGGGTATTTCCGATGTAGTAATATTTAAATGTGATATCTAAAGAAACAATTGCAAAAAAAATCTTATTCCACAAAAAAAAAACCGCAAAAAACGTATCAAGCAAATTGCCTTTCAAGCAGTCTGTTGCGGTTAGTGGCGTTCATTATAGTTCAATCATAAATTTGATGCCATCAACTGCATCATTTCCCAGTTTATATTAAAACCGTCAAATCGCATACGAGAATACAGTCAAGTATCTCGGTATGACCCAAAGCTACGTTAGAAAGCCCACATCAAGATGAACTCGACCTACGGTTCAAAAGAATGTATTGGCTGCTTGGAAGAAACTCCGTGCTGTCCGTACACAACAAATTGTTGCTATACAGACAAGTCCTGATGCCAGTTTGGACTTATGGTATTCAGGTGTGGGGCTGCACCAAACAGACCTATGTACTAATCATCCAACGATTCCAGGACAAAGTACTCCGGGAAATTGTAAATGCTCCCTGGTCCATACGAATTGATGACCTCCATCGGGACCTAAAAGTTCAAGCTCACGAACAAAGACTTCATCAGCATGTGAACGTAGAGGCGATCCAGCTTCTCGACCACACGGACATAGTGAAAAGACCAAAACGAAAAAAAAAATCGTTTGAGTTAGTGTTCAGTGTTAGTGAATAGTGTAAAGTAACACAAGTGTTACCAAATAACCACAAGAACGAAGAGTATTCGTCTTGATAGAGACAATAAGGAAAGTGCTATTGGACACATTCTTAGTAAAGACAATTTAACAGTTTAGGTTTTAATTAAATTACTTATCTATACTAATATGTAAAGCTGAAGAGTTTGTTTGCTTGAACGCGGTATCTCAGGAACTACTGTCCGATTCTTTCAGTGTTAGATAACCCATGTATCGATTTATCATCACGCTAAGACCAACAGGAACGGAGCAGACGAAATTGCGGGAGTCAACTAGTTAGTCTATATACAAGGCTAGGTTGTTATAAAAATAGGGTTCATTCTTTTAATGAACGCTAGGATAAGTGAAAAAAAAAGTGGTCAATATCGTCGCATACGCTTTTCGAAACACTAAATTCAAACCACGTAGGCGTGTACTCATCTGTCTTATAATCTCTTTAGCAAATGTTTTCATTGGCGTCACCATGATCACGAATGAGGAAACAAATTAATCGAGGCGCAGTATCAACTCATTATGAAATGCCGTGACACGGAGGGTGCGATCCGGAAGTTGATAGTAGTTAAAGATACTTACAAACTGCTGATAAAAACTAAAGCCTTTTACTATGCAATCAAGATGGTCGAGATAAAGGCGAGTGATGTCACACTGGCTTTGAAGACACGTCAGGTATGTTGAATAAGGAGATTTGGCGTAATGGTTGCTGAGGAAGTTGTAAGACCTTCATGTAAAAGTCTTAAGTAAAGTTGCTTGAATCTACATCTATCTATACTCTATACTAATATATAAAGCTGAAGAGTTTGTTTGTTTGTTTGCTTGCTTGAACACGCTTATCTCCGGAACTACTGGTCCGTTTTGAAAAATTCTTTCAGTGTTAGCCCATTTATCGAGGAAGGCTGTAGGGTATATATCATCACGCTAAGACCAATAGGAGCGGAGCAGTAATGAAAAATGTGACGCAAACGAAGGTGCGCGGGTCACCTAGTCTATACTAATATATAAAGCTGAAGAGTTTGTTTGTTTGTTTGTTTGTTTGCTTGAACGCGCTAATCTTAGAAACAACTGGTCCGATTTGAAAAATTCTTTCAGTGTTGGATAGCCCATTTATTGAGGAAGGCTATAGGCTATATATCATCACGCTTAGACCAACAGGAGCGGAGTAGTAATGAAAATTGTGACGCAGACGAAGTTGCGCGGGTCTGCTAGTTACAAATAATATTAAGCTGAAGAGTTTGCTTGAACGCGCTAATCTCAGGAACTACTGGTCCGATTTGAAAAATTCTTTCAGTGTTAGATAGCCCATTTATCGAGGGACGCTATAGGCTATAGGAGGAACACACAGGAAGTGGCGCGGGTCCACTAGTATTTAAATACTAAGCTATAACCTTCGCACATACTAAGTCGTGTACAAGTAGAAGTGTCCGATACGTCAATGCATTACTTTTGACACCCAAAGACAGTCTCATAATGCGAGGGCTTCATTTAAGGCCCGGTAAACCGAGCGAAGAAGGTATCTAACGTTTCCATACTTTACGCGAAGCGAGCCGTGCGCTAACGTCGACGGCGTGAAGCCATAATAATTTATTATTAAAAGAATTAAACTATTATGCAAAATTTAACCAGAAATTATTCTTCTATATGTTATTAACCTTTCTTAGATATGGTTTTTGGAAGTATAACTTTCATAAGCTTTAAGAACAATAAGAAAAACATCAAAAATAGTTGAATTTTGCCGCCTCTTCGGGTTTTTTTATGATCGAGCGAAGTTTTCGATATTATGTTTTGAACCAGAAATTACCAAAGTATATAAAGTAAACTTCAATACGTAATTTTTGTTTGGCTTTTAGTAATCACTATTTATTTGTTTATTATTGATTCAAAGTGATGGAATATTGGGAAAATTGGGAATACCTGGCCTTAAAGACGCATACCGTTGAAACCGGAAAACAATATCGAAACTTGGCGACACAAATAGGTGTGGTTACTTTCCCAAACGAATGGCTATAAAATACACCTTAAAATGCCGCAAAATAAACGGTAGACAGTGGGTCCATGTGAAATACTCGTATTCACGCACAAAACGTTTTGTGAACACATTCATTGTGCGTACAGCTAAGGAGTGGAATTCCCTGACAGATTTTTTGTCCTGGTAGCTGCAACCTGGGAGTCTTTGAGTCAAGAGTGATTAGGTTACTTCTAGGCAAGCGTGCTCCATCTTCGACCGCATCATCGCTTACCATCAGGTGAAAAAGTCTATGATGGAGCGAGCGTGCCCAGAAGATTCCTGTTCACTTTTAGAGGGACGCGGTATAGAGAGGAAAGTCCCACAAACCTCCATTGAAAAGGGGAAGATCCTCCGACCGGACTGTTGTGTCCGGTGTGGGCAACTGCCCGATAGTTGATATTCGGGCTGATGTCCAAATAGCACGGTAAACTCTGATTGCGCGATGCAAGATTTCGACGTTATAGTTCGCTGCTAGTTGGATAGATGGCGTTGTGGTTCTTTTTGTTGCGATGTAGATTTTCTCCGTTGATTTTGTTTTTTCTTGTGGCGGCATTGATGCTACACACTCTTCAAATGTTGCCCTAAACACACCCGTGTTCCAAACACCATTGCGTTCCAGGGCTGCCGTAACTCATTCGAACCCACAACCCTGGCAGAGTACGGTAAGTATAGAATACTAATTAATACAGCTAGTGGTTCATAATGAGGCGCCGGTCTAAGTAAATAAGTGTTAGGTAACCTTACTGCAGCCTATTATGTTAGGTTTCGCTTCGAGTCACGTGTTACCTACGTCGTATAGACTCAGTTACGCGGTAAACAAGTTGTGTTAGACATTGTTGGAATAAATGAGCAATACTGCAGTGTGGTGGGTGAATGATTAGTTACACTGTAATCTATACTCTATATCTATACTAAATAATACTAGCTGACGGGGCAAACGTTGTTTCAACAAATAAGATAAAAAATACCTACCGAATATACACACAAAATTTCGTGATAATCGGTCGAGCCGTTACGGAGGAGTTCGGTAACAACACGGTATGTAACAAATAAATTAAAAACTACTGAACCGATTTGAAAAATTCTTTCAGCAATGGATAGCTACATTATCAGCGAGTAACATAGGCTATATTTTATCTCCGTACTCCCACGGGAACGGGAACTACGCGGGTGAAACCGCGTCACGTCGGCTAGTTATTATAAAACTACTGCAAAAATAAAAAGATTTGTCATAGAAACTTAGAATTAGTTCAATTAGTTTGCATCAATGACATTTGGGCAACAACGTTGGAAGGCCTCCAACAAAGTGGATCGATGACCTGGTGAGGGTCGCAAGAAGCCGATCGATGCGAGTCGCGCAGGACCGGTCGTTGTGGCGACACTTGGGGAGGCCTATGTCCAGCAGTGGACGTCTTTCGGCTGATATGGTGATGATGATTGACATTTTTATGTCAAAAGAGTGAAATTTTAAACCTTTTGCAGACAATATGCCCATGGGAACCAGTGGTCTACGGACCAGAGGTTGAAAATCACTGCTCAAGAATTAGCTCGTCAATACACGTTTTAAATTAATATTTCCAGCGCTTCGTGGAATGAGACCCACTGCTAGTACTATCACGTCGGGGTCACCAGTATGGAGGGATGCGGTACAGAGAGTAAATTGCCACAAACCTTCATTGAAAAGGGAGGATCCTCCAACCGGGCAGTTGCGCGCCAGGCATGACAACCGGTCGGAGGTTCCTCCCTTTTCAATGGAGGTTTACTCTCTGTACCGCATGCCTCCATAAATACAATACTGAGTTATAGACAATCTCAGAACTCAAGGAAATATGGTTGACAATAGAAGCTAGTTTTGCGAATTTATAGATACGTGTCATAACTGGCACGTTGCCAATCTGATGTCAGGCGGAAATCTATGCCAATAGTTTGCAGGAAATATCTCTTTAGTCGTTGGAATGTGCTTGGATTGTTATTGGTTAACCTTCCCCCTTTCAAATAGGAAGCCTGTGTTCCAGCAGAGGAAACATTGTAGTCTGCTTCTGCTTATGGTTCAACCATCTAAAGAAAAGTTGCCATTGGCTTCTCCAGCACTTCTTTATCTACACTAATATTATAAAGAGGAAAGATTTGTTTGTTTGTTTGAAATGAATAGGCTCCGAAACTACTGGACCGATTTGGAAAATTCTTTCAGCAATGGATAGCTACATTATCAGGGAGTAACATAGGCATATTTTATCCCCGTACTCCCACGGGAACGGGAACTACGCGGGTGAAACCGCGTGACGTCCACTAGTGGAGAATAATTCGTGTCGTGGCACAAAATTTAGCCAGCCAGTAAGGTAATGTACTTCACTGCGCAGGGTGTGATCCACGTACATTTTAGTATCACCACTAGTGGAGATAGATATGATAAATGCCTCTTTATCCGATACGCCAAAGAATAAACCTAAGAAACCAAGTGTTAGATTTTCTGGCTTCTGACTATCCGTAACGACTGCCAAAGATCTACAAATGACAGCCGGGAGCAACGGCTTAATAATTTCCAAGGGTCGGGAGTCGCAGGGCGATTCCCGGCCACCGTAAGCGCGGGCCTGCGAAACAGAACCAGGCCCGGGTCTACGGTGCGCTGTGTTCCACGCGCGCCTCATAGAGCTGTCAGCATAGAAGACGGAGCCCGCCAGGGCCAGTGCCTGTCGGGGTTGCGGAGTTTGTTCGAAAGAGTCACCGCAGCTCTGGAACGCAAAGAGCATTAGAAGGAACACGGATGGGTTTAAGTCATTTGATTTCCCATCCTTAAAAAAAAGGCATGGAGAAGTCACGGTATAATAGATAGTCACCCATCCACAGAACATGCAAACGCTGCTTAACCTTGAAGATCGGGTATCCGTTCCGTATCGTAATAAAATCCTTCGAAAAGTGATAATCTACACTAAAGCTGAAGAGTTTGTTTGATTGCTTGAACGCGCTAATCTCAGGAACTATTGGTCCGATCTGAACAATTCTTTCCGTGTTAGATAGCCCTAAGACCAATAGGAGCGGAGCAGTGACGCAGATGAAGTTGCGCGTGTCAGCTATTATTGTATACGGATTGGGATACGGGTCTCCATTAATTTCTGTGCCTGTTATTTCTTTATTCCGTCGAGTCTAATTCATTACCCCACCACCCTCAAACCGGGACAAATACCTAACAAAAACTACTTGGGCAATAACCACGTCGCATGTTATAAAACCCAGTCCACCCCCGACGGCAGAAAATTCAACAAACAATGGGCTTGTTTGTAAGATGTCGCTCGGAATGGCTTTAAAACTCTAGAACATAAACACGTGACCATGTTGTGCCATCTAACAGGTAGATGAAGAAGGTTCATATGTGTGGTGAGTTGGACGGGGCAGTTCTTTGTAGATTATACCTTCTTAGTGGCCGAGGAGTTTGTCTCCAGTCTTGCCAAGAAGTACCGTGTTATCCTGTTAATGGGTTGTGGATGTCTGGTAGGCAGCAATATTAAGGAGTAAAATGGTTTCATCTCAACGATTTGGAGGTGATTTGGTGATTTTTAGGGTTCCGTAAAAAAAAAGGAACCCTTATAGGATCACTCGGGTGTCTGTCTGTCCGTCTGTCACAGTCAGTTTTCTCCGGATCCACTGGACCGATATTATTGAAATTGGTACAAATATGGACTTCTATGACCCAAACACGGATGCGTTACATAAATTATTAAAATTTTAGTATGGGGATCACTTTTGGTCCAAACAAGAAAATTAAAAAAAAAAAGTTTTATGAACAATATCGTGTGACATATCAAATGAAAGGGCTTACTGTGAGGGTTTTAATTATATTTTTTTCATGATTTCAAAAGAATTTTTTTTGAAGTTATTCAAGAAATTAGACGAAAAATGACCATTCCCCCCCCCCCTTATCTCCGAAACTACTGAGCCTAAAATTTGAAAAAAAAAAAATGGAGATAATAGATCTTTACCTAAAGATTACAGGAAAACCTATTAGAAGTCTGTAGTGTTAAAATAACATGTTAAAAAAAATTAATTCGTTCGGACCCCTTTGCACGCGAGTCCGACTCGCACTTGGCCAGTCTTTTTTCTTATTTTGTGATACCGATACATAATTCTGGCTAAACCAAATTACGTATGATCATGTAGATTACTACCTATTATTTCAGATGTAATTTCTCAGTAAATGCCGACGAAAAGTTGCTTCATCTGCACGTTGTTTTTAAGCATTTCTCGAGAGAGCAGCCTTAAGAGTGCGGACAACGCATCTATATATCTGTGGGATACAGGGTTTTTCCAATAAAATATAGCAGTCTTGAATAATTATCGTCTTTTAATTCTCTTATTACATCGTCTTCGTGACCGTACGAAAGTAATCTCAACGTGGCGTCGCGTCGTTCCAATCCCTTCTTCGTTCATTCCTCTAGCGCTCTCTCGCTCACACACAGCTCTCTCTCTCTCTCTTCCATTTACATTCCATTTCCCACATATCACTAGATTTTACTGCTTCACTAATGATTCTTTCGCAATGGCCGTTCAAAGTAAACCTTCTGCGTCAACAGCAAGTTTCTCAAGCAACTTGCATTGTTCTCACGAGCAGGCGCGGCCTTGCGAGCGCTCACGCTTCCGCAGTACTACGTCATTGGGTCTGACGCGTCTTTTACGCGTTATTGCATTACTGAGAAATATAAAGTATAAGGTGGGGAATACAAACGACATTTGTAAACGGAAGGGCCTTAACTACTGCCGTGAGAGAAACTGCGTTTATGTGTTTAGGGTTCCATAGCCAAAGGGTAACCAACGGAACCCTATTACTAAGCCTTCACTATCCGTCAGTCTGTTAGCGGGCTGTATATCAACAACCGTAATAGGTAGACAGTTGAAATTTTCACAGCGGGTGTATTTCTATCGCCGATTTTAACAAAACATAATCAAAATGAAATGTCTTTTTTTTTCGGTTTACTCAGAGTTCTTCTTCTTTTCGTGTGGGCAGTAAGGTCTAACGACCCCACACACCCTAGTGTCAGAGTTTCTACACCGCCTCAAGGGCCTCTGACATGGTTTATTTGACGACCGCCATTTGGCGGCCGGGACCACTGGCTTGTACGTGCCTTCCGAAGCACGGACTCATCTTTTTATCAGACAATCAGGTGATTCAAGCCTGCAATGTCCTAGACAAACTGGAAACAACTCAGAGTTAAGTCCGACTCGCACTTGTCCGGTTTTTAGGGTTCCGAAAAAAAAAAGGAACCCTTATAGGATCACTCGGGTGTCTGTCTGTTTGTCTGTCCGTCTGTCACAGCCAGTTTTCTCCGGATCCACTGGACCGATTCTGTTGAAATTTGGTACACATATGGACTTCTGTGACCCAAACACGGGCTCGTTACGTAAATCATTAAATTTTTAGTATGGGGGTCACTTTTGGGGGTCAAACTAGAAAATTAAAAAAAAAAAGTTTTTTGAACAATATTGTGTGACATATCAAATAAAAGGGTTTACTGTGTGGGTTTTAATTATATTTTTTTCATAATTTTAAAATAAATGGTTTTGAAGTTATTCACGAAATTAGACGAAAAATGACCATTCCCCCTCCCTTATCTCCGAAACTACTGAGCCTAAAATTTCGAAAAAAATGGAGATAATAGATCTTTACCTAAAGATTACAGGAAAACCTATTAGAAGTCTGTAGTGTTAAAATAACATGTTAAAAAATTAAATTCGTTCGGAACCCTTTGCACGCGAGTCCGACTCGCACTTGGCCAGTTTATTATCACTTCTGTTCGTATCTGAGATTTGCTGGTCACATAGGCAGTGGTTCTTGTAAATACTGGTATTCAGCTGTACCCGGTTCGACTGGAAGTCGACCTCGATATATATACTAACTAGCTGACTCGCGCAATTTCGTCTGCGTCACAATTTTCATTACTGCTCCGCTCCTATTGTTCTTAGCGTGATGATATATAGCCTATAACCTTCCTCGATAAATGGGCTATCTAACACTGAAAGAATTTTTCAAATCGCAAACAAATTCTTCAGCTTTATATATCTATACTAATATATAAAGCTGAAGAGTTTGTTTGCTTGAACGCGCTAATCTCAGGAACTACTGGTCCGATTTGAAAAATTCTTTCAGTGTTAGATAGCCTATTTATCGAGGAAGGCTATAGACTACATATCATCACGCTAAGACCAAAAGGAGCGGAGCAGGCGAAGTTGCGCGGGTCACCTAGTAATATTATAAAGAGGAAATATTTGTATTTTTGTTTGTAACGAATAAACTTAAAAACTACTGGACTGATTTGAAAAATTCTTTCAGCAATGGATAGCTACATTATCAGCGAGTAACATAGGTTATATTTTATCCCCGTACTCCCACGGGAACGGGAACTACGCGGGTGAAACCGCATGACGTCCACTAGTAAGGAATAAACTTAAAAACTACTGGGCCGATTTGAAAAATTCTTTCAGCAATGGATAGCTGCATTATCAGCGAGTAACATCGGCTACATTTTATCCCCGTACTCCCACGGGAACGTTAACTACGCGGGTGAAACCGCATGTCGTCCGCTAGTAGTTGATAAAAGGCTTGGCTTTAGTTCGGCCTAGGTATATACACAAATTTTCTCACGATGAATTTTCCGCAAAGCTATGACTCTTGAAGATACGGAATAACATCCAAAACAAAATTCGTAGTACTAAGGTACGCTGTTACCGGGCGATGATTGTAAAACCTGTTTTTCAGCAGCACCACCCTGTCAAAACGGGAAGTTCCTACAGCAAACGCAGTCACGGGAAGCAGCTAGTGTTTGTTATAAATAACACTATACATAGTATGCTTCATGTCGGCCATTTCCTTCCTTTACGCTCTCACAATAGAATGGAACACAGAAGTCTTATTCTGAGAGCGGTGACAAAATCGCTCGTGATAAGTTCGAGAAATCGAGATAGGTAGTGCCGAGATGGCACAAGGGTTCGAGTAACGAAGCGATAATTATGCAAGTGTCCCCTGTACATAATAGGGTAATTTTTTAGGCTCGCGTTTGACCTTTATCTCACCTGATGGTAAGCGATGATGTGGTCGGAGATGGAGCACGCTTGCCTAGAAGTAACCTGTTCACTCTTGACTTAGACTCCAGGTTGTGGTTATCAGGAATCCAGGTTGTTTTGAAATGGAGTATGACCTGATTGGCCATACTTAAATGTATAAGAAGCACGCCCATGCATTTAACTACGCTATGATCTTGCCGATTATTTTACCTTTGCAAGAACTTTGTATGTTGCCGATGCAAGAAAAAATGGTACAGTCGTATTGAGTCGGTTAAAAAGAAGAATTCTTGAGATTCGTACAAAGGGATCCGCTTTACCTGCGTCTTGCCAAACAGATGCATAGACACAGACACCGACTTTTTTGTGCAGTCGAGCAGTCTGCAACAAAGCAAAAAGTTTGCAACGCATGCGAATTATTTTATCGTCGAAAGTGACTCACACTTTATGTCCATTATAACCGGAATTAAAACACTAAGTGAGTAATTTACGAAAAAAGAAAGTAGGAAAATGTCGCCTGAACTCTAGAATATTTTGCTTTTTTTTGTTATTATTGAATGGCTCTCGTTAGACCACTATCTCTCCTGACGGTAAGCGGTGATGTGGTGATCGATTTGGCATGCTTATCCAGAAGCAACCTATTCACTCTTACCATTGGAGAAGATACTTCCAGGGTTGCGGAATTTTTCAAAAGAGTCACCGCAGCTCTGGAACGCAAAGGGCATTAGGAGGAACACGGATGGGTTTTAGTCAGTAAGAGTCTGACACTCCCTTCTGCTCCGCCCAGAGCGGGATCATTTCCCATCCTTGAAAAAAAGGTGAAGATTCTTGCCAGCAATGGGACTTCTGTATCCTATTTCTAGGCTCATGCTAATGGAGCAACGACCACATCCAGCGGTTTAATCTCAGCAAGATAACAGGACTGAAAACAAAACAAATGTGTTCCCTGCACTGTGTCACACAACACATATTGGTCGTTTGTTACACATAGTTTGTGTTGCACAGCACAGATAGATCGCCTCTCTGGGTTACGGCACCCGAGAGGGATGTTACGGAGGTGGTTTTACCAAATCGAAGTTGGAGTCGGGAGTTTTTAATTTTGGGTGGTTAATCATCAAAGTGTCGGGAGTGTCATAATGCCCTTTGCGTTCCAGAGCCGCAGTGACTCTTTCAAACTATTGCCCCTGACAGGCAGAGAGATTTGGTAAGGGGGCTTCCACAGACGACATGCACTGTACACGTTATCCGCTATGCTCCGTTGACGACTGACGGAGCAGGAGGTGTAACATCAATCTTCTTCAAAGTTCCGACTTATCGGAGTCGGAGTCGAAGCTCCGTAACATCCTTAGTCCCCGAGAGGCTAGCTTTTCCACAATCGCGGTGTAATACATGGTAGTCATGTGGAATTAAATAGCGTGGTGTTATTAGTATTTTTGTCGAGATTACATAACGCCTGAAATGGCATGCATTCTCATAAGGGGCGGCAAAATTGAACAGTGCTACTGCCCTAGATATGTGTCATGTAATATTCAGACCAGGCTGGTCCACTTTTATTATAATCAATAGGCACGCGCTTGATCACAATCTCACCTAATGGTAAGCGATGATGTCTAGAGCACGCTTGTCTAGACGTATCCTATTCACTCTTGACTTAAAGACCCCCAGGTTGTAGCTATCAGGAAACACAGACTCTGGCAGGGAATTCCAGTCCATAGCTGTACGCACATAGACGTATATAGACGTCCTGAAAGATGTGACAGGAAATTCATCATGGCGGCGATTTCAAAACATAACGGAGTAATCTGTCATTCTTTTACGTTTCGTTCTTTCCCTCGAGTCAAAGTTTATTTTTCTTGTCGCGCCCACACTTCCTGTTTAAACAGCTGTTAACCTTTTTAAATCAGTCAATATTCGATACCGGAAGGCCTTATCCGAACACTGAACAGTTGGTTAAGTCGTTGCAAGCATTTTGATCATAGGATCCTGAGTGGCTACTCTCTAAGTTCGTAGTTTCGGGCTTAGTTGCGGACGTATTCTACTCCGTATCACCTACGGACTTACGATTAGTCCTGAACCCGAACTAAGAATGAATGACAGCACGATTTGACAGTAAATATCAAATCGTGTTGCGATTAATTCTTAGTAGTTAGGTGATACGGAGTAGAATTAACCCTATATAAAGCGCAAGTCCGATCCTGCATGGAGTATTGTAGCCACCTTTGGGATGGCTCAGCTAAGTATCAGCTTGCCGCGCTTGACTCGGTGGAACGCAGAGCTAAGAGGCTTTCGGTGACGTAAAACTGGTGGATGCCAAGCTACATAGCTTGGCTCATCGCCGTAAGGTTGCCTGCTTGTCGGTCTTCTACAGATTGTACTTCGGTGAGTGTGCCCAAGAACTCCACGACGTCATCCCACCGGCCCCCTTCTACCATGGGACATCCAGACGCACTGCATCTTACCATCCCTACCTTGTTGCTATTCGACCAATTCGCACGAAGCGTTTCCAATCGTCTTTTATAATGCGCACAGCAAAGGAGTGGAACTCTCTGCCTGCGGTCGAGCGGTCTGTGTTTCCAAACGCTTACAATCCTAATCTCTTCAAAGTAAGAGCGAACAGGCTCCTTCTGGGTAAGCTCGCTCCATCGTAGACTTTGTCTCGGTCATCTCTGACCTAGACTAGAGTCAAGAGCAAACCAATCACAAATAAAATAAAATAAAAAAAGAATACGTCCGCAACTAAGCCCGAAACTACGGACTTCGTGCTTAGAAAGTAGCCCCCTGGATTGGAATATCTGGTTAGATAAATGGTATTGGGTCTTTGGCAGCCAGGAGTTATTACTGGAGTCAGCCTGGAGTGGAACAGCTCGTAGCTAAATAATAACAGCCGCACGGGTTAGGTTAGCCCCCTTAAAGGTTAGGCAACGCTGGCCGAGTTTGGTTCGAGACTGGGTGACCATCTTAATATACTAAGACTATTCCGTGCCTCGGAAAGCACGTTAAGGTGTTGTTCCTGGCTGTCATGTGTAGATCTTTGGCAGACGTTACGCGTAATCAAAGCCAGTAAACCTGACAACAATCTTCCCAATGAATTATATAATTGTTGTGAATGGGAATTTGTTGGATAGAGCCACCGCGGCCCTGGAACGCGAAGGACATTAGGAGGAACACGGATGGGTTTTAGTCAGTAAGAGTCTGACACTCCCGCACGCTCTGCCCAGAGCGAGAGGAGTCATTTGAGGATTTCCTATCCTTGAAAAACTTTTTACAAAAAAATACAACCGACTCCCAAACAAAACACTACAAAGAATAAAATAACCTTAATTTCGGAGTCGATGTTTTTGGTTTTGTTTCTTTGTTTTTTAACACCGACTTCCGAAATTAAGGTTATTTTATTCTTTGTAGTGTTTTGTTTGGAAGTCGGTTATATTTTTTTGTAAAGTTTTTTATGTTTCACGTTTAAGTGGTGATACTTGGCGTTGACGTCTTCGTCAACGCAGAAATTGAAATAAGCAAAAATTCTCATAAAATAAAAACTACTGAACCAAATCGAATCAAATTTTTATGAGACCAAATGGCAAGTATACTACATCGAACTAAAAAAGAATCACAGAAATCGAATCAGAAACCTCGGAGTAATCGGTGTACATACAAAAAAAAAATACCCGCCGAATTGAGAACCTCCTCCTTTTTTGGAAGTCGGTTAAAAATAGGCAATGTTATGCTTCAGAAAAACGGGGAGCATACAGAAAGAAAACTGCCTTTACAGCAGTTTAGTAACATGATAAAATAACTGCTGATTTTGCTGACCTTTCCGCCGCGTACTGAGGTAATCAGCACGTTTGTACTCGATTAAATCGGGGCGGAGTTTTTCGCCCGTCAAGAGGCGAGAATACCCGTGCGAGCATTGCCAGACGATTTCGTCCCTAGTGTTTAGACTGAAGCGAGAAATCGTAGGAAAATCCGTTCTTGCTTTCGTACTGATAAGTCGGGAGAGACTCCCGGTGATTTTTCGAAAAGAAACCTACTATTTTTTGTAAGAACTTTCCAATTTGGGAACGCGAGGCGATACTCGCCTTCCGTCTCTTTCTCTTTTTTTTTTAAAGTTACACACTAGGAATTTCACCTGTATCGTTGGTGCGTTCACAAACAGACAAAGTCACATACAAAACAGACAGACCCGGAACAACTATCTGTAGGCCATACAAATATTTGTGCATATTTCAGCAGAATAAAATGAGAAATGTATCTACGGAGTTTTTCCCACTCACACGCACAAACACACTCATTGTGCGTACAGCTAAGGAGTGGAATTCCCTGCTAGAGTTTGTGTTTCCTGATAGCTATAACCTGGGAGTCTTTAAGTCAAGACTTCAATAGTGAATAGGTTACTTCTAGGCAAGCGGAATGTCCACCATGTACCGGTGGCGCATCGCCGTTCGCATATAAATATAAAATGTTCGCAAATCGACTATTACCTCCTTTCGTTAAATCTATCCTCGACGAGAACCTCGCCTCGTATAAACGAGAACCAATAACGATAAGTTTGGTAGTTCTCGAGGCTACCGAGACCCGGTAGTGGCAAGAACCTGCATAATTGATGCGTGACCTCAAGGCAAACGCTCCAAACTACGCCGCTCAATGTTTTTATTTTAAATACGTATTTTAAGAATCTTGATTAATTAAATGCCGAGGATTTTTGGCACATCTAACAACAATTGTTAGGTGCGTAATCGCTCAGTGTAAAATGCCGAGAAAAAAACTGACCAAGTGCGAGTCGGACTCGCGTGCAAAGGGTTCCTAACGAAGTTTATTTTTCAAAGTGTTATTTTAACACTACCGACTTCTTATAGGTTTCCTGTAATCTATAGTTAAAGATCTATTATCTCAATTTTTTTTTTATCTTTTAAAAATTTTAGGCTCTGTAGTTTTGGAGATAAGGGGAATGGTTATATTTCGTCTAATTTCTTGAATAACTTCAAAACTGTTTATTTTAAAATTATGAAAAAAATATAAGTAAAACCCTCACAGTAAGCCCTTTCATTTGGTATGTCACTCGAGAATGTTCAAAACACTTTTTTATTTATTTTTTTAGTTTGACCCCCATACCTAAAATTTAATGATTTACGTAACACGTCCGTGTTTGGGTCACAGAAATCCATACGTGTACCAAATTTCAACAGAATCGGTGCAATGGATCCGGAGAAAAGTGGCTGTGACAGACGGACACACAGACAGACACCCGAGTGATCCTATAAGGGTTCCGTTTTTTGTTCGGAACCCTTATTAAATGGTATCTGGTAGAAGTGGCAAGAGTGACTAGCCTATGCTCTCGCATCGGCTTGATCTATTTGAGAATAGATGATCAGCACTAACTTCATCTGCGTCACATTTTCTTATTAGTCGTAGCGTGATGTTATATAGCCTATAATGCCTATAGCTTTCCTCGATAAATGGGCTACCCAACACTAAAAGAATTTCTCAATTCGAACCAGTAGTTCCTGAGATTAGCGTGTTCAAACAAACTCTTCAGCTTTAGTGTAGACGCGTATATTGAGAATCTTTATTAATTAAATACCAAGGATTTTTGGCTTCGCTTCTGAGCTGAGAAATTTTCTTAAATTAATTTGTAGCGAACTAACAATTGTTAGTTGCGTAGCTCAATGTAAAATGTCATGGAAAAAATAGTATCTAGTATTTTAAAGTGGCAACAGTCACATAGTTTATGCAGACGATTCTTTTTCTCTGGTAAAGGGGACGAGCTAATCAGCCTAAAACTGTCATTCCCACAGCAGGGACATAGGCCCACTCTCTGCGAGAGGGATTGGGCCGCAAATACCACAATTCACCTCGCGGGCCCAGAGCGTGTGGATGTCACATGTCTTACGATTTTTTTGGTTCTGGGATATGCCGGTTCCCTCGCGGTAATTCCCTTTACTGTTTTGACGTGAACTTCATTCACTTCGGTAAGCTGGGGCCAACTTTTAGTATGAGTCAAACGACACGAAAAGAAGAAGGGACCAACTTGCAAAAACCATGCGTATCCTTTTTAATTTTGTCATTTAAAGGATAGAAGGCATTTTTTCAATGCCGTCCCACTGCTAGGCAAAAATCTCTCCACAGCCTTAAAATCTTGCTAAGGCCAGTGCCAGAGTTGCGAAATTTGTTCGAAAGAGTCACCCTGGAACGAAAAGGGCATTAGGAGCAACACGGATGGGTTTTAGTAAGAGTCTGGCACTCCCTTCTGCTCCGTCCAGAGCGGGAGGAGTCACTTGACGATTTCCCATCGTTAAAAAAAGCATTTAATCTTCCCTGTGTTGTCTTCTCCGACCAATTTCTCGTAAACACTTCTAATTTATCACGCCAGCGTCTCCTAAGCCTCCCTTAGCGATGACGCTCTCTAGTACCCTTTTTTTAAGGTTGGTAAATCATCAAATGACTCCTCCCGCTCTGGGCGGAGCCGAAGGGAGTGTCAGACTCTTACTGACTAAAACCCATCCGTGTTCCTCCTAACGCCCGCCGCGTTCCAGGGCCGCGGTGACTCTTTCAAACAAATTCCGCAGCCCTGCGTAACATCTCAGACCCATCCTACTCGATGCATTCTCCATATAAGAGAGTTTATTTATTTATATGTTTATAAAACAATACACATAGTATTTAAAACGATAACAGAGCGGAGATATGCAAGACAAACGGCGAGTTCAACAAGCATTGTGCGTTGTTGACCTCCTCTAGATAAACGTGCTTGAGAAATGTAAACTGTGATGTTGGCTCTACTGTTTTCATTGGTGCAGTTGGTAGGAGATGCAGTGAAAACGTCAAAATTGAAGGGTGGAGTTTCAATAAAACCGATTTCAGTGCACCTCTAGCCACACCTTTTTTTTTTTTTTTTTTTTGCGCTGGGAAAAAAATGCATTACGCACACCCGCCCATCGGGGGATGGGGGGGCCGTGTGGGACTCCCCGGGCAAGCCCGGTATACCCACTAAAATAACCCAGCGGCATTCCCGCATCGTCTGAGTGGAGAGGGACTGGGAGATCGGCAGAGCCTTTACGTCCAGTCCCCCTCCGACGTCCGCCCGCCTTCACGGCGGGCCCTTCACGCCCTCCCCGTGGGGGGAGGGCCGGGAATGTCCGACGAAGGTGGTGACGGGTGCAATGCGGGCGAAGGCGCCCCCGCGCCTGTCGCCCGCCCATCACCACCACGAGGAGGGAGAAGGCCCCGCCTTCTCCGACCTCTTCTCCGTCTTCGGAGCGGCGCAGCGAGAGGGTCGTCCTCCCGCTCGCGCTCCGCCGCCTCCTTTTGCGAGATAACCGCCTCGCAAAAGGAGGCGACCGCTGCCCAGGCCCCCTCACTCTCCAGCATGGCGCTGACCACGCCGGGTAGTGAGAGGTCCTGGCCGACCACCGCGGTGAGACTGCGGCGCAGCTCGGACCAAGCCGGGCACACCTCGAGGGTGTGCTGTGCCGTGTCCTCTGCCGCGCCGCAGTCGTGGCACGCCGGAGTTTCCTCCCTCCCGATCCGGTGCAGGTGCGATCCGAAACAGCCATGCCCGGATAACACCTGCACCAGACGGAAAGAGAGGAAACCGTGGGAGCGCTCGAGCCAGTCCCGCAGGACCGGACCGAGCGCGTCCAGGGTTCGGCGGCCAAAGGTGGCGGAGGCGAGGTCCTCCGTCCAATGGACGATGATGGCGACCCTCGCCTCCCGCCGCACGGCCTCCCGCTCCTCCGCGACGGGGCGCTCCCCGAGCGCCCTTCGCCGCGCCGTCCAATCGTACACTCTGGCTAGCACCCACGCCTCCAACTCCCAAGGAGGGGTGCTCGCCAGAGCGCACGCCGCCGAGAACCCAACTGAGCGGTAAGCCCTCGCCACCCGCTGTGCAATGGCTCTTTGGGGCCTGCGGATGGCGGTAGCATTCTCCCTCCTATGGAGGGAGTCCGCCCAGATGGGGGCCCCGTACAGGGCCATGCTACGCAGGATGCCGGCATACAAGCGCCGGCATCGCGCGTTGGGCCCGCCCAGGTTCGGGAGGAGCCAGGACAGGGCGTCCGCAGATTTCAGCAGGCGCGTCGACAGCCCGCTGAAGTGCGGGCCGAAACGCCACCTGCTGTCCAGCACCAGGCCCAGATATTTCATCTGGGCCTGGACCCCTATCCTGACGTCCTCCACGAATATGTGGGCGTCAGGAGGGCAGCGCTGCCGAGGCCCGTGAAAGAACACGGCCTCGGTCTTGTTCAGCGCCACCCTCAACCCTAGGCGGCGGATCCTCCCTGCGACCAAGGATCCGCCAGCCGAGGCCAAACAGGCCGCCTCTCCGAAAGTCCTCCCCCGGGCAGTGAGGAGAGTGTCATCTGCGTAACAGATGACACTCGTGCCCGGGAGGAGGGCTCCCCGCAGGAGCCAGTCGAAGCCGATGTTCCACAGGGGGGGCCCTAAGACAGACCCCTGCGGAACACCGGACTCGGCTGCGTACCGCCTCATCCTGGCCAGCTTGTCCACGAGGAGGACCTCTCTGTCCTCCAGGTAGCTGGCCAGGACGTTCCTCAGATATTGGGGCACTCCGTGATATCGGAGTGCCTCCAATATGGTCGAGTGGGGGACGGAGTTGAAGGCGTTGGCAATGTCGAATGACACCGCCAACACCCCCTCCCCCGCCTCCACCACGTCCTTCACCTGGGCCTTGAGTAGGGCCAGTGCGTCGATGGTCGAACGCCCCTGTCGGAACCCGAACTGGGCGTCCGACAGGTCTGGCCCTACTCCCCGCAACAGGCCACTGAGCCGGGAGGCGATGACCCCCTCGAACATTTTACCGACCTCATCGAGCAGAACGATGGGCCGGTACGCCGAGGGGGAATCCGCCGGGCGTCCCTCCTTTCGGAGGAGGCATAGCTGCCCCTCCTTCCACGGTTTCGGGAACCTCCCAGCCGTAAAACACGCGCTGAAAAGGTCCCGAAACCGGTCCTCCATCTGAGCGGCAGCTATGGCCACCACCCGTGCAGGGACGCCGTCCGGCCCAGGGGCCGTATTCTTCGCGCGGAGGCTGAGTACCCCCGCGCGAAATGGGGTGGATTCGAAGTTGGTGGGGTGAATTCGGTCCTGCGCGGAAACAGGGACCGGACCACCCCATCCAGCAACGCCGGCTCGAGGGTCTCTGTCAATGGGGGACCATGGGGGCGGAGTTGGTTCCGCGCCGCCTTATATGGTCTCCCATAGGGATCCCTGTCGAGACCCTCGAGCATCTCGGCCCTCGCCGCGTCTTTGGCAGCGCCCATTGCTGACTTGAGGACCGCCTTTGCCTCTCGGTAAGAGGCGTAGAGGCGGTCCTCGTCTGCCTGACTACGGGCGCTGCGCCGACGGCTCCGAGTGTAGGCCCTCCTGGCTGCCACACAGGAGGCTCGGAGCCCCGCCAGTTCCTCCGTCCACCAATAGACGGCACGACGGGGAGGCGGACGGCGAGACCGAGGCATGCTTGCATTGCACACCTCGGTCAGGGACCCTTTGAGCCGGACCGCTGCGGCGTCCACGTCCAGGACCTCAACAGGGGGCGACAACCAATCCTGGAGGAAGGCCGCCTCCTTGGCTGCCTCCCGGTCCAGGCGAGTGAGAGCCCACCGTGGGAAGGGAGACCCGCTAGAGCGGGCCATCTGCCCACGAGGGCTCTGGGTGGAGATGTCGAACCGCACATAGCGGTGGTCCGACAAGGTCTCCACCAACTCCACCCGCCAGTTCACGATGCGTGCGGCAAGGACGGGGGTGGCAAACGAGACGTCAACCACCGACCCTCCCCGTTGCCGCACACATGTGTGGACCGCCCCCCTGTTGAGGAGGGACACGCCGCATGACGCCGCCCAAAACTCGACGGCGCGTCCCCGGACGTTGCATGAGGCAGCCGGGTTGCCCCATGCCACCGACTTGGCGTTCAGGTCGCCCAACACGACGACCTGGCGCGGCGACGCCCTCCCTACGGCTGCAGTGAGGACCTCCAGGAAGTCCTCAAAGTCCGTGAGAGGGCGGTTTGGGGAGAAATAGACCCCGATCAGGGCCACATCTCCCCACGCGGCGGCCACGTATCCCGGTCCCCTCTCTAAGAGCGAGAGGGGAGGGGAGTCTGTGGAAGACCGCGCCACCAACGCCACCAAGCCGTCTCGATCGCCCAGCCAATGGCCAGGGACCGAGTAAGGCTCGGCGACCACCGCCAAGTCCACCAACCACTCAGCCATGGTCTGCATCAGCAGATCCTGGGCTGCCCGACAGTGGTTGGTGTTCGCCTGGAGGATGCGATGTTCGATTGATACGGCCATCAATCGGACATCGCACCCCCCTCCTCCGCAGCCACCGCGGTTCCGGCCTCGGGAACTACGGCGCTAGCAGCAGGCCCGACCGGCGCCTGCGCTTTGCCTCTCTTAGGGGGAGGATTACACATCCTCCCCTTCATGACGTGGCCTGCTGGGCAGCCACTGGCAGCACACACGGCGCAGTGCGGCGTGGCGGCCGTGCAGGAGGAGGCTTTGTGGCCCCCCTTGCCGCAGCGGTAGCAGCTGTCCGTCCTATCGACCGAGGACGGACAGAGGGCTCGGGTGTGGCCGATGCCAAAGCACCTGAAGCAGCGCAGTGGCTGCTCCACGAGTGCCCGGACCGCACCCGAGCTAAAACCGACGGTAAGCCGTCCCTTTTCCAGGACGGCTTTGGCAACGGCGACTGGGCACTCGAGACGCATAGTGCCCATGCCGCCGCGGCCGGGCCTGATATCCCGGCCTTGCACCGCTGCGACGCCGCAGCCCCCAATGGCTGCGACCTTCGCCACCACCTCCTCCTTGGTGACGGAGTCGTCCAGGTCCGTCACCTCAATGGCCGCCGACTTTACCGGTCGGGCCACCTTGGCTGCGTCAGCGATGACCTCCTGCAGCTTGGCTGCGAAGAGGTCAGCGCTGGCGCTGCCTTCCGCCCCCGGGAACTCGAATATTCGAGCCCCGGCTTGGGTCCGCCGGCAAGACACTTTGCCGATCCCCAGTTGGGTGGGATCGGCATTGGCACGCGCCCGCAGGAGGATGGACGCGTACGTCTCCCCTCGCTCCGCAGCCTCCGCGGTGAGCGTCACCACGACGGCCGCGGACTTTCCACACCTTAATATAACCTTCCCAAGTCATTTCAAAATTATTTGAGTTATTCTAAAAAATCTCATGTCACTGTTTGTAATCGCACTCCTCCGACACGGCTTGACTGATTTTTATGAAATTTTTTGTGTAATTGATAGGTCTGAGAACAGGTCGTAAGCTATTTTTATACCCCTCTGCCAGGGTTGCCGAATTTGTTCGAAAGAGTCACCGCGGCCCTGGAACGCAAAGGGCACTAGGAGGAACACGGATGGGTTTTAGTCAGTAAGAGTCTGACACTCCCTTCTGCTTCGCCCAGAGCGGGAGGAGTCATTTGATGATTTCCCATCGATAAAAAAGGTTATTTTTATTTATATGGCAAAACAACGTTTGCGGGATCAGTTAGTTATGATATGTTACATTTATTTCTAACAGTATATACTAGAGACGAAAATCTCAATGCACATTTCACAAAACTTCTCAGAATCATTTTTCTTGCCTTTACTTAATCAGATTAGCTTAGCCTCCAGTCTAAACGCATGCAGTTGAATACCAGTATTTTACATGCGACTGCACTTTTCACTTCACTTCTTCTTCTAGCAACCCACAAGGGCCCTAAGCATAATGCTGACACTTGAACCTTTTGCTGCCGTAGTATAGTTTTGTGTATGTACCTATACTACTAGCTGTGATTCTGGAGACCACGTTATTCTATTCTATGTGTACAGTCACAGAACTGTTTTGCATGTTTAGAACTATTTGAGCAGTTCCGGATGCGTGTGACTTCAAACTTTCCGGAATGAAGAGTATCCTATTTCCCTATACAGATGCCAAGAAACTTTTCAGCCAAGCTTCATGAAGCTTATATCCTGTAGATTAGCAATGAAAACGTATGAAACTGAGAGAGTATCTCTTTTACTACACTATTTCCTTTGTTTTAACTAATTAATAAAATAAATAGCAATACTTTCACTGTGCGTGCAGCTAAGGAGTGCAATTTCTAGCCGGAGTCTGTGTTTCCAAATAGCTACAAACTGAGAGCCGAGTCTTTAAGTCAAGAGTGAATATCGATTTTATTCCTCAAGATACAATGTCCCAGCCGTCCAAACTTCCTAACAAACTTCGGGATACAAGATTCAAGACAGTCCCGTTTTGATTTGCAATGCAGTATCGACCTTGGCTGCTTAGTGAACTTCGAGCGCAGATGGCTCTTGGCGTTAAGTTAATAATGCAATGATGAATAAGGGATTTATAATGGGACTCGGGGATTTGCTGAAGGTGGTATAAAGGGAAAGAATATATGAATATAGTTGTGATACACACACGGCGAAGGACTGAAGAAAATGTCGCGAGGAAAGTTTTGAGTAAGAATTTTGATGGCTATAAGAGTAATAATAACAGCTACACGGGTCAATCTTCAAGGTGAAGGAACACTTGCCGAGGTCGGTGTGTGAATGAATGACCATCTTAACATACTGAGATTCCTCCGTACCTCAGAAAAGAAATGAATGCCGTACAACTATTGCAAATTGTTGTTACACATCTTGTAACAGTAATTCAAGGTTAAACAACTCTTGCCGAGGTCGGTGTGTGAATGAATGACCATCTTAACATACTGAGATTCCTCCGTACCTCGGAAAAGAAATGAATGCCGTAAAACTATTGCAAATTGTTGTTACATATCTTGTAACAATAATTCAAGGTTCAGCAACTCTTGCCGAGGTCGGTGTGTGAATGAATGATCATCTTAACATACTGAGATTCCTCCGTACCTCGGAAAAGAAATAAATGCCGTACAACTATTGCAAATTGTTGTTACACATCTTGTAACAGTAATTCAAGGTTAAACAACTCTTGCCGAGGTCGGTGTGTGAATGAATGCCCATCTTAACATACTGAGATTCCTCCGTACCTCGGAAAAGAAATGAATGCCGTACAACTATTGCAAATTGTTGTTAAAAATCTCGTAACAATAATTTGCAAAAAAGAAAAATTTTGAGGTGTTTGTCCTCTTCGCTTGTTTTTCCATTGAAAATGTTTTCTCTTTGTTTCATAACATCATAAAGAAATGAATACATTTTTTGTAACACGTCTTTACATTTAATTCCACAAGAGTGCGTTTTCCCTTATTTCACAACAAATCCAATGCTAACAAAACTAACTTTCGAAACCAGAACTTTTACTTGAAAACTCTTTTGTGAAGAAAAACAAAGGCATTTACATTTCTATGGAGTCCCTTGCGCCGTTTTCGGTACACAAAAACTGTTTAATATTTTGTAAAGGCCAGGTACGAAACCAATTTTTTTTAGAATCTATTGTGGAGTCAACCTTTCTTCAACCTATACAAATTATGCTTTAAGACTGCGTTTCGACTGCGTTTGCGCGTGAGAATACATAGTGCGGGTTTATTTGGGACAAGCCCGCCATACATTCCCAACCACTGCAACTCCTGAAAGCCAGAATCAACAGTGGCGACCACCAGAAAAACTCCGAGCCAATAAAGCTCCGAGGCGATGAGTTCTGGAGAAACGATTCAACTGTCTTTGATCCCGCAACGAAATGAGTCAGAAAAGTACAGCGGGGGAGTAGGAAAAAAGAATCCACTTCCCTCCTTGACAAGCATGAGACAGAACAGAGCTAGGCCAATAGGCACCCACGAACGTATAGGTACAACTGGGTTAAGCCCAGAGTTGCCAAGCATCGCTGTGTTCCACGCGCGCCTCAAAGAGCTGTCAGCTTAAAAGACGGGACCCGCTAGGGCCAGTGCCGGCCGTGGCTGCGGACTTTGTTCGAAAGAGTCATCGTCACCCTGGAACGCAAAAGGCTAGTCAGTAAGAGTTTGACACTCCCTCCTGCTTTACCCAGAGCGGGGTCATTTGATGATTACCCATCCTTAAAAAAAAAAATGTTGCCAAGCACCACGGATCATAATGCGAAGCAAGCAATGTTTGTTAAGAACCAATAGGATCGCTTCATTTAACTACCCTCGCTCAGCACAAGTGATTCTATTGGTTTCCTCGGTTCGCATCCTTGCACATGTATGGTGGAAACGCTGCCTAAGGGTAGACAGGTAAGCAGAGGAGAACAAGAATACAACTTTTTGTTCGAACGACTGGCATTTTTTGTCTGATTGATCTCACTTAGCGAATTTCAATCTTATGATGTTGTAGTAAGATTTTTTGTCCCTTTTATGTGGAGAAACAGTTTATTGAATGGATATTATATTGCCATAACCAGTAAGCGTAGGAACGCACCAGCGGTTGGCCGCGGGGGCGGCTGACCGCGCGGCTGGCCGCTTTTCCTGTTTAAATGCAACCGCTAGTGAATTTACGTACTTAACCGCCCTTAACTGACAAGCGGTTCCATATTAAACTGGAAAGGCGGGGTTGGCCGCCCCCGCGGCTGACCGCTAGTGCGTAGGAGCGCTAAGTAACTTGGTGCGGTGATCGCAGTTTGTTTTTAAGCAGAAAGTCTCACTGACGGAAGAGGAGCTCGTGGTTAAAGAATACCAACCGCACGGGTATTCAAGGTTAAGCAACGCTTACCTCGGTTAGTCTGTGGATGGGTGACCATCTTAATATACCGAGTTTCTTCCGTGCCTCGAAAAGCACGGAAAGCCGTTGGTCCCTGCTGTCAGTTGTAGATCTATACATGATTGTTTGAAACAACTTTGTATTTGAGGTCTACAGAGCAACATTGATGTTTTCCGAGTTAATGCATTGAATAGTTATATAGGTACTATGAATGATTTACCGTAACGAAGCTGGATCTGGTCTTCCTTTTTGGTGTTTTGGGAGAAAAACCAACCGGCAAATTATTGTGTGACCGGGATTTTACTTTTAACTGGGCAAAAAATATTTTTCCTTGTGTGTTGGATTTCTCTGTAATCGGAAGCGTTGGCAGAGGTCGAAGGGGGAGATATGGCAACACACATTTGTGTCGGTAAATATTTCGGAATTCATCACGCCTGTTTTCCCCAAGGGGCTAGACAGCTGTCAGGGTTGCGGAATTTGTTCGAAAGAGTCACCGCGGCCCTGGAACGCGGCGGGCACTAGGAGGAACACGGATGGGTTTTAGTTAGTAAGAGTCTGACACTCCCGTCTAGAACGGGAGGAGTCATTTGATGATCCACCAGCCTTAAAAAAAGGGCAGAGAGACAAACTCTCATTTCACTAGTTATTACATTATCCCATGTGATAATGCCAAGCCACACCAAATCAAGCCAAACTTTCATTAATCTATACTAATATATAAAGCTGAAGAGTTTGTTTGTTTGTTTGAAAGCGCTAATCTCAGAAACTACTGGTCCGATTTGAAAAATTCTTTCAGTGTTAGATAGCCTATTTATCGAGGAAGGCTATAGGCTATATATCATCACGCTAAGACCAATAGGAGCGAAGTTGCGCGGGTCAGCTAGTATGAAGTATAAAAATGGGCGCTTTCAACGGAATCACACACAAATTGTTGAAGCCGATACAATCTGGGTACCATACATTCCACAATTTTCATTGTATGCTCAAGGGAATTCGATGGAATGGTAGCTTGATTCATCTGTTCTTGGAATCCATCCTGGTTCGACTACTTTACCCTTAGTGCGACAAAAAAAGGTTGCTCAAACAACTGAGGGTTCTGGCAATGTCCCTTGACCAAACGTGCGTTTGACAAGGCAATTTATTTCTTTACTAACTTTTACTCGCGACTTCGTACGCAAATGTTCCGTTTATTCCTCTTCCCGTAGGAACTTCGGGAAATCCTCTCTTAGTGCTCCCCCACACTCCCCAAGGATCCCACATGCCAAATTTCAGCTCTTTACGAACAGGAGTTTCGGCTGTGCGTTGTCTGTCAGTCACTCACTCAGAAACGGAAGAATTTTATATATTAGGATTTATGATTTATTTAAACTGTAAATATGTACAGAAGTAGTACACCAAAGGCGGATTTAATACGACAAAGCATTCTCTACCAGTTAACCTTTGTGTGAAAGACTACACTGTAGTAGGTGTGCAACAAATAAATATTTAAAATATAAATTCAAATTATTCTTTCATCTGTCCTTAATAAAAACCCTGAAGCTGGTAGCCACAGAAAGCGCCACAAAAAAAGGGTCGACCACACTAGAAACATCCTGATCCTAGTACCAATAGTACCACAAAAAATGCCCGCTCACACATGATCACCAAGCCACCTGTGCACACTTTTTGTGCACAGTGTACCCCCCTCTCGCCCCTCCCGTCGCGTCGGGCGACATCCGCGTGTATTTTAGGGCGGCGGTGCGTTGAACCCGAAGGTCGGTCGCTACCTGCGCACACGCAGTCGCTACACCCTCGCGGGTAGGGTTAGCAGGTGGCAGAATAAAAACCGAAATAAAATTCTAGACAAGCGTTCTGTTAGCGAATTAGACTAAAAATACCAAAATATAAGGAACGATCTGACCCGTGCTCACTTCGTTGGGCGGTATTTTTCGGCTTATGACACTCACAAATAACGTGGCTTTCTATTGGTAAACAAATTTCAAAATCGGTTCAGTAGATCCAGAGATTACCCCTTATGACTCCTCCCGCTCTGAGCGGAGCAGAAGGGAGTGTCAGACTCTGACTAAAACCCAACCGTGTTCCTCCTAGTGCCCTTTGCGTTCCAGGGCCGCGGTGACTCTTTCGAACAAATTCCGCAACCCTGGGCGAGAGATTACCCCCTACAACCTAACAAACTTTACCTCTTTATAATATTAGTATTATCACGATTACACGATTGATCACGTTACATTTCGTCAAATCTCGTTCATTTGTGACGTTTTAACAACGTCTTCGCCAAACTACCGCTCACAGAATGTGAATGTTTAGAGCCTACGGTACAGGTTTTTTGGATACTTGTTCGCCCAAACTATAAGGTCAAGAGAGTAGGTGAAGACCAAAGACAAGATAGAAGGACTGTCCGAAAGATGATAATAATATCGAGACTGACATGTTGCGCCGACTCCAAATAAAATTGACAGTAGATCAGGAGAGAATGAGTATGCCCGGACGAAAGGAACGGAGTCCGGCCTGGCCAACTTTTGTCTCTTTGATTTACATGTCTGCTGAGCTGAGGCCCTTTTGGCATTAGTAGTTTTAATTATTTATTTTGTTAATTTTTAAGGTGTTTTATTTATGTAATGCCAATAAACACAATTTTCTTTCTTTTTCTTTCAGTCGCGAGTAAAAAGACTGAATAAAATGTTGCTATAATTCCATATGGTTAAGGGTAAAAAGCCTGAATTTACATGCAAAAATGTTTAAGATTTTGTAACCAAGAAGGTGTTTGACCTTATTATCAAAGTCTTTCCGGTTTAAGATCTTGGGAAGTGGCAACCCTACGCGCTCCATACGCACACATGTAAGCTCTTTATGCGTGCCATTTTGTAGACAGATTCTTTTACTCCTCAACCATTTATTTTTTTATGTTTAGTCTATAATGTTGCACCAATACTCCAGAGAGATCGGCAGATCGGCTTTCATTAACGCCTTCATGGACTAGTAGCTTTTTCTGGTACTTCGAAAGAAACTAACTGCCTCAAGTAGATGTACGCATCAACTGCAAGGCAAAAGCCTCTAATTCTCCTTTCCACTCTACTCCTGTCTTCAACTAATAAGGGCCATCCCCTCTGCCAGGATTGCGGATTGCTCGAAAGAGTCACCGCGGCCCTGGAACGCGGCGAGCATTACGAGGAACATGGATAGGTTTTAGTCAGTAAGAGTCTGACACTCCTTTCCGCTCCAGGAGAGGAGTCATTTGATGATTTCCCATTCTTAAAAACTGGCCAAGTGCGAGTCGGACTCGCGTGCAAAGGGTTTCGAAAGATTTTTTTTTAACGTGTTAATTTAACACTACAGACTTCGGTTTTCCTGTAATCTATAGGTAAAGATCTATTTCCATTTTTTTTTTTCAAAATTTTAGGCTCAGTAGTATCGGAGATAAGGGGGGGAATGGTAATTTTTCGTCTAATTTCTTGAATAACTTCAAAACCATTTATTATAAAATTATGAAAAAATATAATTAAAACCCTCACAGTAAGCCCTTTTTGATATATCACACAATATTGTTCAAAAAACTTTTTTTTTTAAGTTTCTAGTTTGTCCCCCAAAAGTGACCGTACTACAAATTAAATAATTTACGTAACTCGTCCGTGTTTGGGTCAACAGAATCGGTCCAGTGGAAACTGGCTGTGACAGACGGACGGACAGACAGACACACAGACAGACACCCGAGTGATCCTGTAAGGGTTCCGTTTTTATTTTTTCGGAACCCTAAAAAGGCACATCCCTATCAGTAGGCGTCAAGCTCTATTCGTCTTAGCCGTAGCCACGCCGACATTCCCAGAACCATACACCTCTGTGGTGGATTTAGCCCATGACTCGACATGCGGCAGACGTGTCGCCCAACCTATCATTGGCCTCGTATTAAATGCAATGGGTTCGATCCAGTCTATATCTATAGTTTCCTTGAAGCTACTGTCTGCTGACCTCCAACTGTACAATTGCTAGGTGAAATCGATATTTTTGTACGAGTACTGATGTTTAGGGTAGGATTCTATGCCATTTCTTTCAATGGAGTGTCAGTGGTTGACCACTGGAAAGTCTTAATGACGCTTTTATATCCAGTGGTCAACCATTGACACTCCATTGAAAGAAATGGCATAGAATCTTGTCAAAATCAACCATTATGAAATCATTGATAGACCATTCTGACACTATTGTAATAGCAGACTTGGGGCCCTGGACAGTCAGCCGCGCTCCCATGGCAACTTTGCAGGCTGGCTAACATTTTTACCTCTGCATAAGTTCTTTGTCTATGTCGGTCTTAGAAAAGGTAAAAGAGACTATGGTAAGTGTGAAATCTGAAGGAGGAAGAGGCAGTGCTGGTCTTTATTAATAAATTCGGTTAACCTCAAAAACGGGACTTGAGCGGCATTGACTAGTTGTTTTATCCAGATTTTCAGATATCCTATCCTAATCCTTACTAACATTTTCAAGCCTGTAGCACTGATAGCAGGGACCTCCAGGGTCCAAAACACGATCAAAAGCTCTGGTCAAAAATCTGATTTAAATGAATTTTCATTCGAAAAGGCAACTGAAAGACACGGCCCGAAGTAAGATGTTGCGACTTCCGAAATTAAGGTTACATTTTTTTATAAAAAAGTTTTTTATTTTTCACTTTTAAGTAGTGATACTTTGACGAAGTCTTCGTCTACGCAGAAATTGAAATAAGCGAAAATGCTCATAGAATAAAAACTACTGAACCAAACTGAATTCAATGTTTACGGGACCAAATGGCAAGTATCATCGAACTAAAAAATAATCACAGAAATCGGATCAGAAACCTCGGAGTAATCGGTGTAAAAATACCCACCGAATTGAAAACCTCCTTTTTTGGAAGTCGCTTAAAAATTCTATCATTTCCCGAACACAACTTTTGTTTCCTATTCGGCTGCCTCAAAAATGAGGCCTGAGTCGATGAGGGCGTGGCGTCAAGTTTACTTCTCTATGAGGTATGCGATGCGACATAGTCAGCACTATCTTGTTGATACAAACTTGTCTATTTCTAACTGTTGATATCAGTTACTAGAACGTTGATTCTCTGTCACGAGTGTTCGACGGAAACATCAGTTTACTCATGGATTTAGCATGAAATGAGTTGGAAGAGGGCTCTATATTTTTTAAAGCTTTCTCTGGTACGTTAACCCATGACGTTGTCGCCTCTTTAACCGGATTTCGTGTAATGGCAAAGCGTTCAGGACTACACGCTATGGACAAAAGCATCACCTATGTGGGTACAAACCTCGGGTTAGGGTGTCGCTGACTGGAAGGGGGCCGGCTGGTAAAGGTGTAATTTTAGTACGAACCAGCAATACCATTCCCTCGAACTCACATATCAACAAATGAAACATAACATTGTCATACGAACATACCTGGTTTTTTATTTGAGATGGGTTTGCTCTTGACTCTAGTTTAGGTCAGAGATGACAGAGACAAAGTCTACGATGGAGCGAGCTTACCCAGAAGGAGCCTGTTAAAGACTACTTTTTATCCCGGCCCCTATGTCATTATTTTCGAGTCTGACGGAGACAGTAAGGACTGCCTGCAATGGCAGAAGACAGACGTGTGTGGAAAAAGGAGAGGGTTGTCTTTGCCCAGCAGTGGACTGTGGAGCATTATGGTCTAATCCTAATATACTCGTATGTACAAAATTCTTCCGTTACTGAGTGAGTGACTGACAGACAACGCACAGCCAAAACTACTGGGCCCCAAGTCTGCTATTAAATGGAAAGTCATAATGACGCTTTTATATCCAGTGGTCAACCACTGACACTCCATTGAAAGAAATGGCATAGAATCTTGTCAAAATCAACCATTATGAAATCAATGATAGACCATTCTGACACTATTGTAATAGCAGACTTGGGGTCCTGGTCGTAGAAAGCTGAAATTTAGCAAGTAGGTTCCTTTGGGAATATAGGGGAAAACTAAGAGAGAATTTCCCGAAATTCCTACGAGAAAAACGGGACATAGTCGCGGGAGAAGCTACTTTAGAATAAATTAGATGGCGCAGGTAAAATCGCTGACAAAAGCTACTTAATTAACCACAATAACTTTTCGTATAAAATCTACATCTTTATCGCGATTCGCAGTATCAAAATCTAGTCGCGGTCGATGGCCGCTTCCGCACAACCAGGGTCACCTTAGCCGCAATTGTTTTACTATCTCGTGATATTTACGTACCTACACGTCTAGAGGACGAATGGTTGGTAACAGAGGGTCACAAACTTTATGTGATCAATTATTATGCTTGGAGTTTCCCGCTTCATGATATCTACTATCATATCCCTGAACAGGAAGGAAGAGTTCATAATGGCATATCTAGGTAAATGTGCTATCGTAGGGATGTGGGCAGTACCAAACTGAAATCGTTTTATTTATTAGATTCTCTCTCTAACCATGACACGCTTCATTTTTAGGGTTTCGAACAAAAAACGGAACCCTCATAGGATCACTCGGGTGTCTGTCTGTCTGTCTGTCTGTCACAGCCAGTTTTCTCCGGATCCACTGGACCGATTCTGTTGAAATTTGGTACACATATGGACTTTTATAACCCAAACACGGACGTGTTACGTAAATTATCACTTTTGGGGATGAAACAAAAAAATTAGAAAAGTTTTTTGAACAATATCCTGTGACATATCAAATGAAAAGGACTTACAGAGTAGGTTTTAATTATATTTTTTTCATAATTTTAAAATAAATGGTTTTGAAGTTATTCAAGAAGTTAGGCGAAAAATGACCATTGACCCCCTTATCTCCGAAACTACTGAGCCTAATATTTTGAAAAAGAAAAAAATGGAGATAATAGATCTTTACCTAAAGATTACAGGAAAATCTATAAGAAGTTTATAGTGGAAAAATAACATGTTAAAAAAAATCGTTCGGAACCCTTTGTACGCGAGTCCGACTCTCGCTTGGCCAGTTTTTTTTAAGGAAATGTATAAATTTCTAATTTGGGGGCGAGACTATTATATCCTTCAATGGGTAGAAAGATCGGTTAACACTTTTCCACCAGTTCTCGCAGCATGCGTGTTCACGTTCAGGGCTAAGTACTTCGAAACCCAGGTACCCTCTGTGAGATAGTAACAATGAACGGAAGGTGTATGCACGCAAAATATACGCTGACGTGGAGTTGTGGAAGCGAGCCCAATTTACATACATACATTGCAGGATGAAAGTTATCAAATAAATTGATAGGTATTTTTAGGGTTCCGAAAAAAAACGAACCCTTATAGGATCACTCGGGTGTCTGTCTGTCTGTCCGTCTGTCACAGCCAGTTTTCTCCGGATCCACTGGACTGATTCTGTTGAAATTTGGTACACATATGGACTTCTGTGACCCAAACACGGACGCGTTACGTAAATCATTATTTTTTTAGTATGGGGGTCACTCTTGGGGGTCAAACGAGAAAATTAAAAAAAAAGTTTTTTGAACAATATCGTGTGACATATCAAATGAAAGGGCTTACTGTGAGGGTTTTAATTATATTTTTTTCATAATTTTAAAACAAATGGTTTTGAAGTTATTCAAGAAATTAGACGAAAAATGACCATTCCCCCCCCCCTTATCTCCGAAACTACCGTGCCTAAAATTTTGAAAAAAATGGAGATAATAGATGTTTACCTAAAGATTACAGGAAAACTATAAGAAGTCTGTAGTGTTAAAATAACATGTTAAAAAAATTAAATTCGTTCGGAACCCTTTGCACGCGAGTCCGACTCGCATTTGGCCAGTTTTTCACTACAGAAGGTACAAACACCTAAATTATATTGCCTAACTTTGTGCAATACTGTTAAGTCATTGCGTACTTACTCCATGATAGCACGTGGGTAGACTTAGGGCAGATTATCATTAATCTATGATGATTCATTTGATAGTTCATGACATTGTGAATTTTGTATTGTTTACTAATGTGTTGGTGGATATTGATATACCCACCTAATTAGGTATCTTTGATGAATTATTTAATGTGAATGTTACGTGGCAATGTACCTCAAACTCCCGTTTCTAGCTTATTTAACAAGGGTTATGAATTGCAGTGGCCTCTTTGGAAAGCTTTGAACCGTCTGAGCACCCAGGTAGCCTACTGCTGACACAACTTGGGAGAAATGGAGTTTCACAGACCTGTTGGATACTCAATGTGAGTGAGTTGCCTCTGTTCAGAACATGAACCTCATGTTAGAGTGTGCCGACTTCAATACTAGTTAGAGAATTTATGTATGATAATAAACACACCAACGGACAAACAGATATTGGTGCATTTTTGTATAGAAAATAGTTGAAAAAAAGAGAGTTACGCCATAGATAAAAGATTTTTACTCAGAACTTGGAGTTAAAATAAATAATTACTAAAATAATTGAAAATATTCAATACCCGTAAATATTCAAAATTTCTTTGAAAGTATAAAACATAGTGTTAACGCTAACAAAGGCATAATTAGGCTAATGTTGTCAGTTAACCACCTGTGTAGCAAGAAGTCATATGGCCAACATAATAAAATGATGGTGTAAATAATTACCGTGCCTTCCTCGGAAATTATCTTTTATGTACTTTGAAGACACAGCCTCTCAGAACTAATGAATACTACATAAGTACTTTTAAAAGGCTGTTTCCAGTTGAAGAAAAATTTTAATTAAGCAGGTTCTGAATTTGTGAAAAAAATATTTTTAAACTACGTAATTTTGTTTTCATTGTTTATTGATCAAAATAAAAAGGCAGTTTTATTTCTGGCTAGCGATATCATGGCAACACAAGACAGTTATAACATGCGTTGTTTTAGGAATAGAAAATGCTATCAAAATAATTATGAAAAATGCAGCAACTTCAGCGGAGTTTTTAGTGAAATAAGTAAGTAAGTAGGTAGGAATTTATTTAATTTATTAATACACCTTGTCCTGCATAAATGAGTCAATAATTGTGAGAAAAAGATAAAACTGAAACAGTATGTTCTATGAAACATACTGAAGTTTTCAGAACCACCAATGAATACATGGCGAATTACCAAAGGGAAACATTGTACAGCAAAATTATTGATTTTGAACAACTTCCAACTGATTTCCGAAGTTCTATGACGCGCTGTAGTTTCGTGAAAACGTTCGCTAAAAAATGAAATTTTAAAAACGTAGTTTTAGAACAACTATTGTCATTAAATCAGGCTTCGAAGTTTACGTCATGCTTGCGGGTTACGTAAACCTAAACCAACAAGTTTCGCTAGGGTAAATACCACGGGGGACTCATGCACTCAGTGTCGACAGACGTGTCATTTCCAAGCCCGCTGGTAGCACCAAAGTGCATTCGTCACGTATGATAAACAGCCCAGCACGTTCAATCGCCAGTTGGATGGAACGTGACACTTGACAAATGCTAGGCACGCAGCTACAAACATTATGGTGTATGTAAATATAGGTACCTATAGTTTTGTTCGTAGTCCCAGTAGTCCTTGTAGCGCGGGTGCCAGCGCGGGCCCCCGCGCGAATAGGGCCTTCTAGAGCCCCCTTGGCTCATATCCTCTGCGCCATAGCACCTCGTAATATCGATCCGCGCCGACACAGCGGAGAAACGCGCTCCGCTCCGCGTCACTAACACAAAACAACACAACACTGACACTGCACTGCGACACTTTTATAAAGCACAGGGATTATTTAAATTTATTATTTTTAGGACTCCCACGGAGCCCTACAGCTACGCTCTTGTTTTGGAACCTACTGCAACGAAGCGAAGCTCGCGCGGACTGAGCTCACGCAAGCGCACGAAGTCTTTATGTGAGCAGCGCTGCCTAGTGGGCACACCACGCACTAAATTCAAAAACTACCGCCAAGTTTTGCTTTTTGTTAAAAAATATTTTTTTGTTACAAAAAGGTTTAATAAAAGTATATGACACGGCGTAGTATTATTTTTTAACGACAAACAATTTATTGCTGACAAATAATACAGCCCAAAGCACGTAGAGGATTAACTGTTCACTCAGTATTGATTTTATATTAGCGGCACACATGCATCGCACAAGAGTTCTTCGCAAGCTAATAATAAAATGTCCTGGATGTCCGAGAACAACGGGCGTGTTATCGCGCACTTAAAATGGTTCGTCACCGTTCACATAATTAATGTGAATCAGGCTTGGTGATCTCGCCTCGGTCGTCACGCACTGGCGCATATCACAATCTCGCAAAACGCGCACTATTAACACAAAACAGTTTTTCTCTAAAGAAGTAGAACTCAGGAACGACAAAAACCAGACAGTTTCAAGAAAAAATCCGAGATAATGTAACGCTATGCGCCCAGTCCGGACGACCGATACGTAAGCCCCATTAAAAAAAGTTTACACAACTCGTGCCTCGTTTAGTTTGTGGCGCTGAATTCAGCGGTACCAAAGCGATACTTGCTAGACTACTATTATCGTAAAGCGATCCAGCGCTGCCGATACCATAGACCCCGCCCATTGTTATTATAATGCAGCCAACATGACGCACATAGTGCAGTGTGAAGTAAGCAACGAGTGGGCCACGTGTTGGCATCCCTTTTCCGCCAATGGGAGCGAGCGAGCTGGTGTTATTCGGGTGCTGCTTGGGGCGCGGCGTGCGTGTTTTCGTTGACGATGGCGCCTACAAAGTCCCATGCAGCGATGCTATTTTTGTGATGACACAACCGCGAGACCAACTTTCACTTAATTTCGTCTTATTTTGCAACAGAAGCGGAATGGTGCTGGTATAACGGGCATAGCCATTATGCTTACGGTATTTTTGTTACATTTTCGTCACCCGACTAACTCATTCTACTTGGAGATTTCCCTGAGGCTTCCAAATACGCAAAATTTTAATGGCCACGCTCGAGTCCAGGCCTTATACGAGTTATGGGTCACAAATAAAAATATCTTCTTCCTCGAATTTAAAATAATCATCTCCTTATTAATTTATGAATAACAAAATGGTGTTAATGATTTCCCCCATTCGCTTGATAGTTTATCTAAATCGGTCGGCCAACCAATTAGTTATTAGTTTATTACGCGATGTGGATACGAATTTTAAATTTGTTCTTTGAAGATAACAGAAAAGAGGTGATGGCTTGTGTCGTTGATACCCCAAAAAAATTGGGGGCAAACATGCATACCTACCGGTTTTTATGGTAGTATCGGCAAAACCCATACCTATCTAAGGGCCATTTTCAATTTTTAAACCCGCGTATAATTACGTCCCATCCAGCGGCTTAATGATTTATTAATGAGCATTTGTGTCCACCAGACAGCTTTAGGAACTCTATTTCAACGTGGACTCGTGTTAACTGTGAAAATGGGGCTCAATATGGATGTCGATAGGTTTTTATTGATGGAGGATTTAGTCATGGCAAAATTTCATATGGCCATAGGCCATAATATCCCATCGTAGATACCCGAACAGTCAAATTATGAACCGTTTTTCATTACTAGAGAACGTAAAGGATCACGATATAAGTCATTCAGGATAGCTTACAGGGCCGTCCACACACATCCGGGTCATGGCTATGCGAGTTCCGAGTTTTTTTTATTATCTTTCTTTTTTGTATTTAAATGATTAGAAAGATCGTAAATAATTTTATTTTGTCGGACAAGTTCTATTTATTTTTCTGTGCTCATGTTGCACAAGTGGTTTTGAATCCCTGACGGGACACGGCCGGGACGGAGATAAAAAATCGGATAGCACTGTCAGGGGCGTCCTTGCGTACTCCGGGACACTGACGATCCGGAACCTCCTAACACGGATATGTGTGAGCAAGTTCGTATAAATCGTATGTAACCGATTTTTCACCGTCCCGGCCGTGTCCCGTCAGGGACGGGAACCCGGATGTGTGTGGACGGCGCTTAAAGTACGTCTGTTTTTGATATTAAGAAAATCAATAAATATACGTGGGTCAATGACCGTTCTGCACATTTATCTGGCGCCTACCATAATGCTAATGGATACAAATGATCTCGAAATACAAATTACTGTCACTCCTCTCTTTAAAATCCATCCAAAGGTTGTCTTGAAAAGATCGCTTTTAGCGATAAGGCCGCCCATTGTGTCACCCTATGTAATGTTTTCTTCATCTATATTTTTCTGTAACTTATATGGTGTACATAATAAAGAGTATTCTATTCTATTCTATTAATTTTGCGGTCTTGAAAGGACTTGAAAACTAACTTAAATTATGTATGGAATATAAAAAAAAACAAGATTTTGTATAAAATTCGTATATTATACAATATTATGTACATAGGAAGTTATTTTTGGTTGTAGATGATTTTACTAACAATGATAACATGTTATTATTTGAGCATTATTTATCTATATATATAAAAATGAATTGCTGTTCGTTAGTCTCGCTAAAACTCGAGAACGGCTGGACCGATTTCAATAATTCTTTTTTTTTTGTTGGATTCGCCAAAATACAGGGAAGGTTTAAAACCAAAAAAAAAATGGGTAGGTAGATAGGGTAGGTAGGTAGGGTAGGTAGGTAGGTAGGGTAGGTAGGTAGGTAGGTAGGTAGGTAGGTAGGGTAGGTAGGTAGGGTAGGTAGGTAGGGTAGGTAGGGTAGGTAGGTAGGTAGGGTAGGAGTAGGCTAGGAGTAGGGTAGGAGTAGGGTAGGAGTTATATTATAGATGAAAATTGTGACGCAGACGAAGTTGCGCGGGTCAGCTAGTTTTTCATAAATACTAGCCTATGCCATCGGCCACGTGTGTTAGTTGTTATCATGAAAAGGTACTTCCACGAAGAAAAGTGACACACATACTAGGACTTTATACAAGGTGTAACAGAAAAACGCAGTACTTCTTAAAGGTTCATTGTACTCATCATTACAACTTTTACTGTCAGACCAAATCCCGAAACCGCGAAAAAAAAATATCACAAGTTTTGTCGAGTTATGCGCACATGGGGGAGTCAATTTTTTTTGCGGTTACAGTGTTGGTCCCATAGTGAAAGTTGTTCATAATGATGAGTACAATGACCCTTAAAAGGTATTGAGTTAACTCTGTTTCACGTTGTATGTCCTTTGCATGGAAATAAAAAGTCCTAGCATGCGTCAAAACAGAGATACATTAATACAAAGTTTTTAAATGCATTGGTTAACTTTAAAAACGTCATACATGAGCATATAATATCAATTAAAAACAACGTCTTTGAAATTATGCCAACCATATTATTAAAAAAGACGTCTATGTTAAGAGGCCTCTTACAGTCCACTAGCTAAATCGTGCATTCAAAACATAAACGGCCGTTTTTGTTACAAATGCACGATTTAGCTACACAGCTATATTTCAAGTGTTGACAAGGTGTTATAAAATTACGTTATTGCCTTTTCCACAGTAATAATAGAACATATTTTGTATTTTTGATTCTATTTACGAGTTATGACATTTTTTCGATTGGCGGCGCTAGTGGACTGTAAACCGCCTCTTAATGGCCATATCGCTTTTGATTCACTTGCATTATGAACACAAGACTTGGATCACAAGGCTTTTAAGTGTTGAGAACACCAGTACGCGCCGGGTCACCGCGCGGGGTAGCTGCGGCGCGGAATTTTTTTTCAAGCAAGGTAACATCGTAACCTTAGTTTTTAGTTACTTTTTGTTTGAATTTGGATTATATTTTCATAGAAAAAAAATATAATTTCGGACGAAAAATTATCAGTAACTGTCTGATTAACGGAATTATTTTTGGTGTATTACTGTATGAAAACTAATAAATTGATTAAAGCACTTTAAAGTAGAAGATACAATTGTACCATAAACATTTTTATTAGTGATTAAATTATTGTATCTTCGATATAACAAAGCATCAAAAGATGCCCAAAGTAAAATTTTTTGAAACATCCTCTGCAGAGACAAGGTTTTTACTAATTTACGAATCAAAATTTCTTGGCCATAATTTTTTTTTTTTTAATTTTGTGTCTATATATAAACCATAATCACACAAAAACTCGAGTCAAACGCTCAAATCCAAGAAAAAAATGTTATAGCCCTCTTAATACAATCCACTTTTCATTGATACCGGAGTTTCTCTGCTATCTGTCCTAGTACCACCTGTAGGATATACACCGTAAAATTTTGATCGTTTTAATCCCGTGGAGGGTCGATACGGTACATGAAAAACTGTCGATTTGTAAAGATAAAATAAAAAAATACAATACATTTTTCTAAATCTCGAATTAATATACGCAAGTACGAAATTAATTTCTTTAGGTAAACGAGTCAATAACCTTTTAGGTAGTTGTCGGTCGTTGCGTACTAACTACCTACAGGTCATTGAACTCGCCCCGCTGACGTTTACTTAAAGAAATTAATTTCGTACATGCGTAAATTAATTCGAGTTAAAAAAAGTACTTTATTTTTTAATTTTATCTTTACAAATTGATAGTGTTTCATGTAGCGAATCGACCCTCCACGGGATTAAAACGATCAAAATTTAACGGTGTATACCCATTCCTATCTATGGTGCTTCGAGCCGGATCATGTTGAGAACACACCATTAGTAGTTTCTACTGTTAGTAAAATCATCAAACAACTTAATTATATTATATCTATGCTGGTCATTTAGTTCTACGTGGCCGCACGATATCGCACTATCGCCAGTTTTCCGATATTAAATATAGACGTGTCATTAACTAAACAAGTCAAGCGTGTGCAATTTTTAATAGCCAGTCGCTTGAGTGACTGATGAAAATAATGCTTTTGAAAATTAGACTACCTGTTAATAGCATTTACTCCTCACAGTGTTTCATACAAAAACCCCAAGTCCTTGTTCTTGGAAATAAATGATCCGATTTTAATGAAACTTCGTATGCATACGCTAAGTTTGTATGAAACACCATGACGAGCTGACGCTCTTAAAAATTCATTCGACCAATCACAGCAATAGGGTATTTTACTAAAAAAATCTAATTAGTCCGTCAGATAGATTTAAAAAAAATATTGGACACGTATTTTTACTTTTTTCACGTAAACAAAAAATGAAGACGATACAGCGCGTTGAAGACACGCGTGACGTCATGTGGCTTGGTACAATTGTACCATCATAGTGACGTCACGCGTGTTTTATCATCTCATCGTGGCACTATATCATCTTCATCTTTTGTTTACGCGAAAAAAGAAAAAATACGTGTTTAATATTTTTTGAATATCTATCTGACGGACTAATTAGATTTTTTTAGTAAAAACCCTATTGATACGCTTCCAGAAATCGTGACCGTCAGGATGACTGGACCAAAAGAGATATGCACATGAGACTATGTGCACTATTTAATATCTATTTGCTACTATTTAGTACCTATTATGAGATATTTGCTACCTTTGCGTTTAGAATAATATCAAAGAAATAAAGTGGTCAGCCATTCTGACGTCAGGGTGGCTGACCACTTCCAAGTTCTCATAGTTTTAGCGTTGTATTAACCGCGTTGTTAATGTAAATATTTAGTACCTTTTTGCTACTTTAGGATATATTTTTTACACAATTATAAGAAACTCCTATAAAAAGTTATTAATAAAAGCCATTTAAGAGCCTAAGTAAATAATTTCGTGGCGCGATTTAGCATCCCTCTCCCCGAGCGCACCGCACACTCTGCTCGTACTCCCGCATCAAAAGTTTAAAAAATCGAATATAGCGACACCCCATCAACTAATTCAAACCGCCAAATAATTCAGGGTTACTCGCAAGCAAATTTTATTAACATATATCGATACTCTTATTAACAACCTTTTTAAAGAAAGAATAAAATAAATATTCAAAGTAGACAAATAGTAAAGTTATTCGTGTTATATCATCATCTGCCTACAACTACACCCAACTATATTCTGTTCGGCTTCCAGTCAAACCCGATTAAGCTGAATACGTATTTTACGTAGAGCGGCTGCCTACCAGACCTCCACGTCCTCAACCCATTAACTGGGTAACACGGAACTTCTTGACACGGCAGGAGTCAAGTTTATTGGCTTCTGACTGCCAAAGATCTACAAATGACAGCCGAGACCAACGGCTTAGCGTGCTTTCCGAGTCATGGAGGGAACTCGGTGTGTTAAGATGGTCACCCAACCACAGACTAACCTTCGCAAGCGTTGCTTTACCTTGAAGATCGACCCGTGCTGCTGTTATTCTTTAACCAAGATCTACTCCATGGAACGTGCAAATAGCTTTATGTTTTTGACTGACCGACTTTGACAATTCAAAAGTGCCTGTAAATGGTTTGTTTGAAATATACGATTTGAGTTGATTTCATTCGTGTTATATAAAGTGGTCAAATTGGATGTTCAACTTTATTTTGCCACCAAGCTAAGGCCAAGGATTGCAGTTCAAAGGCCGCCATTTTGTTTTTGAGAGTTTTCAAGACATTGATCATTACATTAACTTCGTTCGAAAGTTCTAATACAATTGAAGAACTTCCAAATCATATTCATCGCTGATGGTATGATATAATGTAATGCACACGGCGTATTTTTACCGCGCCGACGACGCACGTTTTGCGAACGCGGGTCCACGGCGTTATATGTAAAAGGACCAAAAAGCAGATCGTCGCTTTTGCATCGATTCAAACGTTTGTACAAAGCGATACAAACGCGCGCGACAAGCGTATTCAAAGTACGTGTGTATCGAGTTTGTTTATTAAGAGGGGACTCTAGTCCCGAGGAATTTGATAAATAGGTATTTAAAGAAACTATTGTCGATGCGTCGCACTGTCAAGTAATGTGCGAAAACGACAACTGCATCAGAGGCTGATTTTACCTAAAAAAACCTTGACCAAAAGACGTTTTGTATTCCGCTGTTTTATTCTTCAAAACTGGACTGATCTATAAAAATTACGTATCTAAATTTAGAAGAAGACTACATCTATGCTTCTATTATTTTCTATTTTGATAAAAACTTATCAAATTTGTCTGATAGTCGTCTGAACATGGCGGTAAAAACGGGCTGTTTTTTCGGGTTTTCAGATAGTCATAATTCTTTAAGTAATTATGTTTTGGAAAAAAAAATGATGGAGGCACGTATTAATTCGATCTAGATTGTTTGGAAAAAAAATCATAGCTCTAGCAGCGGAATACGTTTGTTTGGAGAAAGGCCCAAGAGTTACCGACTAGAGTCCTCTCTTAATTGTCGGAGAAAGGTGTGGGGGAGAGGCACTGCATGGTTTACTTGTCACTCACACGACATCCGATAGTAGTTTTTCCCCCATCTTTTATGATTGGGCAATGTTTTAAAAGTTGTATTAAAATGACCATCACTCAATCTTCTTTCGCTCGTGAATGGGTTAATCCAATAATGTCGCTTATTTTTTATACTTTCAGTAATAAAGCCAGCGTAAGCAGTGCTGTCTCGTCAGACTCCATTTTATTACTGTTGAGGAGTCTGGTGAAAACACAGAGATTTCTGTATAGAAATACATACGCGCGACTGCAGCGCTTTTATACCATCTATCGCCGTATCAGCGCGTTTGTATCGATACAAATAGGTCAACGATTACAGCGCCACAAAAATTTTTTATGCAAAAATTAACCATCAGCGCCTGAACTTCGTTTAAAGCGCGTTAGCACGCATCATCATGATCGATCGATGAGGCCTTACACACGATAGGCTTCTCGCGATTTTCAGCAAAACGGTACCTAAGTTTTATCATAAAATTAGTTCAGACAAAAATTGTAGATCAGATAAATAATTATCTATAAAAATGGCTAGATAATTTTTTCCTAAGAGCCACCGTTTCTGAGATATATCGATTCAAAAAGTTGGAAGAATTGTAATCGTCATAATATGCACACGCATGCATGGAGGAGGAGGAAACGGTATCGCACGTACTCCTTGAGTGCACAGGCGTTACCGAAATACGGAGTCAAATAATAGGGTCACAGAACTCGCTTACAGATGTTTTTACACACCGGGAAAACTAATCAGCTTGTCTATTCCGTAAGTAACTATTTCGATATCGAGCTTCACATGAGTGACAAAACTCACAAGTGAGCTTTATTGCACACAACATAAAGGTCTTAATTTGAAACTCACCTCGAATTTCACTGTCGAGATACGAAAATGCTGTTACAGAATAGCACTACTGTTTCTGGAGGGAGGTTGGCTGGTTGGAGTATTGGCTCACGCACAATGGTCCAACATCAGGACTAAGTGCGGAAACCAAATCCTAATAGATAGATAGATAGATACCGTTTTGCTGAAAATCGCGAAAAACACGTTTTTGTGACTTTTGACCCCAAGTAATTTTTTTCCAGGTATCGGATCGATGAGGCCTTTTTAGATTTCATTTATCATAGTGTTTTGAACAATCCTACCAATTTTGAGCTGGGTGCGATTATTGTAACTTCACTCCAATTTTTTGGACTTATTTGACCGGACTAATACCTGTTGATTGGTTTTAGAACTAATATTTGAATTCTGTACCGCAACAACATTATAAATCTAATAATAAACATCAAATCATCTAAATAAAGGCGTCAATGTCTAATAGAATCACGAAAAGTATGTTTGGGGCTAGAATTATGAGCAGTGGAGACTACAAGGAGGTCAGAATCATAAAGGAGTAAAATTATCAGGACTATTTATGTACTCTTCATTTCTTTTAAAGTAGGTGTTAAGGCCTCTGACCTCATTCCCCTCTTTATGATTATGCGTTATACATTTTTTGAATTATTTTCACTTCCCTCTTGACCTTTTTTTTTTTTTAAGGATGGGAAATCATCAAATGACTCCTCCCGCTCTGGGTGAAGCAGAAGGGAGTGTCAGACTCTTACTGACTAAAACCCATCCGTGTTCCTCCCAATGCCCTTTGTGTACCAGGGCCGCGGCGACTCTTTCGAACAGATTCCGCGACACCGACAGGCGCTGGCCCTAGCGGGCCCCGTCTTCTACGCTGACAGCTCTTTAAGGCGCGCGTGGAACACAGCGCGCCGTCGACCCGGGCTTGGTTCTGATCGGACGGCAAGCCACCTAATGCTCGCCGTCCGCAGGCCCGTGCCTACGGTGGCCGGGAATCGCCCTGCGACTCCCGATGCCCGGGGCGTCTTCTCCTGTTGCGGCGGCTGGGGCGTGAGGTTTCCCTCTCTCTCACGCGTTCGGCCTCCTCCTTTGCTAGCATTACTGCTTCGCAGAAGGAGGTGACCGCTTCCCATGCCTCCTCGCTCCGGACCATGGATTGGACCAGGGCCGGACGCGAGAGGTCGCCGCCGCCAATCGCCTCGACGAGGACGCGGCGGTGTTCCGCCCAAGCAGGGCAGATCTCCACCGTATGCTCCACCGTGTCCTCCGGGCGATCCTCGCAGTGTTGACACCCGGGCGTATCCTCCCGCTGAATTCGAAACAGGTACCTCCCAAAACAACCGTGTCCGGTGAGTACCTGCGTCAGACGGAAGGTGAGGACGCCGTGGCGCCGCTCTAGCCACTCCTCAAAGAGGGGACTTATCGCCGCAATTGTGGCGTGCCCAGCGCTGGGTTGCGACAGTCGTTGTCTCCATACTGCCATGAGATCCCGCCGGAGCTCCGTCCGCCGTGCTACGATTTGCCGCGGCAGAGGAGTCTCGCCCCGGCGTAGCGCCTCCACGCGCCATTCGTAAATGAGCGCGAGGGCTCTCGCCTCTAGATCCCATGACGGTAGTCGTCCGGCAAGGAGGCTCGCCGCCTCGCCAGAGACCGTGCGGTATCCCCGGGCCAGCCGGATGGCCATGACCCTCTGGGACGCGTTCAGGTACCGGGCAGGTCGCTTCCTCAAAGTAGGCGCCCACACCGGCGCCCCATAAAGGGCCATGGACCGCACGACCCCCGCGTAAAGCCTCCGGCAGGAGGCGTTCCCTCTTGACCTAGTTCTGAAATTCACGCAGATGAAGTCGCGGGCAGAAGCTAGTTTCTAAACACAATTTTTTTTCGTAAACTGGCAAGTTTAATTACATGACATATTGATGTTTGACGTCTTTCAAGGCTCGAAATAAATTAATTTATTTTAGCCTGTTTCTTAAGATAAATTTTGAGATAAAAGCTATAAAAATAGACACTCCAGACCAGAAAAAAAAATGCTATAGCTATATTACTTTACGTGACTGAAAAAATAATATTTGTGGATGTTCTATACACAGAAGTGAAAGTGATGATTTTATAATGATTTGCCGACGTTATTAGCCACTATTAATTTCCTGTGATATGAATCCTTTGTTGCGTTCAGGTATGTTCCCAAACGTTGTGCTTTATCTAGTTTCAGTCTTTTATTTCATACCATTTTATACATCATTTCAATGTTGGCACGAATAGAAAATAACTACGAATATATATTGTTCAAGGTCACAAAATTATAGTGAAAATAATTTCATAGCACGAATTTTAATAAATTACAACTTCAAGCTGCTGAACTATGTAAAATATTGTAAAAAAATATATTTAAATTACGAAAATCTGACAGTTTGGATCTGCAAAAAAGTGACATAGGTGCTACGTTGACAAGGCCCACGGACCATCTAAATTGATGTGAATCGACAGTGATGCAAATACTTTTAAAAGGCAAAAGATGAGATGGCGATAGAATGAGGGCGGCACGGAATAAATAACGTAAGTGCCAAAATTCATTTTCGTATTTTATAACATAAAAGTATAATGAAATCAAACTATATTAAGAATTTAGCTAGATAAGATTATTTTCTATGTTTAAAAGTAGTTTTCATAAAATCAATACAATGCATTACGCCATGAAAATGAAAATGGCAAAAAGACAGACCGAACTTTGCAATTTTTTTCTATCGAGAAAATTTCTTCGTATCGTGTATTCCTTTAGAATTTAGGTAGATCATAAAGTCAAGAAACATGAACCGAAATATCAAATCCCTATTATAGGTACTTTACGAGAAAAAACAATTCTCAAAACGGCCTTATTATTCGCATAGCCCCTTAAACGTCTGTATATCAATTATTAAAGTCTTTTCTTATCACAATAATTGCTAAAAAAGGTTTTTGCAGGCGCTTAGTGGCTTATAAACAACTTGTTTCTGGATATCCATTGTAAAGTTTTGTTCATTTATAAAATTTTATTATCATTTACGTATTGCATTTATTCTTAGTAATATTAGTATGTATGAAATTAAAACGCTTGCACATAAATATTTACCACACGTCTTATTTTTGTAAGATAATTTCTAATAATGGTTTTGCAGGCACTTTCTAAATAAACGTTAATTCATTACTTTTTGTACGAGCATCTTAAAATGATGTAAAAAATATATGTTAAGGTAGCCAAAAAGTACTAATTATTTATATTAACAACGCAGTTAAATACCACGCTAAAACTATGAGAACTTGGAAGTGGTCAGCCAACCTGACGTCAGAATTCCAGAAGAAGACCACTTTATTTCTTTGATATTATTCTAAACTCAAAGGTAGCAAATATTTCATTATAGGTAGTAAATAGTAGCAAATAGGTATTAAATAGTGCACATAGTCTCATGTTTATATCTCGTTTGGTCCAGTCATCTTGACGGTCACCAGAAATCCGGGCGCGAGCGCAACATCGCACAAAAACGTAGAACTCTTTTAGCCGAACTGTTTCACGAAGTAACCCAATGTCGGCCGAAGTTACCCGAAGCCGGCTAGAAGGCGTAGTCGTTTAGATCGTACAGTTCCGACAGCATTCGGTACATGTAGGATGGAGAACTGCCACCACTGAAAATATAAAGAAAATGTTATTAAAAACCGACCAAGTGGGAGTCACGTATATTCATCCCTAATCTCTTCAAAGTTAGAGTGAACAGGCTCCTTCTGGGTAAGCTCGCTCCATCGTAGACTTTGTCTCTGTCATCTCTGACCTAGACTAGAGTCAAGAGCAACCCATCTCAAGTTAAAAAAAATCAGGCAGTCTTTGGGGACTGCCGATGGATGCGAAAACTAAGTAACTTGTGAATTGTATCGTCGAGCTATTAGATTATTATTTTTGGTTTGTAAAGAAGTGTTAATGACAAATTTAAACTCGATCGTGGATCCCCACAGACAGCCCCGCATGTTTTTTTTATAGACTAAACATAGGGCAGTTCGCTAAAACCGCAACATTGTTCTTACTTAGAGTATTTTTATATCAGTCGTAACTTTTAAGCGAAAGGTTTGAATAATTTAAAGTGTAATTTACATGCACATAACCAACCTTCATTATTAAACAATTTAAATAAATAAGGATTAATATCATGATACTAAAATCACCACCATTCCATTTCACCCGGGTTTTGATTGAATAATTTGAACAAAAAGCGGTCATTGTGGAGTCACAATGTAGTAGTGTGTAGTAACCATAATAGTCTATACTAATATTATTAAGAAGAAAGATTTGTTTGTTTGTTTGAATTGAATAGGCTCCTAAACTACTGGACCGATTAGAAAAAATATTTTAGCATTGGAAAGCTACATTATCAGGGAATAACATAGGCTATATATTATCCCCGTACTCCCACGGGAACGGCAACTACGCGGGTGAAACCGCGTGACGTCCACTAGTTAGATATATACCCTCGCGGACTTTTTTGTAGATATTGATGTCCTCTATAAAACTGTAGTACATCGCTTTGCTCTATTGTCAATAGTTTCCGCAGCGTAGGCGAGATTTTTTGGTATTTATTTCACACCTTGGGTTATTATCGAAGTTTTCATACGGATCCCTAACTTTTATGAAAATGTGCTATAGCCTATGTTACTCAGTGATAATGCAGCTTTCTAACGGCAAAAGATTTTTTGAAATCGGTCCAGTAGTTTTTAAGATACAAATCTTTTTCTTTATAATATTAGTGTAGATGGAAAGCGTTCGGTGACCTCACCGAAAAAGCGCGCAACAGATATCGTCGCAGTGTTACGTGGACAAATAATAATGGAAAAAAAAAGAAGGACATATAATACATATTTCCGATAAAAAAAAGTTCAATGCAGTGGTCGGGAGAACCGTAACTTAATCTGCCGTATTCAGGCCGTTTTAGTAAAATATTCAAAAAACAAATAATTAAATAAACTCTTGTCAAAAGCCAACCAACAATTAAATTTGACATATCGAAGAGCTCACGCTACAGTAGCGCCACTAGCGTTGAATTCAAACGCGATAGCCCACATTAGGACGAGTCTTGACACGCATTGCTACGCCGGGGAGCGACGCTGCGTCGTCGTAGAGCGGTGCGTTTCGTTACCGTCGTCGAAAACATCACGTTACGGCGTCGCAACGTGTGGACCGTGTGGTATCGCTCTAAAGGGTCTAGCCGTACTTCCAAAGCAAAATTGCCCCCAATAGGAACCTATATCGTAACCTATGCTCTATTGAAGAGGGTGCTAATAGTAGTTGATCCAGTAGACATTAGCTCTATATCTTAGTTATTTGAGGAGCTATTAAAAAAAAAAAGTGTCCAGAAACGACAATTTTTCAAAATGTTATATCTTTGTCGGTTTTAAAGCTAGAAAGATAAAATCAATTCCAGTGTTTATGGTACACTTTACAGTTTATTCCATACCAGTTTCCTATAATCAAAGCCTAAATAAAAGTATTAAAAAAATACAAATTAATATTTGGTCAATTAATTTTTATCAGATCTAATTGAGTTACCACTTTGAAAAAAATATATAATAACTGTATATATCTTGTCTAACAGCGTGCCAAGTTTCATTAAAATCCGAGAGGTGCAACACGTCGAAAAAAAAATAATTAAGTAACTACCACCACACACCCACCACAAGTGGACCACCTTACGACTACTATGTTAACAGTTTTATATTATATTACATTTCAAGAATCTTTTGAAACGTTGCGTTTTGACAGCTTATAAAGTACTAGTGGACGTCACGCGATTTCACCCGCGTAGTTCCCGTTCTTGTGGGAATACGGGGATAATATATAGCCTATGATACTCCCTGATAATGTAGCTATCCAATGCTAAAATAATTTTTCAAATCGGTCCAGTAGTTTCGGAGCCTATTCAATTCAAACAAACATACAAACAAACAAACAAATAAACATATATTAGTGTAGATATCAACAGTTAATAGTTAATAGTGTGAAGTAGCCTACTAAAATATTTTGTCATCTTCTTTTATTGTGACTAGCTATGGAACATTTTGAAAAAAAGACGTTTCTGGACACTTTTTTTTAATAGCTCCTTAAATAACTAAGATATAGAGCTAATGTCTACTGGATCAACTACTATTAGCATCCTCTACAATAAAGCATAGGTTACGATATAGGTTCCTATTGGGGGCAGTTTTGCTATGGAAGTACGGCTAGACCCTTTCATAAAGGTGCAGACCCACCGCGGCGCACGGAGTGGCTAAGCACGTGTGTTAAGCATCGTTTTGCATAAAAATGTTGGTGATTGTGTGCACTGCAACCCACGGACACGCTACGCATCAATTGACGTCACTGGTACATGCGTGGCTTGTTCGAATACGGCGCTCACGTAGCTCAACTCTGTTACAATAGTACCCAACTGATATGGCTTACAGATGTCCCTGCGAAGAAGATGATTTTTTAAAGCGTGGGAAATGCTATTAATATATTTTTATTTCCTATAATTTGTTGACAAAGGTTACAAGTACACTAATATGATACAAACATAACCAATCGGCACGCTCCACGCACCGCGCTTCTTGTTCCTGTACCGCTATTGGTCGGCAGCTGCCGCCATGTTAGCGCGCGTGGCGTGCGTGTGACGCGACTGACAAGGAACTAACAACTGCAGTGTATTATGAACCTTATAGTAGTGATTTAAGATTGATTGTAAGTTTTAAACATTCTTTCGTTAATTTCGGGGTCATACTTTCTTTTCTGTGCGAACGAAGATTCACGAGGCGCCTTATCAGTTAGGTCCCACTGTTAAACCATGCACGCTGTGCATGCGGTACACGTTAAACACGAATATTAACCCACGACTATGTACAACTGTATCGCAGCACAGTTTTGAGATACACTTTGTGGAACGGAGGCGTGTGTACTGCAGTGGAAACGTAGACCCACGTTGTCAAACAAATGAATGCACGCAGATAAAATGCGCCGCGTGGCCGTGCACAGCGTGCGCCGCGGTGGGTCTGCGCCTTAAGGGCGCTATTACAAAATCGAGCGCTTGGCCCGGACTAAAGCTACAGACCGCGTTTCCCGAGATTTATAGTGATTGTAGCGCTGTATACAACAATTGTTTAAAAATATTGTTTTACATTTAAATAGTCTTTTTTTTTCAAGTAAGATAACATAGTAACCTTAGTTATTATTTACTTTTTGTTTGAATTTGGATTATATTTTCATAGAAAAAAAATATAATTTTGGACGAAAAGTTATCAGTACCTCTCTGTTTTACGGAATTATTTTTGGTGTATTATTGTATGAAACATAATAAATTGAATAAAGCACTCCCAAGTAGAGGATACAGTTGACCCATAAACATTTATTAATGACTAGTGGACGTCACGCGGTTTCACCCGCGTAGTTCCCGTTCCCGTGGGAGTACGGGGATAAAATATAGCCTATGTTACTCCCTGATAATGTAGCTATCCATTGCTGAAAGAATTTTCCAAATCGGTTCAGTAGTTTCGGAGCCTATTCATTTCAAACAAACAAATCTTTCCTTTTTATAATTAACTAGTGGACGTCACGCGGTTTTACCCGCGTAGTTCCCGTTCCCGTGGGAGTACGGGGATAAAATATAGCCTATGTTACTCCCTGATAATGTAGCTATCCATTGCTGAAAGAATTTTTCAAATCGGTCCAGTAGTTTCGGAGCCTATTCATTTCAAACAAACAAACAAACAAATCTTTCCTTTTTATAATTAATTAATTAATGATTAAATTATTATATCTTCGATCTAACAAAGCATCAGAAAATGCCTAAAGTTAAATTTTATGAAACATCCTTTGCAGAGACAAGGTTTTTACTAATTTACGTAAACAAATTGAAATATTTATTTAAAGCACTCCCAAGAAAAAAAAATCAAACTTTCTTGGGCATATATATTTCTAAAATGTGTGTCTATATATAAACCATAATCACACATCAAAACTCGAGGCAAACGTTCAAATCCAAGATACAATGTAATAGCCCTCTTAATGGATGAAGACTTACAGGTTGGTGATGAACAGGGTGATGTGGTCGGGCGGCGCGAAGTCGTACATGGGCGCGAACACGTGCATGTTGTGCGTCGCCACCTCGTGCCGCCTGCGGACCCAACACCAGTGCTTTTAGTGGAGATCAAAGCAGCAAAGGAAAAAAGAAAAGGGGAAATGAAAGGAGTGGAATTCTCTGCCTTTTTTTTAAGGATGGGAAATCATCAAATGACTCCTCCCGCTCTGGGTGAAGCAGAAGGGAGTGTCAGATTCTTACTGACTAAAACCCATCCGTGTTCCTCGTAATGCCCGCCGCGTTCCAGGGCCGCGGTGACTCTTTCGAACAAAGTCCGCAGCCCCGGCAGGCATTGGCCCTGGCGAGCCCCGTGTTTTATGCTGACAGCTCTGTGAGGCGCGCGTGGAACACAGCGCGCCGTGGAGCCGGGCCTGGTTCTAATCGGTCGGCGAGCCACCCAATGCTCGCCATCCTTTCCCCGCGCCTACGGTGGCCGGGAATCGCCCTGCGGCTCCTCAACGCCCGGGGCGTCTTCTTCTGTTGGGGTGACTGGGGCGTGAGGTTTCCCTCTCTCGCACACTCTCTGCCTGCGTCTGTGTTTCCGAACACTTACAACCCTAATCTCTTCAAAGTCAGAGTGCACAGGCTCCTTCTGGGTAAGCTCGCTCTATCGTAGACTTTGTCTCTGTCATCTCTGACCTAGACTAGAGTCAAGAGCAAACCCATCTCAAATAAAAAAAACTGGCCAAGTGCAAGTCGGACTCGCGTGCAAAGGGTTCTGAACGAATTAAATTTTTTAACATGTTATATTAACACTACAGACTTCTAATAGGTTTTCCTGTAATCTTTAGGTAAAGATCTATTATCTCCATTTTTTTCAAAATTTTAGGCTCAGTAGTTTCGGAGAAAAATGACCATTCCCCACCTAATGGTCATTTTTCGTCTAATTTCTTGAATAACTTCAAAACAATATATTTTAAAATTATGAAAAAAATATAATTAAAACCCTCACAGTAAGCCCTTTCATTTGATATGTCACACGATATTGTTCAAAATACTTTTTTTTAAAATTTGCTAGTTTGACCCCCATACTAAATTTTAATGATTTACGTAACGCGTCCGTGTTTGGGTCATAGAAGTTCATATGTGTACCAAATTTCAACAGAATTGGTCCAGTGGATCCGGAGAAAACTGGCTGAGACAGGCGGACAGACAGACAGACACCCGAGTGATCCTATAAGGGTTCCGTTTTTTTTTTTTCGGAACCCTAATAAAAATATGCTGCGAACATCCGGTTGTCCGGTCATTGGGTTAGTATCCGGACTATACTCGCCTAGTGCGAGTTTTATATCGTAATCGATCGCGTTAATATAAACGTTTGCTTACTTCAAATTGCATGAAAAGAAAATCAAAGTCAAATGATTTATTTCAACTAGACCAATAAAGGCACTTTTGAACGTCAAATGAAAATAAAATATTATAGTGACTCTAGTCGAATGAAGAAAAATGATTTTCCGCTATTGTCACCAGACGGCGCTTATTTAGTTTCAATATTAATTGAAGATAACGCTAACGCGATCGAGAATGTTAAAAAAACCGGCCAAATGAGAGTCGGACTTTCACACGAAAGATTCCGTACCATAAATTGAAAAAAAAAACACGTTTCTTGTATGGGAGCACACTTTAATTCATCATTTCATTAAATTTTTAGTATGGGGGTCACTTTTGGGAGTCAAACTAGAAAACTAAAGAAAAAAAAGTTATTTGAAGAATATCGTGTGACATATCAAATGAAAGACTTACTGTGAGGGTTTTAGTCTAATTTTTTTCATAATTTTAAAATCAATTTTTTTGAAGTTATTCAAGAAATTAGACGAAAAATTACCATTCCCCCCCTTATCTCCGAAACTAATGAACCTAAAATTTGGAAAAAAATGGAGATAAGATTTCCTATAATCTGTAAGTAAAGCACACTTATAGATTACACGAAATCTTATAAGAAGTCTATAGTGTTAAAATAACATGTTAAAAAAAATATTCGTTCGGAACCCATTGCATGCGAGTCCGACTCGCACTTGGCCAGTTTTTATTATTTGTTGTTATATCGGTAATAGAAATACACACTGTAAAAATTTCAACTATCTACCATTTACGGTTCTTGATATACAACCCGCTGACAGACAGACGGACAGATGGATGAACGGACAGCGGAGGCTTATAATAGGGTTCAGTAAATTACCCTTAGTCGTGGAGTTGCATTCTCAGCCACAGTCTGTGTTTCCTGATAGCTACAACCTGGGAGTCTTTAAGTCAAGAGTGAATAGGTTACTTCTAGGCAAGCGTGCTCCATCTTCGACCGCATCATCGCTTACCAACAGGTGAGGTGGTGGTCAAACGTATGCCTACCAATAGTAAAAAAAAAAAAAGTTGCGGAAACCAGCCTGATTTACATACCCTACGGGTACTAGTCATAATAGCCGAAGACGTCCACTGCTGGACATAGGCCTCCCCGAAAGGGGGGGTTTACCATAATCGCCACGCTTGGCAGGCGGGTTGGCGATCGCAGTGTATGGTGTTGCGTTTTACAGAGAATGCTGCTGCCCATTCTCTGGTGAGTCCCTTAGTCGCCTCTTACGACACCCACGGGAAGTGATGGGATGGTATTATTGTTTTACGGCACAATACGGTACCGGCCGACACCATACGGCGGATACGGTTACGGACCATTAAAAATGCCGAATGCTTACTCGTAGGGTATGGCAGTGTACGGGGCGGCGAACGCGTTGAAAGTGCTGACGTCGTGCACCGGGGACAGCTTGTACAGTGGAGCTAGGGCCAATACCTGTGGATTATAACAATAATTTATTAATTAGGTTTCCGAACAAAAAACGGAACCCTTATAGGATGACTCGGGTGTCCGTCTGTCACAGCCAGTTTTCTCCGGATCCACTGGCCCGATTCTGTTTTTGGTACACATATGGACTTTTGTGACCCAAACACGGACGTGTTACGTAAATTATTAAATTTTTAGTGTGGGGGCACTTTTGGGGGTAAAACTAGAAAAATAAAAATAAAAACAATATCGTGTGACATATCAAATGAAAGGGCTTACTGTGAGGGTTTTAATTATATCTTTTTTATAAATGGTTTTGAAGTTATTCAAGAAATTAGGCGAAAAGTTACCATTCGCCCCCCCCCCTTAACTCCGAAACTAACCAAATATTTTGAAAAAAAAAATGGAGATAATAGTTCTTTACCTATAAGAAGTCAGTGTTAAAATAACATGTTAGAAAAATTAAATTAGTTCGGAATCCTTTGCAAGCGAGTCCGACTCGCACTTGGCCAGGGCCCCAAGTCTGCTATTTTTTATAAATTCGATACGATCCCATTGTCATTTTGCTAAAAGTTCGTAATCTGCTAAATTCATAATGGTCGACACTGGTCGGTCAAAGGTCTCTTAATAGAATCGTGGTAGGACATTGTCGTATTGCCATTATTATAAAACCCGTTAGACGAAATGATTTTCGAAAAACGACTACTAAATTTAAACATTAAGTTATGCCAGATTTCTTTTATATACATTTTTACATATTATTTGTTCATTTATCATTATGTACGAGATTACCATTCTATGCCATTTCTTTCAATGGAGTGTCAGTGGTTGACCATTGGAAAGTAATAATGACGCTTTTATATTAGTAGATTACCAAACTTGTCAAAATCAACCATTATGAAATCATTATGAGACCATTCTGACACTATTGTAATAGCAGACTTGAGGCCCAGTTGTTTTGTTCTATGGTATGCGCTAGGTAAATCCTAATGTTACTGACTGACTGACAGTAACATTAGGTAAATCCTAATGTGACTAAACTGCTGGTCGTAGAAAGCTGAAATTTAGCGTGTAGGTTCCTTGAGGAGTGTGGGGTAGCACTAGGAGGTAGGATTTCCTGAAATTCCTATGAGAATGGGAAAAAACGGGATAATAGCGCATATTATGCGCTTACGAAGTCGCGCGCAAAAGCTAGAAATGTTTTACATCTGCCGGGCGCGCCGTGACGGCTATTTTATTATTTATTCACTAGCTGACCCGCGCATCTTCGTCTGCGTCACAATTTTCATAACTGCTCCGCTACTGCCAACAGGAGGTCAGGACTAAGACCGATTCATTTGAAATTTCGTACAAATTTGTTTAAAAGTATGAACACACTAAGAATTTCTGTCACCAAACTTGGACGCGTAATGAAAATAAAGAAAAACATATGAGGAGGTAGGGATGGTCACTTTTGAGGGACAAATATAAGAAAACTAGTTGACCCGCGCAACTTCATCTGCTCCGCTCCTATTGGTCTTAGCGTGATGATATATAGCCTATAGCCTTCCTCGTTAAATGGGCTATCTAACACTGAAATAATTTTTCAAGTAGTTCTTGAGATTAGCGCGTTCAGGCAAACAAACAAACTCTTCAGCTTTATATATTAGTATAGATATAGATACCGATCTTGGTATCTTTGGTTTGTACTCACCGGCACACAGTAATGCCTGGCCGCCTGAGTGACAGCGTGTAACCCCGCTTCCGCCAACACTGCACCGCCGCCCAGCGCTGCCTTCACGCTTATTACTACCTGCAAACATTATAGGGACAAGATAAACATAGCATAGTCGGCCTTATAATTGTTCCCACTGTTGGGACTCAGGCCTCCTCTCTAGGAGAGGGAATGGGCCGTAATCCACCACGCGGGCCCAAAGCGGGTTGGTGAATATCACATGTCTTCGAATTTTTGGTTCTAGGACATGCCGGTTTCCTCACGATGTTTTCCTTCACCGTTTTGAGAGCAGCGGTGATGAAATAAATTACACAGAGTAATGTGCCTGGCTGGGTTTGAACCCGCCACCTACAACTCGTAAGTCGGAGCCGTTACCACTCGGCCACCACTGCTCCCAAGATAAACATATGGTCTAAGATTCCAGAGCTCACAGACCTTACTTATTAATTTAGTAACAAAACTTCGCCCGCGACTTCGTTTATCTCCCATCTAACCTCTTCAAGGATCTTTTTTGGTATTTTTTTCACAACTTGGGTTACATTATCGAAGTTTTCATAAGTATCCCTAACTTTTTGAAAATATTCTATAGCCTTTGTTCATCTGGGATAATGTAGGATTCTAATGGAGAAAGAATTTTTCAAATCGGTCCAGTAGTTTCGGAGCCTATTCAATTCAAACAAACAAACAAATCTTTTCTCTTTATAACATTAGTGTAGATGAGAGATCTGGGATGGAGTAATATGGATTTTGAATGTAATTGCTAGCTTTTTTCTTTAGGGTTCCGTACCTCAAAAGGAAAAACGGAACCTTAAGATCACTTTGTTGTCCGACCGTCTGTCTGTCAAGACCCTTTATCAAGGGAACGCGTGGGCGTATGATATTAAAACCATATATTCAGATCTACGGTCTCTTGAAGCTGTGAAAAAATCAAATTTTTAAGTTAGCATAAAAAGATACAGTCGTTTATGCCGCAAAAAACGTATATTTCGACACTCTCAAGGGAATTAAAATGTATAGGGTATTTCCCGTTGACCTATATAACTATGAAATAGAACTATGAAATTTGGCAAGTGACACCGTCTTATACTACACTAGCTGACCCGCGCAACTTCGTCTGCGTCACAATTTTCATTACTGCTGCGCTCCTATTGGTCTTAGCGTGATGATATATAGCCTATAGCCTTCCTCGATAAATGGGCTATCTAACACTGAAGGAATTTTTCAAATCGGACCAGTAGTTCCTGAGATTAGCGCGTTCAAGCAAACAAACTCTTCAGGTTTATATATTACTAGTGGACGTCACGCGGTTTCACCCGCGTAGTTCCCGTTCCCGTGGGAGTACGGGGATAATATGTAGCCTATGTTACTCCCTGATAATGTAGCTATCCAATGCTAAAAGAATTTTTCAAATCGGTCCAGTAGTTTCGGAGCCTATTCAATTCAAACAAACAAACAAATCTTTCTTCTTTATAATATTAGTTTAGAAAAAAGCATAGATAGATAGATGAATAGATCTTACCTTGTTAACTCTAGACATGACAGCATAGATGGAAGCCGAGCTGATGACGGTGACAGGTACACCGGCTGCGCTCAGACGATTGGCCATGGCGTGGCTCTGAAAACATTGAACATAGTGGTTCATCATCATCATATCAGCCGAAAGACGTCCGCTGCTGGACATAGGCCTCCCCCCCCCCCAAAGGGGGGGTTTACCACAATCACCACGCTTGGCAGGCGGGTTGGCGATCGCAGTGTATGGTGCTGCGTTTTACAGAGAACGCTGCTGCCCATTCTCTGGTGAGTCCCTTAGTCGCCTCTTACGACACCCACGGGAAGTGATGGGATGGTATTATTTTACGGCACCATACGGCACCGTACGGAACATAGTGGTTATTGTCTCGTTATCAGTGGAATTTTCATTGAAAAAGTGGGCGACAAAAAGGATATTCAAAAAATTTTTAAGTGCTTTAAAAAAAATTGGTTGGTCTGTAAAGTTAGTTTACGGACGATAATTTTACGTGATAGCGTCATAAGAAAACAATTGAATTCCTAACAAACAAGCCGAACGCTTAGGCCGATCGTGCCTGTCTATAGCTTGTTCCGCGCTCTCGCTCGCACGCTCGGCTCAGGCAGAACGTGACACTTTTTCGTGCGTGCAGCCGGCGTTCATCGATTTATAAGACGTTATCACGTCAAAAAAGTTTTTGGTCGGTCATAAGAGTCGGAATAGACGAGGGAGACAGGAAAGCTGAGTATTCGTCAAAGTTACTGCAATTACACTAGAAGAAAGAAACATTTGTCTAGCCCTATTTCGACTTATAGTATTTGTTGGTTTATGTAGTCCCTCCTATGTAAAAGCCTCGTCCAATTTGAACCATTCTTCGCGGTTTTCGGTAACATCCATCCATTCATCTCCTGCTGCCGCGTTAAAAGGAAATAGCTGGCGGCGAGACTTTGTATGTAAAAAGTCATAATTCGAGATTTGACTCTCGACTGTTTTCTCCTCCAATATTGGACCGATTTAAGAGATATTTCACAAACTGAATAAGAAGGATATATACAGTGTCCCTATGTTTTCCTTTTTTGATTAATAGTTACCAAATTTGTACACTAGGGCTCTGGGGGGCTACTCTCTAACGAAATCCGTAGTTTCGGGCTTAGTTGCGGGCGGGCGTATTCTACTCCGTATCACCTACAGACTTACGATTAGTCCCGAACCCGAACTGAGAATGAATGACAACACGATTTCACAGTAACTGTCAAATCGTGTTATCATTAGTTATCAGTGGTTAGGTGATACGAAGTAGAAAATGCCCGCCCGCAACTAAGCCCGAAACTACGGATTTCGTTAGAGAGTAGCCCCCCTGATGACAGCGATTTATAGGACAATTTTGATCATTTTGTGAGAGTTCTAGTGCTTATACGGTTAATAAATCATCAAAAAGGAAAACATAGAGACACAGTATACATCCTTCTTATTCAGTTTGTGAAATATCTCTTAAATCGGTTCAATGTTGTAGGAGAAAACAGTCGAGAGCCAAACCTCGAATTATGACTTTTTACATACAAAGTCTCGCCGCCAGCATTTCCTCTTAATAATGTCATCTACCCATCTTTTCCTTTGCCGACCTACACTCTTTGCCAAATGGGCCCTTCCATTTTGTGTATAAGACGTTATCACGTCAATAATTTTCATGAACTTGTAGTAAAGTGAAGTTTGAGTCATCGAGGTAAAAGGAGTAGTCAGCTCAACTCTTCGTTACCGTTTGCTAGCCGAAAATATCTCTGAACCGGTTGCAGACCAAGATTGCCAATGGGGCATTTTTCACCCATCCCAAATGTGGTCCCAGTGTGGAACTCCATTACAGTCATGCGTCACCTTTATGCTCCTTAAGGCACTAAATTTTTGGCACTATTAAGAAGTTGGCGCTAAGTTGTTGGCACTATTAAGTAGTTGGCGCTAAGTTGTTGGCACTATTAAGTTGATGACGCTAAGTTGTTGGCACTATTAAGTGGACTGCGCTAAGTTGTTGGCACTATTAAGTGGACTGCGCTTAGTTGTTGGCACTATTAAGTGGACTGCGCTAAGTTGTTGGCACTATTAATTGGACGGCGCTAAATTGTTGGTGGTCTAAGTGGACGGCGCTAAGTTGTTGGCGGTCTAAGTGGAAAGCGCTAAGTTGTTTGCACTATTAAGTTGATGACGCTAAGTTGTTGGCACTATTAAGTGGACTGCGCTAAGTTGTTGGCACTATTAAGTGGACTGCGCTTAGTTGTTGGCACTATTAAGTTGATGACGCTAAGTTGTTGGCACTATTAAGTGGACTGCGCTAAGTTGTTGGCACTATTAAGTGGACTGCGCTTAGTTGTTGGCACTATTAAGTGGACTGCGCTAAGTTGTTGGCACTATTAATTGGACGGCGCTAAATTGTTGGTGGTCTAAGTGGACGGCGCTAAGTTGTTGGCGGTCTAAGTGGAAAGCGCTAAGTTGTTTGCACTATTAAGTTGTTGGCACTATTAAGTAATTGGTGGTAAGTTGTTGGCACTATTAAGAGGAAGGCGCTAAGTTGTTGGCGGTCTAAGTGGAAGGCGCTAAGTTGTTGGCGGTCTAAGTGGAAGGCGCTAAGTTGTTGGCGGTCTAAGTGGAAGGCGCTAAGTTGTTTGCACTATTAAGTTGTTGGCACTATTAAGTAATTGGTGGTAAGTTGTTGGCACTATTAAGAGGACGGCGCTAAGTTGTTGGCGGTCTAAGTGGAAGGCGCTAAGTTGTTTGCACTATAAAGTTGATGGCGCTAAGTTGTTGGCACTGTTAAATGGACGGCTCTAAGTTGTTGATACTATTAAGTGGACGGCGCTAAGTTATTGGCGATCTAAGTGGACGGCGCTAATATGTGGACACTATTAAATTGATGGCGCTAAGTTATTGGCACTATTAAGTGGACGGCGCTAAGTTGTTGGCACTATTAAGTTTGTTGGCGTTTAGATGTTGGCGATATGAAGTGGACGGCGCTAAGTTCATGGCGATTTTAAGTTGTGCGCCTTACAGTTTTTTTTTAGCCTATACCTGACTCTGCTCGGCGCCCTCCGCCAGTATGAGCTTGTACTTCCTGTGCGCCGCCGCTCTAAGGAACCTCTCCGCGATGGCGCTGGAGCCGTATGTCAGGATCAGCTCGTCTCCATTCACGTGTTCCTTGGCTTGCCCGCATATACTGGATATGCTGGATTCTAGCTCGCCGCGTAACTGTGGAAGATGGTATACAAAGATATTTTTGTTGGTTTTATATCAGGATCTGGGGGCCTACTCTCTAAGGCCAGGTCCTTTCTTCCGACTAGGAATGAAAAAGAAGTGTTTGCTTTTAACCCGGCTACCTCAATTAATAAAATTTTTAATTCTGAATAAATTTCTTGGACCCCAGAAGGAGGATAATATTTTTCGAGTGTATGTGCGTTTGTATGCTATTTCTTTGGCAAATTCTGTTACCTAAACTCTTCTATACTTACTTAATATATAAAGCTGAAGAGTTTGTTTGTTTGCTTGAACGCGCTAATCTCAGGAACTACTGGTCCGATTTGAAAAATTCTTTCAGTGTTAGATAGCCCATTTATCGAGGAAGGCTATAGGCTATATGTCATCACGCTAAGATCAATAGGAGCGGAGCAGACGAAGTTGTGCGGGTCAACTAGTGAATATATATTCTCCTGTATCGTAAGTGCCTTTACAAACATACAAAGTCACATACACAAACAGTCATAGTCATAGCGCCATTGTTAGATTCGTCTTAAGTGCCAAAGTGACATATGGAGCGTTCAAGTATTACGTAACGAATTTAAGGGAGGAGGGGGGGGGGATCTTGTAAAAAGTTACGATGCGTTACAGGTGCGGGAGGGGGGTTTTTGAACTACGCGTTACGTAACATTAACAAAGGTATTTTAGCGACTTTCCGGTACCTACTTAACGCCAAATAATTGTAACTTTTAGGTAAAAAGGTCACTTGGTGGTTACGTAACGTTTTTCTAGGGTGGAGGGGGTACAGAAAAACGTTACGACGCGTTACATGGGAGGGAGGGGGGAAAAATCTCCAAAAATTGCGTTACGGAATACTTGAACGCTCCCATAGGAGTAGTTTTCCCTTCAGCTTTTCTCTTACCTCAGCAATCTGATCTCTCAGTGGTTCTCTAAGGTCTTGCTGCGCGGAGCCTAGTGTGGCTCGACGGGCTCCTGCCGCTAGCACCAAGCGTTGTAGACTCTCGCCTGAAGCTTCTACGCTCTGCAATAAAAATGTTAGTGATTAATGAAGTTGCTAAATTACTGCAACTGACGATAAAATTTGCACCTACATGGTGTCTCGAAACTCAACGTCAAGCGGGTACGGGGCGATAGGCTACATTATACCAGTGCAGGCAAAAAAAAAAGCATGTTACTTGCTTAAGTGATAATAGGAATACTTTTGAAAATGTTGAAAAACAAACAACACCCTAGATCACATATTAGGTCCTGTGATCACAAATTTCCCAATTCTGTAGTGGTTTTTTTTAAATGTAGTCCTAAATAACTATGCTATTGATTGCAGTCGCAAGTCCAATAATTAATATGGTCACTTTAGTAAAAAAACTGGCCAAGTGCGAGTCGGACTCGCGTGCAAAGGGTATCCGAACGAATTTTTTTTTTAACATTTTATTTTAACACTACAGACTTCTAATAGGTTTTCCTGTAATCTTTAGGTAAAGATCTATTATCTCCATTTCTTCAAAATTGTAGCCTCAGTAATTTCGGAGATAAGGGGGGGAGGGGAATGGTCATTTTTCGTCAAATTCTTGAATAACTTCAAAACCATTTACTTTAAAATTGTGAAAAAAATATAATTAAAACCCTCAGTTTGACCCCCAAAAGTGACCCCAATACTAAAAATTAAATGATTTACGTACGTAACGCGTCCGTGTTTGGGTAACAGAACTCCATATGTGTACCAAATTTCAACAGAATCGATCTAGTGGATCCAGAGAAAACTGGCTGTGACAGACGGACGGACGGACAGACAGACAGACACCCGAGTGATCCTATAAGGGTTCCGTTTTTTTTTCGGAACTCTAAAAAAAAGTTTTTGGGTCATGTTTAAAAACCTTTTCTCAGATAACTTTGGACACTTCATCTTTCAAAAAAAATGTACTATACTACCCTAGGCAAGTTATTTAAAAAAATGGCCCATTTAATCAAGATTTCAAAATGGTATGGAATAGAATACGCCCGCAACTAAGCCCGAAACTACGGACTTCGGGCTTAGAGAGTAGCCCCCCTGATTAGCATGAGCCCTGTTCTCATCGCCAATGGCTCTCAATATCCTCCACCAGACAAGACAAGACAAGACATTTATTTGTAGAAACATGAGTATACATAAAAGAAATGCAAGTTGTTCATAAACAAAAAAGATCAGTCATGTTCGGCCTTTGTGACATACAAAATTAAGTTAAAAGTCATTCAAAAATTAAAATTATTATTAAATTGTCAAACACATTATTAATTGAATTTAAATAATAAACTTGTATTAAATTGTCTTAAAGTCTAATTATAAATAATCAAATTACAAATTATTAAAATTATAAAATGTCGCAAAATAAGAAGTCATTCAAAAAATTTAAAATTATTATTACACGGTCAGACAAACTATAAACCAGCTCGTGAGATAGCGCGGTAACCACGCGTCTACCCGCCGTTTTAACAGCGCCACTCACTTATGAATTACCTCGCCGTGCTGCCGTCACCGCTTGACACTGGCAGAATAGTCAACATCGGGTCTATTGCAAAAAAATATGTTTGTGTGTTACCTGATTAGCATGAGCTCTGTTCTCATCGCGGATGGCTCTGAGTATCCTTCTGGTGACGTTAGCAGCCACCAGTTCGTGAGGTAGCGCGTTGACCACGCGTCGACCCGCCGCTTTTACTGCGCCGCATAGTTCACTGTAACCATTACCATGTTTATAAAGTTTTAGGGCTTGATTTGTATCATAATCATCTTTTTGTATAGGGCAGAAACATGGTGCACCAAAAGTCACAAAAGCAGAAAGTGGGTTCAAAATGTGGGTTTGGCGAACAGGCGAAGCCTTCTTCGTATACCATGTTCCGACACGAGAACGAATGAGTCCATACTGGTAGACCTCAACGTCACCAAACGTCTTTCTGTGATATGCCAGCATGCAAACTCAAACCATATTATTTCAAATAAGCCATTTACAGGCACTTTTGAATTGTCAAGGTCGGTCGGTCCAAAAAGATGAAGCTATTTGCACGTTCCAAAGCGTAGATCTCTATGGAGAAGAATGTGCAAGAAACTCCACGGACACTCTTGCCCTTTGCCTTTTCGCACATATTATGCGTTCTTTCAAGCATAATCCGGAAAGGCTCATGACACTAGGCTGGGTCGAAGGAAAACGTGCTCAAGGTAGAACACCGGCAAGATGGTTCGACGTCATAAAGAAGGCTGTTGGAGACAGCATGTACAGAGCGGTCCACACTGCGCGCCATATGCGTCATATGTGAGAGGTGTAAGGGATCGATGAAGAAGAAGTGTATCATATCTTTTGTCATGGAAAGTGAAGAATGAGAAAGTTAAGCAGGAGCGATGTTATTATAGGGAGCTTAACCTTGTTTCATTTCAAGCCCCCCTCCCCTCCGCAATTGGCAATCCTGGATCTGCCCCTGCTTAAGCTTTTTGCTAAGATTTTCAATGACTATTCTAAACCTGAATTTAACCAGTATTTCAGTGATGAATAAGTGATTGGGAGAAGGGTGAAAAATAGGTAGAACATACTTTATTGTACACCAAAAACACACACCTCTTTTACGGAAAAAAACTATTTAGAATAAATAGATTACTACCTAATTATCTATTAAAAATATAAAAATAAATAAGGGAACTAAAGTACGGCCAACGAGAAGCGATACGAAAGGTCATTAACCTAAAAAACAACTGCGGCGTTGACAATCTAATATCTATCTCTTTCCATCTTGTGCCTTTGTCGTAATGTCTCGTTCTCCCGACAAAAACATGACAACGTCAAGACGGGTTCGCCAACAATTCGGGCGGCCATTTTAGATTCATTCTGTTTCGAAACGCGCTCGTGGTGATACCAGTTATTTGTTAAAGTTTTGTTATTATTTTGTTGTTTATTTAATTATTTCTTGTTTAAGTTATTTTTTGTTGATCATTGTTTGTTTTTATTAAGAGTGGTTAATGATGGAGCCACAACCAAGTACGTCGAGAGATAAATCAACAGATTTTACTTCTCCAAAAAAAGTTACGCACCCCGGCTATTCCCAATGACCTTGCATGTGTTTTGTTTACATTTGGTATCGCTTCTCGTTGGCCGTACTTTAGTAGGTGTATAAGAAATATTAGCTATTATTTTCCTGTAAAATAACTCGCATAGATTATGAATTGTAATTTGTAACCAATACTTACAAGGCAGTAGCGTTCTGTGAGTCACTGATGATCGTCTCTAAAAGTGTGACCATGGCCAGTGCCACATTGTTGGAGCCTTTCAGCTTTCTGGAAAATAAGAACACATTCATAGTGCGTACAGCTAAGGAGTGGAATTCCCTACCAGAGTCTGTGTTTCCTGATAGCTACAACCGGGGAGTCTTTAAGACAAGAGTGAATAGGTTACTTCTAGGCAAGCGTGCTCCATCTTCGACCGCATCATTGCTTACCATCAGGTGAGATAGTGGTCAAACTTATGCCTATATATATATAGTAAAAAAAAGAAAATGATGAACTAGCTTTGTCCTATGGCTTTACTACTACGGTCTATTCCACAGATACCTAATTAATCTCGGTAATAGTGTATAGTAAGTACCAGATAAATGTGGAATAATGGTCACTGACCCACATAATTTTTTATAGAAACTTAAGACATAAAGCTGTCCTGAATCGACTTCTGTGAAGTTCCTTTTCTATTTCTAGTAATGAAAAATGGTTCATAATTTATTGTTCTGGTATGGAAAACCTTTTATTAGTAGACTAGTTAACCCGTGCAACTTCATCTGCTCTGCTCCTATTGGTCTTAGCGTGATGATATATAGCCTTCCTCGATAAATGGGCTACCTAACACTGAAAGAATTTTTCAAATCGGACCAGTAGTTTCTGAGATTAGCATGTTCAAGCAAACAAACAAACAAACTGCAGCTTCATATATTAGTATAGATAAACATTCCAGGAATAGTTTGGCTGGTAAGTAAATACTGCTAGCCTATACGAAGGGATATTAGGGAAAGGTCAATGTACTTTATTGCAAGTTTATCTGGCGCTAGCTTTCTATAATTGGCAGATGTTTTGTTATGGATCATTAATTCAGTGCTTCCAGCCTACAAATGTACAAACAATTTTAACTTTTTTCATAATCGATTATCTCTAACTTTTACTTTTTCTGTATACAATACTAGTGGACATCACGCGGTTTCACCCGCGTAGTTCCCGTTCCCATGGGAGTATGGGGATAAAATATAGCCTATGTTACTCCCTGATAATGTAGCTATTCATTGCTGAAAGAATTTTTCAAATCGGTCTATAAGTTTCGGAGCCTATTCATTTCAAACAAACAAACAAATCTTTCCTCTTTATAATATTAGTGTAGATTAATAAGTTCTAGAGTGTGTTGCAAGATTTTGTTAAATATGTAATCTCGCATGAATATTATGTTAGTATGTGGTTTATGAATCATATTTATGTACCTTCTCCACTAGGGAAAATTTAGATTTTATTTTTGAGCCACAAGTGAGAGAAATTTCATTTTATAGAAATGTTTATGAAAAATAAGACATCATTATGTAAATAAAAATATTTAAACTCCTATCACAATAAATTTAAGCTGGTTGGAGGAGTTACCATGAACAAAAAGCAAAGAAGATGACCACAATGCATTTTAAGCATGATATCCGACTTGAGTGCCTAGAGTATTATGTATAGCACGTTACAGGACAACTAGAATCTTGTTGACATATTGCATTTATGAATTCTGATGCAATACATATTGAGTTGTGCACGACTTCATATATTTAGAGTTTATGACTTGAAAACAGATTATTATAGTATTTTAAGCGTAAAAAATAAACTAGTCATCTAAATCAATAGATTGTATTACATAAAATATGATTTAAAGTAAGAGAACTGTAAGAAAATAACTAATTTATCCAACGCACCCAGTTTTGATGTCAGAGACAAATTTTCCGATTAGATCAACGAACTTGTCGTCTAATTCCTTCACTGGACCTTTTGTTACAGACATTTTGATTCACTATATCATATATCCGAGATCTATCTATAAAAATAAACTATTGTTTTATAATCCATGCACACAATATCACAAAAAAATCGCTGATTTGACAACATAACCTCACTTTTTAAAGTTAATGACGTTCCAAACTTCATATGGAAATACGTTCCGTTTCATTTTAATTGAATTTTACAGTGTTGTAGTTTGCTGCTGGTAAGCAAATTCTTTTTCTCAGAGAAGTCTATCAAGCCAACAGCAACGGTGTCAGCGTTGCTGTTGGCTTGATGGAGTTTTTTAAGGAAAAGATTCATAATAGTAGTATTCCCAGGTTACTTCATTGAGCACAACGGAGACTCTCAAATCTCTAACTTGAGTCTCAGCGAGTTTCTTTGGGTAGACGGGAGAAACGATCACACGAAAGGCTGTAAATGTATTTACGATAAAAAATGTTTCTTGAACTATGTAAGTACCTACTACAGACTAAAGAACTTTTGTCAATAAGCACTTTGGATCAGTTTATAAAATAAAAACAAAATAAAAATGTAGCAATCTTACAAATATTTAATGATTTTTAACAAAAATAACATAAAAACAAAACATGATTCAAAATAAACTTTTTCATAGATTGATAAACCTAATAATGATAATCATCCTTTAAGCCTACTGCTTAACATTTCTGAAAAAAAAAACTCAACAGGAAAGTACACTTTCTTTAATTTTTCCAAAATGCTAGTAACAAATATGATCAGTACAAGCACAAAGACGAAATATTTTTGGCGTCGCTACAAAGAAGTTCGTACGCATTTCGTCCCAAGTTACCCTACGCGTCTGAACAGCCTGAACCGATTTATCAACCAGCTTCCGCTTCTTTCCAGAGGCAGGAGCTTCATCTTTACTTCGACTCTCATTAAATATCGATGTCAAAACTTCATTCATGTCATTCGAAGTTTGAATTTCTGATGCATTGTGGTCGACGCCATCTTGAAACGATGCCGTCATCGCTGTCGCTTCATGGGTGAATGCAGCATGTTCACAAGTTGATCCTGAGCTGCTTTCGTGTGTTATTGGTATAGTTCCGTGAGATAAATCGGGTCGTGTAGTCCTCATTACTTCAATTGGATGAGGACTTCCCATTTCTTCATCACTTTGCTCTTCCTCTTCTTCCATAATAGTTTCTGGATGATGAATTCTCGTTTTTGCATTAGCAGCCTCTAGATGAGCAGTTCTCATGTCTTCGATAGTTTCTGGTTTAGTAATTCTGGTTCTTTCAAAGTCTTTTTTAATAATGGCTAGTTGAGGAGTTCTTATCCTTTCCATCTCTTTCCCAGTAGCGACTGATTGATGAGTTTTAAATTTTTCAACGTATTTCTCAGTAAAGGTTTGTTGAAGTATTCTCATGGCTTCAACCTTTTTCTCGAAAGCTTCCTGCTGATGAGTAATTATTTCTGCATTAGTAGCATCTGACTGGTATGTTCCAATTGCTTCAAGATCTTTTTCAGTAAAGTCTTGTTGATGGCTTCTATTGTCTTCAACATCTTCTTCTGGAGCGTCAATCTCATGCTCGGTTGTCCTTGGGGTTAAAGTTTGCATTGCTCCAGTGTCTTCATCGATAGCATCTTGAGAAGTTATCATCTTTTCATTTCCTTTTGTGGTAACATCTGGTAGAGGAGTTGTCTGTTCTTCAAGGTTTTCGTCAGTGGTTTCATCTTCGTCTGTGTCTGATATTGGAGCGGTTTTTGGATCTGAAAATAATATTTTTTTAATAACTTAAATGCAAGTTGATTGGAAAGAATGTAAAGGAATTAAATTCCCTACTGGAGTCTGTGTTTCCTGGTAGCTATTACCTGGAAGTCATTGAATCAAGAGTAATTAAATAAGCTTTTAAGCTTGCTCCGACGTCGACCACGTCTTCGCTTTACATTCATCATCACATCATCCGAAAGACGTCTACTGCTGAACATAGGCCTTCCTCAAATTTCGCCACAACAATTGGTCCTGTGTGTCTCGCATCCATCGGCTACCCGCGACCCTCACCAGGTCATCGGGGAGCCCTTCCAACGTTTCAACTTCCGGTACGCAACATACTCAAAAAAACTGGCCAAGTGCGAGTCGGACTCGTGTGCTAAGGGTTCCGAACGAATTTAATTTTTTTAACGTGTTATTTTAACACTATAGACTTCTTATTGTTTTCCTGTAATGTATAGGTAAAGATCTATAGGTTTCGGAGAAAGGGGGGGGGGAATGGTCATTTTTCGTCTTATTTCTTGAATAACTTTCAAACCATTTATTTTAAAATTATGAAAAAAAAATTATATCCCTTACAGTAAGCCCTTTCATTTGATATGACACACAATATTGTTCAATTTTTTTTTTAATTTTCTAGTTTGACCCCTAAATGGTACCGCCATACAAAAAAATTAATGAATTACGTAACGCGTCCGTGTTTGGGTCTCAGAAGACCATATGTGTACCAAATTTCAACAGAATCGGTCCAGTGGATCCGGAGAAAACTGGCTGTGACAGACGGACAGACAAACAGACACAGACGGACATCCGAGTGATTCTATAAGGGTTCCGTCTTGTGTTTGGAACCCTAACAACATTAGGTGAGATCGCTTACCATCAGGTGAGATAGTAACTATAGTTAAAAAAAAAAAATTGCGAGCTTATAAATAATAAACAGCAGCTATTGTTAAGAAGAAAGAATCATAAAAATTTTTTATTAATATGAACAGATAAACTTATCAATTCCATCAAGTTTAGCAGATACGGCAAAAAGATTCACTATGAATTAAATAGATTCATTAGCATTTATTTATGTGACACCGTTGCATTCCGTAAGATTTTATGATGTGACGATCTAACGGATTTTTAGCTCGTGGGAAAATGGACTAAAACAATAAAATTCCTACTAATTAATTTAATTAGACATCTACTTAGTGCTGAGTCATTGTTTTTTGTTCGCCACCTTTTGTTTTTTTGGAGTCATGACTTCGGCGGAGCAGGAGGGAGTGTCATCTCTTAAATAGTAACTAGAACCATACCGTGTTCCTTCAAATGCCTCTTGCGTTCTAGGGCCGTGAACGATTCGAACAATTCCGCAACGCTGGCGGATTTTTTCGATTCCTATTACTACTTTACTTATGGGGATTATAAGTAAAACTACTCGAACATTATAGACCTGTGGTTGGGTTATGTGACTGTTAGATATATTCATTGCTATTAGCGATGACGATGATTAATTCTATTCAATTAATAATAATAAATAAATGACATTCTATCAATTAATAAATAAGTAATAGAAAATATTAAATTAACAAATATATTTATTTATTTATTTATTTATGTACACACAATATACTTATAAAGAAAATTTTTAACATAGAAAAGAGCACAAAGGTACTGCTTATTTCCACAGAAATTTCTTCCAGCAGACCTGCGACAGAAGAATTTGATTAGGAAAGTAGACACAGTGTGTAAAGAAACAGAGAAGGAAACTTAAAATAAACTATACTAGCTTAACTAAAACATTATTATCTTATAATAAATACAAATCTAATTACAATAAACATACAACCAAATATATACAAATAGATTTACAAATATATATTTATAATAAATTAATACATACCCATAATATATACCAACAGGATCACATTATTGACAGATAATGCTCTTTGACTTCTCTTTTGAAGAGGTTAATATTTTTACAGTCTCTTATGTTAGGCGGGAGTGAGTTCCACAAACGTACTGCGTGAAAAAAGAAGGAGTGGGAATATGAATGGGTTTTATGGGATGGGAAGTTAAGATGATGTTTGAGGTGGGATCTACACAGCGCATCGGTAGGGCGAGTGAACGAGAAACGATCGCGCAGGTAGCTCGGGTATGCAGGATTAAACAAGATGTTATAAAGGAGACATAATACTCGAGTGTTCCTGTGAAGACGGATAGGGAGCCACTTGAGATCCTTGCGGAACTGAGAGACATGGTCGTATTTTCTCAGGCCAAAAACAAATCGAATGCACAAGTTTTGCAAGCGCTCAAGCTTATTTAAAAGCTCCTCAGTGGCATCCAGGTAGCAGGCATCAGCGTAATCAATGATCGGCCGAATTAAGGTTTGAGCTAGATAAATTTTAGTTTTGAAGGGCAAGAAGGATTGAAGCGTTTTTAAAGAGTGGAAGGAAAAGTGCACCTTACGACTAACCTCATTTACTTCAAATATACTAATTATTCATCTAAAAATAAATAGAAATTGCAAGGGAATAAACAATAAAACAACTAAAAATGTACTTTAATCCAAAAATAGATATGTAGATTACAATAATATGCATAAAATGTTCAATAATAGGTCCAAGTTGGACAGGAAATAATAAACATTTTCATGCCTACCTCAGTCACCAGCTTCTCACATATTCTAGACTATCCAGATACTTGTATTTAAAAAGATATAAGTAACATTGTTATTATGTTTATTATGTAAGGGCTGTTTTTTTGTGAGGAGGAATAAATAAACTTATTATTATTATTTTACAAAAAAAAAAATATCTAAAGCGCTCTTCTTCTCTCCTAATTATTTAAAGTTTTGCTGTGCCCGACAGGGTCCATAATTGTTTCTATATTTTATTCATTTTACCACCTGTGTACATTATGGATTGGAATAAACGATTAGAGATTGAGATGTACATTTCTACAATAACGTATCTATCTGCCCATACCCTTGCGAGGAATAGAACTGCGACGTTATATTACGTGTTAAAATAATACGTTCGACTTTTAAAAGAACATAACACAAAAAAAAATAAGATAACATCTAAATGGCGTTGCTAAAAGTGATCGTAAAATAATGTCACACACAACTGAGGTGATGACATCAGCATGGTTGTGGCTTTTTCTTATTTGAATATTGAGAATCTATATATTTCGTTTATTTTTGGGTATTTAAATCTACAAAGTTAAGTCAATTAAACTATACTATTTCAACGCGGCAATGCTGCCAGTGTTCTGGGCACTTTTGCCATTGACAGCGATGTGGATTACTTTTTTGATGCCCAATGATTAATTTTGTTTTTATACGCGTTTGTACATAATTTCTTGATATTTAGTGTAGTTGTTTAAGTCTTCATTTATATAGAATAGAATGTTATTTATTTATAATCATTTATAGGATATAACTATACTAAACATATACACTTAAAATAACAAATCCTACCTAAAATAAGGCGTCAAAAAATTCGTCCGCATCGCTGTCCACTCGAAGTGAGCCCAAAAGACTGGCGGTATTGCCACGTTGTATGGCAATGCTTATCCTCTGTCCGAGGTAAAAGCCAGCCCTTGGGTCACGCGAAGTGTCAACTAAGCGTAATTATAATAGGTAGTAAAATCTATATTAGGTAATAAACATTGAGAATTTTATCAAAAAACCTTAACTATCGGTATTTTAGTACTTTCACGCTGCCCTCTAGATTTTGTGCGTAATAGGCCCGACCGATTTCGGCCAAAGCGGCTAATTTTAAAAGAGCCATCGACGTGGGAAATATGAAGCACAAATACTTGCGCAATCATTGACAATCACGAAATGTGAGTGTTCCATTAGTTTACTTCTACTAAATTCTTCGTAGGATACTGCCCCGACTTTATGTGCGTGATTTCAATGCTTGTATTCGCTATTCTAGAAACAGTTTTCTACTTTCATCCCGATCAACAATAACTTCTTAAGACAAAAACTGGCCAAGTGCGAGTCGGACTCGCGTGCAAACGTTTCCGAACGAATTTCATTTTTTAACATGTTATTTTAATTTAATACGACAGACTTCTTATAGGTTTTCCTGTAATCTTTAGGTAAAGATCTGCATTTTTTTTTTTCAAAAATTTAAGCTCTGTAGGTTCGGAGATAAGGGGGAATGGTCATTATTGGTCTAATTTCTTGAATAACTTCAAAACTATTTATTTTAAAATTACGAAAAAAAAAATATAATTAAAACCCTCACAGCACACCCTTTCATGTGATAGACGTCACACGATAGTTTATTTTTTTTTAATTTTCTACTTTTACCCCCAAAAGTAACCCCCATATCAGAAAATAATTTATTTATTTTACACGTCCGTGTTTGGGTCCCAGAAGTCCATATTTGTACCAAATTTCAACAGAATCGGTTCAGTGGATCCGGAGAAAACTGGCTATGACAGACGGACAGACAGACACCCGAGTGATCCTACAAGGGTTCCGTTTTGTGTTCGGAACCCTAAAAAGAAAACACTAACCGTCTTTTTCTTCCAACACTGCTAAAACTTCAATTCTATCATCATCGTTGCGACTGACCACTCTTTTAAACCTCGTCGGCAGTATGACACTCTTGACTGAATCCTCATAGACTCTGCTCTCCCGATCCTCAGTATCTTGGATGCCATCGTAGTGGACCATAGCCTCAATTGTTATTTGTCTGTAGTCAGGACCTGAAATTGACAAATTACTGTGTAGGAGGTTCTCAGAAAGGGTTTGATAGACACGATTCTGTGTCTAGTAAAAACAATGAAACTTCCAAGTAATCTTCAATTAGGTGACACGAGTTTAGTAATGAATGGGCCAAGTTTCATCAAGTTGTTATTCTTACAAGCAAAGTTATGAGGGGGGTAAAAACAGCTCGAAATTCTTTGTCTAATTTATACACTGCGTGCATTAGGCCGGAATTTGGCCTGGCGTACAACCGTGCACCTAGCTTCTACCTAGCTATTTTCCAACTATCTTGAAATTGGCTTCCAGTCCAACCAGTTATTACATGGAGCGACTGTTCATCTGACCACCACAGCCAAGTATTTGAACACGAAACCTCTTGGAAAGACCAGTCAGGTTTGGTAAGATTTAGTCAGAAGTATGTTTTGTCTAATACGCGACTTGAGATATGTTGCCAAAGTTCCACGTAATGTCTAGATGTCGACCAAGACTATTGATCGTCTCTATTCTAAAATATAGAATTAGATTGGCTTCGGAGAAATTGCTATTGGGAAATCTTAATATATTACACTTTCCGACCTAGAAATCATCATAACACCCGAAGACGTCCACTGCTGGACATAGGCCTCCCCCAAAGGGGGGGGGGGGTTTGCCATAATCGTCACGCTTGGCAGGCGGGTTGGCGATCGCGGTGTATGGTGTTGCGTTTTACAGAGAATGCTGCTGCCCATTCTCTGGTGAGTCCCTTAGTCGCCTCTTACGACACCCACGGGAAGTGATGGGATGGTATTATTCTTTTACGGCACGGGCCGACACCATACGTCATCGGCACCTAGAAATCGAATCAAGAATAATCGACCGGCAGTCGCTCTTGTGACCCCGAATCATTTCATTTAACTATTTTTAAAATAAGAATGATAATTGCGATCAGATCTTACCTTCACTGGAACTACTAGTTTGCACATCTCCTTCCATCGGTTCAACATTTGGTTCTATCAATTCGTTACCATCTTCTGAAACTGTCTTTTCACTTCCCCTTGGCATTCGGTCTGAGTCACGTGAATCTGAATCAGTCTTTGTTACATTTACTGATTGTTGTCTTGACTCTTGGCTATCAGCCCTTACTGGTTCATTGATTCTGGAATGACGAGATTCCTCCCCTCCACTAATTTCTAGATCATCTTCTGTTACTCTGTTAGCTTCCCCAATTTGATATGTTTGGTTAATTTCATGTTCAATTATTTCGTTAGTTGATTCTTCTTCCTCATAATTCTGTTCAATCTCTGTTTTATTAGATTCTCCGCTTTCCGTCATTTCTTGATCGTCGATTGTGAAATGTCTAGAATTTTGTTCTTCACTTGAAACTGTATCATCTATTCTTTCTCTACTAGACGTTTTACGTTCAATGGATTTCGTGAAATTAAAGCCTTCATTTTCAAAATGTTCACTGTCGGTTTTCTCTTCCTCAGATATCATTACAGCGTCCTCATTCGATGTTGTGTAGTTTATAACATCAACAATTGCTGTATCCATCGATTCATAATCAGCTCCATATCCATCAGATTTAGTAGAAGCAGAGCTATGTCTAGCCTCTCTATCTTCAACAGTAGAATCTAAATTACCATTTCCCGGCGAAATACTCTCAAGGAAACGGAAATCAAGATTTTCAACGGAGTCAGCGTCGTCACTATTGAGAGAATTATCGTCGTTAACCGACCTTTCACTGTAATTTGAATCGTAATCAACAGAACTTATATTTCGATTCTCAATAAAAAGTTTTAAGTAAATTCTTTTTATTTTTTTATGTAGTTTCATGTAGTGTTCTTCTGGCTCGTCATGTTTGTTGATTACAGGTTCTCTTTCTATGATTAGAGGGGGTAATGGGCTGTATGGTCTCGGAGGAGAAGGGAATACTTCTTGAGTTGGAACATAAACTTGGGATGAGTCGTTAGATTCTTCTTCGACTGGAGAAAGGACTGAAAGAAGTTAAAATATTTGAGATTTAGTTTTAAATTAACGATGAACTGGTGAAGGTCACGGGAATCTAATGAACGCGAAAAGCACAGGAAGTCGATGTGGCTTTGTTTGGTCTATGTCCAGCAGTGGACGATTCTTGGCTGAAAAAGTGATCATGATGATGACAAGGAGCGACCAATGACAGCACTGTTGTAAAAGATTCTTGTGTATTTACTGCTTTTGAGCTGCTGTCTGCTTTAAGTGTTTCATGAGAACCAGCTGGAGACGGACTACAACAACTCTAGCAATAAGAGACAAGTCATTTAGACCACTACCGCTCTATCAAGAGCAAAACAAAGAAGCAGAATAAACTGGAAGTCTGAAACTAGTATGAAGCTGCCTTAAAATATTGGATTTGCACGACAAACAAGCAGATTGGTAAGATATAATTTTTGTTTCTGAGATAGGAAATTGGCAATTTCCACCGGAACAGTGTTAAGGTATAGACGAATAGTTATAACTTACTAGGAATATCATGGAACAGGCTCCTGATCAGCACTGACTTCCTTCTCTGCCATTCTTCATCGTAACTGCAGTAGCTACGAGACATTTTCAATTTAAATTTAGCTATAATAATTAAAGTTGAACAATGCGTGAAAATGATATTCATGTTCTAAGTGGGTAGTTTGATAAAAATATTACCATAGGTTATACAACACTGGCAAATTAATGTTGTCCTGTTTAATATTATTATTTAATTATTTGTTTTAAATTTACTTATATGATTTTGTATCTTTCTATCACCAGAAAATAGAATTACGTAATATAACCACTAGGTACTTAATACAAATTGATTTGGAATTTTGCGATCGTGGGCGATTTGCGTTTCGTTATCGACAACGTTTTTTTTTCGCACAATACCTCTGCACTGCAGTTGGCCATCTGACAGCTGTCAAACGCTTGTCAGTCAGTTAGGTCAGCTGTCATCAAACAAATCGATAAATCTTATTCACGATTTAATTTGTAATTTCGAATTAATTAGCGTTTTCCATCCGCAATGCTGAACGGAAAAAACGTCTGGCGAACATAACTGTGTATTTAAAATGTAGTTTTAGTGAACAGTTTGGTGTGTATCGCCGAATTTCGTTCGTGTGCCTTTTGTAACGCTTGAGCGCTTGTTTAGGCCGGAAATGTCTGTGCTACTTGTGTATTTCTTCTGAAAATTAACGTAATGGACCTGTCTCCGGATGAGGATCACTTCCAAGGCCGCCTGCTGCATCAGGTAAGTTAATTATTAAAAAAAAACTTCAGTTGTCAATTCCTCGTTAACGGCTGGTTAAACTGCGGTTTCTTGTGGTTAAGAATGTTGCAATCGTATGTTGTGAATGTAGAAATCGGTGCAAGGCCTTAATCTATATGTCAGTGGTAGATAAACCGCAAATTACTTACAGAAACTATATAGAAAATATTACAAACACTTAGTACAAACACTTTCTAAATAAATATATTTTATCGCCGAATTATGTGTCGCACATTTTTAATAATTATTTAAATTGTTGCATAAAGTAGTACTAAACGTAAGCCTATTAAAAAAAAATGAGACATAATAAAGATTTATGCTATAAAATATTAAATGGAAAAATATTCTGTAGAACAGCTGGTTATTTGAAATATTATTTCATCCTTATTCTCAGGGAAAATAATTCCACAAATCAGGTCATTGTTTATATAAATAAACGAAGATTGTTTAAATAAGTCATTAGTTTTAAAAAGTTTCTTGAATTTTAATTAAATGGGCGGTCTTATTATTTTTTTTACGATTGATAGGCACTTGTTTGACCACTATCTCACCTGATGGTAAGCGATGATGTGGTCGAAAATGGAGCACGCTTGCCTAGAAGTAACCTATTCACTCTTGACTTAAAGACTCCCAGGTTGTAGCTATCAGGAAACACAGACTCCGGCAGGGAATTCCATTATCAGTAATAATGCCACTGAACTTATGTTGGTCAAGGAACAATAAATTAAGTGTATTCTTAGCATAATCAGAATTTATATGGTCCCTTAGTTAATGATGACTCTTGCCCTTATCTCAATTTATTTGTGGTTTATGCAACATAATTATCTTCTTCAATACTTATCTATTACTGGTCATCTCTGCAATGATCCTCTTTCAATAGATATCATCTTTCACTAACATTTTAAAGTTTTTATAAATAAAAAGAAAAATGTTGCACTACACTAGCAATTTCTCCTGTATTGTGGCTGCATTTACAAACATATTTTTATAATTTTTTATTTATTTATTCAAGAAAAGTTGCCTACATACAAAAACTACACATGTCTTCTTCCAAACTGCTGTACAGTTTGTCGGCAGTGCTATATAAACTCGTATACACAAACGTCAGACCTGGAAATACTTTTACAGTCATCCATGATCAATGATCATATTTTTCTTCTTCTATTAAGTTGATGTTGACCCTTCAACAGTTTGTACCCAGTAGGTTGCCACATTTATAGCGGAATTCATACTTAAAAATATTTTTTTAATAATTTTTCACACTCCTTTGTACATTAAACTGCATTTTGCTTGAAAATTAAGGTAGGTTTTTCATAAATTATTCAGTTTTTCTGAAAATAAAAAAAATGTTCTCTATCTTTCCTGCTGAATTTAGACTTTACACAAGCACAAAACATTTTAATAACACTACCTGCCTATCATAATATTTTTTTTTCCACATAGGCAGCGCTATGGGACAACTTAGAACTCCTGCAAGAGCTCATCGCAAGCGGTGAAGCAGTCGACGCAAGAGACCACTGCAACCGCAGTGCGCTGCACGCAGCTGCGCTCGCTGAACGCAGCCGCTGCCTTGCTGCGCTGTGCGCTGCGGGCGCTGAGATCGACGCCAAATCTGATGCTGCTACTGGAGGCAAGGTAAGGGAGCACTGCAACCGCAGTGCGCTGCACGCAGCTGCGCTCGCTGAACGCAGCCGCTGCCTTGCTGCGCTGTGCGCTGCGGGCGCTGAGATCGACGCCAAATCTGATGCTGCTACTGGAGGCAAGGTAAGGGAGCACTGCAACCGCAGTGCGCTGCACGCAGCTGCGCTCGCTGAACGCAGCCGCTGCCTTGCTGCGCTGTGCGCTGCGGGCGCTGAGATCGACGCCAAATCTGATGCTGCTACTGGAGGCAAGGTAAGGGAGCACTGCAACCGCAGTGCGCTGCACGCAGCTGCGCTCGCTGAACGCAGCCGCTGCCTTGCTGCGCTGTGCGCTGCGGGCGCTGAGATCGACGCCAAATCTGATGCTGCTACTGGAGGCAAGGTAAGGGAGCACTGCAACCGCAGTGCGCTGCACGCAGCTGCGCTCGCTGAACGCAGCCGCTGCCTTGCTGCGCTGTGCGCTGCGGGCGCTGAGATCGACGCCAAGTCTGATGCTGCTACTGGAGGCAAGGTAAGGGAGCACTGCAACCGCAGTGCGCTGCACGCAGCTGCGCTCGCTGAACGCAGCCGCTGCCTTGCTGCGCTGTGCGCTGCGGGCGCTGAGATCGACGCCAAGTCTGATGCTGCTACTGGAGGCAAGGTAAGGGAGCACTGCAACCGCAGTGCGCTGCACGCAGCTGCGCTCGCTGAACGCAGCCGCTGCCTTGCTGCGCTGTGCGCTGCGGGCGCTGAGATCGACGCCAAGTCTGATGCTGCTACTGGAGGCAAGGTAAGGGAGCACTGCAACCGCAGTGCGCTGCACGCAGCTGCGCTCGCTGAACGCAGCCGCTGCCTTGCTGCGCTGTGCGCTGCGGGCGCTGAGATCGACGCCAAGTCTGATGCTGCTACTGGAGGCATGGCAAGGGAGCACTGCAACCGGAGTGCGCTGCACGCAGCTGCGCTCGCTGAACGCAGCCGCTGCCTTGCTGCGCTGTGCGCTGCGGGCGCTGAGATCGACGCCAAGTCTGATGCTGCTACTGGAGGCATGGCAAGGGAGCACTGCAACCGGAGTGCGCTGCACGCGGCCGTGCGCGCGTTACGGGAAAGACGGGTTGGCTTCGTCAAGTTGTCGATGGCTCATGCACACGTTTTGCTTGTTTCCAAACTCGAAATGCATTTGATAAGTGAGTATCGCAAGAATCCGTGCTTTTGCTACAAATACTGAGATTGCTGGCTCTCACCCAGTAGTTGTCCCTCTTCATAATAGCTGATGGCAAATATGACATTGCAATTACAATAGGTACGCCTATTGTGACATTGGAATGAACTGCCTCCGTGGTCGAGTGGTTTTGGCGTTTGCCTTGTGTCGGTCGAAGGTTCGATTCCCACGGGAAGAGCATATTTTGTAAAACTGTTTTCCAGTTTGCTAGGACAGCGCAGGCTTGAATCACCTGATTGTCTGATAAAAAGATGATTCCGTGCTTCGGAAGGCATGTATAAGCCAGTGGTTCCGGCCGCCAAATGGCGGTTGTCAAATAAACCATGTCAGAGGCCCTTGTGAGGTGGTTTAGAAACTCTGACACTAGGGGGTGTGTGGGTGATCGCTAGACCTTACTGGTGGCCACACGATAAGAAGAAAACATGGGATTCATACTTTTTCCCGACACATTCGGGGACTGCATGCGTCGTTATGTTACGTGTCACCAAACGATGACACCAAATTTTATCTCAATGAGCTGACAACGTAGCCTGCCTGCAGTATCGTGCCTCGGAAAGCACGTTAAGCCGTTGGTCCGTTTTCCAGTCATTACGGATTGTCAGAAATCTGACACCAGTATTTCCAAGGAGTTTGGTGTTAAAGTCACCAAAATCTAAGAAGTTCGATTTGACAGCTGAGTAGAGAGGGATAGAAGATTGCTTTACCACTAAGTGCGAAAGAGACTTATTTTTATGTCTTTTTCATACTTACTAGTAATGTTGTATCCTGCTGTCAAAACGGGTATTTTATTAGTGTTCCGAAAAAAAAACGGAACCCTTATAGAATCACTCGGGTGTCTGTCCGTTCTGTAAAAATTTTCTAGTTTGACCCCCAAAAGTGGGTCACTTTTGGGGGTCAAACTAGAAAATTTTTAATAATGTTTTTTGAACAATATCGTGTGACATATCAAATGAAAGGACTTACTGTGAGGGATTAATTATATTTTTTTCATAATTTTAAAATAAATGGTTTTGAAGCTATTCAAGAAATTAGACGAAAAATGACCATTCCCCTTATCTCCGAAACTACTGAGCCTAAAATTTTGAAAATATGGAGATATTAGATCTTTACCTAAAGGTAACAGGAAAACCTATTAGGAGTCTGTAGTGTTAAAATACCATGTTAAAAAAATTAAATTCGTTCGGATCCCTTTGCACGCGAGTCCGACTCGCACTTGGCCAGTTTTTTTTTAACAACTATACTTATTCACTGGTTTGTGAAGGCAGAAATAGGCAGTTAGTCCACGTAAAATACTGGCTCCACATAAAATTCAGCTGAATCCGGTTTGACTGGAAGCCGATCCCATTATAGTTGGAAAAACGCTAGGTGACGTGGCAGATGATAAGGATGAACGGACACAGTAGAAATTTTCTCCAAGTTCACTTAGCATTGGCAGGATGAAGCAGTAAAGTTAGCGAAGGAGGAGGCCGAACGCGTGAGAGAGAGGGAAACCTCACGCCCCAGCCGCCGCAACAGAAGAATACGCTCCGGGCGTCGGGAGTCGCAGGGCGATTCCCGGCCACCGTAGGCACGGGCCTGCAGACGACGAGCATTGAGTGGCTCACCGTCCGATCAGAACCAGGCCCGAGTCGACGGCGCGCTGTGTTCCACGCGCGCCTCACAGAGCTGTCAGCATAGAAGACGGGGCCCGCTAGGGCCAGTGCCTGCCGGGGTTGCGGAATCTGTTTGAAAGAGTCACGGCGGCCCTGGAACACAAAGGTCATTAGCAGGAACACGGATGGGTTTTAGTCAGTAAGAGTCTGACACTCCCTTCTGCTTCACCCAGAGCGGGAGTCATTTGATGATTTCCCATCCTTAAAAATAAATACAAAAAAAAGCATTGGCAGGATAGGCAAGCGATCGCAGTTTACTGATAAGCCAACAGGAGCCTTCGCGAGTGGAGATAGCTGATCATTTCCGGCCCACCTTGAGCTGTCAGCCTCGCTTCCAGCCTTGCTCATTTCTTATCACATCCTTTTACAACAGCGCTATACAACGTGTAATAGAAATAAACGCAATACCTCTTAAGGGGTCCTTGTACTCATAATTATAAACAACATCCCACCGGCCCCCTTCTACCATCGCACATCCAGACGCACTGCACTTTACCATCCCTACCTTGTTACTATTCCACCAATTCGCACTAAGCGTTTCCAAACGTCTTTTATAATGCGCACAGCAAAGGAGTAGAACTCTCTGCTTGCGTCTGTGTTTCCAAACGCTTACAACCCTAATCTCTTCAAAGTTACAGTGCACAGGCTCCTTCTGGGTAAGCTCGCTCCATCGTAGACTTTGTCTCTGTCATCTCTGACATAGACTAGAGTCAAGAGCAAACCCATCTCAAATAAAAAAATAAAAAAAAACTTTTGTATTGAACATGTACTGAACAGCTGATATTTTTTTCGCGATTTCGGAGTTGGTCCCATAATAAAAGTTGTTTAAAATTATGAGTACAATGTCCCCTTAACACATTTAGTGCCAAGAACTCAGCGTATGGGTCGAGCGTGATTCGTTATGTGCCCACAACCCGCATCTGAGTCGTCGTTTTAAGTAGCTATATGTGACTTGTGTTCATGCGCGGGTTGTGGGCACACGAACGAATTGTTGTTCCGCCCATGTGTTGAGTGCTTGGCACTAAAAATGTAAAAACACTTTTGCACTTGGCACTGAAAGTGTTAAGAGGTATTGCGTTTATTCGGTTACAGATTGAATACACGGGTGGGTATTAGTCAGTAAAAGTCTGACATTTCCTTTTTAATTTATTTAATTTAATCCTTTATTTCAGGCATCTATCGCCCATAAATAAATACATAAATTATAGGGTTCCGTACCTAAAGGTTAAACCAACGAAACCCTATTACTAAGCCTCTGCTGGCCGTCCGTCCGTTTGTCTATCAACGGGCAGTATCTCAAGAACCGTAATAGGTAGACAGTTAAAATTTTCGCAGAGTGTGTATTTCTATTGCCCCATACTAGGAATTTCTCCTGTATACGTGGGTGCGTTCACAAACATAAACTCACATACACAAACAGCCAGACCTAGAACAATTATCTTTAGGCCATACAAATATTTGTTCCGTGCTGGAATCGAAACCGCGACACGCAGCGCAGCCAGCAGCGCGGTTTGTGCAGCAGAAACTGCGTCAACCGTGTCGTTATAATAAAAAACAAATAAAAGGGGGCTTTTTGTGTAGGGAAATCATCAAATTCCTCCTCCCGCTTTGGAGCGGGTGGGAGTGCCAGACTTACTGACTTGTCCCTCGTGTTCCTCCTAATGCCCGCCGTGATCCAGGTCGCGGTAACCCTGACAGGTCTGAAGCTCCCTCCCGCTCCGCACAGAGTGGGAGAAGTCATTTGATCTTCTTTTCGTGTGGGCAGTAAGGTTTAACGACCCCACTCACCCTAGTGTCAGAGTTTCTAAACCACCTCAAGGGCCTCTGACATGGTTTATTTGACGATCGCCATTTGGCGGCCGGGACCACCGGCTTATACGTGCCTTCCGAAGCACGGAATCATCTTTTTATCAGATAATCAGGTGATTCAAGCCTGCAAAGTCCTAGCCAAACTGGAAACAACTTTACAAAGTTTGCTTCCCGTGGGAATCGAACCCACGACCACCGGGTCACAAGGCAAACGCCTAAACCACTCGTCCACGGACCACGGAGTCATTTGATGAGTTCGCATCAATAAAAAATGTTGTAAGTGTTGATTTATAGGCACAATTATGACATCAAACCGGTTTACCCATCTTCACCAAGACTTTAGTAAAGAAGTTCCTTTACATCAACAACTAACTTCATCATCCTAATTCCTACTCCTCGTTCACAGACAGCCCTTCACATCGCAGCAGAACGCGGCCATTTTGAAAATGTCAAAACGCTGCTAACTTCAGGCGCATCATTAAGCATACTCGACGCGCATGGCAACACTGCGCTGGCGCTAGCAGAGAGGAACAGCTGGAGACATGCGGCCCACGCACTTAGAGAGGCGAGAGGTGAGTGCCAACATTATTGCAAGCGTCGCCGCATTGGCGGGGCAGACTAAGATTTGATGTGGGCAAGATTGGCATTTTGCGAGGCCCTTTAGGTACCTAAGAATAGAGTGTTTTTTTGAGGTTTTCAGAGGTTGGTTTCTACGACTTTGTGCAAAAATAGTAAATATTGGGTGAGTGTGGGAAAATTCAAGAAATAACTAAACTAAAAGAAGCAGAATGCAAGAGCGATCGTAGTGAGCTGTTGTGCAGTGCCTATCCTGCCGCGGTTAATACTTTGACAAAACTTACTTAAGTAAACCTTAACAATATATGAATTGAAATAAAAGCAAACAAAGCGAGCTTCAAAAATTTTTGAAATACACACGGAAAAGTTAGCTTTTATCTGAGTTAAAAAAAGACAAAACTGCGAGGCCCTTGGGACCGCGAGGCCGTAGGCGGTGGCCCACGTCGCGTACACCTTGTGCCGCCTCTGCTTCGTCGCCTAACGCTCACCAGCTGAGCGATTAGGTGAAGTGATCTGTCACTCCATGCTAACAAGATGGAATGACAGTTCACTTCACGCTCATCATCATCATCATATCAGCTGAAAGACGTCCACTGCTGGACATAGGCCTCCCCCAAGCGTCGCCACAACGACCGGTCCTGCGCGTCTCGCATCCATCGGCTACCCGCGACCTTCATCAGGTCATCGGTCCACCTTGTGGGACTTCACGCTTACTCCACCTAATTCTACTCAGAGATATAATGACAAAATAGATCGGCAGATGGGAGGCGTCTCCTCAATTCCAGCGAACAGCTGGAATGCCCTTTATTTCTCTGCTAGTGAATATAAAAGTCCAGTATGGAGCCGCCCTATCCACACCAAATTAGTGGAGACAGCTCTAAGGCTGCGTTACCACCTGCGGGTTAAAAAAGGCCATTTTAGCAGAATCATAATATTAACCACACAACAATCTGTCAAATTTCATTTTCATCTTTATCGCTTACGCATTAGGTTCAAGGACACTGCGAGGATTGCCAGGGGGAGCCTACGGTGAAGGTCTGGCCTGCTTGGGCGAAGCACCGTCGTGATCGAGACGATCGGCGGCGGCGTTCTCTCGCGTTCGGCCCTGGTTCAAGCCATGGTCCGGAGCGAGGAGACATGGGAAGCGGTGACCTTCTTCTGCGAAGCAGTAATGCTAGCGAAGGAGGAAGCCGAATGCGTGAGAGAGAAGGAAACCTCACGCCCCAGCCGCCGCAACAGGAGAAGACGCCCCGGGCGTCGGGAGTCACAGGGCGATTCTCGGCCACCGTAGGCCTGCGGACGGCGAGCTTTGGGTGGCTCGGTGTGCTTGACACCTTCGGGTAGCTTGATGTACTTTCTGATTCTGCTAAAGTAGCCTTTTTATACTAGATAAATATTTGCGATGCGATTTTATTGGTTCTTAAAAAAACGTGAAAGCTTTCTCCGTTAAAAAAGCTATTTATAATCTGCGTACCCTTTTCCCGTTAAATAATCTATTATGAAAGGCTAATTATGGTAACAATAAGAAAACTCACACGCAATTAGCGTTCATACGACACACATTATTGTTAAAAAAATATATATTTTTAGTGACATTTAAATAAGTGCACCACGATTATGAAACTTTAGTGATTGTGTCATCATTGGCCGAATAAACTTTCTGATAACCTTGAGGTTTTTGGACTCAGAAATTGGGACTAATTACTGTGCAGTAATGTTAATAAACACTACCGGTGTTACTCGATGTTATATGCTTTGCAGTCGTCTATACTTCTACACTAATATATAAAGCTCAATCTCTCAACGTAATCTCAGGAACTACTGAACCGAATCGAAAAATTCTTTCAGTGTTAGATAGCCCATTTATCGAGGAAGGCTATAGCTATATATCATTACGCTAAGTCCTATAGGAGCGGAGCAGACGAAGTAACGCGGGTCAACTAGTCCTAATATATAAAACTGGGAGATGACCGCGGCTTCGCCCGCGTGGATGTCGGTTATCGCGACCAAAAGTAATCAGCTCCTAGACCGTTTTTATTTTCCGACACCTCCACCAAATATCATTATATTTTAATCAATATATAAAAGAAGGTTTGAGTATATATACTCAAACCTTCCTCGAGAACCACTCTATCCATTGGTGAAAACAGCATGAAAATCGGTGCAGATTTTTTTGAGTTTATCGCGAACGACAGATAGACAGACGCGGCGGAGGACTTTGTTTTATAACATGTAGTGACAGACAGACAGACGCGGCGGAAGACTTTGTTTTATAACATGTAGTGATTGTGATTCTTCCGTTACTGAGTGATTGACAGACAACGCACAGCAGAAAGTCCGAAACTACTGGTGGTAGAGAGCTGAAATTTGGCATGTAGCTTCCCTACACTCCGTAGGGGAGCACTAAGAGAGGATTTCCCGAAATTCCTACGGGAACGGGAAAAAACGGGCTATGCGCGAACAAAGTCGCAGGAAAAGCTAGTTAGTCATAAATGTATATATATGTAAGGAACTCGAAGACTTAAAGTTCTTCATTTTGAGTCGATGGCTAAATCTTTAGTTCGTTTGGGCCCAAGTAGGTGGCTAAGTTATAAGAATAAGAATATTTTATTTGTGTACAAACATGGTACATTTAAGGTCTTATTAAACAGAGGACTAGGATCTGACATGTTTCGCCATTCACTGGCATACAAATATTCGAACAATAGTAATCATTCTTTTTAACAAATGTCAAAAGAAAAATATGAGGTAACATTCCAATTTCTATTAAAACAAGTTTACATCATATTAAAATAAAATTAGAACTATCATATATTTGGTAAGTAACTCTTTCAGGTACATATTATACTTTCTTACATAAATAAAATAAAAAACTTTTTTACAAAAAATGTAACCGACTTCCAAAACAAAACACTACAAAGTATAAAATAACTTTAATTTCGGAAGTCGGTGTTTTTAGTTTTTTCGCTTTTTGACACCGACTTCCGAAATTAAAGTTATTTTTCACTTTTTAGTGGTACCTGCGTACCCATTCACAGCGTACCGGCGTGATGTTATGTTATGAAAATAAAGCTTACTAAGTGCTTTCGGTGTAAAGGTCTCGTCAATACGAATGAAATAAGCCCAAACACTTGGTAGTTCCTACATACCGATGTGGAGTTCCCTTGACTCTCTGTCGTCTCCATCATCAGGTCTGATCCAAACTTTCATTCTTTTGTAGTATCACCCGATATACACACGAATATCAAGTTTTTACCAAATACGTGCCTACAATTTTCGAGAATTGCCCTCGATTTCTCAGGGTTTCCATCATCAGATCCTGACGTGGTGGCAATGGGACCACACGGGAAGCACCAGCTTTCAAATAAAAAAAGAATCATGAATATCGGTTCACCCAGTCGGCTAATATGAGGTAACAAACATAAAAAAAAAATACAGTCGAATTGATAACCTCCTCCTTTTTTTGAAGTCGGTTAAAAATAGCCTTTATTTCTTGCTAGTGGACGTCACGCGGTTTCACCCGCGTAGTTCCCGTTCCCGTGGGAGTACGGGGATAATATATAGCCTATGTTACTCCCTGATAATGTAGCTATCCAATGCTAAAATAATTTTTCAAATCGGTCCAGTAGTTTCGGAGCCTATTTAATTCAAACAAACAAACAAACATATCTTTCTTCTTTATAATATTAGTGTAGACTACTACAGGAATCTAACATAAGATTAATCTATTTAATAATATTGTATAATAAGTACTTATGGTTACTTAAAATTAGGTATAGATGAAGTTAACTTAAATGCTAGTAGTAATCGCCTCTGCGGCGTAGGCCTCTCCTAAACCTTTCCACAGATCTCTTTCTCTTGCCTCTCTCATCCATAAGAGTCCACATCTTTCGTTGAAGATGTCCCTCCATCTTTTATTTGGTCTCCCTTTAAATAATACCTTCTTAAAATTTTAACAATTTATGGTTATTGCAGCAGGTTTATTGCAGCATTCGTGACATTATTTAAATCTCCCAAAGTACAGGTGTGTGTTCTCTTGGCCTGGGACCCTCTAACATGTGGCTCATATTCTGAACAGGGCACCGCATTCACATTGAGTATCCAACGGGTCTATGAAACCCCATTTCCTCAAGTTGTGTTTGCAGCGGCCTACCTTGGTGCGCAAACGGTTCAAAGCTTTCCAAGCAGGCCACTGCAATTCACTTTACACACTCTGGTGGAACGCGGAGCTAAGAGGCTCATCGGTGACGTAAAACTGGTGGATGCCAAGCTATATTTCAAATCAAATCAAATCAAATCGTATATTTCTAATAAACCATTTACAGGCACTTTTGAATTGTCAAGGTCGGTCAGTCTAAAAAGATGAAGCTATTTGCACGTTCCAAAGTAGATCTCTATGGAGAAGAACGTGCAAGAAACTCCACGGACACTCTTTTAAAAAATAATAAATTGTTACAAATTTTTGTTTACGTCAAGTTGAAATTATACAAACATGTGAGAACGATGTAAAAGACGAGCAGGATAAAAGCGTCCGGGAAAAAAGAAACAATTCAAAGAAATGTTTAAAATAAACCATGGCAACTGAGAAATGACCATTCCCAACTGACAGCGCCCGTTCACGAACATGACGCATGCGCTAGCACCATTCGGCTCAACCATTTTGAAGGGAGCCAAATGATCCAACGCATACGCCACCATCAGCCAGACTTTTGTGTGAGCATGACACTCCCAACCGCCAGGGTACATTCAAGTCAAAAACAAACCTAAAACTGATAGCTATAGCTTAAGTTTAAGTTTATAGCTTGGCTCATCGCCGTAAGGTTGCCTGCTTGACGGTCTTCTACAGATCGTACTTCGGTGAGTGTGCCCAAGAACTCCACGACCTCATCCCACCGGCCCCCTTCTACCATCGGACATCCAGACGCACTGCATCTTACCATCCCTACCTTGTTGCTATTCCACCAATTCGCACTAAGCGTTTGCAAACGTCTTTTATAATGCGCACAGCAAGGGAGTGGAACTCTCTGCCTGCGTCTGTTTCCGGACTCTTATTACCCTAATCTCTTCAAAGTTACAGTGAACAGGCTCCTTCTGGGTAAGCTCGCTCCATCGTAGACTTTGTCTCTGTCATCTCTGACCTAGACTAGAGTCAAGAGCAAACCCATCACAAATAAAAATAAACACTGCTGCCGCCTGGTGCTCGACATTTACTATATGCTCTGAACTAGTATTTTTAGTACGTTTTTAGATCAAAGCTTCAGATAATTTAGGACATTAATTTTGATCTATGCAAATAAATTAAGAACAAAATGCACTATCTTAGTATATTTATCATTTTTAGGGTTCCGTACCTCAAAAGGAAAAAACGGAATCCTCATAAGATAACTTTGTTGTCCGTCCGTCTGTCTGTCACGACCGTTTGTCTCGGGATCGCTTGTAGGTTGAAATTAAAACCATATACTCAGGTCTTTGGCCCCTTGCAGCTGTGAAAAAAAAAAAACAAATTTCTAAGTTAACGTAAAACAAAGATACGTTCGTTTATGCCGCAAAAAACGTATATTTCGACACTCTCAAGGGAATCAAAATGCATAAGGTATTTCCCGTTGACCTAGAACTATGAAATTTGGCAAGTAATACCGTCTTGTACTACAAGTATAGGGAAAAGTCTGAAAACTATACATTTGTAATTAAATAATAAAAAAATATAGTCTTTATTTAAAGTAATTTGTACAGAACCCTCGGTGGGCGAGTGCGACTCGCACTTGGCCGGTTCTTTTTAGAGTTCCGTACCCGTGACAGACTTTGGGTACGAAAATAGGTAGACAGTTGAATTTTTTACAGATAGGGTACAGGTAGAGTAGGTAGGGTAGGGTAGGATAGGATAGCCAGTTGACGGGAGCGAAGCCGCGCGGGTCAGCTAGTTTATAATATTAATAGGATTAATTTATTGTTATAGCGGCAATAGAAAAGCTGTAAATTTCAAATGTCTACCTATAATGGTTCTAAAAACGTGTTGCGCCGAACCCAAGTAACATTGAACAAGGGCAGGAAGATGATGAAAATAACGTAATTGCAACATCTATATATAGGTAGGTAGGGTGGGGTAGGGTAGGTAGGGTGGGGTAGGGTAGGTAGGGTGGTAGGTAGGGTAGGTAGGTAGGGTAGGTAGGTAGGGTAGGGTAGGTAGGTAGGTAGGTAGGGTAGAGTAGGGTAGGTAGGTAGGGTAGGGTAGGGTAGGTAGGGTAGGGTAGGGTAGGTAGGTAGGTAGGGTAGAGTAGGGTAGGTAGGTAGGGTAGGGTAGGTAGGTACGTAGGGTAGAGTAGGGTAGGTAGGTAGGTAGGTAGGGTAGGTAGGTAGGTAGGGTAGGTAGGTAGGGTAGGGTAGGGTAGGTAGGGTAGGGTAGGGTAGGTAGGTAGGTAGGGTAGAGTAGGGTAGGTAGGTAGGGTAGGTAGGTACGTAGGGTAGAGTAGGGTAGGTAGGTAGGGTAGCCAGTTGACGGGAGCGAAGCTGCGCGGGTCAGTTAGTTGATATATAAAAAACCCGAGATGCACAGTCTCGAACAAATGCAACACTCGAAACAGTCGTCAAAAACTGACATGTATCAAGTGTCATGTGTGAGTTGTGTGTAGTTATACTATAAACAATTTTTTTGCAAATTCAAGTTGTTTTTACAAAGCAGTGCAGTATGACGAGCGATGCGAGACTGTTTGAAACTAGCGGACAATTATACATTGTGCGCTTGTTTTTAACCGACTTCTAAAAAAGAAGGTGGTTCTCAATTCCACAGCGTATATATATATACTAGCTGACCCGCGCAACTTAGTCTGCGTCACAATTTTCGTTACTGCTCCGCTCCTATTGGTCGTAGCGTAATGATATATAGTCTATAGCCTTCCTCGATAAATGGGCTATTTAACACTGAAAGAATTTTTCAAATCGGACCAGCAGTTCCTGAGATTAGCGCGTTCAAGCAAACAAACAAACTCTTCAGCTTTATATATTAGTATAGATATAGATTAGTATAGATTGTATGTGTGTTCGCGGATAACTTCGTCGTTTATGATCCGATTACGATGAATCTTTTTTTTATATGAAAGGGTATTCTTCCGAGATGGTCCCATTGCCACCATGTCAGGATCTGATGATGGAAACCCTGAGAAATCGAGAGCAACTCTCGAAAATTGTAGGCACGCAACTGGTAAAAACTTGATATTCGTGTGTATATCGGGTGATACTACAAAACAATGAAGGTTTGGATCAGACCTGATGATGTAGACGACAGAGAGTCAAGGGATCTCCTCATCGGTACTACCAAGTGTTTGGGCTTATTTCATTCGTATTGACGAGACCTTTACACCGAAAGCACTTAGTGAGTTTTATTTTCATAACATAACATCACGCCGGTACGCTGTGAATGGGTACGCAGGTACCACTAAAAAGTGAAAAATAAAAAACTTTTTACAAAAAATGTAACCGACTTCCAAAACAAAACACTACAAAGTATAAAATAACTTTAATTTCGGAAGTCGGTGTTTTTGGTTATTTCGTTTTTTGACACCGACTTCCGAAATTAAAGTTATTTGAAGCCGGTTACATTTTTTTTTGCGGACGTTTTTGAGATGCTGAGTGTGTATCTTAGGTTTTTATATATCAATGGATTGCAACATAACTTCTCAACAGGTGCATTAAGATTTAAAATAGATTTTATTGACTAGTTTATTTATTTTAGTTGTAAATATGTACCTATCTTCATATTTAAATGTCGTATTGCAAATTAAACGGGTTTTTTCACTCAAACTTGTATTTTTAGTATTATTTTAGATCAGAGCTTCAGATAATAGGGCATTAATTTTATCTATGCAAATAATTTAAAACAATATGCAGTATCTTAGAAATGTCATCATGTTTCTAAATATTTTGACGAAAAATAGTCTGAATAAATAATATCTAAAACTAACTCTTAACATTCTTCCGTTACTGAGTGACTGACAGACAGGGCCGGCCATCTAAGCGCCCCGGGCGAATCATACATTTGGCGCCCTTATATATGTATTTCACTAGCTTTTGCCACTATATGTTTAGGTTCAGTAGTTTTGGTGTGAAAGCGCGACAGAAAAACACACAGACAGACAGACAGACCGACCGAGTTACTTTCGCATTTATAATATTAGTAAGGATTATAATTAAAATAACTTACTTTCAATTTTGTGCCATATTTATTATTGAGTTAATAAAAAAATACAAACAAAGGTATTTATTTAAACTTTATGTACAGTAGTGGTACATGGGCGGACTTAATGCAACAAGGCATTCTTTACCAGTCAACCTTTGGGTTAAAAAGACTACACTGTGGTAGGTGTACAACAAAAAAATAAAAATAAATGGAATCTTTTGGGGGACATTATACAAATAATATATTTAATACTAATAAAATACATATATAAGCTAAAATAATAAACTAATAAATATGATGTTTTATAATAATCCTTCTGATCAAGAGAACTCACAATAATCATGACGAAGACCAAACTAATAATAATAATATAATTATTATTAATTAATAATACCTGCTAACGGCAAGGCGCAAGCAGTTGACGCAGTGGCTGGTGAGCGCTAATGTGCTCTAAAATTAAGAAAAACCGGCCAAGTTCGAGTCGGACTCGCGTTCACCTCAAAGGGCGTGCTGAGGCCAGTAAATTCGTTGCACAATGTTAATGTGTTGTATTTATTGATTAGTGGTAAAAACACTAACAACAACAACAACTAATCATGTAGCACTGCACTATTCTGGCAGCAAAGTATTGCCAGACAGTAATCAAAACTGTGCCCCGAAAGCGCCTTATACACCACAAACCTCGATTTCTTTTATTTTTAACACGACGAGTTGCTAGCCTGTCGGTTTTCTACCGGTTGCATTTTAGGGAATGTGCGACGGAATTGCATAATTTGATTCCGCCAAGCCCGTTCCATCATCGGACCACAAGACGAACGGCGATGCGCCACCGGTACATGGTGGACATCCCACCCACACGCACTAAACGTTTTGGGAACACATTCATAGTGCGTACAGCTAAGGAGTGGAATTCCCTGCCAGAGTCTGTGTTTCCGGATAGCTACAACCTGGGAGTCTTTAAGACAAGAGTGAATAGGTTGCTTCTAGGCAAACGTGCTCCATCTTCGACCTCATCATTGCTTACCATCAGGTGAGATAGTGGTCAAACGTGAGCCTATAAATAGTAAAAAAAAAAACACTGTGGCGCTACTCAGAACCAAAGCTTTGGTTTAGCATCAGCAGGATTGGAGCATTTTGTGTAGTTCACAGAATGCTTGAAAAGTGACTTGTTTGCAAATTTTTAGAGCGTGAAAAATATACAATGCTCTCGCAAAATATTTGGTTCCCTCCTGGAGTACTGGGGCAGTCGGGTAAAAATGGGAATTGGGGGCGCAAAATTCAAATCTTGCAAGGGGCGCTCAGGACCCTAGCTACGACCCTGCTCATACTCAGTCACTACTATGAAATCTATACTAATATATAAAGCTGAAGAGTTTGTTTGTTTGTTTGCTTGAACGCGCTAATCTCAGGAACTACTGGTCCGATTTGAAAAAATATTTCAGTGTTAGATAGCCCATTTATCGAGGAAGGCTGTAGGCTATATATCATCACGCTAAGACCAATAGGAGCGGAGCAGTAATGAAAATTGTGACGCAGACGAAGTTGCGCGGGTCAGCTAGTAAGATTATAAAAGTCAATACGGTTTAGTTTAGTAATAATAATTTCAGTTTTTCTTCATATCGAAAGAAATAAGTAGGTATGCAAATTAAGTGGTTAAGTCAAGCTAGCGCGCGCAGAGCCCTGTATGTCCCGGCGCACGGCGTCCCGGCCCTGAAGCCGCTACTGCTGACAGACAACGTACAGCCAAAACTACTGGTCGTAGAAAGCTGTGGCATGTAGGTTCCTTGCGGAGTGTAGAGGAGTACTAAGAGGATTTCCCGAAACTCCTACGGGAACGGGAAAAACGGGATAAGGGCGTACGAAGTGGCGGGCGAAAGCTAATTAAGATTCCGAACACCCGTAAGAAACGGAACTCTTATAGGATCACTCGGGTGTCTGTCTGTCTGTCTGTCTGTCTGTCCATCTATCACAGCCAGTTTTCTCCGTATCTACTGAACCGATTCAGTTGAAATTTAGTACATATATAGACTTCTGTAACCCAAACACGGACGCGTTACGTAAATATATAAATTTTGAGTATGGGGGTCACTTTTGGAGGTCAAACTAGAACATTTCAAAAATATATTATTAATTATATTTTTTTTCATAATTTTAAAATAAATAATTTTGGAGTTATTCAAGAATTTAGACCGAAAATGACCATTCACCTCCCCCCCCCCCCCTTATCACCGAAACTACTTGACATACAGCCCGCTGACAGACAAGCGGACAGAAGGACAGACGGAAGCAACGGAACCCTATAAAATGAATTATATCATCAGAGTTAAAGCAGTCAATTCACTGACCAAACGTTTACCTATGCCTACATAGTCCTTGACACAGAAGGTATACAGGGTGAATTTTTAACAGACTTAAATATAAGGAGGTTCTCAATTCAACCGCGTTTTATATATATATTGTTTTGATGTGTGTTCGTGGATAACTTCATCCTTTATGAACCGATTTCGATCACCACGTCATGATCTGATAACGGAATCCCTGAGAAATCGAGGGCAACTGTCGAAAATTGTAGGTACGCGCTGGTAAGAACTTGATATTCGTATGTATAGGGTGTTACTACAAAACAATGAAGGTTTGGACCTAATGATGGAGACGACAGAGAGTCAAGGGAACTCCACATCGGTATGTAGGAACTACCAAGTGTTTGGGCTTATTTCATTCGTATTGACGAGACCTTTACACCGAAAGCACTAAGTAAGTTTTATTAAATAGGTCCTAGTTCATAACATAACATCACGCAGGTACGCTGTGAATGGGTACGCAGATACCACTAAAAAGTGAAAAATAAAAAACTTTTTACAAAAAATATAACCGACTTCCAAAAATAAAACTCTACAAAGTTGAAAATAACTTTAATTTCGGAAATCGGTGTAAAAAAACGAAATAACCAATAACACCTGGGGTGTCTTTTTTTTTTCAAAATCAACCGGTTCGATTCCCGGGTGGGAACAATGGATTTTTCAAAAATCCAATGATGCAGATCTACTTTTTATCAAAATCGAGTCCGAGACTCCATTCTGTGTTTTTCGATATTCCTCATAGTTTCGGCTTTGGCCATGAAGGCATACTTTAAAAAAATATTTATTTAAACTTTATGTACAGTAGTGGTACATGGGCGGACTTAATGCAACAAGGCATTCTCTACCAGTCAACCTTTGGGTTAAAAAGTCTACGCTGTCGTAGGTGTACAACTAATAAATAAAATTTAAAGTAGAATTTTGTTTCGGGAAGAATATGTAAACAAATAATATATATATAATACTAATAAAATACATATAAACGCTAAAATAATAAACTAATAAATATGATGTTTTATACAAATCTTTCAGTTTAAGAGAACTCGAAAATTCACCCTGTAGATATCTTGGCCTCTGTCTTCGTCCCTGGTTGATAGTGACACTGACAATAGGCGCCCCTCTATAGGGAGCGTGCAGAAACTATAGGTGGCAGCACAGAAATGTCACTGTCAAGTGCGTTTCAAGTATAAAGTTCGAAATAGCTACGCTAGATGGCACAGTCTTCTTTGCGCACGTTCCCCTAAACTGAGCGTGCAGGAACCGCAGGTGGCAGCACAGAAGCGTCAATGTCAAATATTCTGACCCTTAAAAATTCGAATATGCGACACTAGATGGCATAGTCAACGCCGTGCATTGAGGACTTGTACATAACTGGCGAAAACAGGTGTACTTACTACTCTTCAAGCGTGATATTATGTTTTGCACCTAATAATTCTTATAAACCCTTCTTAGTAATATATACTTCTATACTAATATATAAAGCTGAAGAGTTTGTTTGTTTGTTTGTTTGAACGCGCTTATCTCAAGAACTACTGGTCCGATTTGAAAAATTCTTTCAGTGTTAGATAACCCATTTATCGAGGAAGGCTATAGGCTATGTATCATCACGCTAAGACCAATAGGAGCGGAGCAGTAATGAAAATGTGACGCAAACGAAGTTGCGCGTGTCAGCTAGTAGACTTGTAAAATCATAACTTAAGTACATACCTCCAAGTCAAATTTTATAGAATCTGTTCATAGTCATTACATCTCTCAATTTTTTTTTTTCTTTTTTTTTCTATATATAGGCATACGTTTGACCACAGTCTCACCTGATGGTAAGCGATGATGCGGTCGAAGATGGAGCACGTTTGCCTAGAAGCAACCTATTCACTCTTGTCTTAAAGACTCCCAGGTTGTAGCTATCTGGAAACACAGACTCTGGCAGGGAATTCCACTCCTTAGTTGTACGCACTATGAATGTGTTCCCAAAACGTTTAGTGCGTGTGGGTGGGATGTCCACCATGTACCGGTGGCGCATCGCCGTTCGTCTTGTGGTCCGATGATGGAACGGGCTTGGCGGAATTAAATCATGCAATTCCGTCGCACACTCCCCAAAATGCAAGCGATAGAAAACCGACAGGCCAGCAACTCGGCGTCGATGCTCAAGGCTTTGGAGCTTCGACTCGACGAGCCTGTCATTACCGATGATCCTCTTGGCTCGTTTCTCAATTGACTCAAGGGCATCAAGCTGGTATTTGGCAGATCCGTCCCAAAGATGAGAGCAGTACTCCATACACGATCGAACTTGCGCTTGATAGAGCTTGAGCAGCTGTTCCGGCGTGAAGTACCGTCTCACCTTTGCTAGGACCCCCAACTTTCTGGCAGCCACTTGAGCCTTTGCCTCTATGAAAGGGCCAAAATTGAGGGTAAATGTTAACGTAACACCAAGAAGCTCAAGTCGGTCGGTTATCGGCACGGTTACACCACGAATAGATGGAGCTCGGTGGAATTCGCTCCTTTTAGCGGAAAATAGACACGCTTGGGTCTTAGCAGCATTGAACTTGACCAGATTGGCATCGCCCCATTCTGAGACAGCCTGTAAGGACAAGTTCAAGCGCTCAACCATAGCCTCTCGGAGAGACCGGATCTGCGACCAACCAGCTCGTGCGTCGGACACATATCTCTCAGCAACAGTGCTGTCGTCTGCATACCCAAAGGTACCGGGTTTTAGCAGATCATTAATATGCAGCAGGAACAATGTTGCCGAGAGCACCGACCCCTGAGGAACCCCGGCATTAATATCCAGTAGTCCAGACGAGCAGCCATCTATGACCACTCTGATAGACCGATCCCTCAGGAAATCTGCAATCCAATCACACAATCCGGCGGGCAGACCGAAGGAAGGAAGCTTACTAATAAGGCTATCGTGCCAGACCCTGTCGAAGGCCTTTGAGATACCGAGGGAGACCGCAAGTGCCTCCCCATGCTTCTCTATGGCCTCACTCCAGATGTGAATAGCATACGCTAGAAGATCCCCAGTGGACCGATTTCGGCGGAACCCGTATTGTCGGTCGCTAAGGATATCATTCGCTTCTAGGTATGCTAGGAGCTTACGATTCAGTACGCGTTCCATACTCTTAGGTCAGAACGACTACCCTTCTTGGGCACGGGCTGCACGTTAGCTTGCTTCCAAGCATTCGGTACTTTTCCAGTCTCAAACGAAAGGCGAAATAGGCGTGTCAAGATTGGAGACAACTCAGGCGCACAAGTCCTCAAAACAATTGCCGGTATCCCGTCGGGGCCACTAGCCTTATTTACGTCTAGGTTACGCAATACCCGAAGAACGTCCTTCTGATGAATGCGAATGTTCGACATACTCGACTCGCATCCATCAGGAGGAGTAGGGGGCCTCGCGCCACCAGGATCTAGACGCGACGAATCTGCAAACATAGAAGCAAACAAGTTTGCTTTCTCCTCAGCGGAGTGGGCCAGTGACCCATCGGGTCTCAGCAGTGGTGGTACTGAGGGGCGGCAGAAGTTCGATTCGACCGACTTAGCCAGGGACCAAAAAGCTTTACTACCTGCTGGGTATGAGGCAAGTTTGTTCCCTATTCGGCTAATGTGGTCAAACCGAGCCCTCCGCAACACCTTCTTGCAGGACTTGGCAGCCCTGTTAAGGGCTCTCTTCTTCTGAATCACGTCATTTGCTTTGTGTGCACGGGCGTCGACCCATGCTAGGTACGCCACATGTTTTATCGCATTAGCGCGATTGCACTCGGCACCACACCATGGGCGAGCTTCGCCAGACATTGCTACGTCTGAGAACGGAATGTAGTACTCCATTCCCTTCCGCAACACATCCGTCACGGCGTCAGCGCACGACGAAGCATCAGTTGAAGGAAAGCAAGTAGGCTGCCAAGGGTAACATGCGAAAAATGATCGCATGCCATCCCAATCTGCTGACCTGTATCGCCATACCCGCCGGGTACCTCTTGGGCTAGGATCGGGCGGGGAGTAGACGGACACAGACTTCACCAGACAGTGGTCGGAACTACCCAGTGGAGAAGAAATCGACACCGAGTACCGGTCTGGATCTGTTGTCAGCAGAAGGTCCAAGCAATTCAACATCCGGCACCCTCGTTGCCCCCTGGACCAGCTGGGTGAGATTTAACGCAAGCGCTAGCTTTCGCGCCTCTCGTCCAGCATGGTCTGTGTGTGCTGGTATGGGAAAAGCCACTCCTGATGGTGGGCGTTGAAGTCCCCCAGCAACACCAATTGGGCAGAAGGGTACCGCTGCTGAGCCGCATCCGCCGCCTCACTGAGGTGCTGCATTAGCCCAGTTGTCTCCAGATCACCGCCGTGCGAACGGTAGACACAGGCGTAGATAATGTTATCTAGGCCGGTGTCCACTAAAGCCCACATCGTTGAGAACCTGGAGTTCTCAAGATTACGGAGACGCCGATAGCAGATGTCGTCCCGGGCGTACATACATACGCCCGCGCGTGGTCTGAAGTGGTGCTCCAGGGTAAACCCTGGGTATGTAAGATACGACACGTCAGACGGACATCCGATCTGCGTATCCGTCAGAAACAAGAGCGCTGGTTTCTCGGTCTCAAGGTGGTGATGGACTGCGGCGAGATTTGAGTGCAGACCTCGTATGTAAATCTGTCTCAATAGATAACTATAATTAAGTTTGCTAAGTAATTTTATATAATTTAAAAATGCTTCCTCTCTCCTGCTTATTTTGCTGTGCCTGACACACACATGACCTAATTTTATTTCACCACATAAGAATAAATGTGGAATGCAATATACATATTGAGTATTGAGAATAGAATCTTTATATATATTTTGTCCTACCCACTGCTGGGCCAAAGTCTTCCTCTCCCTTTTCCACACAAATCAGTCCATCCTTTGCTAGTCCGGGCCAGTCCTTTCGGTAGGTAGGAGTCGAAGTCGTCCTGTCATCTTTTTTATTTGTTACTAGTTTTTGCCCGCAACTTCGTACGCGTATATCGCGTAAACCTCTCTTAGTGCTCCCCTATACTCCCCAAGGAACCTACATGCCAAATTTCAGCATTCTCCGACCAGCAGTTTCGGCTGTGCGTTGTCTGTCAGTCACTCAGTCAGTTAGTAACGGAAGAATATATCGCACCCTTAATAATATAAGGGCTCAAATCAAAATTTTTGTAACGTTTGATTTTTAATGCTAAGGGCAAAAAACGAAATTATCTATCGGCTACCGCTGACAGAGAGAGAAAAAGAACATTAATGACTCGGTAACTATATATGTGTCTCTCTCACACTCCCCCCGCTCGTCTCGTCATATTATTGTTTATTTTTATTGATGACTACTTTTAGTCTAGGTATCGAAGAATAAATCTGAACATTTATAACTAAAGTACTAAGCATTTTATTAAAAAAATAAGCTGCAATGTAACAATTCAGAATCTTTAAACACGTATTCCCAAAAAACTACTTTTTTGTTTTAAGCCTTTATATTACTAAGGGTGCGATATATTAGGATTGATTGATGTTCACACACAGACACAGTAGCAGAGATAACATAATTTTTTTTAGTACAAAGGTACAATACTGCTTATTTCTAAAGAATTTCGTGTTTTGGCATTGAATAGAAAACAATTAAATATTCGATATAGACACAAAACAATAACAACAAACAAATAGTGCACGTAAGGATTACAGAACAACAATAAAAACGAGAGTGACTGTAAAACGAGCCAAGAGGATCATCGGAATTGATAGCTTCGTCGAAGCTCCAAAGTCTTGAGCATAGTCGCCGAGTTGCTAGCATGTAGGTTTTCTACTGTTTGCATTTTGGAGAGTACGCGACGGAATTGCATAATTTAATTCCGCCGTCGGACCACAAGACGAACGGCGATGTGCCACCCACTCGCACAAAACGATTTGGGAACACATGCATTGTGCGTACAGCTAACAAATGGAATTCCGTGCCTGGGGGGCTACTCTCTAACCAAATCCGTAGTTCCGGGCTTAGTTGCGGGCGGGCATTTTCTACTCCGTATCACCTAACCACTGAGAACTAATGATAACACGATTTGACAGTTACTGTGAAATCGTGTTGTCATTCATTCTCATTTCTCAGTTCGGGTTCGGGACTAATCGTAAGTCTGTAGGTGATACGGAGTAGAATACGCCCGCCCGCAACTAAGCCCGAAACTACGGATTTCGGTAGAGAGTAGCCCCCCAGAGTCTGTTTACTGATAGCTACTTCTAGGCAAGCGCGCCACAACATCGCTTACCATCAGGTGAAATAATGGTCAAACGCGTGTCTATCAATATAGTAATTAATATAAAACTTTTTACAAAAAAATACAACCAACTTCCAAACAAAACACTACAAAGGATAAAATAACCTTAATAATTTCGGAAGTCGGTGTTATTGGTTTTGTTTCTTTGTTTTTTCACACAGACTTCCGAAATTATTTTGTTTAAATTTTGTTTTTCACTTTTAAGTGGTGATATAAGGACGACGTCTTCATCTACGCAGGAATTGAAATAAGCAGAAATGCTCATCTACACTAATATTATAAAGAGGAAAGATTTGTTTGAATTGAATAGGCTCCGAAACTCCTGGACCGATTTGAAAAATTCTTTTAGCATTGGATATCTACATTATCAGGGAGTAACATAGGCTATATATTATCCCCGTACTCCCACGGGAACGTTAACTACGCGGGTGAAACGGCGTGACGTCCACTAGTAAAATAAAAACCTGGTTCAGTGGTTTTTATTTCACGAGCATTTCAAATGGCATGTATACCGCATCGAACTAAAAAAGAATCACAAAAATCGGATCTGAAGCCTCAGAGAAATCGTTGTATATACATTAAAAAAAATCCGCCGAATTGAGACCTCCTCCTTTTTTGGAAGTCGGTTAAAAACAATACCTTTTACGTAGAGTGGTCTATAAAAAGCTCTACACCACCATAGCAACGACAATGATGTACACCTACAAACATACTATATACCACACTTATACGTAATGTTTTGCAGTGTGTAAATAAAGTCCAGATAAAAACAGTCGACGCGCGTACGCCGCGGTGAGCACGCGTCTTCGTGTCTCACAATTTTATAAAATTGATACAACATCGCGGTGTTATTTCATATGTAGTGGAAAACTTATTGTTTTATTACCGTTTTAAATAGAAAATATGGTGGGTTTTCGTGTTTTTGTGAATGAAAATGAAGTTTAGTGTGAATGAGTGATTAAAATGGTGCAATTCGAAGACTTAAAATTGACGCCCACTTAGTAGAGACTTGTCAATAAGTTTGTGTCTTCGTTATCTTGTCGACGGAAAAGTTTATTTTTTATTTGGTTGGTTCTCGTTTTCATGAAATTAGACGTGATTTTTTCTGGAATAGGAATATGTCTCTTGGATTTTTAGGGTTCCGAACAAAAAACGGAACTCTTATAGGATCACTTGGGTGTCTATTTGTCCGTCCGTCTGTCACAGCCAGTTTTCTCCGGATCCACTGGACCGATTCCGTTGAAATTTGGTACACATATGGTCTTCTGTGACCCAAACATGGACGTGTTACGTAAATTATAAAATTTTTAGTATGGGGGTCACTTTTGGGAGTCAAACTAGAAAATTTAAAAATTAAGTTTTTCGAACAATATCGTGTGACATATCAATTGGACGGGCTTACTGTGAGGGTTTGTAATTATATTTTTTTCATAATTTTGAAATAAATGGTTTTGAAGTTATTCAAGAAATTAAACGAAAAATCACCTTTTCCCCCTTATTTCCGAAACTACTGAACCTAAAATTTCGAAAAAAAAATGCAGATGTACCTAAAGATTACAGGAAAATCTATAGGAAGTCTATAGTCTATACTAATATTATAAAGAAGAAAGATTTGTTTGTTTGTTTGAATTGAATAGGCTCCGAAACTATTGGACCGATTTGAAAAATTCTTTTAGCATTGCATAGCTACATTATCAGGGAGTAACATAGGCTATATATTATCCCCGTACTCCCACGGGAAAGGGAACTACGCGGGTGAAACCGCGTGACGTCCACTAGCGTTAAAATAAAATGTAAAAAAAAAATAATTCGTTCTGAACTCTTTGCACGCGAGTCCGACTCGCTCTTGACCAGTTTTATTAGGATGATTTGGTCCAGAAGTGCGATTCTGTAAACATTTCAAAGTGAGGGCTTTGATGAAGTGATCACGAAGTGAACTGTCAATCCAAGTAATCAAGATGGAATGACAGCTTACTTCGTGATCACTTCACCCGAGCCTACACTACGACATGTTTACAGAATCGACCGGCTGATCAGAAACATTAAAATTAACAGGGGATAAAGTTTTCTCTACTTATCAGAAACTAGCTGACCCGCGAAACTTCGCCTGCGTCACAATTTTCATTACTGCTCCGCTCCTATTGGTCTTAGCGTGATGATATAGCCTATAGCCTTCCTCGATGAATGGGCTATCTAACACTGAAAGAATTTATCAAATTGGACCAGTAGTTCCTTAGATTAGCGCGTTCAAGCAAACAAACAAACTCTTCAGCTTTATATATTAGTATAGATATATATAAGTACTAGCTGACCCGCGCAACTTCGTCTGCGTCACAATTTTCATTACTGCTCCGCTCCTATTGGTCTTACCGTGGTGATATATAGCCTATAGCCTTCCTCGATAAATGGGCTATCTAAAACTGAAAGAATTTTTCAAATCGGACCAGTGGTTCCTTGGATTATCGCGTTCAAGCAAACAAACAAACTCTTCAGTTTTATATATTAGTATAGATATAGATAGATTAAAACAAAAAAGGTTATCAAACTATGGCGTGTGTCCTAATATTAGCACTTACTGTCTACAGGACATCTACATTTAGTACGGAACCTTGATTGCGCGAGATCCGACGCGCACTTCGCCGATTTTCCTTTGTTTATTTTTGTATAAATCGTGTAGGTGTAGTGTGATTGATATCTTATGGAAAACTTACTTATATAAAAATCAGGTTTAAAAGATTGCACAATACTTCTACGAGTATGAATACTAATATTATAAAGAACCGGACAACTAACTAATATATAAAGCTGAAGAGTTTGTTTGTTTGGTTGAATGTGCTAACCTCAGGAAGTACTGGTCCGATTTGAAAAAATTGGCCAAGTGCGAGTCGGACTCGCGTGGTAAAGGTTCCGAACTAATTTTTTTTAACATGTTGTTTTAACACTATAGACTTCTTATAGGTTTTCTTGTAATCTTTAGGTACAGAACTATTACCTGCATTTTTTTTCAAAATTTTAGTCTGTAGTTTCGGAGATAATTGGGAGAATGGTCATTTTTGTTAATTTATTGAATAACTTCAAAACTATGTATTTTAAAATTATGACAAAAATATAATTAAAACCCTCACAGGAAGCCCTTTCATTTGATAAGTTACACGATACAGTTTATAAAACTTTTTTTTTCAATTTTCTAGTTTGACCTCCAAAAGTGACTCCCATACTAAAAAAAAAATTTGTTTACGTAACACGTCCGTGTTTGAGTTACAGAAGTCCATATGTATACCAAATTTCAAGAGAATCGGGCCCGTAGATCCGGAGAAAACTGGCTGTGACAGACGGACAGACAGACAGACACCCGAGTGATCCTATAAGGGTTCCGTTATTTACGGATGTTCGGAGCCCTAAAAATATTTTAGTGTTGGATTATTGGATAGCCCCCGTGGTCGAGTGGTTTAGGCGTTTGCCTTGTGACCCGGTGGTAGTGGGTTCGTTTCGTAGGAGAAGCATACTTTGTAAAGTTGTATCCAGTTTGGCTAAGACATTGCAGGCTTGAATCACCTGATTGTCTGATAAAAAGATGATTCCGTGCTTCGGAAGGCACGTATAAGCCGGTGGTCCCGGCCGCCAAATGGCGGTCGTCAAATAAACCATGTCAGAGGCCCTTGAGGCGGTTTAGAAACTCTGACACTAAGGGGGGTCGTTAGACCTTACTGCCTACACGATAAGAAGAAGATTGGATAGCCCATTTAACGAGGAAGGCTATATCCTATAGCATATCACGCTACGACCAATGGGAGCGGAGCATACACGAAAAATAAGACGCAGACGAAGTTGCGCGGAACAGCTAGTTCTTGTAATAAAGCTAAAACGGTAATTCGCTTTTAATAACATAATAACAAGTTTAACGGAACCGCAAAAAAAGCCCAAAACTCACTGAACCGGTTTTAGTATAGGCCTTACCTACGTTGAGTAAAATATTACGGTAGGTCAATAATTACAATTATTTCGTAGACGGGGCCCGCTAGGGCCAGTGCCTGCCAGGGTTGCGGAATTTCTTCGAAAGTGCTACCGCGGCCCAGGGCCCCAAGTCTGCTATTACAATAGTGTCAGAATGGTCTATCATTGATTTCATAATGGTTGGCTAATTTTTCCTAATGGCTACTCGACGATGATCAGCTATGCAAAAATTAGCCTGGTACAAATGGTTGAATTGTTTTATTTAAATTAATGTATTCGCGTCGGTATGGCGGGCTGTAAGTCACACCCGAGAAATATGGCATTACGCTACCGCCTAAGTACTTCTTTTTTTTCGACTATCGGAAAATACAAGCATTTTTGTGGAACAAATCGTTCGACACTCGTTATTTATCCGACGCGTTCGATTAACGCCCACGCGATTGGGCCGCCGGTGCCAGCGCTATGACCATCATTTTCCTGTTTGCCTTTACGTAATTAGACCCCTGAAGAACCGCCATACTGGTACAAATGACCAAGTATTTTGTGTCACTATCTCCCGGTCTATAAAGGCCAACGTAGAACAGATGTGGCCCAGCTACGTACTTCCTATCTTTGTTTGGTCGAGGGCTTCGAATCCAGGATTTTCATGCATATTACTTTCCGGCCAAGTGCGAGTTGGACTCTCACAGGACGGGTTCTGTACCATAAAGCGAAAAAAAAAACACTTTTCATAAATGTAAAAAAATCCTTATAAATCCATTTTCATTTTTAATTTGTTTTTTTTTTTGTATGTTATTATTTGCTGTGTTGGTATAGCGCCAATAAAAAAAAAAAATTGCCACTCCCTCACGCGGTCCGCTGTCTCCCTTCGCTAGCATTACTGCTTCCCGGACCATGGATTGACCCAGGGCCAGGAGCGAGAGTTCGCCGCCGCTTGGCCTACGGGTAGATTATACCCTGGATTAGGTATAAGGACCACAGGATACCTTTACCGAGGGTTCCGTACAAAAAACGGAACCCTCGGGTGTCCGTCTATCTGTCTGTCTGTCTGTCCGTCTGTCACAGCCAGTTTTATCTGGATCCACTGGATCGATTCTATTGAAATGTGGTACACATATAGATTTCTGTGACTCAAACACAGACGTGTTACGCAAATTATTAAATTGTTAGTATGGGGGTCACTTTTGGGAAAAAAACTAGAAAATTAATTAAAAAGGTTTTCAAACTGTATCTTGTGGCATATAAAAATAAAAGGGTTTATAAAGAGGGTTTTAATTATATATTTTTTTTTTTATAATTTTAAATTAAATAGGTTTGAAGTTATTCAAGAAATTAGACGAAAAATGACCATTCGCACCCTTATCTCCAAAACTACAATGCCTAAAATTTAAAAAAAATACATGGAGAAAATAAATCTTTACCTATAGATTACAGGAAAACCTATAAGTCTTAAAGTGTTAAAATAACATGTTAAACAAAAATGAAATTCGTTCGGAATCCTTTGCATACGAGTCCGATTCGCACTTGGCCAATTTTTATCATAAAAGAACAAAAGTCAAAAGTCATTTATTCAAATGAGGCTGAGTGCCAGCACTTTTTGAACGTCAACGCCCGCCCGTCACCACTTCCTAGTGTTTTAGCTGTGGAGTAGAAGTGGCCAATAAACTCCCCAGCAACACATCTGTCTGTTGAGTTAGAAGAACTCGCATTTATACCGTCCATAATAACATGGAAGTCTTTTTGTTCGTATGTCACAGTTCAACGCTCTTTTTTGCTCACGTTACGTAAAACGGTAGCCTTGACTGATTCACAGTGCGGATAATAGCTTAACGTGACGTGACGTGGAAGCCATACGCGAACTGTGTGTGTTTTCGATGTTTTGTAGAAGGTGGCAAAAATAGAATTACAGCTCTTTTTGATGGTACTCGTGCGGAGAAGTAGGACTATCCTAGCTTATCTTATATCTATACTTCTATACAAGGTTATTTGTAAAACACCAACACCTCTGAGGCAGTGAAAGTACACATGATTATGAACAAGTTTTACTTTGAGAAAACTCCGAAAACTCGAAAAAAATATCAGCTGTTTCATACATTTTCATTGGCTAGCCAATGAAAATGTATGAAACAGCTGATATTTATTTATTCGTATCATGATACTAATCCATTTAAATGGTTTGATAATTAAGGTTGATTATGTACATGTAAATAACACTTTAAATTAATCAAATCTGACCTTTAGTTTAAAAGTTAAGACGGTTATAAAATTTTGCGGTTAGAGCGAACTGCCCTACGTTGAGTCTGTTAATAAGTAATTTACACATTACCCTACGAAGAGGGAGGTATAGGAGATGAAGTTCGTGGAGTACCTACTAATCCCACGCGAACGAAATAGCGGGCGAAGTGCTAGTTAAGTATACAGGGTTATTTGTAAAACACCAACAACCTCTTAGGCAGTGAAAGTACACATGATTATAAACAACTTTTACTTTGAGACCAACCCTGAAAACTCGAAAAAAATATCAGCTGTTTCATACAAACTACAATATTTAGCCAATGAAAATGTGAGAAACAGCTGATATTTTTTTCAAGTATATAGCCTTCCTCGATAAATAGAAGAAAGAAGAAATAAAAGAAAAAATGTTTATTTGGGACTCGCACATAAACAGACAGATGTAAAATAAATTAAAACTAAAAGTAGTCTATTTCTTAAACAATAATAAATTTAGTCTGTGCGAGGCCAAAAAGGTCCCTATAAATGGCTATCCAACGCTAAAAGATTTTTTCAATTCGAACCTAAGAACCTAAAGTGCGTGTTAAACGTGAGCACTAATAATTCCGTATCGATAAACCGGAAACAAAAACCTATAGGTACTTTAATTTGCGATGATTGTGGCAATTTCATCAAAAAAATAATAAAAAATATATAGTAAAAAAAACTTGAGAGGTGTCAAGGGACACCCGGATGGAACGAAGTTCGGAGAAGTAATTAGTGAAAGAATTGCATTTTTTTTTTTTTAATTATATTATTATATTTTTTTTATTATTAACAAATATAATGTAAACAGAAATAGAAAGACGAAACGAAAATAACTGGCTTGCTTTCTATGAGAGAGAGAGAGAGACAGACAGACAGAGAAACACGCGCACGCCGCACGGCTTACAACTATAGCAAAAAGTGTCGTTACAACTTTTCGTGAGAATTTTTTCCGTCTAGCCCCCTTTCACAACGCGCGATAAGGAACTTCGTTCCAAAAACTTATTTGAAGACATTGAAGCCCATAGCATGTTTACAATTAGATAAAACTAATAGACATAGAATTAGGATAGCACCATTTTGGTACGAACCCTAAAACTACTCATGCGAGGTTCGGCAAACAACAAAACTTTTTATAGCTGAAATTAAATACCTATGTCATAAAAATACGTCAAAACACTGCAGGTAAAGACCTAACTAAGTCCTTAGTAGTCCAATGCGGTATTCTCAAGGTAAAAGTTTTATGACTGCGCAGAAAAACTCCAATGGATCACGTTTGTCATAAAAACATAGCTTTTAGTAGTATTACCTAAATTTTTTTTTATGTCTGACTAGCGACACGCCCCGCCTTCATGAAGGTGCAAATTATTTACACTACTTACTAGCTTTAGCTCGCGACTGGCGCATATCTCGTTTTTGCCCGTTCCCGTAGGAATTCCGGGAAATCATCTTAGTGCTCCCATACCAAGGAACAGAATGTCAAATTTCAGTTTTCTACGACCAGTTGTTTCGGCTGTGCGTTGTCTCATCAGTAACGGAAGAATTTTACATGGATTTATAGACTAAATAGTGCTTTTTAGGGTTCGGGCTCTGGTTCAATCCATGGTCCGGAGCGAGGAGGCATGGGAAACGGTCACCTCCTTCTGCGAAGCAGTAATGCTAGCGAAGGAGGAGGCCGAACGCGTGAGAGAGAGGGAAACCTCACGCCCCAGCCGCCGCAACAGAAGAACGCCCCGGGCGTCGGGAGTCGCAGGGCGATACTCGGCCACCGTAGGCGCGGGCCTGCGGACGGCGAGTATTGGGTGACTCGCCGTCCGATCAGAACCAGGCGGGCTACTCTCGAACGAAATCCGTAGTTTCGGGCTTAGTTGCGGGCGGGCGTATTCTACTCCGTATCACCTACAGACTTACGATTAGTCCCGAACCCGAACTGAGAATGAATGACAACACGATTTCTCAGTAACTGTCAAATCGTGTTATCATTAGTTCTCAGTGGTTAGGTGATACGAAGTAGAAAATGCCCGCCCGCAACTAAGCCCGAAATTACGGATTTCGTTAGAGAGTAGCCCCCCAGGCCCGGGTCGACGGCGCGCTGTGTTCCAAGCGCGCCTCAAAGAGCTATCAGCATAAAAGACGGGGCCCGCTAGGGCCAGTGCCTGCCGGGATTGCAAAGGGCATTAGGAGGAACACTGATGGGTTTTAGTCAGTAAGAGTCTGACACTCCCTTCTGCTTCACCCAGAGCGGGAGGAGTCATTTGATGATTTCCCATCCTTAAAAAAAAAAAGGTTTCCGAAGGGTAACCAACGAAACTCTATTACTAAGCCTCAACAGTCCGTCCGTCGGTCTGTCAGTTGGGTGTATCTCATGAACCGTAATAGGTTGACAGTTGAAATTTACAAGGGTCTGTATTTTTAAAGCATTCACTCTCACTTTGTCAAGAGCTCTTTTAAGGCTTGTATACATGCCAATGACCTTGTGCATACAAACGGAGCTAACTCCTCTACGCGCCACTCCGCCACCCGCATTTTTAATTTATTATAAAAAAAATAACACATATTTTAAAAAAGTAACAAAACCACGCTATTTTCGTTTGTATTGCAAAGCAGTAGATAATTTTTTTTAGACTTTTGTTAAAAAATGAAGGAGTAAAATGGTTTCATCTCAACGATTTGGAGGTGATTTGGTGTTTTTTTTTTTTATTATGTGATACGGATACACAAATTCTGGCTAAACCAAATTATGTATCATATCATGTAGATTACTACCTATTTTTTTCAGATGTAAGTTCTCAGTAAATGCCGACGAAAAGTTGCTTCATCTGCACGCTGTTTTTAAGCATTTCTCGAGTGAGCAGCCTTAATTTAATCTTCTACAAGTCGTCATTTTTCGTTTGTTTTTTTTTTTTTTTTGTTTTTGCTGGCCAAATCGCACTTGGCCAGTTTCTTGTTTCATCAACATTAGATATCGATACTTCGGGTGGGAGCGACCTTAACAATTGAGTTAATTCTAAGAAAAACAACGCTCTCAAAACGGTGAAGGAAAACATCGTGAGGAAACCGGCATGTCCTAGAACCAAAAATTCGAAGACATGTGATATTCACCTACCCGCATTGGGCCCGCGTGGTGGATTACGGCCCATTCCCTCTCCTAGAGAGGAGGCCTGAGTCCCAACAGTGGGAACATTATAAGGCCGACTATGCTATGCTAAGAAAAACGAAAATGTTATCAACCTTTTTTTTTTTTTACGGGGGGAAATCCTCATGGATGTCCTCCGCCCTGGGGCGGGCGGAGGGGTCTGTCAGACTCTTACTGACTAAAACCACCCCGGTGTTCTATCTCTCACATACGCCGGGGATCGCGGGAAACTTATGAGACTTCCGTGATCCCCGGCTGGTGCCGGCCCGCCTCTGCGGGCCACCTCGGGTCAGCGGGGGGAGTGAGGTGTTTGACTCCCCCCGCGACGTCAAAGAGGGGCGCACGGGAACACCACGCGCCGCCACCTCGGGTCCGGATGAATGGGGGGCGACGGACATCCCCAAGTCCGCCGCCCCTGGACCCAGTTAGGGTAACTTAGGAACAGTCGCGTTTGGTGCGGCGGGAGCGACCTTAACAATAAGGTTAACTCTAAGAAAAAAACTGGCCAAGTGCGAGTCGGACTCGCGTGCATAGTGTTCCTAACGAATTTTTTTTTTAACATGTTATTTTAACATTACAGACTTCTTATAGGGTTTCCTGTAATCTATAGGTAAAGATGTATTATCTCCAATTTTTTCAAAATTTTAGGCTCAGTAGTTCGGTCGTCTAATTTCTTGAATAACTTAAAACCATTTATTTTAAAATTACGAAAAAAATATAATTCAAGCCCTTTTATTTGATATGTCACACGATATTGTTCAAAAAACTTTTTTTTTAATTTTCCAGTTTGACCCCCAAAACTGACCCCATACTAAAAATTTTATTACTTACGTAACATGACCGTGTTTGGGTCACAGAAGTCCAAATTTGAACAGAATCGGTCCAGTGTATCCGGAGAAAACTGGCTGTGACAGACGGACAGACAGACAGACAGACGGACAGACAGACACCCGAGTGATCCTATAAGGGTTCCGTTTTTTGTTCGGAACCCTAAAAGCGAAAATTTTATCAGCCTAGGGTAACTTAGGAACGCATTTGGTGCCGTGACCGTTACATTTATGAAGTTCTACTAGAGTTCTTTGTTAGACTTTGCATATTAATTATGAAGATGAGACATTTTTATCGCGTGTTTCTTTATCTTACAGTTTTTATGTCTCTTTCTGTTAAAAAAGTTATCAGCTAGTTTTTAACGTCATCTTAATATATTTTGTTATTATTGCATAATGAATACTTAAGTACCTATTTTGAAGATCCTTTGTTTGCAGTCTATAATTTAGTAGCATTTTCCCGCGACTTAGCCTCCTTGTCGTCTGCCGGGGCTGCGGAATTTGTTGGACTGAGTCACCGCGGCCCTGGTGGGCTACTCTCTAAGCCCGTAGTCCGTAGTTTCGGGCTTAGTTGCGGGCGTATTCTACTCCGTATCACCTACGGATTTACGATTAGTCCCGAACCCGAACTAAGAATGAATGACAACACGATTTGACAGTAACTTTGAAATCGTATTGTCAATAATTCATAGTGGTTAGGTGATACGGAGTAGAGTACGCCCGCAACTAAGCCCGAAACTACGGACTTCGGGCTTAAAGAGTAGCCCCCCTGGAACGCGGCGGGCATTAGGAGGAACACGGATGGTTTTAGTCAGTAAGAGTCTGACACTCCCTTCTGCTTCGCCCAGAGCGGGAGGAGGCATTTGATGATTTTCCATCCAAAAAAAACAAATGGTCCTGAATCTAGGTACTTTTTAGGAGGAGAGGCGCAGTCATTTCAGTAATTTTTATAATAATTATTATTTATTTATTTATTCAGACAACAAATGCGGTCCACTGTGTTAGCTACAAAATTATTTAGCCTATGTTGATTTCCCATCCTTAAAAAACACCGGAGAAGTGCGACTCGGACTCGTCCACCGAGGGGTCCGTACAAATTTGTAGGTACATATTACTTTAAATAAAGACTATATTTTTATGATTTAATTACAAATATATAGTTTTCAGATTTTTCCCTATACTTGTAGTATAAGACGGTATTACTTGCCAAATTTCATAGTTCTAGGTCAACGGAAAATACCCTATAAATTTTGATTCCCTTGAGAGTGTCGAATTATACGTACGGCCGTATCTTTTTTCACGTTAACTTAAAAGTTTTAGTTTTTCACAGCTTCAAGGGACTCGTGTTGACCAGAGAAACCATATGGTTTTAATTTCAACTCGACACCTCGAGGCGTTCCCGAGATAAAGGGTCTTGACAGACAGACGGACGGACGGACAACAAAGTGATCAAATAACGGTTCCGTTTTTTTCCTTTTGAGGTACGGAACACTAAAAAGAGTTCACTCAAGATAATATTGTTTGTTTCTTCATAAGAATAACACTTTCAATTCAATCTTATATTGGGATCTACAACAGTACCTATTTATAAACACGTGAGAATCCGAATAAATTCTAGACACAATCCAGAATTACGACAAATACCTAACGAGCTCGTCAGACGTTTATTTTTAGCCAAAAAGCTTGTTTAAGGCACTTGTCTCACCGCCGGCGATCAGCGAGTGCGAGTAAAGCTTCAAACTCGAAACTAGTTGGCGAGCAGCGAGTAGCGAGTGAAAAGTTTCGATAGTTTTGACGCTCGCCTTTCAGCGAGTGCTTTAGTGCGACGGGCTTTTACTCGCAATACTCGCTCCGGCCCGCTCCGCCCCGCTTTTATTGTTTCCTAAATTTTAGTGAGTTACATTATTGGAATCGTGTCCTCGAGCCCTTTATCTTGATGGGGTACAGGTAGAAATTACCACAGTTTGGTTGTTCTGACCGCCAAGCGAGCATCGCCGAGCGAGTGTCGCTGAGCGAGTACAATCTTGAAGCCGATCGTCCACCGCCAACTTAACTAAGTTAGTTTAGCTTAGCTCGCATAGTTGAGCCAGTTTTTCATACATGTGCGTCCACCGTAAATTATGCCAGCTAAGCTACGTAAAATAGCCCAGCTGTTTGTGTCTCTTTTACTAATGTGTCTCTTTTGCTCACACGAGATCTATGTCTTTTGTCTCTTTCCTCAGCGAGCAAATGGTCGATAGCGTCTCGCTTCGTCGCTGGCGGTAAGACGAGTGCCTTAGGCTTGGTACGAAACATTTGGATGCGAAGGCCAGATGGAAATCTGGTGAAATGTGGGTGTGGTACATTCTACCAATGCTACCTACATAGCACATCCATATTTACACTATTAGTATCCCCTTACACTGAGGTGCTCGTGGATGGGTGACCATCTTAACAAGCCGAGCTTCCTCCGTGCCTCGGAAAGCACGTTAAGCTGTTGGTCCCGGCTGGCATTTGTAGAACTTTGGCAGTCATTACGGATTGTCAGAAGCCAGTAAATCTGACTCCAGTCTTGCCAAGAAATACCGTGTTACCCAGTTAATGGGTTGTGGAGGTCTGGTAGGCAGCCGCTCCATGTAAAATACTGGTATTCAGCTGAATTCGGTTTGACTGGAAGCCGACCCCAATGTAGTTGGGAAAACGTTAGGCAGATGATGAGTATAGTGGAAATTATATATATATATATATATTTTCCTACTCCTCCGCTGTATTATTCTGATTAAATTTGTTGCAGGATCCAAGACATTTGAATCGTTTCTCCGGGACTCGTCGGGCTTCATTGGCTCGGCGTTTTTCTGTTGGTCGCCACTGTTGATTCTGGCTTTCAGGAGTTGCAGTGGTTGGGAATGTGTAGCGGGCTTGTCCCAGTAGAAAAAAAAACTGGCCAAGTGCGAGTCGGACTCGCATGCAAAGGGTTCCGAACGAATTTAATTTTTTTAACATGTTATTTTAACACTACAGACTTCTAATAGATATTCCTGTAATCTTTAGGTAAAGATCTATTATCTCCATTTTTTTTCAAAATTTTAGGCTCAGTAGTTTCGGAGATAAGGCGGGTAATGTTCATTTTTCGTCTAATTTCTTGAATAACTTCAAAACCATTTATTTTAAAATTATGAAAAAAATATAATTAAAACCCTGACAGTAAGCCCTTTTATTTGATATGTCACACGATATTGTTAAATAAGAAAATTAAAAAAAACTTTTTTTTAATTTTCTAATTTGGCTCCCAAAAGTGACCCCCACACTAAAAATTTAATAATTTACGTAACACGTCCGTGTTTTGGTCACAAAAGTCCATATGTGTACCAAATTTCAACAGAATCGGTCCAGTGGATCCGGAGAAAACTGGCTGTGACAGACGGACAGACAGACACCCGAGTGATCCTATAAGGGTTCCCTAAAAAGATGGGTATTTACACTGGAGTTCTGAGGAACTCATTGCTAAATAATCTCAGCCGCATGCATTGATCTTACAGGTTTAGCGACCCTCGAGCAGGAGAACTGTCAAATCACTGTGTAATCCTAACTTTTGAATGAGCACAACTCTATAATAAGTTACCGTCCTGTTCAAGAAACCTACACTGTTTCAATGCATTCAAATCTCAACTTAGCCAGCACATAATTGCGGATCAAACACTTCTAGAGGAATGATTGCATTGGATGGCTATTAACATGTAATACTAGCTGATGACGAACCTTTTGTAAAATATTTATGTATGTTTTTAACCGACTTCAAAAAAAGGAGGAGGTTATCAATTCGACTGTATTTTTTTTTTTATGTTTGTTACCTCATATTAACCGACTGGATGAACCGATTTTCATGATTCTTTTTTTATTTGAAAGCTGGTGCTTCCCGTGTGGTCCCATTGCCACCACGTCAGGATCTGATGATGGAAACCCTGAGAAATCGAGGGCAACTCTCGAAAATTGAAGGCACGTATTTGGTAAAACTCGATATTCGTGTGTATATCGGGTGATACTACAAAAGAATGAAAGTTTGGATCAGACCTGATGATGGAGACGACAGAGAATCAAGGGAACTCCACATCGGTATGTAGGAACTACCAAGTGTTTGGGCTTATTTCATTCGTATTGACGAGACCTTTACACCGAAAGCACTTAGTTTTATTTTCATAACATAATATCACGCCGGTACGCTGTGAATGAGTACGCAGGTACCACTAAAAAGTGAAAAATAAAATATTTTTTTACAAAAAATGTAACCGACTTCCAAAACAAAACACTACAAAGTATAAAACAACTTTAATTTCGGAAGTCGGTGTCAAAAAACGAAATAACCAAAAACACCGACTTCCGAAATTAAAGTTATTTTATAGTTTGTAGTGTTTTGTTTTGGAAGTCGGTTATTTAGTATTGTTCTCGAATAAGTGACTAATGTCTTTATTGAGAATAAAGTTTCTTTTAACCGAACCGAATCCATTTTGCGGAATTTATTCGAAAGAGTCACCGCGGGCCTGGAACGCGGCGGGCATTAGGAGGAACACGGACGGGTTTTAGTCAGTAAGAGTCTGACACTCACTTCTGTTTCACCCAGAGCGAAAAGAGTCATTTGATGATTTCCTATCCTTAACAAAAGAAAGGGCGGGGGGGGGGGGGATGTACATGGCTCAAGCCCCAAACGACAATCCTGGATCCGACTCTGATATCTAAGAGGTGTAATATAGGCACATCTCTGCCTACTCCATTGGGGACTACAGGCTTGAATTTATGAACATAGACAATATTTAGGTACGTCTTAACTGCGTTCAGAGAAGTGGATCAATTGTAGGCAATAAACCCAATTGATAGATCCTTTGCGTTGTTGACAAATGGACTGTGCGTTCGGTATCTCGTTGCTAGAATGACGTATGGCACTGCCCGGTAGAACGCGAAATTCATTTCACAACACTCGTCCTCTGACACTATTTCTTGTTCCACTACTTTTAGGTTCAAAACTTTTTTACAACAATATACAACCGACTTCCAAATAAAAAACTGGCCAAGTGCGAGTCTGACTCGCGTGCAAAGGGTTCCGAACGAATTTCATTTTTCTAACATGTTATTTTACCACTATAGACTCCTTACAGGTTTTCCTGTAATCTATAAAGTAAAGAGCTATTTTCTCCATTTTTTCAAAATTTAGGCTCAGTAGTTTCGGAGATAAGTGTCATTTTTCGTCTAATTTCTTGAATAACTTCAAAACCATTTTTTTTTAATTATGAAAAAATAATGTAATTAAAACCCTCACAGTAAGCCCTTTCATTTGATATGTCATACGCATTGATATATAAAAACCCATACAATAGGTATTGTTCAAAAACTTTTTTTTGAAATTTTCTTGTTGGTCAAACAAGAAAATTTCAAAAATTCTCAAAAGTGACCCCCATACTAAAAATTTAATGATTTACGTAACGCGTCCGTGTTTGTGTCACAGCAGTCCATATGTGTACCAAATTTCCGGATATAACTGGCTGTGACAGACGAACCGACAGACACCCGAGTGATCCTATAAGGGTTCCGTTTTTTGTTCGCAACCCTAAAAATACAACTGAATTGAGAACCTCCTCCTTTTTTTGAGGTCGGTTAAAAATACAGTGTTGACGGGAGCTAAGCTCATCCCATTCGAACTTAACCTATCCGTGTAAAGATGGCCGCTGTACGTTCCTTGTGCCCTAAGTTCAATATCGTTTAATGTCTTGGCTAGTCAACGATATTGAACTAAGTAATTTGCCTAGCTGTTAAAAGTCCGGGATGTCATTCAGGAGAAGGACCTGGTGGCCTACTATGACGTCTTAAAACGATCGTGTATAAGGTGTTGGAAGGAGACAGAGTTATACAAGACGCATAACACTATCCCTTTTCCTCAGCTTAATCTGGATCGCATTGGCACGTCATAGTAGGGCCCCAGTACAATGTAAAGGCTAGGCTGATAATTTAACGGTTAATTTAGCTGGCTGCGATATATATCTATTCCTTTGGCATATCTTGTAGCCTAAACGGCTGTATGCATTTTAAATAATTAGGTATAGACTAGCTTTTTGCCCGCGACTTCGTACGTACTTATCCACTTTTTTCCCGTTCCCGTAGGAATTTCGGGAAATCCTCTCCTAGTGCTACCCTACACTCCCCAAGGAACCTACATGCCAAATTATAGCTTTCTACGAGCAGTAGTTTCGGCTGTGCGTTGTCTGTCAGTCACTCACTCACTCAATCACTCAGTAACGGAAGAATTTTATATACAACTAGTGGACGTCACGCGGTTTCACCCGCGTAGTTCCCGTTCCCGTGGGAGTACGGGGATAATATATAGCCTATGTTACTCCCTGATAATGTAGCTATCCAATGCTGAAAGAATTTTTCAAATCGGTCCAGTAGTTTCGGAGCCTATTCAATTCAAACAAACAAACAAATCTTTCCTCTTTATAATATTAGTGTAGATTTGTATCGTAATGTAATTAATTTCGGAAGTCGGTGGTAAAAAACAAAGAAACAAAACCAAAAACACCGACTTCCGAAATTAAGGTTATTTTATACTTTGTAGTGTTTTGTTTGGAAGTCGGTTATATTTTTTTTTTAAAGATTTTTATTTTTCACTTTTTCGTGGTGATACTTGGACGACATCTTCGTCTATGCAGAAATTGAAATAAGCAAAAATACTCATAAAATAAAAACTACTGAACCAAACTGAAACAAATTTTTACGGGACCAAGTGGCAAGTATACCGCATCGAATTAAAATAAGTCGGATATAATAATCCCATAAGTCGGATCAGAAACCTCGGAGTAATCGGTGTACATACATAAAAAAAATACCCACCGAATTGAGAACCTCCTCCTTTTTTGGAAGTCGGTTAAAAAGGCTGCCACGCAGCTTTCAATTTCGTAAGCTATTATTACCATTCCATCAAAGAAACATTCATGAGATACCGACAGGCACAAGACGGACAGGCCGCCAAAGCGACACGGATATACCTAAGTCTTAGTTGCGTAACTTAATACCTAAGTGGTATCAAGAAGCCTCACCCGTGTCTGATATAAGTACTTAGGTTATAGAGCATTCGACGTTTTTGCGATCATGTAATCAGTCCGTTTATTATCAACTAGTGGACGTCACGCGGTTTCACCCGCGTAGTTCCCGTTCCCGTGGGAGTACGGAGATAAAATATAGCCTATGTTACTCCCTGATAATGTAGCTATCCATTGCTGAAAGAATTTTTCAAATCGGTTCAGTAGTTTCGGAGCCTATTCATTTCAAACAAACAAACAAATCTTTCCTCTTTATAATATTAGTATAGATATAGAAGTATAGATTACTACCTTTTGTCCGTGACTTCGTTCGCGAATATCCTGTTTTTTCCCGTTCCCGTAGGAATAGAATAGCATAGAATACTCTTTATTATGTACACCATATAAGTTACAGAAAAAAATAGATGAAGAAAACATTACATAGGGTGACACAATGGGCGGCCTTATCGCTAAAAGCGATCTTTTAAAGACAACCTTTGGATGGATTTTAAAGAGAGGAGTACTGCAGGTAGTCTTAGGTGTACTATTTATATATACAATATTACATAATATTTAAATATATATAAACAATATAGCAGGGAACCCAAGTAAAGACGGTCAAGGAGAGAGATAATGATTTATTACCATAGTTTTAAAAGTAGACAAAGATTGAGCACGCGTTACCGACACCGGCAAGGCATTCCATAACCGCACCGCCTGAATCGTAAAAGATTTGTCATAGAATCTGGTATTCCACCAGATTCTATGACAAATCTTTTACGATTCATCTTCATCTGCATCTCTAGAGTTTCGAAATATCCTCTCTTAGTGCTCCCCTACACTCCCCAAGGAACCTACATGCCTAATTTCATCATCCTACGACCTGTAGTTTCGGCTGTGCGTTGTCTGTCAGTCACTCAATCAGTAACGGAATCTATACTAATATATAAAGCTGAAGAGTTTGTTTGTTTGTTTGTTTGTTTGTTTGCTTGAACGCGCTAATCTCAGAAACTACTGGTCCGATTTGAAAAATTCTTTCAGTGTTGGATAGCCCATTTATCGAGGAAGGCTATAGGCTATATATCATCACGCTAAGACCAATAGGAGCGGAGCAGTAATGAAAATTGTGACGCAGGCGAAGTTGCGCGGGTCAGCTAGTAATTTTATATAGCTACTGACTCAGCAAACATTGTTTTGCCATACAAAAAAAAAAGAAAATACTTTTCCTCCAGTTTTCACACCTACTGAATATACACACACAATTTCACGAATATCGGTTGAGCCGTTTCGGAGGAGTTCGGTAACAAACACCGTGACACGAGATTTTTATATATTAGAAGATTAGGATTTACTAGCTGACCCGCGCAATTTTGTCGTTAGACATAACTTTACAAATTAATTACACTATGTTGAACGAATAAAACTCTAAATCCTTACTAATATTATGAATGCGAAAGTAACTCTGTCTGTCGGTCTGTCTGTCTGTCGCGCTTTCACGCCTAACTACTGAACCGATTTAAATGTAATTTGGTACACAGATAGTCTAGAGCCTGAGAAAGGACATAGGCTATACTTTTTATCCCGGGAATACGTTCCCTAGGGACCACGCGGGCGAAGCCGCTGGCAGAAGCTAGTTTTTCTTTCATATATCAAATTGTTAAAAAAATAGTCTTATGTAACATATATTTTTTTCAAAAAAATACGACTAACCGTTTAGACGTGATCCTCGTTTTAAAATCAGTACGTCTACCATGAGTTTTATCAATTTATACTCGCTAGCGACTGTAGTTAAAAAAATGTATGAAAACTTTTAAAAAACAAGTTTCTAATTCATTTGTTTAAGTTGTTAACTAACAAGCAAGCAAGTCACAGGTAAAAATTTAGTTAACAACTAAAAAAATAAATTAGAAATTGGTTTTTTAAAAGTTTTCATACATTTTTTTAACTACAGTCGCTAGCTAGTATAGATTGATAAAACTCATGGTAGACGTACAGCTACTGAGCCGTATCTGCGCCTTAAGTAAGTCTGACACTACGTACCTTTCGCTCCGCCCAGAGTGGAAAAAATATTGTTTTCCCATCCTTAAAAAAAACCAAAAACATCAATATATTAGTAAGATAATGCTGATTGATCAACCCACTGACCTGTCTCGACGTACGGATTACGTACTCGGAAACTTGATATTAATTATTGCCAACGCTCCATGACTCATCAGGCCGCAAGTTTTATCTTATTATTCATTTTGTTTCATACATAATATTAACCAAGTTTTGAGCTTCTAAAGACTATAATAAAATTACTTGGGTAAAAAGTGACTAGGATATAAAAATGACAAGGGCAAAAAAACCTGCCAAGTGCGAGTCAGAATCGCAGGTAGCATAAACTTTAATTTTTAGCATTTGTTGTTATAGCGGCAATAGAAATAGAAATAAACAATCTGTGAAAATTTGAACTGTCTACCTATTACGGTTCTTAAGATACAGCCCTCTGACAGACAGACGGACGGATGGAAGGACGGACAGCGGAGGCTTAGAAATAGGGTTCCGTTGGTTACCCTTTGCGTACGGAACCCTATAAATTAGTAGTACGTTAAAGAACAATAGGTCAAATATGACTACTGTGATAAATTACTAGAATAAAAAAAAAACTTGAGAGGTGTCAAGGGACACCCGGGTGGAACGAAGTTCCTTTCGATTAATTAGTGAAGGAATTGTAATATATTTCTTTTTTGAAGTTATTATAATATTTTTTTTTATTATTAACAAATATAATGTAAACAGAAATAGAAAGACGAAACGAAAATAACTGGCTTGCTTTCTATGAGAGAGAGAGAGAGAGAGAGACAGACAGAGAAACACACGCACGCCGCACGGCTTACAACTATAGCAAAAAGTGTCGTTACAACCACGGAGCAAATACAAAGAGGAGATGTTGTAATTTAATTTCCCTATGAAAAAACGCGTGACACTTTGCGGGGTGAGGGGGTGTTAGATCCCGCCCACTTCTTTATTTTCCATCTACCGGTCAATAGCAAAACTACTCGCTATTTCTGTCGATTTTATTTTGTAGGTACGTAACTATCTCACACTAGATGTCACTAAGTGCAGTATGCAACAGGGTCGTACTCAAAATTTTCGATGCAAGGAGTAGGTACTCTGGTTATTTTTTTCATTAATTTTGCGAACCATCTTGATACGTTTTTTTAATGAAATACCTAGTGATGTTTTTATGAAAACATGTTTTAATAAAAAGGTTTTTGATGAATGACGAATGAAGATTATTAGTTTATCTCTTATTTTTAAATTACTTATTTTGTTAATAGGACTTATCAAGATTGTTTACAAAGCTAGTCTTCTTTGAAAATAAAAAACGCATTCTCCCGTTTACGTGATAATCTATCTGAAACCATTAATTTCAAGTAAATAAGTAATACCAGACTAAATAAAAAAGCATGACGCGAAAGAAGCTTTTTTTTCACTATTTATAGGCTCGCGTTTGACCACTATCTCACCTGATGGTAAGCGATGATGTGGTCGAAGATGGAGCACGCTTGCCTAGAAGTAACCTGCCTGCCTGCTTCCTAGTAACATGACTCTTTTGATATGGTCAAATAGGTAAGATCGTGGGTAAGATTAATTAATCAAAGGCTGAATAAATAATAGACTTAGATTACAACGAAAAAAATTTATTTGCAAACTAGTCTAGCGTATTTAATGTTTTAAATACTTTCCATATGAGACAGCCGCGGGACATACGCTAAAATAATTGGATTCTAATTTCAGCCCTGTCTTTTGACATGTTTATGTTTAATGTTATTATTGGACGATAGATGGCGGTTGTTTACAAAATTATATATAAACTACAAAAATAATATTTTGGCGATTAAAGGATCTCTAGGAATGAAAGTTAAACCAATTTCAGTACATATGATTATTAAAATATATGAATACTGAGCTCTACATACCGAAATATTCTTAGTTTCCATTACAAAAAGTGTCGCCATCTAACGTCGGGTAGAATTATATTTGAAAACGCCGAAGCTAAGAGATTTTTCTAGAACTATTTTGATAAACTACGCATAAAATTACTTCCAAATGAAATGTGATACCATCCATAGCATCAGAACGTCTGTCGGAATAGTTTTTACAAGATAAAACACAACATTTCATCTTTTTTGTCTTTTAGCGTGAATGTAATACTGTAAAAATGGGAACTTTTACGAAGTGCACAGTACGAACGCCAACAATACACTGACTAAGGCCACGCCCACTTGATGACGTCAGGACCTAGTTGAAAATCACAGTGCACAGTTGTTTAGGCCGTCTCCTCTTTGTATTTGCTCCGTGGTTACAACTTTTCGTATGATTTTTTTCCGTCTAGCCCCCTTTCACAACGCGCGATAAGGAACTTCGTTCCAAAAATATTAGGACAAAGCAACTAGGGCACAAAACAACTAGGGCGAAATGTGAGGGTATTGAAAATTTGTGGGCATATTTAAGGTGTTTTTCTATATCTAAAAGAGAGTCCATACATAAATGCCCACATGTAAATAGCTCATTATTTTCAAAAAGTGCTAAGTGAGTGCTAAAGTTGCGTGACCATGCTGGGGGGCTACTCTCTAAGCCCGAAGTCCGTAGTTTCGGGCTTAGTTGCGGGCGTATTCTCAAGAATTAATGACAACTCGATTTGACAGTTACTGTGAAATCATGTTGTCATTCATTCTTAGTTCGGGTTCGGGACTAATCGTAAGTCCGTAGGTGGTACGGAGTAGAATACGCCCGCAACTAAGCCCGAAACTACGGACTTCGGGCTTAGAGAATAGCGCGCGTTCCTCGCGAGCCTGCAGACGAGGATGCGGATGCAGCCTACGATGTGTCTCAGTACTTCAGCGATGATGTGGCTGATCCGGTGTAGGTAGAGACGGAGATAGGGATATAAAATTAAATATAAAACGGGTAGGACACAAAACTACTGGGACTAAAAACGCGAGGATAAAAATGACGAAGATGGAAAATTAGTATGGTGATAAATGAGTATATTATAATGCGTGGTTATATTTAAAGGTGTTATTCTGTATCTGATGGAATGGCATATTGGCTAGAGCTTCAGGACGAAAAATGACTAGCACGAAAAATGAGTAGCTATATCAGAAATGCATGGACATATTTATTTAAGTTTGTTTTTCTGTATCCAAAATATAGTCCGTACATAGATCAATATTATCCCATCAAGAAGCGCTAAGTCAGTTCTAAAGTGGTGTGACAATGCTGGCTCGGTTCCGCCGCGCGGCTCAGAGAGTAGCGCGTGCTCCTCGGGAGCCTGCAGACGAAGATGCAGATGCTGCCTACGATATATATACTATATAATATACGGCATAAATGAGTACGTTAAAAATGACTAGGATTCTAAATGACTAGGGTAAAAAAATACTAGGACACAAAATGACGAAGATAAAAAATAACTCGACTGAAAAAAATGTGAATTAAAAGCGCGTGGTCTTATTTAAGGCTGCTAATAAAAACCTACATCTAAATAGCTCAATATTTTTCCCCGCAAGAAGTGCTAAGTGAGTGCTAAAGTTCCGTGACAATGCTAGCTCGGTTCCGCCGCGCGGCTCAGAGAGTAGCGCGTGCTCCTCGGGAGCCTGCAGACGAAGATGCAGATGCTGCCTACGATGTGTCTCAGTACTTCAGCGATGATGTGGCTGATCCTTGGAGGCAGCATGGTGAGTTAACGACATTGTGCTAAAAATGAGCCACAGGTCTTAGTGTGGTGGTAATTCTCCGCAAAAGTTAATACGATTGGCGCTATCCAGCTTTAAAATCCTTCACAATATTGGTGTTTAAAATGTTTTGTTGGGCGTTATTTTTTGGGTTAATTTATAGCCTATGACACTCACAAATAACATGGCTTTCTATTGATAAAAGATTTTTTTAAATTAGTTCAGTATATCCAGAGATTACCCCTACAACCTCACAACCTCTCAAACTTTACCTCTTTATATTATTAGTATAGAAGTATAGATTCAGTCTATACTGTCCCTTTGTTGGGCAAAGGACTTTCCACCTCGAACCAGCCCTTGCAGTAGGGCATCGAGGTCGTCTCGCCAATTCTTCCTAGGCCTCAGCGGCTTCCACTATGTCGACACTATAGCCCAGCGGTGCCTGCGGTTTACTTGACCCGCCCCATCACATTTCAGCTTGGCAGCCGTTTTTTCCTACGTCTTTGATTCCCGTTTTTGAGCGAAGCGCGTATTGTTTACTTATGGAAATAAATATCAATGTGCATTGTGCATATTTGGAACCATGGTTGCTATTAAATAACAACAGGGCCATGCCATTCTTTTCAAACGACGACAACAGAAATTTTTTACTATTGATAGGTTCATTTGGGCACAATCTCACCTGATGGAAAACGAAGATACCTATGGTCGACGATGGAGCACGCTTGCCTAGAAGTAACTTATGCAGACTTGACTCATAAAGACCCCCAAGTTGTAGCTATCAGGAAACACAGACTCCGGCATGGAATTCAACTCCTGCTGTCTGATGGGAAGTGCAGATGAGGTCGACAATAGAGCACGCTTGCCTGGAAGTAACCTATTCACTCTTGACTAAAAGACTCCCAGGTTGTAGCTATCAGGAAACACAGACTCTGGCAATGAATTCCACTCCTTAGCTGTCTGATGGGAAGCGCAGATGAGGTCGACAATAGAGCACGCTTGCCTGGAAGGAACCTATTCACTCTTGACTAAAAGACTCCCAGGTTGTAGCTATCAGGAAACACCGACATCGGCGGAGAATTCCACTCCTTAGCTGTCTGGTGGGAAGCGCAGATGAGGTCGACCATAGAGCACGCTTGCCTGGAAGTAACCTATTCACTCTTGACTAAAAGACTCTCAGGTTGTAGTTATCAGGAAACACAGACATCGGCGGGAAATTCCACTCCTGAGCTGTCTGATGGGAAGCGCAGATGAGGTCGCCAATAGAGCACGCTTCCTGGAAGTAACCTATTCACTCTTGACTAAAAGACTCCCAGGTTGTAGCTATTAGAAAACACAGACTCTGCCAGGGAATTCCACTCCTTAGCTGTACGCACTATGAATGTGTTCCTAAATCGTTTAGTGCGTGTGGGTGGGATGTCCACCATGTACCGGTGGCGCATCGCCGTTCGTCTTGTGCTCTGATTATGGAACGGGCTTGGCGGAATTAAATCATGCAATTCCGTCACACACTCCACAAAATGCAACCGATAGAAAACCGACAGGCCAGCAACTCGGTGTCGATGCTCAAGATTTTGGAGCTTCTACTCGACGAGCCTGTCATTACCGATGATCCTCTTGGCTCGTTTTTCAATTGACTCAAGAGTATCAAGCTGGTAACTGGTTTAGTAGTTTTCAACAGAATCGGTCCAGTGGATCCAGAGAAAACTGGCTGTGACAGACGGACAGAAAGACAGACACACAGACACCCGAGTGATCCTATAAGAGTTCTGTTTTTTGTTCGGAACCCTAAAAAAACCCGGGGGTTGTAGCTATCAGGAAACACAGACTCCAGCAGGGAATTCCACTCCTTAGCTGTACGCACTATGATAGTATCCAGATGACGTGTTTTATTCTAACAAACTGTTCTCGTTCTTTCCAGATGCATTGGAAAGGGAGCGTCTATCCCAACATGCAGCTCTTCGCGAGCTGGTCTCCAGAGGGGACAGTTCACAGCTCAAAGCCAGGTTGACCTCTCTCGGAAGCAGTGCCGGACTCATAGCCAACATGACGCCGGGTGGTGCTAATACCTTATTATACGTGTAAGTTAAGCAAAAGTTGTTGAGGTATAGAATTCGATGTATAAAAATTCTTACAAATGTAAGAATTTTTATACATCGTCATTGTATATTTTAGAAATGGCAATTTTTGTTAAAAGCAACATAAAGCTATTTGCTAAGGTCTCAGACACCAAGAAAGGTCCCGTTAGAAGTCAATACAAAAATCTTTTAACTGTCAGCAGCTATAAAACTGCACTACTTAGAAAAAGTGTTCTTTGCATGGGTCCAATTATATTTAAGAAACTAACGGACAACATAAAAAATGACACCCTTCAACAATTTAAAAACAAACTTAAGGAATATTTGACTCAAAAATGTTACTATACAATAAGTGATTTTTTGAATGACCCTTGAACCATGACCATGAACATTGTATATTGACATGAAGTATTATTGACATTAATTATAATTGACATTAAGTAGCTATTATTGACATTTTAATTTGAAATTATTATATTAATTATTTTATTAGTTTTCCTTATTAATGTATTGAAGTTTAAAATTTAATTTTCAAACTGTAAAGTTCAAACTGTATTTAAATTTGAAACTTAATTTGTTAAATTTTGCATGCCAATACTCAGGCAGGATGTGCACGGGCCAATATATATTTTTCTTTTACCAACTTTTGTTAAATACCCACATTCTATGCGAATAAATGATTTGATTTGATTTGATTTGATTTGAGGGGTGGACGCGAGTCATAATAGAGATAGCCCAAAGTCAGGTTTACTCTTAGCCAACATGATACCGGGTGGAGCTAACATTTTATTATACGTGTAATTTAAGCAACATTTGTCGAGGTATAGAAAATGATGGGTGAAGTATCATGGAGACAGTTCATAGATCAAAGCCTGGTGGAGCTAATACTGTGTTATATGTGTAAGTTAAGCAACTGTAGGTGAGGTAAAGAAGATGATGGGTCAAGTATGGTGAAGACGATTGGAGATAGCTCACATCTCAAAGCCCGGTTGAGCACCCGCGGTAGCAGCGCTGGTCTCATAGCCAACATGACGCCGGGTAGAGCTAATACCTTGTTATACGTGTAAGTTAAGCAACAGTAGTTGAGGTATAGAAGATGATGGGTGGAGTATGTTGGAGCCTTTTGTATTAATAATTCAAATCAAATCAAAAGTCGTTTATTCAAATTAGGCTGAGAGCAAGCACTTTTAGAACGTCAAGTTTTACAAAAGACAGTCCCCCAAAACGCCCGCCCGTCACCACTTCCTAGTGTTTTAGCTGTGGAGAAGAAGTGGCCAACAAACTCCCCAGCAACACATCTATCTGTTACGTTTTAAGAACTTGAATCTATATAAAAGTATGCTAAGTAATTAATACATGATACGAAATTTACTTTTTATTTGCTAGCACACTATGATACTGATAATGATAAATAAAAAAATAAAAAGAAAACAATATTGTATGAAAACATATAACCTGTCATAAGCTAATTACTTAAAGAGAAAGATATTTCGGAACCAGTTTATATGCATAGGTACATTTTAAAATTAAAAAAGTATTGGATAAAATACAAGTATAGAATTAAAAACTTTACACAACACAAAAATTACATTAAACAAAAGAATCAGGAAACAGAAACAGGGGGGCTAAAAAGGCCACTTTGGGGAATCATATTAGATTCATAATATTAATCTCACAGCAATCTGTCAGATTTCATTTTCATATTTATCGCTAACGCATTAGGTTCAAGGTTGATTGGGAACATTTGACAGTGACAGGTAGCGTGATGTGCTTTCTGATTCTGCTGAAGTGGCCTTTTTAAAGGCCCAGTTTATTGCTCATCAAAGCCAGGTTGAGGTTGTTTGTAATCACAAGAACTTTTACGACCTGAAACGGTAACCATAACACATAACCCTGTATTCTGTCAACCCATCACCTATCTAAAACTCGCCGATCTCACTTCAGCGCTTCAGAAGCTGGCCTCACGTCCGCCGTATCCTCACTCCTGGACGCAGGAGCTGATGGCCGAGCCCACCCCGTCACCAAGTATTGTCCGCTGTACATAGCGTGCTATCACGGACACGTGGACATCGCTAAACTGCTGCTAGCTGCGTTTCCTGAGGCTGTTCAGGTAAGGAGACGAAAGAAGTAGACCGTGGAGTTTCTTGCACGTTTTTCTGCACAGAGATCTTTGTACGCTTTGGAACGAGCAACTAGCTTCATGTTTTTGACTGAGTTTGAGTAAAAAATCTGTAGCCTTTATCAAGTGCCTGTACTTTGGGGGATTTAATTAATGCTACCGGTGCTGCAATAGGGTATTTACTGAAAATATGTAATTAGTCCGTCAAATAGATTTTCAAAAAATATTGGACACGTATGTTTTCGTTTTTCTCGAAAACAAAAAATTGAGACATTACAGTGCGTTGGAAATTCGCGTGACGTCACTACGATAGTACAATTTTTACCAGCGCTGTGACGTCATCAGCCCCCGCTTTTGAACTTTGATGCGCTTTATCTTTCTCATTTTTAGGGTTCCGTTCCTGAAGGGAAACCAACAGAACCCTATTACTAAACCTCCGTTGTCCGTCCGTCCGTCTGTCTGTCAGCGGGCTGTATCTCAAGAACCGTAATAAGTAGACAGTTGAAATTTTCACAGATTGTGTATTTCTATTGCCGCTATAACAACAAATAATAAAAATTAAGGTTTATGGTACGGAACCCTTCGTGTGCGAGTCCGACTCGCACTTGGCCCGTTTTTATCGATTTGAAATGGCAAAAAATGTGTCTAATATTTTTTAACAATCTAACAAACGGACTAAATAGAATTATAATTTTTGTATCTATTAAAATACCCTATTAACGTAGCCACCTACTGGGCCCAAACGAACCAGAGAATTGACCATCGATTCGAAAAGAAGAAGAAGAATAGAAGACGGCTTCCGGTCTAACCGGGTACAGCTGAATACCAGTATTTTACATGGAGCGTCTTCTTGTCTGACCTCCACTATCCAGTAACTTAGCATCACGGTACGCCTTAGCTAGACCGTAGCCACAAGTATCTAGTAGGTACACTACTAGATACTTATACACCACGACCGCATCCCACCGGCCCCCTTCTACCATCGGACATCCAGACGCACTGCAACTTACCGTCCCTACCTTGTTGCTATTCCACCAATTCGCACTAAGCGTTTCCAAAAGCGTTTTATAATGCGCACAGCAAAGGAGTGGAACTCTCTGCCTGCGTCTGTGTTTCCAAACGCTTACAACCCTAACCTCTTCAAATTTAGAGTGAACAGGCTCCTTCTGGGTAAGCTTGCTCCATCGTAGACTTTGTCTCTGTCATCTCTGACCTAGACCAGTATTTTGCCTACTGTTCTCATAATATATTCTTTCTTTCCAGCAAGAAACAGTAGAGAAATGGCTGCCTATCCACGCGGCGTGTATCGGTGGTCACGCGCCGTTAGTCACGCTGCTACTCGAGTACCCGTACCCGGAGAGCGTGCTTAACACTTATACGTGAGTATCTCCAAAACTTATGTACTAGGTCTGTGTTTCCTGATAACTACAACCTGGGATTCTTGTAAGTCAAGAGTGAATAGGTTACTTCTAGGCAAGCGTGCTCCATCTTCGACCACATCATCGCTTACCATCAGGTGAGATAGTGGTCAAACGCGAGCCTATCAATAGTAAAAAAAGGTAGTAAATTAGGCAAAAAATAATTTATGTATTTTGGTTGACAAGACTCAAAAGCCCATAATGCTTTTGTTGTTAAAAAAATATCAGATGTAGGGTCAAGTCGATCCTACAAGTAAAACCTAAAAACCTTTATTCTACAAACTCACTTTTTTGGGAAAAAAAGTATGGCTTTGGCTGTTAAATTGGCAATTGACCGTAGCGTTCGCCGTCAACGCGCGCGATATCAGCGGTCAGTACGTCTACCATGAGTTTTATCAATCTATACTCGCTAGCGACTGTAGTTAAAAAAATGTATGAAAACTTTTAAAAAACAAGTTTCTAACTAAATTTTTTAGTTGTTAACTAAATTTTTACTTGCAATATGCTTGCTTGTTACTTAACAATTTAAACAAATGAATTAGAAACTTGTTTTTTTTTAATTTTTCATACATTTTTTTAACTACAGTCGCTAGCAAGTATAGATTGTAAAACTCATGGTAGACGTAAAGACCGCGTTGTATGTCGCTTGCACGCTCGGCAATATATCATACTGTTGTACTTGTCACAGTGACGTGAGCGATTAGTGGTAGTTCTCCGCAGCGTTTGAACGTCAACGCGCGCGGCGTCAGTGGTCAGACCGCGTTGTATGCCGCTTGCGCACTCGGCAATATATCTTACTCTCATACTGTTGTACTTGTCACAGTGACGTGAGCGGTCAGTGGTAGTTCTCTGCGGCGTTTGAACGACAACGCGCGCGGCGTCAGCGGTCAGACCGCGTTGTATGTCGCTTGCGCACTCGGCAATATATCTTACTCTCATACTGTTGTACTTGTCACAGTGACGTGAGCGGTCAGTGGTAGTTCTCTGCGGCGTTTGAACGACAACGCGCGCGGCGTCAGCGGTCAGACCGCGTTGTATGCCGCTTGCGCACTCGGCAATATATCTTACTCTCATACTGTTGTACTTGTCACAGTGACGTGAGCGGTCAGTGGTAGTTCTCTGCGGCGTTTGAACGACAACGCGCGCGGCGTCAGCGGTCAGACCGCGTTGTATGTCGCTTGCGCACTCGGCAATATATCTTACTCTCATACTGTTGTACTTGTCACAGTGACGTGAGCGGTCAGTGGTAGTTCTCTGCGGCGTTTGAACGCCAACGCGCGCGGCGTCAGCGTCCGGACCGCGTTGTATGTCGCTTGCGCACTCGGCAATATATCTTACTCTCATACTGTTGTACTTGTCACAGTAACGTGAGCGGTCAGTGGTAGTTCTCTGCGGTGTTTGAACGCCAACGCGCGCGGCGTCAGCGGTCAGACCGCGTTGTATGTCGCTTGCGCACTCGGCAATATATCTTACTCTCATACTGTTGTACTTGTCACAGTGACGTGAGCGGTCAGTGGTAGTTCTCCGCGGCGTTTGAACGTCAACGCGCGCGGCGTCAGCGGTCAGACCGCGTTGTATGTCGCTTGCACGCTCGGCAATATATCTTACTCTCATACTGTTGTACTTGTCACAGTGACGTGAACGGTCAGTGGTAGTTCTCCGAGGCGTTTGAGGTCAACGCGCGCGGCGTCAGCGGTCAGACCGCGTTGTATGTCGCTTGCACGCTCGGCAATATATCTTACTCTCATACTGTTGTACTTGTCACAGTGACGTGAACGGTCAGTGGTAGTTCTCCGAGGCGTTTGAGGTCAACGCGCGCGGCGTCAGCGGTCAGACCGCGTTGTATGTCGCTTGCACGCTCGGCAATATATCTTACTCTCATACTGTTGTACTTGTCACAGTGACATGAGCGGCCAGTGGTAGTTCTCCGCGGCGTTTGACGTCAACGCGCGCGGTGTCAGCGGTCAGACCGCGTTGTATGTTGCTTGTTTTCATAGCGTTCTACTTGTCATTGTCACAGTGACATCAGCGGTCAATGACAGTTCTCCGCAGTGTTCGACGTCAACGCGCGCGTCGTCAGCGGTCAGATCACGTTCTACGTCGCTTGCACTCATAGTGTTTTACTTGTCATTTTCGAAGAGACACCAGCGGTCAGTGGCAGTACTCGACAGCGTTCGACGTCAACGCGCGCGACGTCAGCGGTCAGACCGCGTTGTACGTCGCATGCACGCTCGGCAATGTCGCTGTGGTCGATGCGCTGCTTGCACATACTGTTGTGGCTGTGCCTGCGCCTAAGATGAATCAGGTTGGTGATATTTTTGCCATAATGAGATAATGATCTCTTTGTTCCATAATCAATGATAAGTGATATTTATTTTGTAAGTAGGTCTTTTTGGTCATTTTAAACTAGATGAGGCCGGTATGTCCCAGCTGACTATCCTGAGATGAAACACCGAAACAAACTCAGCTATGAGAATTAGAGTCGAATTTATTTGAATTTTTGATAACAACCTCTTCACAAAACCGCGTGTTCTCAGTTTGTTAGTCATATTGCGATATTGCAATTTTATGCTGTTTGAAAAACCCGTTCCTCCTTTCTGAGCCAATAACCTGTCAAAATAGAAGCAATTAAAGTTTGTGATTTTAGCACTTTAATGAAAGAAAAACTAATACAGCGTGTTCTTTTACTATGAAGTCCACCGGCATACAAGGTTGTATGCCGTTCCAAAAACTAAAAAAAAAACTTTCAAATTCTAAAATGCCAGATTAATAAATTAAATTGACATCAGGAGTTGTGTGCAAGTTGTATAAGTAATTCCTTACACTGTATTTAGTTCACCATAATACCTTTGTACATGCAGTTTTAATAAATACTGATGGTTTTAACAGGAGTCTACAGAAGACACCCCCGTGGTAGCGAGCCAAGCGCTGAGTCCTCAACGTGGCGGCATATCCCTTGGCATCCACGCTATCGTCAGCAAGCTGACTGGGTCCTCCAACAATAATGTGAGTATACTGCAGTCTACAGAAGACACCCCCGTGGTAGCGAGCCAAGCGCTGAGTCCTCAACGTGGCGGCATATCCCTTGGCATCCACGCTATCGTCAGCAAGCTGACTGGGTCCTCTAACAATAATGTGAGTATACTGCAGTCTACACAAGACGCCCCCGTGGTAGCGAGTCAAGCGCTGAGTCCTCAACGTGGCGGCATATCCTTTGGCATCCACGCTATCGTTAGCAAGCTGACTGGGTCCTCTAACAATAATGTGAGTATACTGCAGTCTACACAAGACGCCCCCGTGGTAGCGAGTCAAGCGCTGAGTCCTCAACGTGGCGGCATATCCTTTGGCGTCCACGCTATCGTTAGCAAGCTGACTGGGTCCTCCAACAATAATGTGAGTATACTGCAGTCTACAGAAGATACCCCCGTGGTAGCGAGCCAAGCGCTGAGTCCTCAACGTGGCGGCATATCCCTTGGCATCCACGCTATCGTTAGCAAGCTGACTGGGTCCTCCAACAATAGTGTAAGTAGATTTAGTAGGTCCCCTTGCCTCCCAACTCTCCTGCGACCGAATCCGAATGGCAAGTGGTCGGAGACAAAAAGAAGGCAGGCAAGGCAGCCAGGGCAGCCAAAAAAAGGCAGAGGAGGCGGCAGCGCAAAGCGCGAAGCATCGCGGCTAAGCTCCGCGCCCCGAAGACCGCAGCTGTAGTGTTAACGCTACAGCCAGACGTGGAGAAGAGGGGCGTGACGTACGGCCACGTGCTCGCGAAGGCAAAGGAAGCAGTGAACCTCCAGGAGCTCGGCATTACTGGGGGCCTCCGGCTCAGGCTGACCCTGACTGGGGCCCGGATGCTGGAGATCCCCGGTTCAGCCAGTGGCCCGACCGCTGATGCTCTGGCCGAAAGGCTCAGAGCGTCCTTAAATGCGGACGAGGTTCGAGTGTCCAGGCCTACCAAGTGCGTTGACTTACGCATTCTAGGTCTGGACGACTCCGTCACGGAGGAGGAGGTGGTGGCCGCCGTCGTCAGGACAGGGGGGTGCTCTGCCGAGCAGGTGAAGGCAGGCACCATACGTCCTGACCGCACGGGCATGCGAACCGTCGTGGTGAGCTGCCCCGTGACGGCGGCCAAGACAATATCGGAGGGCCGAAGACTCCTGGTGGGCTGGGTATCTGCGCAGGTCAAACTGCTGGAACCCAGACCTCTGAGGTGCTTCCGCTGCCAAGTGGGCAACCACGTGGGAGTTCAGTGCACCTCGGAGGTGGACCGCAGCGATCTTTGTTTCCGCTGTGGTCAGCCCGGACACAAGGCCGGCTCGTGTAACGCCACGCCGCACTGCGTTGTATGTGCGGCAGCTGGCAAGCCGGCCGATCACTGGGCTGGGGGCAAAGCCTGCGCTCCACCCGCCAAGGCCGGGGGCAAAAAGAAGCCCTCCACCACCGCCGTCCCTACCGCCGCCGCCGCCACTGTTGTCGCCGCTGCCGCCACCACCACCGCCGTCGCTGCCGCCGCCGTCGCTCCGGTTGCCGCGAGTGAGCCCTCGCAAGGGACTCAGGATGAGGCTGAAATGGAGTGCCAATAACGGCTCCATTACGACGCCTCCTTCAGGCGAACATCAACCACTGCGCCGCCGCTCAGGACCTGTTGGTTCAGAGCATGGCACAGTGGTTGATTAACATCGCCGTGGTCGCTGAGCCCTACTTTGTCCCGCCCAGGGATGACTGGGTGGAGGACCTGAATGGCTCAGTGGCCCTAATTTCGTCGGCCGCTGCCGGTACTCCGTCCCTCGAAAACGTCAGGAGAGGACAGGGGTGCGTAGCAGCACGGTTTGGGGAGTTTGTCGTGGTAGGAGTGTACTTCTCCCCGAACCGAACTCTCGCCGAGTTCCAAAACTCCCTTACGGAGTTGAGCGTCGTCGTCACCGGGTATCGTTCCCTCCCCGTGCTCGTTCTCGGGGACTTCAATGCCAAGCATTTGGCTTGGGGTTCCCGTTATACGGACACGCGGGGCAGGATGGTGGAGGACTGGGCTCTGGAGACAGGCCTGGTTGTCCTAAACCGGGGTTCTGTCCCCACGTGTGTGCGGATGCAGGGGGAGTCCGTGGTGGACATCTCGTTCGCCAGCCCTGCTCTGTCACCGCGTGTCATTGACTGGCGCGTATTAGAGGAGGTGGAGACCTATTCCGATCACCGGTATATCCGGTTTGATGTCTCCGCCCAGACCTCAACCGCGCCAGTCCGACAGGCCCCGAGTGGTCCGTGGTGGGCGCTGAAGCAGCTGGACCGGGAGCTCCTCCTGGAAGCTTCGATCGTGCAGGCCTGGGTGTCACCTCCGGACAGGCCTGCTGACATCAACGACGAGGCGGAGTGGTTCCAGGAGGCCATGTCCGATATTTGTGACGTGGCAATGCCCCGGGTTAAGCCAGGACGCGCCCGCCGCCAGGTGTACTGGTGGTCGCAAGAGCTGGCGACGCTGCGTCAGGCATGCGTCGCCGCTCGGCGCCGGTACACCAGGCACCGCAGGCTCCGCATCCGCCCTCCGGATGCGCAAGTCAGAGAGGCAGAGCTGTACGAGGAGTACAGAGTGGCGAAAACCGCCCTCCGAGCGGGGATCCTGCAGGCCAAGGATCTGGCTCGCAAGGAGATGCTGGAGTCTCTGAATGGGGACCCGTGGGGAAGACCCTACAAAATGGTGCGGAATAAGCTCCGCACCTGGGCCCCCCCGTTGACGCAGAGTCTCCGGCCCCAGCTGGTGGAGGACGTGGTGAGCGCTCTGTTCCCCTCGCGAGGGGAGCATACTCCCCCGCCTATGGCTCCGCCGCCTGCGATGCCCGATGCGGACTACACGGATGACGACGATGACGATGCTCCTGAGGTGACTGAGGTAGACCTGAGAGTGGCGGTTAACAGGCTGAAAGCCAAAAATACCGCCCCAGGACCCGACGGCTTACCCGGGAAAGCCTGGGTCCTGGCCTTGGAGGCTCTTGGGCCTCGACTAAGAGGGTTCCTAAGCGCATGCTTGGAGAGGGGCCAGTTCCCACTTCGTTGGAAGACGGGGAAACTGGTCCTCATTAAGAAGCCAGGGCGCCCTGCGGACTCTCCGTCCGCATACCGGCCCATCGTGCTGCTCGATGAGGTGGGCAAGCTCTTTGAAAGAGTAATTGCAAACCGCCTCGTCGAGCACCTTGTGAGGGTGGGGCCGGATCTGGCGGAGAACCAGTTTGGTTTCCGCACGGGCCGCTCGACGGTGGACGCCATCATGCGCGTGAGAGCCCTCTCGACGGGGGACGCGGTTTCTCGGGGCGGGGTCGTCTTGGCGGTGTCTCTAGACATCGCCAATGCCTTCAACACCCTACCCTGGAGTTGCATCAGGGAGGCACTTCGGTATCACCGGATGCCGACCTACCTCCGCTGCGTAGTCGAGGCTTACTTGACGGACAGAGCCGTCATCTACCCCGGTCACCTGGGGGAGTGGAACCGGCGAGAGATGTCGTGCGGTGTTCCACAGGGTTCGGTTCTGGGGCCGCTCCTGTGGGACATCGGCTACGACTGGGTGCTGCGCGCCGACCTCCCTAGCGGCGTCAGCGTGGTCTGCTACGCTGACGACACGCTGGTCCTGGCGCAAGGGGGATCGCACCAGGCGGCGGCCGACGCTATGACACGCGGGGTTGCGATAGTCGTTGAGAGGATCCGGCAGCTGGGTCTCGAGGTGGCCCTGCACAAATCCGAAGCCATGTGTTTTCATGGCTCTCGGAACAGACCACCATCGGGATCCCAAATAACGGTAGGAGGGGTTCACATCGGCGTCGGATCGACGATGACGTACCTGGGTCTCGTCCTTGACAGCCGGTGGAACTTCGTCGAGCATTTCCGACGTTTGGCTCCCAGACTGGGGCGAGCCGGGGCTGCCTTCAAGCGGCTTCTGCCCAATCTAGGGGGTCCAAACGCCTCCTGCCGGAGGCTTTACGCGGGGGTCGTGCGGTCCATGGCCCTTTATGGGGCGCCGGTGTGGGCGCCTGCTTTGAGGAAGCGACCTGCCCGTTACCTCAATGCGTCCCAGAGGGTCATGGCCATCCCGCTGACTCGGGGATACCGCACGGTCTCTGGCGAGGCGGCGAGCCTCCTTGCCGGACTGCCGCCATGGGATCTAGAGGCGAGAGCCCTCGCGCTCATTTACGAATGGCGCGTGGAGGCGCTACGCCGGGGCGAGACTCCTCTGCCGCGGCAAATCGCAGCACGGCGGACAGAGCTCCGGCAGGATCTCATGGCGGTATGGAGACAACGACTGTCGCAACCCAGCGCTGGGCACGCCACGATTGCGGCGATAAGTCCCCTCTTTGAGGAGTGGCTAGAGCGGCGCCACGGCGTCCTCACCTTCCGCCTGACGCAGGTACTCACCGGGCACGGCTGTTTTGGGAGGTACCTGTTTCGAATTCGGCGGGAGGATACGCCCGGGTGTCAACACTGTGAGGATCGCCCGGAGGACACGGTGGAGCATACGGTGGAGGTCTGCCCTGCTTGGGCGGAACACCGCCGCGTCCTCGTCGAGGCGATTGGCGGCGGCGACCTCTCGCGTCCGGCCCTTGTCCAATCCATGGTCCGCAGCGAGGAGGCATGGGAAGCGATCACCTCCTTCTGCGAAGCAGTAATGCTAGCAAAGGAGGAGGCCGAACGCGTGAGAGAGAGGGAAACCTCACGCCCCAGCCGCCGCAACAGAAGAAGACGCCCCGGGCGTCGGGAGTCGCAGGGCGATTCTCGGCCACCGTAGGCGCGAGCCTGCGGACGGCGAGCATTGGGTGGCTCGCCGTCTGATCAGAACCAGGCCCGGGTCGACGGCGCGCTGTGTTCCACGCGCGCCTCAAGGAGCTGTCAGCATAAAGGACGGGGCCCGCTAGGGCCAGTGCCTGCCGGGGTTGCGGGATTTGTTCGAGAGAGTCGCCGCGGCCCTGGAATGCAAAGGGCATTAGGAGGAACACGGATGGGTTTTAGTCAGTAAGAGTCTGACACTCCCTTCTGCTTCACCCAGAGCGGGAGGAGTCATTTGATGATTTCCCATCCTTAAAAAAAAAAAAAAAAAAAAAAGATTTAGTAGGTCAGTGCCGGCTAGGGTTGCGGAATTTGTTCGAAAGAGTGACCGCGGCCCTGGGGGGTTACTCTCTAAACCCGTAGTCCGTAGTTTCGGGCTTAGTTACGGGCGTATTCTACTCCGTATCACCTACGGACTTATGATTAGTCCCGAACCCAAATTGAGAATGAAAGAAAACACGATTTAACAGTAACTGTCAAATCGTGTTGTCATTAATTCTTAGTGGTTAGGTGAATAAATAAATAAATAATTGAAGATATCTCACTTGAGTATGTTATAATTTTTTAGCTAAGACAAAGGTGCTATGGAAGATCGGCGACAAGTATTTGCAAATATAAATACTCATCCTTTTGTTTGGCTCTACATTTCTGTCATTATAACTTCGACGTTTGTCTACAAATGTTTGTTTTTTTGTTAACCGTCTTCCAAAACAAAAAAGGAAGAGGTCCTCAATTCGGTGGGTATTTTTTTATTTATGTATGTACACCGATTACTCCGAGGTTTCTGATCCGATTTCTGTGATTCTTTTTTAGTTCGATGCGGTATACCTACTTGCCATTTGGTCCCGTAAAAATTTGATTCACTTTGCATCAGTAGTTTTTATTTTATAAGCATTTTTGCTTATTTCAATTTCTAAAGTGACAATAAAAAAACATTTTTACAAAAAATATCACCGACTTCCAAAAAAAGCACTACAAAATATAAAATGACTTTTATTTCGGAACGCGGTGTTAAAAAAAATACAAAAACACCGACTTCCGAAATTTAATAAATAATTTATTTTTATTTTTTTATATTTTGACTTTAATTCATTTTTTACAATTGACATTTGTAATAATTTAAATATATTAATTTGTTATTAATTCTTTACTATGCACAATATTTGCACGCCATAGTATGTGGCAAACATGTCTGAACTCTTTCTAATTTTATGTTATCATGCATGCATGTTCTGTTATTCTTGTATGTGTACACATGTTTGGGCAAATAAATTTATCTCTCTCTCTCTCTTTAGTGTTTTGTTTGGAAGTCTTTTCGTCATTTTTCTTTATAGTGAATCGTTTATGATATTCAGTTCATTAGTTATCCCTACGGCGCAGCGGCGAAGCGACCGACTACCGAGAACGGAATCGTTGGTGCGATCCCCGAGTCTGAAGATACACCTGTATGATACCATGTTGTTTTTCTGTGTGTTTATGCGTAGTATAATTTGCTAACTATTACTATTTTTACTAATGGGCTACTTTTTTTGTTAATAACAAATGAAGCTGTCAACGCAAAAGCGGTCTAACCCTCAATTTTTTCATATTCTGACTTATCTACTGCAATTAATTAATTTAACCCGACTGCTAAGGAAGGGTTATGTTTTTCGCGCGTATCTTGTATGTATCTCCCGTAAGGCTGGTTGAATTTCGACAGTTAAGATGTCGTTAGATTTGTCTCAAAAACCGAAGTGTCCTGTGATAGGTTTAAAAAAAAAAAACAATCAAATGACGGATTTTTGGCGCTAAATTGCAAGTCGTTAATAATTTTTAACCTGTCGAGTAGGGTACCAAAATGAAGGAAATTAAAAGGAGATTACATTTGTTTCGGTTTAGTGCTTTTTATTAGTGTATTGCTTATAAGTTGACTTTATTGCAGTCGGGTTTTTAGATTTTTTTAATCTTTCACTTGTTTTTATTTATTTATTTAATGATATAATTTCATTAAATTAATAAATAAAAAATAAATACTAATACAAAAGTGTCACTAATTCTAAACTCGCCATACTTTTACATTTGATTGCTAGTATAACATGTAAATATATTCATCATCATCATATCAGCCGAAAGACGTCCACTGCTGGACATAGGCCTCCCCAAGCGTCGCCACAACGACCGGTCCTGTGCGTCTCGCATTCATCGGCTACCCGCGACCTTCACCAAGTCATTGGTCCACCTTGTGGGAGGGAGGCCTTCCAACGTTACGCGTTAGGCCAGTTTTGCATTAAATTTTAGCGTAAATATAATGCTAAAATTTAATGCAAAATTGGCCTATCTCTTGTTGCACCTATCGTCAACAGAAGGTGTGGCCAGTTTTTTTGCAATTTATTATTTACTAGTGGACGTCACGCGGTTTCACCCGCGTAGTTCCCGTTCCCTTGGGAATACGGGGATAATATATAGCCTATGTTACTCCCTGATAATGTAGCTATCCAATGCTAAAAGAATTTTTCAAATCGGTCTAGTAGTTTCGGAGCCTATTCAATTCAAACAAACATACAAACAAACAAAGAAATCTGTCCTCTTTATAATATTAGTGTAGAAAACTAGATTTTGCCCGCGACTTCGTACATGCATATCCCGTGTTTGCCCGTTCCCGTAGGAATTCCAGGCAATCCTCTCTTAGTGCTCCCCTACACTCCCCAAGGACTCTACATGCCAAATTTCAGCTTTCTACGACCAGCAGTTTAGGCTGTGCGTTGTCTGTAAGTCACTCAGTCACTAAAACAGTCGGTAACGGAAGAATTGTATATATATATATTGATTGATTCATGAATGTACAAGCCCCAATATTTTCTTGCTGCCTATCTCAAGCTTAGGCCATTTTTGCTCTGACAGCCTCAAATACAAGAATTCCCACTACTATTTAATAATATTAGTTATTTTAAAGCAGCGCTAAAATTAGTATATTTTAGATATTTTATAAACGAACTGTATGTACGACCGACGCAGTGTAAGTTTGTGAGTTTAAGTGTGAATAACCTAAAATAATACTTATTGTAACTGCTAACTGGTTTATGCTTAAACAGGCAACATGTTTTCCATCAATATTGGCTATGATAGGCGCCAGATAAACTTGCAATAAAGTTCATTGACCTTCCCCTTAATATCCCTTCGTAGATACCCGAACAATAAATTATGAACCGTTTTTCATTACTAGAGAATGTCACGTTAGAAGATCACGATAGAAGTCGATTCAGGACAGATTTGTGACTTTATTCACTCGATTGTCTGTCTGTCCGTCTGTCACAGCCAGTTTTCTCCGGATCCACTGAACCGATTCTGTTGAAATTTGGTACACATATGGACTTCTGCAACCCAAATACGGACGCGTTACGTAAATCATTAAATTATGATTTAATGTTGTTAAAAACCGGTGGCGCATCGCCGTTCGTCTTGTGGTCCGATGATGGAACGGGCTTGGCGGAATTAAATCATGCAATTCCGTCACACACTCCCCAAAATGCATCCGGTAGAAAACCGACAGGCCAGCAACTCGGCGTCGATGCTCAAGACTTTGGAGCTTCGACTCGACGAGTCTGTCATTACCGATGATCCTCTTGGCTCGTTTCTCAATTGACTCAAGGGCATCAAGTTGGTCGTATTTTTGGAAGAAAAATCAGTTATAGTTTTAATAAGTAATTAACGCAAAAAAAGTTAAGATTAAAAATGTGCTCTTTCCTTTAGTTTGTCATGTGATATTTTGAAGATATACGGTACAGAGTCCTGCACACCATTGTAAAGGGAGAATCCTCCGACCAGGCAGTTGTTGTGCCTGGCGGCCAACTGCCCGATAGTTGATATTCGGGCTGATGTATATGTTCAAATCGCACGGTAAACTCTGCTTGCGCGATGCAGGATTTCAACCTAGTAGTTCGCTGCTAGTTGGATAGAACGCGTCACGGTTTTTTTTGTTGCGATGAAGATTTGCTCCGTTGGTTTTTTCCTGTGGTGGCATTGATGCCGCTACAATATTACATCCCAGAATTTTTATACTTATTAGCGAAACTTTCGTATGGCTTTATAATACACTAAATGTGTGTTTTTTTCCAAAATTAACTTCCCAGCTCGATTCTTGATTTATTTTTCAAAAATATAATCATGTAGTTTCGGATTTAGCCATACATTTGCTTTGTCTCTGTCATCTCTGATCTAGACTAGAGTCAAGCGAAAAAGCGTCAAATATAAATAAACATGTCTACTTGAAAAAAAATCACCCTGTGCAAAGTATAACTGAATAAATGCAAAACCTCTTAAGGGGTACTATGGGACAAACCCCGAAATCGCGATTGCGGTGTTGGTCTCATAGTGAAAGTTGTTCATAATGATGAGTTCAATGACCCCTTAAGAAGTATTGCGTTTATTCTGTTACAGGTTTTATATGCTGTTCTATCATTGATATATAAAAAACCCAAGATACACACTCAGCATCTCAAAAACGTCCGCAAAATACAAACGCAATATGTATAATTGTGCGCAAGTTTCAAACAGTCTCGTATCGCTCGCCATACTGCACTGCTTTGTAAAAACAACTTTAAGCGATCCGAGTAAGCTTGAATTTGCAAAAAAAGTTACGCATCACTCGCCACACTGAACTGCTTTGTAAAAACAACTTTAAGCGATGCGTGTAAGGTTGAATTTGCAAAAAAAAATTGTTTATAGTATAACTACACACAACTCACACATGACACTTGATACATGTCAGTTTTTGACGACAGTTTCGAGTGTTGCATTTGTTCGAGACTGTGCATCTTGGGTTTTTTTATATATCAATGTGTTCTATGCATTTTAGAGTTTCTTGCCATTTGGGAAGGCGTGTTTTTAATCTTTAAGGTCTATAAGAAATGACTGTGCTACTTGTTGAAGCACAATTGCTTTGAATACTTCCTTTTATGGACTGTTTTACTATTAAATTAATCCCAAACATATCGGGGGTTACTCTCTAAGCCCGAAGTCCGTAGTTTCGGGCTTAGTTACGGGCGTTTTCTACTCCCACTATCACCTAACCACTAAAACAACATGACTAATTGTCAGTTACTGTCAAATCGTATTTTCATTCATTCTTCGTTCGTGTTCGGGACTAATCGTAAACCGAAACTACGGACTTCGGGCTTAGAGAGTAACCCCTCAGGTCCGTGGATGAGACATAGACGTACCGTGGTCCATCAGAAGCTAAAAAAAACCATTGCGTACATTTTGTATGAACTCGTTTACACACGTCCATGTCAGAGTTTACCACGGACGGGTGCGAACGACTTCACACGGACCACGATCCGTACACGGTATCTTCATTATATTTCCCCAGCGATATTAACATTACCATCTTTGCCTCCAGGACCGCTGGTCATCCGAGCGTCGCATAACCCCAGTAGTGGTAGAAGCTGGTCGTGGGGGTGACGCATGCGTCTCCTGCGCAGCCAGAGGGGGACACGTGCGACTGCTGAAGAGGCTGCTGGCTGCTGGGGCTGATGCTAATGCGGAGGCCCTCCCTCCTAGTGACGTGGTGAGTAAAGTTCCACCAGTTACTCGTTGAAGTGATATAAAAAAACCGGTCAAGAGCGAGTCGAACTCGCCCACCGAAGGTTCCGTACAAATTTTTAGGTACACTAGCTGATTCGGCAAACGTTGTTTTGCCATATAAAAAAAGAATACCCTGCCACCTATTCTCATACCTACCGAATATACACACAAAATTTTATGAAAATCGGTCGCGCCGTGATATCTTTATATATTAGATAATAGGGAATATGCATGCGATTTTTTTATTTGCAAAATGAAATACTTATTAGCTCTAATAAATAATTATGAAATTATTTTTAAATACCTTCATCAGCGATGAAGTTATAAAGCTTCAAAGTTTACAATTAGAAAGAAAAGTCCGATATGAATTGTGACGTCAAAGTTCTTGGTGCATAAACAGCTGCCATAGAAAACAGCGTTTTCGCGAGAGGGACAGATATATTTGTTTAGAATAATTATATCTCGTTTGTTTTTCGATCAATTTTGATTCTATTTTCACTGTTAGTATTATATTTGTGTATATTTTTAGATAAACTGTATAGATAATGAATATTTTTTTCGTGCATATTCCCTATTGTAACTCTATATTTTTTATGATTTAATTACAGACTTTTCCCTATACTTGTAGTATAAGACGATATTACATGCCAAATTTTATAGTTGTAGGTACCCTATAAATTTTGATTCCCTTGAGAGTGTCGAAATATACTTTTTTTGAGGCATAAACGGCCGTATCTTTTTTTTGTTAACTTAGAAGTTTGATTTTTTCGCAGCTTCAAGGGACTGTAGATCTTAGTATATGGTTTTTTCAACTCGATACCTCCATGCGTTCCCGGGATAAAGGGTCTTGACATTCGTCTTCCGTTGTTTCCTTTTGAGGTACGGAACCCTAAAAACACTGGGTCGTAAGCAAAACTACCATTCCCTTATTCTACTGAAGCAAAAACGAGAAGCACGAACTTATTGGTCCAAGGCTTCAGCGCATACGGACGTAGCTGTCGAAGGACTTGATTCTGAGAAAAAAATTAGGTGATAATCGACCACATCATCGCTTACCATCAGGTGAGATAGTGGTCAAATGTATGGCTATCAATACTAAATATATATATATATATATATGACTAGAGAACACTGCTCTAGCCTTCATCACATAATGTTAAGGTTTTGGAAGGTATGCGGTACAGAGAGTAAAGTCCCGCAAACCTCCATTGAAAAGGGAGGATCCTCCGACCTGGCGGTTGTTGTGTCCGGTGTGGGCAACTGCCCAATAGTGGATATTCGGGCTGATGTATATGTTCTTCCCCAAATTGCACGGTAACTCTGCTTGCGCGATGCAGGATTTTGACGTAGTAGTTCGCTGCTAGTTGGATAGATGGCGTTGCGGTTCTTTTTGTTACGATGTTGATTTCCTCCGTTGGTTTTTCTTTTCAAATCAGGTGCAAATTCTTTATTGACTCGTTATCATAATTAAGTAATTCTCAACAAAATTCATCTGTTTTTATCTCCAGATGGGCGGCAGCGACAACACTCGCGATCGACGCCGCTCTCGCAGTGCGTCTGCTGCCATGAGCGGCACGCGCAGTACTTCCGGACCCTCACCTGCTAGAGGGGGTTATAATACTGACAGTAAGTTCATATTATAAAAATAATAATGCTCCCACACAAGAAAATGTATCACTAAAAATAAAAGACTGAAATGTGTCTTTCGACCACTGGGACATGTGTCACCCTTTTGTATCTTTATATCCTTATGTATCAGTAGCTCACGCTGTACAGCGTGGCTCGGTTCGCTCAACTCAGTCCACTATATCAATGAGAGCGATAGATAATGTCAAACAAAGCGCGACAGAACATTTCAAATACGGAAGTGCGAAAGAGATGCTTGAATTTTACCTTGGGGGTCTAAAAGAACGAGTGTATAGATGTGCGCTAGCTATACGGTTGTGAGACAGATAGAAAAAGACGCCGTGAGTGAATTAGTTGTAAAGATAAACTGATACATTTGGATTTGAACGGATACAAAGAGTGATTGATGGGAACGGATTTATTGATATCTTTTTTATCTGTCTCTCCTGAGTTACCCATTTGTACTTTTAGGCAAAGACCTCGCTCCACTCTGTCGTTTTGCGAGCCCGCGTTCCTCGTTCTACTTCTGGGGAATTCCGTCTCGTTCACCCCTCCATCTCCATCGTTGTCCCGCCTGATGAGAGACAGAGAGAGCAATCATTATCTAAAGTGAAAAATCACTCCCTCTCTCTTTCTCTCTTAACTTTTCGGAAACCCCAACTAAATTTCAAGTTTTATAAAGTCGGTTTGTTTATTTCCAAGAATAAAAACCTTCCAATTTCAATAAAATACAGTGAAGATCACCTTACTGCGCTCTATTGCTCGTTGGTAAACCTTGAGTTTGGACTTCAGGATGTTAAAAATTGAATTCTGAGCACACTTAAGTCAAGACGGGAAGAATACACTTGTCTATAAGCTTTCGTTTTGGTGCCATTGGCAACTCACCTTTGATTAGGTCCTTCATGGACTACTAGATCTCCTTTTTTTTAAGGATTTTTTTTCTTATTAGAGCTATCTCTAGTTTGCTCTTAACTCTAGTATAGGTCAGAGATGACAGAGACAAACTCTACGATAGAGCGAGCTTACCCAGAAGGATACTGTTCTCTCTGACTTTAAAGAGATGAGGGTTGTTACCGTTCGGAAACAGACGCAGGCAGAGAGTTCCACCCTTTTGCTGTGCGTATTATAAAAAACGTTTGGAAACGCTTAGTGCGAATTGGTGGAATAGTAACAAAATAAGGATAGTAACTTGCAGTGCGTCTGGATGTCCGATTCCGTCTGGATTCGCGTTTGTGAGCGATAAGTCGGCTGAGATTGGTTATTTCAGACATATTCTAGATAGCTAAGGTCTTCAAGAACAGTGAGACTGAGAAAAATTAAGTTTATTCATGGACTCAAAATACTGTTATAATCTTTTCCATTTTTCACTTTGAGAATTTCCTCTTCAAATCTTTGCCACATCAATATTAACCACTCTTAATTGTGTAACCTCCAGTAAACAAAGACTTCTAACAGGTATCATGTCTTCTTCTGTTTTCTAGGAGATAGTCCCTGGACAGCTCTAGCTATCGCAGCCCGCGCTAAAAACGTCCAAATCGTAGAGTTACTGCTTCAACACGGTGCTACTGACCCGCATTGTAGAGCCATCAGAGAATGCGCCACACATGGACTCACTGAGCTACTGGCGAAGTTATTAGCTACCAAGGTAAGACATCATATTCCTCGCCTTCTCCCCAATAGTTGACGGGCAGTGGCTGTCAGTAAGTCGACATTCCTTCCATACAATAAAATATTTAAAAATTAAAATAATTGAAATCTATTTCCAATATCTTCCCAGGCTTACCCTGACCCAGACTACAAACTGAACAAGTCGATGATTTCCGAAGCGCTATTCAGCGATAGAGATGGGGACTCGGCGCTGACTTACAGCGCTCTATGTCCTACAACTGCTGTTATGGTGAACTGGAGGGAGCTGAGAGCTCAACTAGCTACAATACGGTAAGAACCGAAATTTTTCTTTATTTCTCCACTTTTTCCTAGGAAACTGCATTTTGAAAAGCCTTCGACACTGTTGCTGTTGACTTTTTAAGCGTTACGGGTAATTGAAGGTATTAAGATAAGGGAAATTAATCTCTTTATTTGGTGCGACTATAGTCTATAAAACAGAAACCATATTGTCTCAAATAGTATCTTGACAAGCAGAGATCTGACTATTACGTGAGGGATGCCACAGGGCTGTGTACTAGGTCCAACACTATTCTTGGTGCATTTAATCGACTGATTGTATTATCTTTGTCAACAGTCAATCACGTCCATGATGGCAATTTGATTTTATCTGCGCTTCTATTACATAGTCGTAGGTGTTGCTTTCATAGAACCTGTATTTCTTCTGACGTATGTCTGTACCTACATCTTTTTCTCAACAGCATGTCCTGGCTCCGTCAAGCAGCTCTTCGCGTCAACTCTAAACTCAGCAGCAACAGCGGAGCCCTACATGCTCTAACAAGACTTGACATATCCAACAATGAACTGAGGCTCTTACCACCTGACTTGTTCACCATGCTGAGTTTAAGGTAAGCTTTATTTGATAAGGCTTTCGTTTTATTTACATTGTTTGTTGTGTTTCGGCCATTTTCATAGATAATATATATTATATAAAGCCATTTTTTAATTTCGACAACCAGCCATTGCGAACCATAGCCTCCCACACTGCGCCCGCGCGTTCCGTCATTTGTCTATGACATTGACAAATGATACTGGAGCACTGGGCCATTGGGATTTTGTTAATTTTGAAGTTATTTTTTGGATGTATTTATGTATTCCACATTTTATTTTATTTTGTTTTGTTTATACACAAACTCAATCACGCAATCTCAACTATTTCATACATTCATTATTTTATTGTATCTATATCTTAGTGTTGTTCCGTATGTGTGTCCGTGACATCACGCCAGGCCCTGTCATAACGCCAGCACTGTGATATTTATTTTTAAATATCGCAGCATATACTTTTTTTACTTTTATGTGTCTTGTGCGAGTCCCAAATAAACATTTTTCTTTCTTTTATTTGCCTAGCCTTTTCAACTATGTTGGGGTCGGAGTCTAATCTAACCGGATGCAGGTGACTTCAACGGGAAAAGAGTAATCACAAAACCTGAAAATGGGTACTTCTGAACAGTGTCATTATTATGAACAAGTTTTACTATGACCTAACTCCGAGATCGAAAAAAAAAACTCAACAAAATGTACTGATTTGCGTTTGTTTTGTTACATGTTGTATATCATCAATCAGTATACCCACGGAATTGAGAACCTCCTCCTTTTTTGGAAGTCGGTTAATATATAAAATTCTTCCGTTACTGAGTGATTGACTGACAGACAACGCACAGCCGAAACTACTGGTTGTAGGAAGCTGAAATTTGGCATGTAGGTTCCTTGAGAGTCTAGGGGAGCACTAAGAGAGGATTTCCCAAAATTCCTACGGGAACGGGAAAAAATGGGATATGCGCACGAAGACCCGGGCAAAAGCTAGTTTTACACAGAACGACTGCTTTTTTGACCTCCACAGCCCAGTTGCTGGGTAACACCACCCCTGGCAAGACTGGTCTCAGATTTCTTAGTTCACTATCAAATAACTGCTGTTATCATTGTTCTTTATTTCCCCCCTCAGGTACTTAAATGCAGCTCAGAACAAGTTAGAACGTCTGCCAACGTCTGAGGATCCCTTTGAGGATGAGCTGGATGGCAAGAGACGGAAAAAGAAACCGAAGATCAGACCTGAACTGTATACAGCGCCGGTTCTGCAAGAGTTGTATTTGCAGGTAAGGTCTTCTATTGTATCGGTTATTAGGGTGCTGATGTCTTAACGAGGCTAAAATAGAAATTAAAAAAAAATATATTATTATCATGAAGTAAGAAATCGATATTAAATTTTAAGATGTTGATTTTTAATCTATACTTCTATACTAATATATAAAGCTGAAGAGTTTGTTTGTTTGCTTGAACGCGCTAATCTCAAGAACTACTGGTCCGATTTGAAAAATTCTTTCAGTGTTAGATAGCCCATTTATCGAGGAAGGCTATAGGCTATATATCATCACGCTAAGGCCAATAGTAGCGGAGCAGTAATGATAATTGTGGCGCAGACGAAGTTGCGCGGGTCATCTAGTCATCAATATATATAAAACTGTTCCGTTACTGAGCGACTAACAGACAACGCACAGCCGAAACTACTGGTCGTAGAAAGCTGAAATTTGGTATGTAGGTTCCTTGGGGAGTTAGGGGGAACACTAAGAAGGGATTTCCCGAAATTCCCACGGGATCGGGATATGTGCGGACGCAGTCGTGGGCAAAAGCTAGTTCCATATACAGTTTTAGCTTCCATAAAATATTGTAGATTTTTTGACAGTAATCTTGGGGCCTGCCAAGACGAGTAAACGGAAGCGCAGGGCACTACGTACCTTTTCTCGAAGTATTACTAAGTTAATTACAAGTAAGGTATTACTTGTACTTTCTTATTGATGATGACCATAGTAAGTTACTGACAAATAGCAACTCATCCACTTAAGTTTGAATAATTTATTAACGATCTTATTTTTCACAGGACAACCGACTAGAAGAACTTCCACCAATGCTGTTCCGTCTCCCCGGACTGTCTCTGTTGGACGTATCCAACAACAAATTGCGTGCTTTGCCAGCCGCACTGTGGTCTGCGCCAGCCTTACGCGACCTCAACGTGGCGCTCAACCATCTGAGAGACCTGCCCACTGGACATGAGGTGAGTTCTATGAGGATCATGATGATCCATGAAAGTCTGGTCCGTGTTTGCCCATGATGATCCGTAATGGCCCATGCTAGTCCATGTTGAACTGTCATGGGCCATGTTGTTTTATACTGGCCCATGTTGGTCTATTGTGACCCATGCTGGTCCATGATGGCCCATGTTGGTTTAAGATGGCTCATGTTGGTCCATGATGGCCCATATAGTTCCATGATGGCCCATGTTGGTCCACGATGGCCGTGCTGGACTAAGATGGCTTATCTCATTCAATTAAGGTCAAACATGGTCTATGTCCATAGTCTATGTTGGCCCAGTGTCTCTTGACCCGACTACTATGACGCTCAGTGGGGATATGAGGTGAGATAGGAATACTGACCACCGGGTAACTAGACATACTGGTCAATCATAGAGACCAGCTGTTGTTCACTTGTATTCTAACTTTCCAAGAAAACTAAGGTTATTTGATAATTCTCTGTATGTTTCAAATCAAATCAAATCAAAAGTCGTTTATTCAAATTAGGCTGAGAGCCAGCACTTTTTGAACGTCAAGTTTTACAAAAGACAGTCCCCCAAAACGCCCGCCCGTCACCACTTCCTAGTGTTTTAGCTGTGGAGAAGAAGTGGCCAACAAACTCCCCAGCAACACATCTGTCTGTTACGTTTTAAGAAATTGAATCTATATAAAAGTATGCTAAGTAATTAATACATGACACAAAACTTATAACTTGTTAGCTAGCACACTATGATATTGATAAACATAGAAATGTATGTAAAAAAAACCAACGAATTGACTTACATAGTCAGATATATAAAAAAATAATAATAATAATAAATAAAAAATCAAAAAAAAAACAATATTATATGAATACATATAACCTATATTTGATAAAATGGCCTATTCTACTTGTTTTAAGCAACATCGCTTTCGCATGTCAGTTGCAAACTGTCAAAAAAGCCTTAAGGCGAGAACCCACCGCGGTGCACGCTGTGCACGGGCACGCGGCGCATTTTAGCTGCGTGGGTTCATTTGATTGACAACGTGGTCTACCTTTCCACTGCAGTACACGCTACACGCCCACGACTATGTACAATTGTAGCGTGGTCCACCGCGGCACAAGGAGAGGCTATGCATGTTTTTTTGCAAGAATATGGTTTCGGCATAGTCGTGGGTTAATATTCGTGTATAGCGTGTACCGCGTGCACAGCGTGCATGGCGTTGTGAGCTACGTGGGCACCATATTCGAGCAAGCCACGCGTGTGCCTATGACGTCAATTGATGTGCAGCGTGTCTGTGGGTTACAGTGGAAACAATCTCATACATTTTCATGCAAGGCGTAGCCTCACACACGTGCGTAGCCTCTCCGTGCGTTGCGGTGGGTTTCCGCCTTTACTTTTTATACATTTCTGACAGATTGCAATTATGATGCGAATACGAACGTTATTTGAAAATTAGTAGAATTGCATAAAAGTTTGTTAGCCTCTGAAGCCTATAATATTAATATTCTAAGATAGTTTATTTTATTGTTTCTCCAGATAATCGCTAAACAATATAAAAACACCGTCCCACGTCGCGTCCTTCGTTCTTGTTGGGTATTTTGTTAATATTTCTAGTAGCTTTGATAAAGGTATTTAGGTGAAATGAGTGCAGCACGTATTAATTTGAATACAATGTAGGTAAAAATAGTGTGTGTATCTATCGGTAGTTCTTGTCTACCCACCAAAGTGTTTCATGTAAGTATCTATAGTTTCTGCTGACCACAAATAGATACAAGCTTGATTTTATTGAGGTATTTTACATTTGAATAGTACATAGGTTTAAGTACGGACTGCCGCGTGAAACGTTCGATCCCATTTCTAGCATAATTAGAATAAAAAAAAATCTAAGTGTCCCCCCAAAATGTGTCACTTTTTGGGATAAAGTTAGAAAAACATATTTATTTACGTTCCGCGTCCATCTTTGTGATCGTTTACGGATACTCGGGGTGTCGAGCGTCGCGTGCGGCGTGGCGCCCTGCACTAAATTCAAACATATGGCGTTGCATGAGAGCGTTTTCGGTGAAGCGATTAAAGCACGCGGCGTCGCACGCGGCGTCTCACGCCCAACGCCCCGCGTCTCCGTAAACGAGCACTTTGTGTCACAGAAGTTCAAATGTGTACCGTGGCGTGACAGATAAACAGACATACACAGGAGTGAACCTATAAGGATTCCATTTCATTCAGACGTAAGGCACCCTAAAAAAAATATTCAGCTTATACCATTGAAGTTCTGGATTTGATAGATTTGTTGATTGATTATTAAATTGGCGCAGAGAGTAAACGTCTAGGGTTGTGGAATCGTTCGAAAGAGTGACCGCGGCCCTGGAACGCGGCGGGTATTAGGAGGAACACGGATGGGTTTTAGTCAGTAAGAGTCTGACACTCCCTCAGGAGGAGTCATTGGATGATGTCCCGTCCAAAAGAAAAGGGAAAAGTGATGATCAATGCTCTGCCCATTGTTGTATCATAAGAGACTTTTCATCTGCTGTAGGACCCATAATAACTAAACCATTCTTCTTAACCAGGGTCACTCAGAATGCAGCAGTCCACAGCAGTTGGCGTCACCATCGGAGACTTCGCCCCAGCTTAGCGCTTCGCCTTCTATAGGCAGCGCGCAATTCGCTATGGCTACACAGTCTGTAAGTTTACATGTTTATTGACATGCTCGCTTTTGACCACTATCTCACCTGATGGTAAGCGACGATGTGGTCGAAGATGGAGCACGCTTGCCTAGAAGTAACCTATTTACTCTTGACTTAAATACCCCCAGGTTGTTGTGGCTATAAATAACACAGACTCCGGCAGGGAATATCATGAGGATCTTTGGTCTAGTATTTGTAAGTGCGACGGATTTTGGGGAAGCCTTCGCTTGCTTAAGTGGGTGATAGAAGTACGATCTTATTGTACGCGGTTTTTAAGATCGCGAGATTACTCGGCTCGACGTTGGTGACACACGTGAAAGCTTGCTCATTACTCTGGTACCAGGGGGACCGCGATGTCGTCAATGAAGGAAACTATTTGTTATTCAGGAATAATATTTTATTATAAAATAAAATAAAATAAAAATAAAAATGAAATCTTTTTATTTCAGACATACTTGGTCCATAATATTGTTAGTAATGAGACTTAAAAACTATGTTAGGTACATTTAAAAATTAATTTAAGTATTTGCTGCCCTCTGGGGCCCCGGGCACACGCACTTGTACTTGAACCCAGTGCCCCAGAAGGGGGCTGTCCAGCTTGTGGCTGAGCACGTTCAGGATGGTATTGGCGCTCCCACGCGTGCCGAACATCAGCGAAGCGATTCGGCGCCGCAGCACAGTGTGAAACCCATCTGCCATTATAGCCAGACAGGATACTTGTATGAGAGAAGCAAAGAATTATTTTAATTATTAGTGTGAATAGCTTCGAAAATCAGTCATATTTGCAGCACAATAGCACTCGACGTGTCACAAAACAAAGTAATGGCTCGCGGCGTTGACAGACGTGCGAGCTGAGGCGAGCTACGACCAAAGTTTCAATCCTGTTGGATCGCCAACGAACTTACTCGTCAAGCCATAAGTACGCGTACCTACTTACGGTGACACACGAGCGAAAAAACTCATCGCGCCACAAGTACGCGCACTTGCTCGCACGTCTATCACACCCACTTTAGCAGCCGAGACAGGTATCGTGAAAGTGTTTTCTCCGACGAGACTTTTAGCAAATAACTCTTCGAATTCTGTTTGTAGTAGCTACACCTATAATGTTATCTGTTGTCAGAAGTCATCGTCCCGCAGTCCTTCGATAGAGCGCAGTGAGTCTGAGGCGGCTGACGAAGATGATGAGGACTCTATACCTGTGCTGGCCAACCGCGCGGGGAATGCTGTGTGAGTATGAAAATTATTTATCAGTTGCGTGAAGTTTCTGGTTTTAACAGTGAACATACCTTATGGCACTCGGCTATAATGTAGATATCTGTTGCTGATACAATTTCTGTAACCGGTTCAATACTCTTCCAGGTATTAATTACTCTAACAGACGAAAATACACAATGAATAGCACTAAACAATATAAATCAAATTAGATTTGGAATTACTTTTTTTGCATCACGAAACTCACCCGCTATGAGTTCAGAAATAAAATTTCTGTCAATATTTCATTGATATAAATGATTCGCGGTTGGTTTACCACCAAGATGAACAATTTTTTAAAATATATTTTGTCCACAGCTGGTCCGAAGCCCGTCGCGCGCACACGTGGCGCGGCGTAGTGGAAGGCTCGCCGGCGGGCTGCGCGCGCGGGGGCTCCGCCCTGTCGGCGCTGAACCTGGCGCACAACCAGTTCACGTGCGTGCCCTGCGCGCTGGCCTGCAGGGCTCCCAACCTCACCAGGCTCAACATGGCTTATAATTCGCTCAGGTAAGAAGCAGTAGTACGTTTGAAAAACGAAGGTCCATTTTTATCCAATGGCATCTACACGATGGCCAATTTTGACCCGGTATGAATCATGTTCGTCAAGTGTCTTGTACCCAGTGGACCACGTTTGCCACGTGTCTATTAAATAGTGGCCCATGTTGGCCAACTATCGTTGAAATGATGGCCTATGTTGGTCCAATATGAACCATGTTGGCCAAGAGTCGTGTACACGGTGGCCCATATTGGCCAACAGTTGTATTCATCTCCGCCCTGTACAACCGGTTCACGTGCGTGCCCTGCGCGCTGGCCTGCAGAACGCCCAACCTCACCAAGCTCAATATGGCTTATAATTCACTAAGGTAAGAAATCAAAGATGAATGGGCGGCCAATAAACAACAGTGACCCATATCGGCTTAATATCTACACGATGGCCCATATATTGTAGACCCAGTAACTTGTACATAATTGGCCCTTGTTTGCCCATACATTGCTAAAGTTTAGATGCAACTTTAGCTATGTATGTTTAGTTCATTGATATTTTATATTTGTTCGGCAGATCTATGTCGTACGTGACGTCATACCCTACAAGTCTTCGGCAGTTGGATCTTAGTCACAACGAGATCACATGCTGGCCCAGTTTACCACAAGTAAGTTCTCAATACCTAAGAAGTTAAAGTATGTTATATAAAGTATGTTGCACATAGATAGTGTTAGAAGTCGTGGCCGGGTATCCGATGAACAACGGTATTGGTTACTAAGGGCGAGTTTTATAGCCCTATAGTCAACTCAAACTATGGTTAAAATTGTGATAAAAATCGTTAAAATGTGTCATGCGTTCAATTTTTAATTATTAAGTAATAGTTATTAACTTGACCATTGGTCATCATCATCATCATCATATCAGCCGAAAGACGTCCACTGCTGGACATAGGCCTCCCCCAAGCGTCGCCACAACGACCGGTCCTGTGCGTCTCGCATCTTTAGGGTTCACTTTTCCCCTCCAGGGAATATAAATGAAATACTTCTGAGTCGAAATAGTATACTATAATGTCCATTAATTACACTAACACATTTGATTACAAAGGGGCGTATTATGACACATGTTCCCTAATGCCTCGCTAGTGCACGACTGGACACCGTCGAGCTATCGCTTACATACATTTTGTTGTGTCATCACTGGGGAATGCGTAGCGTTCCTACACATCCATCGGCTACCCGCGACCTTCACCAGGTCATCGGTCCACCTTGTGGGAGGCCTTCCAACGTTACGTCTTCCGGTACGCGGTCGCCACTCCAGAACTTTTCGGCCCCATCCACCGTCTGTTCTGCGAGCAATGTGCCCTGCCCACTGCCACTTTAGTTTGGCGATCCTTCGGGCTATGTCGGTAACCTTGGTTCTCTTCCGGATATCATCATTCCTGATTCGATCACGCAAGGAAACTCCAAGCATTGCCCTCTCCATTGCCCTTTGAGTGACTTTGAGCCTTCTGATGAGGCCCATTGTAAGCGACCACGTTTCAGTTCCGACCATTGGTCATATTGATAAAAATACTCACATTAACGAAAGGAGACTGATCAAAAGTGGTCTATGAACCTATACCGATACTGTTGTGGTATTTCTGTGGGTAAAACCTCAACTATACCCTTGTGCATAAGGCATCAAAATCTGACCTGAGTCTTGAGAAAAATAACACTTTAAAATTCACACTTATTGCTTCATTCTCCAGGATCTCATCATCTGATCCTGGCCTAATGACAATGGGATCCTGAACTGGTGCAATGATATAGTTATAGTATCATCACAGAAATACCACTACAGTATCGCTATTGGTTCATAAAACACTTCTCATACAAAAACAGTCTCCTTTAGGTGGCCATAATTTTTAACGGATCAAAAAATTCAATGTCACTTCATAATTTCCCCTGATCATCAAACTTCACCGTTGGCTGAAGCGCGTGTAAAGGACTTCAAGTAGATGCTTCCTCAAAAGCCGAAGTTTTCATATTTAATTTGATCAGTGATTTGTATTATGTTTAACAATAATAATTCTTTATTGACATAATGAATACAATTTGGATTATAGGATTTAGGAGCACCTGCGCTAGTAAAAACTGTGTTGCAGGTGTTAGTGTCTTCCCCTTAATCAAGTGACGAATAATTTCGTATCTTATCCAATTTTAAGAATCCTTTAAGTTTTCCTTTTATAAATATGCCTTTTTTTTTTTATTTGTGATGGGTTTGCTCTTGACTCCAGTCAAGGTCAAAGATGACCGAGACAAAGTCTACGATGGAGCGAGCTTACCCAGAAGGAGCCTGTTCACTCTAACTTTGAAGAGATTAGGGATTTGCCTTATTATAAATATTGCATATTTTTAACCGACTTCAAAAAGGAGAAGGTTCTCACGTCGGAATCTTTTTTTTTGTACTTTAGGAAATAAAGGTGTCGCTGCGAAAATATATTAATTCTTTTGCTGGCTAAAATATCACTAGAGTTTCCTTATCCAACATTTTAAACTATTAATCTTTCAGGTAGAAAGCTTCGGCTCAACCGAAGGCGACCCCCTCGCCTGCTACTGCCCTAACTCCTCAAACAATGTCCGCTCCAGGCCAAGATCTGGGGGCTCCGTCAGATCACAGCTGCTTAGTGCTGCGTGTGCTGCGCGAAGACACCTTAGGCTTGAGGGACTAAGGACTCTTGTAAGTAACTTCTCAGAAATTAAGAGTTCGTGATTAGTTTCAAGTTTTGGATGTCCAATCAGGCCATAGCTGCGCGGTGCCGCTTGTACTGGCAGAAGACACCCAAGGCTTCAAGGGGAAAGGACCAAGGTGAGTGTTATTCCTCAAAACCGGGAGTCTGGAATAACAGATGAGGTATGGAGGCTCTGTCAGGTGCTTAATGCCGCTTGTGCTGCTAGAAAACACCTGAGGCTTGAAGGACTAAGGACCCTGTTAAGAAAAAGTCTTCAGAAACCATGAGTCGGGAGTAACGGATGATGTTCGGAGGCTCTTTTAGGTCCCAACTGCTTAGTGCCGCTTGTGCTGCTAGATGATACCTCAGGCTTGGGACTGAGTAAGTGTAACTCCTGAGACACCAGGACTCTGGAGTAACGGACGAAGTCTGGAAGCTGAGTCAGTTCATAGGTGCTTCGTGTCACTTGTGTTGCTAGTAGACATCTCAGTCTTAAAGGGCTGAGGACCATGGTAATTCGTCAGAAGCGAGAAGTCTGGAGTAACGAGTGACGTCTGGAGGTTCGATCAGGCCATAGCTACTTATTGCCGCTTATGCTACGAGAAGACACCAGAAACTTGACAGTCTCGAGGACGCTGGTAAGTGTAACTCCAGACGCAATTTGCATTGGAATTTAAACTGTCTCTTTGACATAGAGTTGGTTGTTCCAAAATTTGGTACTTATGTAGATTTCTGAGTTCAAATAGCTGAAAACTTGAGATAAATAGAGCAGTGCCCCGAAAATTTGAGTAGAACTGCGGACAAGAACTAGTCGTGAATATGCATGCTAATAACACTTCTCTTCCTACAGATCCTGGCGAACAATCTTCTAACGCGAATACAACTGACAACAGACGACGATGGCTTGTCATCAGCCGCTCAAGATGAAACCAATGAAGATGATGATGAATGGGTATGTTAACTCCTGATGCAACATCACCCCCTTCAAAAAAAATATAACAACTAGTTCAAAATGCAAAGAATTGTAGAAAACTGGCCAAGTGTGAGTCGGACTCGCACCCAAAGAATTTGCGTGCTTTAAACAGAAAAAAATACGTTTATTATATGGGAGACAGACGAAAAAAACTGGCCAAGTGCGAGTCGGACTCGCGTGCAAAGGGTTCCGAACGAATTGAATTTTTTTAACATGTTATTTTTACACTACAGACTTCTGACAATCTTTTCCTGTAATCTTTATGTAAAGATCTATTATCTCCAATTTTTTCAAAATTTTAGGCTCAGTAGTTTCGGAGATAAGGTGGGGTATAGTCATTTTTCGTCTAATTTCTTGAATAACTTCTTTAATAAACCATTTATTTTAAAATTATGAAAAAAATATAATTAAAACCCTCACAGTAAGTCCTTTCATTTGATATGTCACACGATATTTAAAAAAAAAACTTTTTTTTTTAATTTTCTAGTTTGACTCCCATACTAAAAATTTAATGATTTACGTAACGCGTCCGTGTTTGGGTCATAGAAATCCATATGTGTACAAAATTTTAACAGAATCGGTCCAGTGGATCCGGAGAAAACTGGCTGTGACAGACAGACAGACAGACACCCGAGTGATCCTATAAAAGTTCCGTTTTTTTTTTCGGAATCCTAAAAACCAGACTGATGAACGACTGATCCAAAAATGGTTCCGTTTTGCATTCAGATGAACAGAACTCTAAAATAAATCCGTATTAGTACCAGATTTTTTTAGGTTTATGGTCCGGAACTAGCTACGAACTGCCGCACTGGAGATAGGTTCGGTGAGACTGTTTTGCTGAAGAACATTCTTACTTCTCTTGTCACTAGCGCGGCAGAACGAGCTTCATCTATTTGACTGACAGACCTTGACAATCCAGAAGTGTCTGTAAATTTTCTATTTGAAATACAGAAATTTGATTTTGGAACTCTGCGTGTACAAATCCAAGTCCGGATTTTGGTACCACGATCGTATGGACAATTTCTTGAATGAAGAATTGTCCATACGATCGTACTAAAACCCACCATTCTCTTCTAGAACACAAGCTCTTCGCTGAAGGGGCGTCTCCTCTTCCCTCTGCTGTCCATGCTGGACGTATCTAGCAACTTGCTGCGGGGAGTGCCGCCTGCCATACACGAGCTCACCAACTTGTCCGTGCTCAATATTAGCGGGAACAAGGGTGAGTAGCACACTTCTAGGAGACTTCCTCGACTCGACACCAGCTCCTCCCTCAAGGGTCGGCTGCTGTTCCCTCTGCTATCCATGCTGGACGTGTCTAGCAACTTGCTGCGGGGAGTGCCGCCTGCCATACACGAGCTCACCAACTTGTCCGTGCTCAATATTAGCGGGAACAAGGGTGAGTAGCACACTTCTAGGAGACTTCCTCGACTCGACACCAGCTCCTCCCTCAAGGGTCGGCTGCTGTTCCCTCTGCTGTCCATGCTGGACGTGTCTAGCAACTTGCTGCGGGGAGTGCCGCCTGCCATACACGAGCTCACCAACTTGTCCGTGCTCAATATTAGCGGGAACAAGGGTGAGTAGCACACTTCTAGGAGACTTCCTCCACTCAACACAAGCTCCTCCCTCGAGGGTCGGCTGCTGTTCCCTCTGCTGTCCATGCTGGACGTGTCTAGCAACCTGCTGCGGGGAGTGCCGCCTGCCATACACGAGCTCACCAACTTGTCCGTGCTCAATATTAGCGGGAACAAGGGTGAGTAGCACACTTCTAGGAGACTTCCTCGACTCGACACCAGCTCCTCCCTCAAGGGTCGGCTGCTGTTCCCTCTGCTGTCCATGCTGGACGTATCTAGCAACTTGCTGCGGGGCGTGCCGCCTGCCATACACGAGCTCACCAACTTGTCCGTGCTCAATATTAGCGGGAACAAGGGTGAGTAGCACACTTCTAGGAGACTTCCTCGACTCGACACCAGCTCCTCCCTCCAGGGTCGGCTGCTGTTCCCTCTGCTGTCCATGCTGGACGTGTCTAGCAACCTGCTGCGGGGAGTGCCGCCTGCCATACACGAGCTCACCAACTTGTCCGTGCTCAATATTAGCGGGAACAAGGGTGAGTAGCACACTTCTAGGAGACTTCCTCGACTCGACACCAGCTCCTCCCTCAAGGGTCGGCTGCTGTTCCCTCTGCTGTCCATGCTGGACGTATCTAGCAACTTGCTGCGGGGCGTGCCGCCTGCCATACACGAGCTCACCAACTTGTCCGTGCTCAATATTAGCGGGAACAAGGGTGAGTAGCACACTTCTAGGAGACTTCCTCGACTCGACACCAGCTCCTCCCTCCAGGGTCGGCTGCTGTTCCCTCTGCTGTCCATGCTGGACGTGTCTAGCAACTTGCTGCGGGGAGTGCCGCCTGCCATACACGAGCTCACCAACTTGTCCGTGCTCAATATTAGCGGGAACAAGGGTGAGTAGCACACTTCTAGGAGACTTCCTCGACTCGACACCAGCTCCTCCCTCAAGGGTCGGCTGCTGTTCCCTCTGCTGTCCATGCTGGACGTGTCTAGCAACTTGCTGCGGGGAGTGCCGCCTGCCATACACGAGCTCACCAACTTGTCCGTGCTCAATATTAGCGGGAACAAGGGTGAGTAGCACACTTCTAGGAGACTTCCTCGACTCGTCACCAGCTCCTCCCTCAAGGGTCGGCTGCTGTTCCCTCTGCTGTCCATGCTTTGTGGAGGTTAGGTAGGCAATCGTTCTTTGTTAAATAGGTACTGGTATTCCGCTGTATCCATGCAGACTGTAGACTGACTCCAACATATTTCTTCTTCTTTTCGAGTAGATGGTGACCCTTAAATATTTTTTGTGCCCAGTAGCTGGCCACGCTTTCCAAGGATCGCCCGGAGAACACAGTGGAGCATACAGTGTAGGTCTGCCCTGCTTGAGCGGAGCACCGCCGTGTCTGACACTCCCTTCTGCTTCACCCAGAGCGGGAGGAGTCATTTGATGATTTCCCATCCTTTAAAAAAAGCTGGCCACGCTTGCAACGGCTCCAGTGCCGTTCATTAGGTCCTCATTTATTGGCATTTTAATTTTTACACTCAAATTTATAATTCTGACATTGAATATTGCTGAAAATTTTATTTAATTAATTATATTGATGTTTTCATTTTTATTCTTTCATTAAAATGATGTCATTTAATATTGCTGGAAATTGTATTGAATTAATTATTATTGACATTTTAATTCTGATATAACTATAATTTCTCAATTGAATTGTATTAATATAAATGAAAATAATTAAGGAATGATAATGTTTAATGCATGCTAATTTAGGATGGAAAGGGCAGGCGAATAATAATACCTATTGCAATGCTTGTAACAGGCTGTTAAGTCATAAGTAGTAGGTACTTATGACTTAACAGCCTGTTACAAGCAAAACAACACCATTGTACACTTGGGTCGCAATAAACGTTTTGACTTTGACTTTGACTCCAATAAGTCGAAATAGGGCTAGACAAATGTTTCTTTCTTCTAGTGTAATTATGGTAACTTTGTCGAATACTCAGCATTCCCGTCTCCCTCATCTATTCCGACTCTTATGACCGACCAAAAAGTTTTTTGACGTGATAACGTCTTATAAATCGATGAACGTCGGCTGCACGCACGAAAGTGTCACGTTCCGCCTGAGCCGAGCGTGCGAGCGAGAGTGCGGAACAAGCGATAGAGAGGCACGATCGGCCTAAGCGTTCGGCTTGTTTGTTAAGAATTCAATTGTCTTGTTATGACGTTATCACGTTAAATTATCGTCCGTAAACCGAATTTACTGACAGCCAATTTTTATTTATTTAACAATTTATGTACACACATTACATAGAAAGATATGAAAGAAAAGGGACTTAGTGATAGAGTGACGACTGATAGAACAGAATGGAAGAAAAAAACGTGTTGCGCCGACCCCAAGTAACATGGGATGAGGGCAGGAAGATGATGATTACATAGAAAGATAAAAAGAAGGAAACAGAAAAATAGGTACAAAGGTAATGCTTATTTCAAAAGAAATCTCTTCCAGCATACCTGCGAAAGGAGATTTGTATAAAAGATATGTAGACACCGTGTGTAAAAGGTATAAGTAAGTTTGAGTTTTTAAAGAAAGATTTTTGCTTCTTTTGGTCACAGATATAACAGAGCTCCCTCCCCAAATGGGCCTCCTCTCCCGTCTCTGGAACCTCAACACCGTCGGCTGCTGCCTGCAAGAGCCGCTGCGTTCTATGCTGCAGTGTGGCAGATACAAGAGCATGGATATCGTGGGGTATCTCAAGTCGGTGTTGCAGGAGGCACGGCCTTATACGAGGATGAAGCTCATGTTTGTGGGGCTGCAGGTGAGATTAACATGGTGCCCTAAAGTGTCACGTTACCGAGATATTTGAAGGCATCATAAACGTGCGCCGCGATTTTGAAAAAAAAAAACAAAATTGCGATGGGGGCTATGCTAGCTCCCACAGAAAAATGTTCAAACCCCTTTAATTGTTTTTCTTTCAAAACAATATAAATTAACATTACTTTTAAAAGTATGTGTCAAATTTTTCAAAGAACCAACTTTTTATAAAATCTTGTAAGATGTAGTTAATATGCGATTTTTTTTTTGCATTTGGGTAAAAAAAAGAAAATGGATTTTTTAATGTTTTTACAGGGTATAGGCAAAACAAGTTTGCTAGAGTGTCTAAGGCAAGAATCTGCTATACAGCATAGAAGAAAACCTACCGAAGTAAGTGATTTAAATTATATCCTTATCTAGGATGCGAGTCAAACCGTTAGCGAAAGATAGTAATCTATACTAATATTGTTAAGTAAGTTATTTGTTTGGTTGAACGCGCTAATCTCAGGAACTACTAGTTCGAATTGAAAAAATCTCTTAGTGTTGGATAGCCCATTTATCGAGGAAGGCTATAGGCTATATAACATCCCGCTACGACCAATAGGAGCGGAGTTATAATGAAAAATGTGACGCAGATGAAATATCAGTTAGTAAATAATATTCGAACCTTTTCTCCAGCACTGGGCAAAACGTATGGGCAACAAATCCTCCCGACGCGGCAACGTGTCAACAGTAGGCGTGGACATCGGCACCTGGGTGTACGAGAAACATCGCTCCACGCGGGGACCCATCACTTTCCGGACCTGGGACTTTGGCGGGCAGCAGGAGTGAGTAACACACATAATGTAACATTATTATTTATTTATTTATTTCCACCATACAGTTATCTTTACAGGTTTACCACCTAATGCGATAATGTAGTCAACTATTATTAAAGCTAAACAATTAAAAACCTACAGTTTTCGGTTTTAGTACGCATTGCTAATACAATTACTATGTCACAGCAGGACCATAACATATCTCAAAGATAGCTCTCACTATGAACTCAGCCAGAGTACAACTTTTTTACAAAAAAATGTAACCGACTTCCAACACAACACCCTACAAAGTATAAAATAACTTTAATTTCGGAAGTCGGTGTTTTTGGTCATTTCGTTTTTTGACACCGCCTTCCGAAATTAAAGTTAATTAGTTCTCTTTTTATTGGTACCTGCTTACCCATTCACAGCGTACCGGCGTGATGTTATGTTATGAGAATAAAATTTGATAAGTGCTTTCGGTGTAAAGGTCTCGTCAATACGAATGAAATAAGCCCAAACACTTGGTAGTTCCTACATACCGATGTGGAGTTCCCTTGACTCTCTGTCGTCTCCATCATCAGGTCTGATACAAACTTTCATTTTTTTGTTTATCACCCGATATTCACACGAATATCAAGTTTTTACCAGATGCGTGCCTACAATTTTCGAGAGTTGCCCTCGATTTCTTAGGGTTTCCATCATCAGATCCTGACGTGGTGGCATTGGGACTATCTCGGAAGCATACCCTTTCATATAAAAAAAGATTCATCGAAATCGGATCATAAACGACGAAGTAATCCGCGAACACACATAAAAAAAAGTATATATATACGCTGTCGAATTGAGAACCACCTTCTTTTTTAAAAGTCGGTTAAAAATAGGTTTATGTCTTGTGTGTGTTTATCTGCTTAGCCTGGTACTAACTATTTTGGAGTAGGCTGCCGGGGTTGCGGAATTTGTTCGAAAGAGTCCCCGTGGCCCTGGAACGCGGCGGGCACTAGGAGGAACACGGATGGGTTTTAGTCAGTAAGAGTCTGACACTCCCGCACTATGTGCCCACAGCGGGAGGAGGCATTTGATGATATCCCATTCTTAAAAAAAAGACAAACAAGGCTGTCAGATTACGAAGTCAATCTGGGAAGGTACCGCATCGGCGATGTCACTGATGGGGTTCAGACTGTTGCAGATTGACGATAGTAGGGAATATGCGTGAAAAAATATTGATTATCCACACCACAGTTTATTTAAAAATATACAGAAATATAGTACCAATAGTGAAAATAGAATCAAAATTGCTCGAAAAATAAACGAGGTATAATTTTTTTAAACAAATATATCTGTCTCTCTCGCGAAAACGCTGTTTTCTATGGCAGCTGTATAGGCGTCATGGACTTTGACGACAGAGTTTGTATCGGATTTCTCTTTCTAATTGTAATCTTTGTAGCCTTATAACTTCATCGCTGATGAAGGTATTTAAAAAATAATTTCATGATTGTTTACGGGAGCTTATAAATAAAAGTAAAATAAATAAATAATTTATTTACCAATTAATTAATTTATTTATTTTTATTATTATTATTATTTTTTTTTTTTATAAGTAGCATTGTTAATAAACAATCCTATGCATATTTCCTATTGTCAGTATTTAGAACCACGAACTCAATATCGTACACGATACAGTTCAAAATCCATTGTAATCAGAAAATTTCAGGGTTTTTAAATTATAAAATGCCTTTCTTAAATTAACTTGAAACTGTACAAAGATAAATTAGATTATATCTAAGATTTTCAGTTGTAGTTTAGTTGTTTTAAATTAGTAAAACAATGCCATATGTTTGACAGATACTACGCAACACATCAGTACTTCTTGTCGCGGAGATCTCTGTACCTCGTTGTATGGAAAGTCACCGATGGAAGGAAGGGGCTCGCGGGAGCTCTGAACTGGCTCAGGTAATTCGAACCCATTGCACAATAGCCATAAAATATAATAATATAAAAACAATGTCAGACAAAAAAATATGAACTACAGTAATTATAATTTGATTATAATAATAATAATTAATCAAATAAAATAAATAAAATTGAAATTGTCAAACCAGAAATCATAAAATTAAAATCATAAAATAACCACAATTAGAATAAAAAAAAAAACAAAAATTCAGATATCAATGTATATAAAATTCTTCCGTTACTGACTTACTGAGTGAGTGACTGACACACAACGCACAGCCGAAAGTACTAGTGATGTACAATATAAAAACTGGCCAAGTGCGAGTCGGACTCGCGATTTTTTTTTAATATGTTATTTTAACACTATAGACTTCTTATAGGTTTTCCTGTAATCTATAGGTAGAGATCTAGTATCTCTATTTTTTCAAAATTTTAGGCTCAGAAGTTTCTGAGATAAGGGGGGGGTGGTCATTTTTCGTCTAATTTCTTGAATAACTTCAAAACCATTTATTTAAAAATTATGAAAACAGTTTAATTAAAACCCTCACAGTAAGCTCTTTTATTTGATATGTCACACAATATTATTCAATTTTTTTTTCTATTTTGACCCCCAAAAGTGACCCCCATACTAAAAATTTAATGATTTACGTAACGCGTCCGTGTTTGGGTCACAGAAGTCCATATGTGTACCAAATTTCAACAGAATCGGTTCAGTGGATCCGGAGAAAACTGGCTGTGACAGACGGACAAACAGACAGACACCCGAGTGATCCTATAAGGGTTCCGGTTTTTGTTCGGAACCCTAAAAAGCGACACGACATTCGTTGTGATAATCGGTACAGCCGTTATGGAGGAGTAACACGCACTCACGTACAGAATAATGTTCTATATAAAAATTTATTAAATTCTCTATAACAGTAAATGCTTTTTCTAGATCCATACAAGCTCGCGCCCCAGGTTCGCCCGTCATTATGGTCGCTACCCACTACGATCAAGTTGCCAGCGTGAGTAGTTTTTTTTTAATATTTATAGGCACGCGTTTGACCACTATCTCACCTGATGGTAAGCGATGATGTGGTCGAAGATGGAGCACGCTTGCCTAGAAGTAACCTATTCACTCTTGTCTTAAAGACTCCCAGGTTGTAGCTATCAGGAAACACAGACTCTGGCAGGGAATTCCACTCCTTAGCTGTACGCACTATGAATGTGTTCGTTTTGTGCGTGTGGGTGGATGTCCACCTTGTATCTCTTTGCTGTTTGATTTAATTGAGCCCTGGTGTGATCCACACTCGAACCGCATCGTGTTCAAGTTTTGATCACACCAGCGGGTCTAAAAAAGCCACTTTATTAGAATCACATTAGGATCATAATATTAATCATACAACAATCTGTCACATTTCATTTTCACCTTTATCGCTAAAGCATTAGGTTCAAGGTTGATTGGGAAAATTTGGCAATGACGGGTAGCGTGATGTGCTGGCTGATACCACGAAAGTGGCCTTTTTAGATCCGCAGGGCTCAAACATTTGTAAGTGAATAAACCTCTTAAAAGGAAATGCTGGCGGCGAGACTTTGTATGTAAAAAGTCATAATTCGAGGTTTGGCTCTCGACTGTTTCCTCCTCCAATATTGGCACAATTTAAGAGATATTTCACACACTAAATAAGAAAGATATATACTGTGTCCCTATGTTTTCCTTTTTCATGATTTATTTACCGTTTAAGCACTAGAACCCTAACAAAATGCTCAAAATTATCCGATAAATCGCTGTCAACAGAGCCCTAGTGTACAAATTTCGCAACGATTAATCAAAAAATGAAAACATAGAGACGCAGTATATATCCTTCTTATTCAGTTTGTGGAATATCTCTTAAATCGGTTCAATATTGGAGGAGAAAACAGTCGAGAGCCAAACCTCGAATTATGACTTCTTACGTAGAAAGTCTCGCCGCCAGCATTTCCTTTTAATGCTGACCTCTAGTGCTGTCTTTCAGGCTAATGTATATCTTGTCTGCAGTGCAATCTACCAGAGAGTGAAAGTCCAGAAGTTCTCCAGCGACTTATTCGTTCTTCTATCATGGGGGCGCCTGACGCTGACAAGCTTGGTCTACCGCGTGTGTTGGATTCTGTTGAGGTAAGTTTACAATAGTTCTGAGATTGAAATAGGAACTGATCTCAAATAACTGAGGACTACTCTTGGAATTAATCGTCTTTTTAGGGCCGTAGTAAAACGATGAGGAAATATTTAGGTTTGTCGACCATTCGACATGGGTGTTATTTTCATGATTTTCGGGTTTGCAATAACGAAAATGGGTTCGAAATCAAATTCCAAGTTGGCACCAATGATGCACATTTCTTGACATGGGATATCATTTTCATGGAAATGGGCGTAACAAGATAAAGCTGCACAGTACAAAGTTCACCTATTCCGTGGGTGGCCGGCTTTATTTTCTAATATTTTACAAGACTTCTTACTTGCTTATTGCAGTATCTTAAAATAAATTTTTACCACCTTCGGAAGGTCCCGTCTACCTTAGCTGCATAAATATCAAGTACTTAACATTGTTTAATTTAAAAAAAAACTTGAGAGGTGTCAAGGGACACCCGGATGGAACGAAGTTCCTTTCGATTAATTAGTGAAGGAATTGTATTTTTTTTTTTAAGTTATACCCCAATGTAGTTGGGAAAAGGCTAGGCAGATGATGAATAATATTAAAAAAAAAATATTATTAACAAATATAATGTAAACAGAAATAGAAAGACGAAACGAAAATAACTGGCTTGCTTTCTATGAGAGAGAGAGAGAGAGAGAGAGAGACAGACAGACAGACAGAGAAACACGCGCACGTCGCACGGCTTACAACTATAGCAAAAAGTGTCGTTACAACTTTTCGTATGATTTTTTTCCGTCTAGCCCCCTTTCACAACGCGCGATAAGGAACTTCGTTCCAAAACATAATCAATGTTTTTTTCTTTTTTTTTTATAATACGTTGCCCTACTCTAGGAATTTCTCCTGTACCGTGGGTGCGTTTACAAACATACAAACTCACATACACAAACAGCCAGACCCGGAACAACTATCTATAGGTCATGCAAATATTAGTTCCGTGCGGGAATCGAACCTGTGACACGTAGCGGAGCAGTCAATCGCTCAACCACTGCGCCAACCGTGCCGTGAAATATTATAATATGTATATATTGTCTATATGCATTGATATATAAAAACCCAAGATACACACTCAGCGTATCTAAAACGTCCGCATAAAATTAGCGCACAAAAGATTTGTTTTAGTGGTCTTTATGGCTTAATATATAAAGCTATATGTGATTTTGATTTAATTTGTCTCAAAACTTCACTCAACGGTCCAAGTATAATACGGCAAATTTCAATGGCCGGTTTGCCAGTGTAAGAACGATACATTACAGCCTCCTTTTATTTTAGTCGCATACTACAAATGATCCTGTTCTTATTAATGGAGTCGATTTTTTTAAATTGTGTTTAATTTTTTTAGTAATAAATTTATTCACTTTTTTGTATTGTGTCTTTAACAAATATTTATGCGTCAAGTATTATATCATAGTTTTTAATTGAGTTCCAAAAGGAGAAGAGGTCATTAATTCGACCGATTTTTATGTTCGTAAATATTATATCTGTTACCGGCAATCTGGTTAATCCGGTATTCTATAGAATACCTAGGCAATGTATAGAATACCTAAATAATTCAGGTAATGTATGAAAAATTATTCATTTTATACTTTGCCTTAGTATTTTATACAATACCGAATACGCTGCCGGCAATGTGTGTAAAAGACAAAGACTGGGAAAGAGAAGACGGCGCCAATAACGCTTAGTTCACTCAACGACATAAATTTCTTAGCCGGATCTGATTTTTACAGGATACGGTTTAGTAACAATACAATTTATATGAATGAGTTTACGCATGCATTCGGTTTTAAGATCCGACAAATAACCGTAACAGGCAAAACTTAAGATCCGATTGTGTTGCGCGTAACTGATCGTAAGTCCGTAGGTGACACGGAGTAGAACACGCCCGCCACTAAGCCCGAAACTACGGACTTTGGGCTTAGAGAGTTGCCCCGTAGATTCGGTCATACGTCACGAAACCGAATATGGTTTAGTGGCAGTAGTATTTCAATTTCGTTCACACGAGCGGGTTTTACCGAATGTCAGAAATCAGAACAGATGCGACAAGTAGGGTCGCGGGCGCGGAATTTGAAACTTTTAATTTTTTTTCCCTACATGTTGAGAATTACGCGGCCCCCTATGTCTATATGGCTTTATTTCTGAGATATCCAATTAGGCATTGCATTACAAGTAACTTTGTACATTCTATACTTAAAACATAGTTACTACTTGCGGTCACGATATTTCAGTTTTAATTTTGTAAAACATTATTGCAGGTGTCCTGCAATACTCGTCACAACATCAGGCTATTGGCTGACATCATATATTCCGTCGCTTTCAGTGTCAAACCTCCTGGTAAGACGTTGTTGTAACCTTTTAGATTAAAACATATTGCCATTTTTGTCGTCTTACAAAGGAAGCCCACCTATAGTACCCGACATAAACCACCTCTAGGCGCGATTATTTAAAAAAAAATTAAGATAATAGTTCAATAAAAATAAATAATGCATTAGAATTATGAAACACCTTGTTAATAATGTTTACAAATAAATGCAATGTCGCCGTTACATTCCGCGCCGTCCTTGGAACACAAGCCTCGGACTGCGCTCGTTCCTGGATGTTTGAAACTACGTTATGATAATGAATAATATATATATTTTTTTTTAATCATTCAAATGTTCGTAAATATCATTTTTAGGGTTCCGAACAAAAAATGGAACCCTTATCGGATCACTCGGGTGTCTGTCTGTCCGTCTGTCACAACCAGTTTTCTCTGGATATACTTGACCGATTCTGTTGAAATTTGGTACACATATGAACTTTTGTGACCCAAACACGGATGTGTTACGTTAATTATTAAAATTTTAGTATGGGGGTCACTTTTGGGGGTCAAAGTAGAAAATTAAAATAAAAATGTTTTTCGAACAATATTGTGTGGCATATCAAATGAAAGGACTTACTGTGAAGGTTTTAATTATATTTTTTTCATAATTTTAAAATATATGGTTTTGAAGTTATTCAAGAAATTAGACGAAAAATGACCATTCCCTATCTCAGAAACTACTGAGCCTTAAATTTTGAAAAAGATTGGAGATAATAGATCTTTACCTATAGATTACAGGAAAACCTATAAGAAGTCTATAGTGTTAAAATAACATGTTAAAAAATAATTTCGTTCGGAATTTTGCATGCCAGTCCGACTCGCACTTGGCTAGTTTTTTTTTTAATGAATTTGTAGTAGTCACTGGATAGATGAAGTGGGCTGACGTTGTAAGGCTACTAAAATACGGCACCGTGTATACAGTGCCTTTTCCATTAAATACTGCAGAAGTTCCAAACGACGGGATGCACCCCAGTTAGGACGCCACGAAGTGAAATAGGTGGGAGTCGTAAGAGGCGACTAAGGGACTCACCAGAGAATGGGCAGCAGCGTTCTCTGTAAAACGCAACACCATACACTGCGATCGCCAACCCGCCTGCCAAGCGTGGCCATTATGGCAAACCCTCCCTTTGGGGGAGGCCTATGTCCAGGAGTGGACGTCTTTCGGCTGTTATGATAATGATGATATACTAAAATAATTCTCTAGTTACAAGAACTTATGGATATTTCCCTTTCGATGTCTTTAAATAATTTAATTAAAATTATGGTAAACTATTAATTTCACAGGTAGTAAAGAGCCACTACTGGAACAACGTATCCCGGCGACGTACCTCGCTCTGGAAGAATGTATCATATCGTTAGCGGCTGATCTCAGAGAACCGGTGCTCAGACATGACGAGTATAAGAAGCTGGTGAGTTTAATACTCATTTAACTAACTAACTCAAGAAATTTTTAGCTTGATCATGATATCGTCTTGAGGGAAGATTTTCGAATTTTGCGCAGGCCAATTACCTGGCAAAAGCCAGTTGCAAATAAATTTAGTTGTTAGTTGCCTTTATTTAGTAATATCTTGTTTAAATTGAGATCTAACTTATATATTCTTTTTTAATTTTGTAATCTTTTGTACACTTTTTTTTTATTTATTATTATTTTCATTTTTCAATAAATAAAAGTGAGGCGTTGCCACTGACCTCTATTATACAAGTTCGCTGGATTTCATACTATCGATGTCGAAATGAAGACGTTTTTTCGCCATTTTGACGCTGATAGCAACGTGAGCGTCCATGGAACTAATATTAGAGATGGGACACAGCCTTCGATAAAAAAATACTTTTATGGACTTATCGATCACGAGGGACATATTTGTTCTGTTACGTAATAAATTGTGAATGTTCCTCCCAGTTATTTTTATTATGCTTAATTACTAAGTAACTAGTAGAATTATTGCTGTAAAGATTAACTGAAAAATATTTTTAGTTAAATATTTGTAAACTATAAACTAGTGGATAGCGTGCTAGTAAAATTATAGCGCATGACTTTCAGATCAGCGAACTTTAAATATGGGTATACGCTAACAACTTATCTTTAATACTAGTATATTTGAGCAAGTATCTCCTCGCTCAAGTACACTAGTTTTAAAGAGCCGAGCTGGAGTCTCAATAATTCGCAATATGAACCAAAAACTATTGAGCTTATATTGCAATTTGGCTCTTACCTCTCTTCAAATGGAAGTTGTGTTCTTCGTGAGCTATATCTACATACTGAAGGAAAAAGACACGGTAAACAATCAAATTATATTTTGAATCATTGGCGAGCCCAAGTAATTTTACGTGATAGAAAATTCCGCACTTTATCACCAGTTACATAAAGCGAATAATTTTTGGTGGCAGCTTACAGTGATTTACAATATCTATGTATTTAAGTAGTAATAATTTTTTTTACAAGATTATGAAAATGGCTCGCAAAATTATCCAACAGTAAAATTTCTTTAAAATGGTCCTGCAAATCTGGAAACAAATTTCTAATAGCATATCTCATCAAAAATATCGACATATTATGAATATGGAACATTCACATCCCTATTTACAAGAGATGTATGTGTCAATGTGTCAAATTTAGTACCCGAGACGCTCGTGAGGGGCGCTTCAAAACGGCGCAAAAACTACTGCAATTTCTTATGGGGTATATAGTCCAGCGTATTTATATCATAGAGGTAAGTGGGCGTTGCTCTCAAGTACGAAATGACGAAAAATAATAAAAATCATAGCACATATCAACTCGGAAAGGGATCGTCACCGTATCACCTTTCGCCTCGCCGTCAAGCAGGCGTCAACTTAACGTAAGCTCGTAACCAAAGCTGAACACCAGCTCCGTTACGTCGACTCGGCTACGGCTAGGCGACGCCGCGCTTACGGCTCGCTAACCTCCCAGTTTTGGCAACAGTTGTGTGCAGCAGGCAGACCGCGCGAGGGGTGGGACTGAGAGGGCACGGAAAGACGTAAGTGCGGAGATCACGAGCCGAAGCCGTCGATAAGCGCGCTGCAAGTTGCTCACGTACCGCACCGCGGTTTGTGGGCTTGTACGTTACAATTCCGATTAGTGTGCGTTGCAGTAGTGGGTTTCATACAATGAATACTTTTTTTTACTATTAATAGTCATACGTTTGACCACTATCTCACCTGATGGTAAGCAATGATGTGGTCGAACCTATTTACTCTTGACTTAAAGACTCCCAGGTAGTAGCTATCTGGAAACACAGACTCTCCGGCAGGGAATTCACACTCCTTGGCTGTACGCACTATGAATGTGTTCCCAAAACGTTTTGTGCGTGTGGGTGGGATGTCCACCATGTACCGGTGGCGCATCGCCGTTCGTCTTGTGGTCCGATAATGGAACGGCTTGGCGGAATTAAATCATGAATTCCGTCGCACACTCCCCAAAATGCAACCGATAGAAAACCGACAGGCCAGCAACTCTGCGTCGATGCTCAAGACTTTGGAGCTTCGACTCGACTGCTCGAGTTGATACGGTGACGATCCCCTTCCGAGTTGATATGTGTGCTGTGACCTTAACATTTGCCTTTTCGCAGGTCACACAATACATGCAACAGAAGAATCATCGCATGTTCCGTGACGCGGCCGAGTTGCATCAAGCGACCATGTTTCTACATGAAAACGGTGAGATCACGTAATTATATCTGTCTGACTTTTGCCAGAGAGACTGTTCTAGATGTATGTCAGAATGGCGGGTGTACTTTTCAGATTTGCCTAAAATTGCAGTTATTTGGTACCTTCTGTGTACCTGAAAATCTGTGTACTGTGATACATCCTCCTTGGATGCATCAATTTATTTTTAAAAGCTTTAGAAGAATTAACTGAAAAAGTAATATGAATTAGGTTCGAATAATGACAATATTTATTCATTTGTCTTTTATTAGAAAGACTGGAAAAGCTTTCTTTGGAGCATGAGCTCAATATCTGGTTTAAGACATTTATTTCTCAAAAAACAGAATACAATTATTCACTTATAATGAGAAACACTGGTTACATAAGATAAACGTTCCTTAGAACGAGGATCGGAACGATATTTTGAAGTAAGAAGTACAATAGTGTTAGTCACTAACTTATCCCTATGTTAGTAATTGAGACTATGCTAAAAGAGATGGAGTTTAGAAGATTTTATTATTTTTGTTTTATTTTTACTTTATGTAGGTAATCTGCAAAAAACATCGAGACTGAGTCCTTATTACGTATCGAAACACAGTTTCTATCATGGTTGCTATTGAAACCATAATCGTCTTTAATTTTAATTGTAATGTTTGTTCATTTTTTATTTATTTTAACTTAGTTTTATTCTTGCATTAGGTATTCGTTATGTTGTATTTGTTGTGGATACGTGATTTAGTTTTTAATATAATATGATCAATTTTTTGACGCCATTTTTTCAATAAGGAGTTTCTTTTTTTTTTGGATGTTTATTATTATTATTTTGTTATTTACATAGTACATAGGACAATTTCGGAGTTACTAAAAGTTTTTATTATTAGTATTTAAGTTTATGTAAAAGTGAGTGTTATGAAGAAGTTAGACTAACATAATTGAAAATTTTTCATTATGTGGAATTTTAGTTTATTTTTAAATAGGGGGAAAGATTGTATTTCCTTTATATCTTTCGGCAATTCATTATACATTTTGGCACCCTCATACCTAATATTTCTAGTACCGTAATTGGTCCGTGGTCTACTGTATAGGCAGATATCGTTGGCATTTCTCAATAACCGGGTCTGAACTTGCGCTTTTTTAGTAAAAATTATTTGAGAATGTGAGTCAATATAATTATCCTTTATATCTCCAGCAGTATTTTCTTTACTCTCGATCCCTGATGCTGCAGAGGTTCTAGCCTGCAGCGTCACAGTACCTACACCCGTACAATGATATTTTAAAAATTAGCTACTCCCGCCATCGTGATGTCAAGACTGCGAGTGTACTGCTAACCAATATATGTAGCTAAGTGTACTGTATAAGTAGATTTGGTACCTCTTGTGAACCTGCAGAAAAAAGTATTAGATAATAAAATGTTCAATAATAGGTACAAGTTGGACAGGAAATAATAAACATTTATTTTACAAGAAAAATAATTAAAGCGCTCTTCCTCTCTCCTAATTAATTAAAGTGTTGCTGTGCCCGACAGGGTCCATAATTGTTTCTATTTATTAATTTTACCACCTGTATGTGTACATTATGGATTGCAATAAACGATTTGAGATTTTTTTGAGATTTGAAAATACTGTAAAACCTTACAGTATTTTCAAATCTTGCGCTGCGAAAAGTAAAAAAAAACGATTTTCTTTCTTTAACGTCGTTAGAGGGTATGCTTCTCTTTGCGTCGTATTCCTCAGTGCTGAGGGTCGTGACCTCCCTTCTGTATCACTTTCATAAGTATGATGTTTCTCCACGTGTTTCTGTCCCTGGCGGTGTGGAGGGCGTTGTGAATGGTAGTGTCAAGGGCGGTGCGAATCTGGTCAGACCAACGTATTGGACTGCGTCCACGAGGTCTTTTCCCATCTACTTTGCCGGTCACGATGAGCTTCTCGAGGTTGTCACCTTCTTTCCTTGCTATATGACCGAAGTATTGTAGGACTCTGCGTAGACACTCATATGATAGCCGCGAGGAGATTTTCAGTTCTCGTTAGAGGGTGTCCTCGTAATATATTAATGTTTACGTCTACCTGCATTAGAAAATAGTGAGAAACTTTTCGTTTCATTTTCTTAAACTAACCTTAGGTACAGTATTTTGTTTATTTAATACTTGTTTCTGCAGGCACACAGGAGGTACCAAATCTACTTATACAGTGCACTTAGCTACATATATTGGTTAGCAGTACACCTGCGGCTCTGACATCAGGATGGCGGGAGTACCTAATTATTAAAATATCATTATACTGATGTAGATTTTCAGGAGAGGTACGTAAAGGAACACAGAAGGTACCAAATAACTGCAAAAAATAGGCAAATCTGAAAAGTACACCCGCCATTCTGATATACATTGTTCTAGTATTATTATGGAGCGATCGCATTCGCATCGGAGTCGCAGACTGTTAATAAACGTAATTACTAATTTTCTTTCGTATTGCAAAGTTTTTGCTAGTAATAAATAATATAAGCTAACAACATGGATTTTACCAGTGCTGGGCCAAAAACGCCCCTATCTCAATATATGATGCGTTATTTAAAAAACAACGTAGTGCTGTTATTCCGATAGGGTTTGTCATACCTCGGATGATCACGGAGCACAGACTTAAAAAAATAAAATGATAATATAAGGACACAGTTAAAATGACTTTTTCTTTAATTCTATATTATTATTTACAGGCGTCCTTCTCCACTACGACGACGCGTCTCTCAAAGAACTGTATTTCTTGAAGCCGCAGTGGCTGTGCGACGTGCTAGCACACGTGGTCACCGTCAGAGAGATCAATCCGTTCGCTAACAATGGTGAGTACAACCAGTTTTACCAAGAGTTACCATTACCGTGTTGTTAAAAATAGTCCGACCAGGTTGCCAAGAATAGTCCGACCAGGCTGCCAAGAATAGTCCGGCCAGGTTTCCAAGAATAGTCCGAACAGGTTGCCAAGAATACTCCGACCAGGTTGCCAAGAATAGTCTGACCAGGTTGCTAAGAATAGTCCGACCAGGTTGCCAAGAATAGTCTACCAGGTTGCCAAGAATAGTCCGACCAGGTAGCCAAGAATAGTCCGACCAGGTTGCCAAGAATAGTCCGACCAGGTTGCCAAGAATAGTCCGACCAGGTTGCCAAGAATAGCCCGACCAGGTTGCCAAGAATATTCCGACAAGGTTGCCAAGAATAGTCCGACCAGGCTGCCAAGAATAGTCCGACCAGGTTTCCAAGAATAGTCCGAACAGGTTGCCAAGAATACTCCGACCAGGTTGCCAAGAATAGTCTGACCAGGTTGCTAAGAATAGTCCGACCAGGTTGCCAAGAATAGTCTACCAGGTTGCCAAGAATAGTCCGACCAGGTAGCCAAGAATAGTCCGACCAGGTTGCCAAGAATAGTCCGACCAGGTTGCCAAGAATAGTCCGACCAGGTTGCCAAGAATAGCCCGACCAGGTTGCCAAGAATATTCCGACAAGGTTGCCAAGAATAGTCCGACCATGTTGCTAAGAATAGTCCGACCAGGTTGCCAAGAATAGTCTGACCAGAATGCCAAGAATAGTCCGACCAGGTTGCCAAGAATAGTCCGAACAGGGCCTCCAGTCTCGACATAGATAACGATCGCGTAGCGACCGAATTTGGTCGTCAAGTCCTAAGACCGCCCGTACGCAGTAAATTTCGAACGCGATCCACAGATCATACCATTGATTTTGACCGTGGAATGCATTCGTGATTGACGGTGTACGGCTAACTTTACCGAATTCGGTCGCTAGGCGATCAGTAAGTATGTCGAGACTTCCCGTCCAGGGGGGCTACTCTCTAACAAAATCTATAGTTTCGGGCTTAGTTGCGGGCGGGCATTTTCTACTCCGTATCACCTAACCACTGAGAACTAATGATAACACGATTTGACAGTTACTGTGAAATCGTGTTGTCATTCATTCTCAGTTCGAGTTCGGGACTAATCGTAAGTCTGTAGGTGATACGGAGTAGAATACGCCCGCCCGTAACTAAGACCGAAACTACGGATTTCGTTAGAGAGTAGCCCCCCAGGACCTTTGTTCCGCGTAACAAAACACGAGCTGCCGCGCTGCGAGTGTTGATGGCGGACTGACGGAGCGATCAGCTTGCACTGCCCCCCGTCTCGCCGCGCACATACCTAAAGGTGCGTCTACGCTAGACGAGCCGAGCACAAATTCGAGTAGTGTGGACCGACTTACGTGCCTCGAACGAGTGCACTTCTACACGGATTTGTGCTCGGCTCGTCCAGCGTAGACGCACCTTAATGCCGTGCGCACTTTGGACACGAATTTTTATCGTACGTTCGTGGTCGTACGAATTGAGTGCGTACACTGAATACATTTTTCTCCATCAAATAGGTAGTAATATCGCATTCGTGAAGTCATCTTTGGTAGGAGCGCAATGAATCTTTATCTAATCTGTATCTTCTAGATGATTCTCTTATAACTCGAAGACTGAAACTCGGGTGCGTGAAATTTATTTAAAAAAACATGAATATGGAGAATTTCATCATATTATAGAAGACTTAAATAACGACCCCATGGTCATGGTTATGTACGTATGGAAAAATAAACTTTTCATATTCATTTCTACGAATATTTCTCGCCATGCCCTGCGCTGAACATCACGTAAGTGGTAACTTGAATCACGATCCCACAAACATTAATAACCATAAATTTAAGTAATACATTTTTCTACATCCATTTTTACGCACGAACGTGTTTAAGAATCCCAACAAGTTCGGATTGTTTTCGGACGTTGGAACTACAGTATGTGCGCTCCCATAGTTCTTGGAAGGTTAGGATCGTTCGTGCGTGTTCGCATGAGTAAAATTCCTATGAAAACGCGTCCAAACTGAACACGGCCTACGGCGCAGTACAGCGGTCCCTGTCGAACTAAAAGTGGGGTGTAGTGGTCAGTTGATCCTACAAGCTACTTTAGAACCCCTTCCTCTTATCCTAAAGAGTCAAATGTTACATGTTTGTCCACTTCCGATTAAAATTATTTTTTACTAGTGGCCCCCGCCTCGGCTTCGCCTTAATGTATTTTTTTAGGGTTCCGCAAAAACACGGAGCCCTTTTGGATCACTCGTGTGTCTGTCTGTCAGTTTATCACAGCCATTCTGTTGAAATTTGGTACACATATGGACTTCTATGACCCAAACACGGACGCGTTACGTAAATCATTATTTTTTTAGTATGGGGGTCACTTTTGGGGGTCAAACTAGAAAATTACAAAAAAAGTTTTTTGGACAATATCGTGTGACATATCAAATGAAAGGGCTTACTGTGAGGGTCTTAATTATATATTTTTCATAATTTTAAAATAAATGGTTTAGAAGTTATTCAAGAAATTAAACGAAAAATGACCATTCCCCCCGTTATCTCCGAAACTACTGAGCCTAAAATTTTGAAAAAAATGGAGATAATAGATCTTTATCTAAATATTACAGGAAAACTTTATAAGAAGTCTGTAGTGTTAAAATAACATGTTAAAAAAAAATTCGCTTGGAACCCTTTGCACGCAAGTCCGACTCGCATTTGGCTAGTTCTTTCAAATTTTATTTTAGGCATAGTCCGTGGACCCTATGCAGTAAACGAACTTAGTGTCACTCTGTTTTATGGTGCTACGGACTACTGAAATTAGAATGTTCATGCTGAGGGGACTGTTAATCAGTTAACAACACCCGAGATATAGCGATAAAACGTATGCGTCGGCTAAATTAATTTAATTTATTTATCTATTTCGGACAACAATATAGCCCATTTTGTTAGTAAAATATCTTATAACTAGTGTTAGTCGTAAACAAACAAGGATAAAAAACAAACAACAAAGTACGTGTCTGAGGCAGGATGTGCAGAGAACGATAAAGTGAGGAATAAGCTACCTGACCATTCTCCCCGCATAGTGCCTCAGTAAAGATGAGTAAGGACTCTCCACCACTGTTTTCAAATAAATGCTTACCGACCGGAAATCATCTTCCTGCCCTTATCCCATGTTACTTGGGGTCCCTCCCTTTTCTTTCATATCGCTTCGCTCCCCACACAATCCATCCATCTTTTTTTAGGGTTCCGAAAAAAAAAGGAACCCTTATAGGATCACTCGGGTGTCTGTCTGTCTGTCTGTCTGTCTGTCTGTCCGTCTGTCACAGCCAGTTTTCTCCGGTTCCACTGAACCGATTCTGTTGAAATTTAGTACACATATAGACTTCTATGACCCAAACACGGAGGCGTTACGTAAATAATTAAATTTTTAGTATGGGCGTCACTTTTGGGGGTCAAACTAGAAAATTAAAAAAAAAAGTTTTTTGAACAATATTGTGTGACATATTAAATTAAAGGGCTTACTGTGAGGGTTTTAATTATATTTTTTTCATAATTTTAAAATAAATGGTTTTGAAGTTATTCAAGAAATAAGACGAAAAATGACCATTCCCCCCCCTTATCTCCGAAACTACTGAGCCTAAAATTTTGAAAAAAATGGAGATAATAGATCTTTACCTAAAGATTACAGGAAAACCTATTAGAAGTCTGTAGTGTTAAAATAACATGTTAAAAAAATTAAATTCGTTCGGAACCCTTTGCACGCGAGTACGACTCGCACTTGGCCAGTTTTTGGCCTTCCTCTCCCTCTCCATCCATCCACATTCATGTTCATAACTCTTCTAGTTACATGCGTTTCATCCCTCCTCTTCACATGCGCCACTTTTAGGCACTTGTCTCACCGCCGTTGAGGAAGCGAGTAGCTATCGACTATTTGCTCGCTGAGGAAAAGGGTAAAAGATATAGATCTCGTGTGAGTAAAAGAGACACATACATTCATAGTCGATAGCTGGCTGTTCACACTGCCGGCGAGCGGCCCTCTAGTTGATCACAGCGACAAAAGCTATCAAAGATTGTACTCGATGGCGACACTCGCTCGGCGATGCTCGCTTGGCGGTCAGAACTCATCAAACAGCGGTCATTTCTACCTACAGTGCGGGCCGGAGAGAGTATTGCGATTAAAAGCCCGTCGCACAAAAGTACTCTTTGAAAGCCGAGCGTCAAAACTATCGAAACTTTTCACTCGCTGCTCGCCAACTAGTTTCGAGTTAGGAGCTTTACTCGCTACTCGCTGATCGCCGGCGGTGAGACTAGTGCTTTAAACTACCTCTTGCCAATCGGTAAGTCATAGAAACCCAGTCTTGCACTACAACATTGCACTATTTACCACACCACACTATAGTTACAATACTTCACATATACGAAATGGGAATAAGTTTTATAACTATACTGTATATAATTTAAATTGCAACTTAACTTAAATATTTATATTTTGTGTATTATCTTAAGATTAGTATATATAAGCTAAACACATTAAAATGTACTTACATTGCATATTTACCCCTAATGGTCACAGTACATTATGTTAACTTAAGTTAGTGTTAAGTGTACGATAATGATGAAAAGCGGAGCCTTCTAACACAGGCATTGTGTGCTTAACTGGAGGCTCCAAACACGTTCAAATGTGATGTAATTTCTATTTGGCACAATAAACTATTTTGTATTTGTATCATTAATCATTTTTTCTCACCACAGGAATAATGAAGATCGAAGACCTAGCCCACGTTTTTAAGGCATCACCCATGCTGGCGCGAGGAGACGAGGCCAGTTCTCTGGGAGTGTCGCTCCTGAACAAGTTTGAACTGGCTCTCTGCTGGGACTCTCGTCTGTTGCTCGTGCCGCCGCTGTTGCCGCGCACTCCGCCGGCGACGCAGCAGGTATGAATTCAAACAAACAAACAAATCTTTCCTCTTTATAATATTAGTGTAGACTAGTTGACCCGCGCAACTTCGTCTGCTCCGCTTCTATTGGTCTTAGCTTGATGATATATAGCCTATAGCCTTCCTCGATAAATGGGCTATCTAACTCTGAAAGAATTTTTCAAATCGGACCAGCAGTTCCTGAGATTAGCGTGTTCAAGCAAACAAACAAACAAACTCTTCAGCTTTATATATTAGTATTGATTCTGCCATTACTGACAGCCGAAACTACTGGTCCTACGACAAATAGAAAAAAAAGAAAGCTGTAATTTGGCATTAGGTTCCTTGGGGAGCACTAAGGAAGGATTTCCCGAAATTCCCACGGGAACGGGAAAAAACGGGATTGCGCGTATGAAGTCGCGGGCGAAAGCTAGTTTGTTTATAAATGTAGAACAATAAACTAACAATGTTCTGACAAATAAATAAATTCTGACTAAAGCTCGTTCTCCTTACAGCTTCCCGTCCGCTCTCGATCATGGTGCAACTCAAATCGCGGCACGCCGCGTCGCGCGTGGCCGGCGCAGCTGACACCAGTGCCTGACAGTAGAGGCACCGACTCCCCTACGCTCATACGTAAGTTCATAACATAGCATAGCACAGCGCAGCGTAGCGTTGTTTTTTTAGGGTTCCGAAAAAAAAAACGGAACCCTAATAGGATCACTCGGGTGTCTGTCTGTCCGTCTGTCACAGCCAGTTTTCTCCAGATCCACAGGATCGGTTCTGTTGAAATTTGCTACACATATGGACTTCTATGACCCAAACACGGCCGCGTTACGTAAATCATTAAATTTTTAGTATGGGAGTCACTTTTGGGAGTCAAACTAGAAAATTAAAAAAAAATGTTTTTTGAACAATATCGTGTGATATATCAAATAAAAGGGCTTACTGTAAGCGTTTTTATTATATTTTTTTCATAATTTTAAAATAAATGGTTTGGAAGTTATTCAAGAAATTAGACGAAAAATGACCATTCCCCACTTATCTCCGAAACTACTAAGCCTAAAATTTTATTAGAAGTCTGTAGTGTTAAAATAACATGTTAAAAAAATAAATTCGTTCGGAGCCCTTTGCACGCGAGTCCGACTCGCACTTGGCCAGTTTTTTTATTTTTATTTGTGATGGGTTTGCTCTTGACTCTAGTCTAGGTTAGAGGTGACAGAGACAAAGTCTACGATGGAGCGAGCTTACCCAGAAGGAGCCTGTTCACTCTAACTTTGAAGATATTAGGGTTGTAAGCGTTTGGAAACACAGACGCAGGCAGAGAGTTCCACTCCTTTGCTGTGCGCATTATAAGAGACGTTTGGCAACGCTTAGTGCGAATTGGTGGAATAGCAACAAGGTAGGGATGGTAAGATGCAGTGCGTCTGGATGTCCGATGGTAGAAGGGGGCCGGTGGGATGAGGTCGTGGAGTTCTTGGGCACACTCACCGAAGTACAATCTGTAGAAGACCGACAAGCAGGCAACCTTACGGCGATGAGCCAAGCTATGCAGATTGGCATCCACCAGCATTACGTCACCGATGAGCCTCTTAGCTCTGCGTTCTACCTAGTCAAGCGCGGCAAGCTGATACTTAGCTGAGTTTTCCAGGGTTGCGGAATTATTCGCAAGAGTCACCGCAGTATTAGTTAGTAAACTCACGCTCCACCCAGATCAATCAATCAATCCATTTATTTGTTAAACATAGGTGTTTACATAGGTGTTTACATAAATAGAGGTTGCGCTATGTTTTGTCATAATTATGACATACAAATTTTTAAGTGACCCATTAGGTGTCATTAGATTATGCATGCGTAAATAATAAAGTTTTGAATTGAATACAGGAAAAAAAAGAAATGTCAATGATATCAAAAATAATACAAAGTCACAGTACTTATTGTCTAATGGTAAAAAAAAAATGCATCATTGTAATAATTGGTCGTTCAGATATTCGTCTACGGTATAATAACATTTGTCAATTAATAATTTAGTTAGAGCTTTTATAAACTTATATAATGTCATGTTTTTTATGTCATCAGGAATTTTATTAAACACTTTAGGCGCTATACCAAAAAAGCTTTTTCGCATCAATGAGGTCTTACATTTATAATGACATAGCTTATTTACATATTGAGAACGTAATGGAGTTTTTCTAGTGGAAGACATTTTTTCAAATAGTTGTGGGTTCCTTTTCACAAATAATGCAGTTTCCAAAATGTATATTGCTGGAAGGGTTAGTATTTTTAAAGACTTAAAATAGGGTCTACAGCTATCCGTTGTTTTAATATTACACATGGCTCTGACACATCTTTTTTGCATCCTAAATACAAGCTCACGGTCAGTCGACTGCCCCCAAAAAATTGCAGCAGTCGTGTAGTGGGCATATCAATATTTTGGTGCGGTTGCCGTTGTTGAAACTGCATCACCTTAGTTTTATTTAGGTTAATTCTCAGGTTATTATCATTCATCCAATTTATGATATTGAGGAGGGATTTATCAGTATCATTTTGGTAAGTTTTAATATTATTACATTTTATGACAGCAGTGCTATCATCGGCAAATAGGATCATGTTGTGTCGTATAGTTTTTGGCAGATCAGAGAGGGCGAGAGGACCAGAGGGGCGGTTTTTTTGTAATTAAAAAAAAACGTTACTTTTTAATATTTCCCCCTTATCAGCGATAGTAATCAAAGCTCTTACGCCTCCCTCCTATGCTTACGTAAGCATTGGTATAGTTTTTACTCGCGCGATACCTGTTTCCCCACTTCTGTTATTTCTTGCTAAACATCGCGTGATAGTAAAAACAACTAACTACCCTTAATTATGTCAAATTAGCACGAAAATTTTGACGTATAGTAACATTAACGTTACTCCAGTACATCCAGTATGCCCTTAGTAGTTATGGTCGTACCTACAAAACCTATCTTGATAAGATCTACAAAATTCAAGTTAACATTTTAAAAACTGTAGTATCACCCAAAATTAAAAATCTATTTTACGACGATATAAATGGCCTCTTTAAACACTGTAAAGTCTTACCAGTTCATACCCAAGTTAATTTTTTATTATTAAAAGAACAATTTTTCAATTTATCTTTAAGAAACAAAATCGAACATCCTGTACGCACGCGGGCAATTTCTGAGAATAGGCTTCGTACGCAGCGCGCCAACCATACGTATGGCGAGCGAACTACTGGTTATATTGTACCGAGACTTATTAACAGTCTACCCTCAGAAATAAATAATTGTATAACAGATAACAATATCAAAGGACATGGCCAGCTTTTGTATGGACGTCGGCATAGTTATTGAATTTGATTTACACCAATGATTTTTGGTGTTTTATATTCGTGAATATTGGCTCATTAAATTGCTATAAATAAAAAACTCAGAGAACTTGTCATTACAACAGACTAGACAAAAACAGTTTCATAAAACCTTTTAATCAGATTGCTAGCAATAAGGTGTTAGATTATAATTTCGCTATTAAAAAACTTAAAGGCGCTTTAAAATAGCGAACAGTTGTGAATTATTACGTTTAGGTATTACTTAGGTATATGGTTTTAGTATTATTAAGCATTTAAACAAAGTACTGGCCACCTAAATGAAGGATTTTAAACTGCATATTGATTAACATTTATTAAACTGGGAAATAGTCTCATAAAATGTGACAATAATAACAAACATAACATCATGTCTGTATTCCACGAAGGGTTGGACAGAGGTGTACCTACAGTACACCCACATTTCACCAGTTATTTTGAATACCATGTAATAGGGGGTGAGTCTATTGCCATCAACCGGGCACAAATCCAGAATCCGGGCTGCTACTGAGAAATTCCTGATGAATAAACCCAATATCACTTTGCTCGACCTGGGAATCGAACTCAGGACCTCATGCTCAGCAGTAGCGCTTGCGACCACTAGACCAACGAGGCAGTCATAATAACAATATTAACAAAGTATATATTCGAAACCAATGTTTTTCTTTAAAGTACATTTTTACAGGTTACCCTTATATTTTTTTTAAAATAGTTCAATAAACAAGGGAAGCACAAAATAAAACAAAAAGTAAAAATAATTAGTTATTTATTAGAGAAAATAAATAAAAATATTTTGCTGTATTATAATGATTATATCTTAAATGCCTACCTAGATAACATACATTACAGCAATGCAGCGATAGTATTAATAAAGAGACCGAGAGAGGACAATCAACCAGCTTTTTTTTTATTTCACAAATAAAAATCTGGATAAAGTGTAAGTATAGGGCTTCAGTAATTACATAAATAACTGCTTTAAACATAACCAGACATGTAAAAAAATACAACCATCTTAATATATATAAATCACGTGTCACATTGTTTGTCCGCGATGGACTCCCTAAACTACTGGACCGATTTTGATGAAACTTTGTAACTATCTGTTATTTGATCCAACTTAAAAGATAGGATAGTTTTTTGTAACGAGAAAAAACGGGATATGCGCGTACGAAGTCGCGGGCAAAAGCTAGTTGGTTTATATATTATTATTTTAAATTGTGATTATGGTTTTCAAGAAATATTAGCTTTTGTTAGAATATTTTAATATTCTTGAATTGTTAATAGTATGTTGTCTAAAAATCCTGCTGGATATTGTTTTGGTGTCTTGCCCAACCAAGCTACCAAATTATTGTCATAATAACATGACAACAACAACCAACAGTCCGGTTCCCTACAAAGCAATTACAATAGTACCCTATTAGTTTACTTAACATTTACAGGAGGTAATAGATTATACAGAATTAAAAACTGGGGTACTGTAAGACCCGTCCAATAATGGCAAAAATGGTTTGGCATTTCTGAGACATTTTCAAAGTTCAAAATATTAGCTTTTTTCTTCATAATATTAATTATGTCTTCTATACGGATGTCACTAAATGTAGAATGTGTCTCATTCATTTGAGGCAATAAATGCCACTGATCGCTGTACAAGTGTGTTTCATACACTCTACAGCTCCGAGGAACATAGAAACTATGTTCTTGCAAAAGCAGTCTTTTAATGAATTGCGGGACCAAATGCAACATTTTGTTTCTGCATTGTTGAAATATACAATGAACAGATGTGATCGAAGCTCGCTTATGATTAGGTAATGATATGGTATTATTTTCCCTTTGTAGTGGTGGCTCTGGTGGGCTGACAACTTGAACATTAGGGACTGCTGCATCGTTGTCTGAAGCCAATTCCTGCATGTCTCATGATGAATCATGCACTGCCTGTCTATTTTCTCGCATCCAACACACATGGCAAACATAGTTGTTTCTTGAGGGCTGAAAATATACCACAGAATAAACACTGATAAATGCTTATGTTTATATAATTTTTAGTAACGGGTATCTTTTATATACATCTCTTTATGTTTTCAAGTATTATGTTATTCTAAAAGGCAGTACTATGTTACACATGCCTACTTTAGGCAAGCATATGTTTAAGATGGAAAATACAGATATTACAATCATACATACATAGTATAAAAACTCGAATTTTAATAAATGAATACAAATAGGTATTTATAGTAATGAAAATCAAAATGCTTACCACATAATTAGTATTTTGTGATATTAGGATAGCCAGCAATGGACACTCCATTCTGACATTATGGTGTCTTATTTTCCTCTCAGATTTGCCACAACCAAGGCAAACCATGTTATGCCCCGTAGTCTCTCGTGTTCCCCAGCTTCGGCATTTAATAATAATAAGCATGGATGACAAATAAATGTATCCAGAGGAAACTGAAAATAAGATGCACTGTAAGTTAATTTCGCATACCAGAATTACATAAAAACAAATCAGGTTAAGTTTTTTTTAGTCCAACTTCTTACCTGGGTTTGAGAATTGGTTATCCAATGCGAAAGTTTTGTTTGATGGTGTGCAGAAAGCGAGGATATGAGATGTCTCTGCAACCTTTGCATCCACTTTGATCCACAAAACAAATCCGAAACGTAATGCAAATCAGAGTCCAGTGTTAATAGCTAATAAGTAATCGAGCGATAGAAGGTATCAGTCCGTAGAAATAAGCAGGGGTCAAAAATATTAGAAAATAATCGCAAAAACACAAACTACCTACGCAATAATGACATTGACATTACATTGACATTTGACGTAGACAATGACACATGGCCAAACAATTAAACGCGTTCCGTTTTAAGATATTTTATTGTGTGAAATAAATAAAAAAACTATCTTACACATCAACATTATGAATAGATAATTTTATTAAATGCAAAAAATACTAATGAAGACAGTTTCATATGAATAAAATGTTCTTAATAAAAGCATTTTGGCGTCCATATCACATGTCTACAAGTAGTATGCTTGGTATGGAACGCCCATTATTATATTTATCTTTCTCTATGGTCCAATATGGCGGACGTTGACAAATGGTACTTTGAATTCATCTTGCATTACTATTATTTTGAAATAAAAACTGACGAGTTCAGAGAGGTCAAAAACTACGTATTAATTCATTTTTCTTTTTTTAATATATAATATTATTGACTATGTTTGCGTAAATGGAATGTACTTTTTTGTCCATGTCCTTTAAGCTTAAAGAATATTATTTAAGTATTATTTAGCGTTTTTATATATACATATTGATAGACTCTTAATAGCACGGGTTTAAACCTTCGTGGTTTTAGGGTGCTATTTGATAGAATTAATCCTGTACTGTGTTTTGTTTGATTGATAAATAAAGGAAAAAAAAAGTGAATTTTGAATGTGAAAACTACAACCCCATAGTATTTTGGTTTAATTTCATGGGACATACACAATTTATATCATTCGAAAATATGAATATAGTATCTAATTCAAATAAATATTATGTACGAAACGATTGTTGTAGCTATGGTAAAATGTTACGTTACTATTCGTGCGGGCCCTCTACAGACATATCAACTCGGAAAGGGAACAACTCGAGCATGAAACTCCCTACCTGCAACGCACACTAATCGGAATCGTAACGTAATCGCCTCGCCTCGGTACGAGCGCGGCGACGCTTAGTCGTAGCCGAGTCGACTTACCGAAGCTGCTGATCCGTTTTGGTTAAGTAAGGTTGACGCCTGTGTGACGGCGAGGCGAAAGGCGATACGGTTACGATCCCTTTCCGAGTTGATATTTTTTTTATTTTTTTATTTATTTATTTAAATTTTATGTACAGTAGTGGTACATGGGCGGACTTAATGCAACAATGCATTCTCTACCAGTCAACCTTTGGGTTAAAAAGACTACACTGTGGTAGGTGTACAACAAAAAAATAAAAATAAATGGAATCTTTTGGGGAACATTATACAAATAACATATTTAATACTAATAAAATACATATATAAGCTAAAATAATAAACTAATAAATATGATGTTTTATAATAATCCTTCCGATCAAGAGAACTCACAATAATCATGACGAAGACCAAACTAAGAAAGACGGGCTTTTAAGTAGTGTTTTCGGACTTTACGCTTAAAAGAAAATTTCGACTCAGCCTTCTTGATGTCAAGGGGTAGCACATTCCAGAGTTTAATGGTGGAAATAGCGTAAGAGTATTTTATTTGTTAGGGACAAAAAACAGTTACATGCCAGGTATAACAAAAGATTCTTAAATTAGCCTTACTTAGAAATACAATTATGCATAACCTATTCCATGTTTATGTTACTACACATGTAACCCACACCATTGTCCACGAATTCACAAAAAAAAAGTTAAAAGAAAACAGACATACAGTATGCATCATAAAATATCATGAAGAAGAAGTAAAATAAATAGATATATATATTTACCTAAGAACTAAGTAACTCTATTGCTCTTGCCTTGAATTTTTTTTTTAAATGTATGATATGTCTGCTGTGTCCTTAATGATGAATATTTCTTCAACAGAAGACTGTCACAAGCTGGTGGTCTCAGGACGGGGAGGTCGTCCCCTGAGGCGACTGCTGCTGCTGTCCTATGTGCCGTGCGGATTCTGGCCACGACTGTGTGCCAGACTGTTGGCGGATCAGCAGCTCGCTGAGACGCCGTATTCGGTGTATAAGTTGCCGCCAGAGGTAAGTTTGTATCTATACTATACTAATCTATACTACTTAAAGAGGTAAAGTTTGTGAGGTTGTAGGTGGTAATGTCTGGATCGACTGAACCGACTTTGAAAATTCTTTTACCAATAGAAAGCCACGTTATTTGTAAGTGTGCTGTGCTGTGTTTGTGTGTGTGTGTGCGTTGTTTGTTTGTGTGTGTGCGTTGTTTGTTTGTGTGTGTGCGTTGTTTGTTTGTGTGTGTGTGTGTGTGTGTGTGTGTGTGCTATTAATTAACCCGAAAAATACCGCCCAACGAAGTGTGCACGGGACAGCTAGTGTCGTATAATCTGAAAAAGGTGTATCATACGACCCCAAGCTGTATATTAATTACTATTTTTACTTCAATAACGTAGTCTATAGTTCGCTATTGTAAGTATAGGGTGTTGGGAGGTAATAGGCTGTTCTTAACACACACCTACTGGCAATAGTTTCGCTTTTTTAGCTAATACGCTTTCAAGGAATTTTATAATGCGTAATCTACATAAAAAAGGCCAATTCAATTAATTTTTAGGTTAAACATATCGTTACATTTACTTCTTAATCAACTTAGTTACTTTTTAAAATAACGTTGTAAAAAGAAATTACATTTCGAAGGGAAAATTCGAATCCCATAAACCGAATTCAAACGAATTCTCTCCCTGAAATGTGTACCTTATTGTGTAGTAAATAAAGTTCTAAATTGTGTCGCTATCTTTCAAAGTGTGTAGTTTCGCGTCACGTCTCAGTTTGAGCGGACCCTTATATAGTGAACGCGCAAGGCGTACACTGTGCCATCTAGTGTTAAGAATTCGCATCTTTTTCCTTATAAAAACTTGAATTTGACGCATCTGTGCTGCCACCTAAAGCTCCTACACCGTCTCTTTAGGAAACATTCACATAGTAGTGTGCCATCTAGTGTTGCCAATTCGGAACTTTTTCCTTACAAACACTTGACTTTGACACTTCTATGCTGTCACCTATAGTTTCTGCACGCTCCCTATATCTCATTTGCTTCCACAGATGGAACTAGACGAAACGATATCGAAAGCCCTCGAACTGTCGTGGGGCTGGAAACTATGGCGCAGCGGAGCCCTAGTGTGCAGCGGAGCCCTGACCATGTTGGCGCTAAGAGAGCTACCGCCGCGCCGGGACGCGCTGCTGCCTGCCAATGACGAGGAACAGCCTGACGACCAGTACCATCATATCAGGTGAGAGTAGTGGAGCCCTAATATGCAGCGGAGCTCTGGCCATTTTGGCGCTGATAGAGCTGCCGCAGCCTGACACGACCAGTACCATCATATCAGGTGTGGAGCTTCCCCAGTAGGATTCCTGTCCTAGGAACTGATACAGATTCTGCCAGGGTTGCCCAAATTGTTACTGCGACCCTGGAACGCGGCGGGCACTAGGAGGAACACGGACGGGTTTTAGTCAGTAAGAGTCTGACACTCCCGCACAATGTGCCCACAGCGGGAGGAGTCATTTGATGATTTCCCATTTTTTTAAAAATGGAATGGATACAGCCTATTGGTGTGAAATCAGCCAGAAGACCCTCCGTCTAACTTCTTAGCCATGGGCCAGCCCCAAAGACACTAGTAGAGCATATCGGTCACGCCGTCCTGGTCGCCCCACGGCGCTCTGGCTAGTGGAGCCTTAGTGTATAGCGGAGCCGGGGGATCATGTTAGCGCTGAGAGAGGTGCAGCAGCCTGACGACCTGATCCCACCATCGCCCTTTTACTACCGGAATACAGACGTACTTTAGGATACCATCCCTACTTGGTAGATACCCCGACTAGTCGTACCCAGCGCTTCTCCTCCACATTTATTATGCGCACAGCCAAAGTGTGGAACTCTCTGCCAGCGTCTGTGTTTCCTTCCACATATAACCATATACCATTTGTTTTCAGGTTAGACAAAATACTTTATTTTAATTATGTTGATTCTACGGTTTATATCGTTACTTACTTACTTAAGTTCCTGTGTCCCCTAGATGGGGCAGAGGGCGTCCACAGTGCGCCGCCATCCCGAACGGTCTTGAGCTTCGCGCTTCATTTCGCTCCAGGTCTTTCTCAATTGCTTCGCTTCTGCAATGATCGTCCGGCGCCAGGTCTGCTTGGGGCGACCACGTTTACGCTTTCCTTGGGGATTCCAGTCTAGGGCTTACCTCGGTATGTGTTCAGGATCCCGTCGGAGCGTGTGGCCGATCCAGTTCTACTTGCGGCGTTTGATCTGCTGGTCGATAGGAGTCTCACCGCAGCGTACCCACAGATCTTGGTTGGAGATTCAGCGTCTGTCATCAAGGCAAGAGTAAACACGCATCTTCTGGGCACGGTTGCTCCATCATAGACCTCATCCATCGCAGGCGTGATTGTGGCCAAGAGCAAGCCCATTCCTCAGTAAAAAAAATCATATCAGGTGAAGGTCTTGAAGAGTATAGGGTCAGGTTCACTCGCTGGGGAGACAATCTGGCAAAATGGGGTGTCATCGCCCGCCTAGCCTTTTTAGGGGTTCGTATCCAAAAGGAACCCTATTACTAAGCCTCCGCTGTTTGACCGTCCGTCCGTCCGTCCGTCCGTCCGTCCGTCCGTCCGTCCGTCCGTAGCTCTGTCCGTCTGTTTATCAACGGGCTGTATTTCAAGAACCGTAATAGCGAGACAGTTGACAGATGCATGGAGGGACTGCTGCGAGGAGTTCGAGGCTAGATAATAACAGCCGCGCAGGTCGATCTTCAAGGTTAAGCAACGCTTGCCAAGGTTGGTCTGTGGATGGGTGACCATCTTAACATACCGAGTTTCCTCCGTGCCTTGGACAGCAAGTTAAACCGTTGGTCCCGGCTGTCATTTGTAATCTTTGGTAGTCGTAACGGATAGTCAGAAGCCAGTAAATCTGACTCGTCTTGCCATGAAGTACCGTGTTACCCAGTTAATGGGTTGTGGAGGTCTGGTAGGCAGCCGCTCCACGTAAAATACTGGTATTCAGCTGAATCCGGTTTGACTGGAAGCCGACCCCAATATAGTTGGGTAAAGGCTAGGGAGATGATGACGGCGACTGACCTTCACAACCCAATCACTGGGTATTACGACACTCCTTCACCATATCAGCCAATTGCCGTCCACTGCTGAACGTAAGCCTCCCCCAAAGAGCGCCAGCCATCCCGGTCTTGAGCAGTCCGCATCCATCCGCTGCCAGCCACCCCGCTTTAAATCATCGATCCATCGTACCGCAGGGCGTCCCACACTACGTTTACCCATACGCGGTCTCCACTCTAACACATGTCTGCTCCATCCACCGTCTGTCCGTCTACAGACATGGCCGGCCCACTTCCACTTCAGCATGCTGATCCTACGCGCATGGTACATTAAAAATACCTTCAGACGACCGTAACCTAGGCTCACATACTTCATTTCTTATTGCTACAGGTTCAGGGTACGTCAAGAAGGCGCATGGTGCGAGCTGGACGTCCAATCTTCAGCCTGTGTGGAGATCCTGTTACCAGCACAAGTTTGCGTCATCAGAAGGGATGATGGACTACCAATAGCTGGATATCAGGTAAGTTATCCTTATGCATATATTCTGGTCATCATCATTGCTGGCCTTGCTCTAAATACGGCTAATAAAATTTGACTGCTGAAAAATCATGGTCTAAAACGTATGAAACAAGAAACTATTAAATAGTGATATTCAGAGGATAACCGTGGTCGCTTGGCCCTCAAATATGATTGCTATATGCCTTTAGAATGCATAGTTTTGTTAATATCTATGTGTTACCTTTACACGTCTTAGCGCAAGCGAAAACCGTACGTAAGCGCAAAGCGCAGAATTCAATGTCCAACGGCCGAAGCAGAACTAAAGCGGATAGGGGGAAGCGAGGCGGCTCTAGCTAGACTGGACGGAACGCGCGCTAATTTTACGTATTTCGTTCGTATTATCAAAACAAATGCACATTTTGAAAATGTGAAATGTATACGTTATAGAAAACATGTAGTTTTGTTATTATTCAAAAACTGATTAACTTCAGTGAAGTATTTACGCCGTACGGAAGGTTTATTTTGGTTTTTTATTAGATCACTTTTGTTTTTTTTTTCTATCGACGATATTACAAGTAATTGTCTTTCTAAAGTGTACGATAAAAGAGTGAATTCTTAAATACCTTACATATTAATTATATACAACGTGTAACAGAATAATCGCAATACAAGGGGTAATTGTATTGTACGCCGAAATCGCGAAAAAAAATCGACTCCCCCATACATTTATGTGACAAAATGTACTGAACAGCTGTTTTTTTTTTCGCGATTTCGGGCTTGGTCCCATAGTAAAAGTGGTACATAATGATGAGTAAAATAACCCTTTAAGAGGTATTGCGTTTATTCTTTTACAGGTTGTATAACTAAAGGTTACGTAATAACGATGCACCACAGGATCAAACGGACGCTAATTACGTATCATTTCCTGGGTGCCCCTTTAACGGCTGAACGAATTTGTTGTTTTTTTGACAGAGCATCAGCTTGGAACCGAACCCGGAGACTCTCGCTAAAGTGCTGGCTCTAGTATCAGACCACGTGGATTTGCTGCTAGAAGACTGGTATCCTTCACTTGGTAAGTTGGTGCCTGTTAAAGTTTGCCCCAAGTATCTATGAGTGAAAACAAGTAAAAAATTTTACTCGAATCTGTCCTACACACAAAATATTTTAAAAGATCCTGAATGGACGATTACAATCAATATGTTTTCTAATATATAAAAATCTCGTGTCACGGTGTTTGTTACCGAGTTCCTCCGAAACGGCTCGACCGATTTTCATGAAATTTTGTGTGTATATTCGGTAGGTATGAGAATAGGTGGTAGGGTTTTTTTTTGTATGGCAAAACAACGTTTGCCCAGTCAGCTAGTAGTTAAGCTAGCTAGTAATTAATAAAAATCTTATAAATTAGGTGCAAAGTTCGCAGTCTGTAACAGGCGGCGTAGTGGGGCATCACGACATGACGTCACATCACGACATACGAGTTGATTTTACTGCCAAGGCCCACCAATAGGTGTTTTATAATAAAAAACTTGGACTAGACCGCAAAAGACACCTCAAAAGGACATTTTTCAAGCAGTGATGCTGTTGGTGGTATATATTTTGGTTTAATCAAATATTTGCGACTGCAAAATGCAGGGCTCGACATGACGGTTCAAAAATGTCGCATATTTTTGAACCGTCATGTCGAGCCCTGCATTTTGATCACATTTCCTCAAAAAATATATTCGGTAGGTATGAGAATAGGTGGTAGGGTATTTTTTTTTTGTATTGCTAAACTACGTTTGCCGAATCTAGTTACTATATAAAATTCTTCCGTTACTGAGTAACTGACAGACAACGCGCAGCCGAAAGTACAGATCGAAGAAAGCTGAAATTTGGCATGCAGATTCCTTGAGGAGTGAAGGGGAGCACTAAGAGAGAATTTCCCTAAATTCCTACGGGAACGGCATATGCGCGTACGAAGTCTCGAGCAAAAGTTAGTAGATACTACAAAACACTTGCAAAAAAATACTCTTTACTTTTTCTGTTCTGACTTTTTACTAGTTTAAAAAAGAAAAAGCGTTTATTTGCGCCAAGCATGACACATACCAAAAAAAATAAAAAATCAATAAAACAAAATTACAATTTTACCTGAAAAGTATATATAACCGTTTGACATAAATAGACTAAGACTATTGAAAAACGGCACTATACATTTGTAGGCGTATTATCAGGATTGGATATTTTAAAGTAAAAACTGGGTAGTTTACTTATTAATCAATTTTATTCGATTAACTCACTTAATTAATAATAACTGTGAACTATATTAATTATCATAATTATTAACTAAAAGGTTTTAACACGATATTAGCAAATCTAGGCGCTATGACAACATGTGCATCGAACCGAGGTCTAGAATAGAATGCCGCGATCGCTCCTAGGGATGGGTAAAAAATATCGATATATCAAAATATCGATATTTCTTCAGAAAAATATCGATACTAATTAGCGATATCATTTCCCGCGATATATCAATTTTCGATATTTATTTTCAGATATCAAAATCGATATATTTTTAAAGCTCTGCTGTCTGCTCATGCGTCACATCATGATTTTGACCAATCCGATTTCTTAAATTTAGAAAATATGCAGTAAGCTGTGTGGGTTTAGTTTCTTTGCTTCAAACACAAACAAAAATTACTCTATATGACTTGCTTGTCTATGACAATGACATTGCTTGTTGGTTTGGTTTTCACGCCGGTTCTCTCGGATATCGCTCTAAAATATTTGATTTGTCAAGCATCTTCAGTGTCATCTGAAAGGGTAGCTTCAGTGGTAAATTTGGCTGTGCCAAATGATAGGAGCAGATTAACAGGGGAACACATACAAACAAAGAGTGCTCCTGATGTCAATATCAGACAAATACGGGTTAGAATAATGTTTTTTTTTGTTTCTTTTTTTTATGTCAAGCAATTCGATTTTTTTTTTTTTAAATAATAAAACTTACGTTGAAACAACCAGATGTGTATTTGCTTTAAAATTTCGATAATTTAGGCAATTTTTATAAATAATTGCAAATTGGGCAAAAAATATCGATATATCGAAATATCGATATTTCTTGGGTGATATATATCGATATATTTGAAAAATATCGATACGATAAATATCGATATTTTTTTTCTATTTGCCCATCCCTAATCGCTCCGCGCGGTCTCGTTTTACGTCCGAGCACAAACAAGTCCAGTAGTGGGGGAGGTGGGGATGGCGACATCGCCTGATCGGTCCGGTGCACGTGCCGTGTACAACCGTACGATGACGTAGCGCCGTCACATTTTTTTGCTTATTTAAAAGCCAAGTATGTTTAAAAACAATACAAGCGCCATGAATTGTATCAGTCATAATGATTTCCAAATATTGTTTCCTAAAGCATCAAAACTGCAATTACGAGTACATTTCAATAACTTTCCGTTCAGGCACCCGTTTCGTCCACACATCCGAAGGCCGGTGCCTCATCACGCGCGTGGTGCCGTGCCCCGAGTGCCTCAACCACGCCGCGCCGCAGCCGCAGCATCAGGAACAAGAGCAGCAGCTGGCTCAGGTGAGAACCAACCCTGGCTCCTTTCAGCATCATGATCAAATGACTCCTCCGGCTGTGGGCACATTGTGCGGGAGTGTCAGACTCTTACTGACTAAAACCCATCCGTGTTCCTCCTAATGCTCGCCGCGTTCCAGGGTGCGGTAACCCTGGACTCTTACAACGTCCATCAAACAATTGTTATAGGAAACCAAGTGACCCTCTCCAGCATTGCAGGGGTGCACTTAGTTTCCGGTGAATTTTAACCCAAAGGTTGGCTGCTAGAGAATGCCTCGTTGCATTACGTCCGCCCATGTACCACTATTTTTACATCGTTACTAATATTATAAATGCGAAAGTTACTCTGTCTGTCTGTTTATCTGTCTGTCTGTCTCGCTTTCATGCCAAAACTACTGGACCGATTTAAATGAAATTTGGTACAGAGATAGTCGAGAGACTGAGAAAGGACGTATGCTACTTTTTTTCCGGGAATATTTTCCCTAGGGACCACGCGGGCGAAGCCGCTGGCAGAAGCTAGTTGTACATAAAACATAAATAAATAAATTTTCTAAAAAAATCTTTTCTGTTATAAAAAAATTGTCCATTATGCACTCGACAAAAAACTTAGACAAATCAGAGAACCAGAGCCAACCCGTTCTCAAGCGAAGATCTTTCATAGAAGATAAATCATTGCATATTATCATACATAAGTATTTCTGCGATGATGCGAAAAGTCTGTTTAGGTTCATGGCCCAGATATGACTAATTTGTATTTAGGGTAAGATGGGACTGACATATGCATTGCGATTCTAAATGTCCCTAAATAAATAAAGAAAAAAAAAAGTATTTCTGTATAGGGAATATGCAGAAACTTATAGGTGGCAGCACAGAAATGTCAATGTCCAGTATTTTTAACCTAAAAGTTTCACAATTGCAACGCTAGATGGCCAAGTCTACTTCGTGCACGTTCCCCTAAATGGAGCGTGCAGGAACTATAGGTGGCAGCACAGAAGCGTCAATGTCAAGTATTCCAAACTTTAAGTTTCGAATTTGCGACACTAGATGGCGCAGTCTACTTCGTGCACGTTCCCCTAAATGGAGCGTGCAGGAACTATAGGTGGCAGCACAGAAACGTCAATGTCAAGTATTCCAAATTTTAAGTTTCGAATATGCGTTCCCTATTCTATATATCTTATCACCTGTAATCCTTCAATGCAAGAGTGAACTGGTAACTTCTGAGTTCGCTTGCTCCATCGGAGGTCGCATCCATCGCTTCCCATCAGGCTAGATCAGGGTCAAGTGGATTTGGAACAGGAGTATTTTTAAACGAGTGATTCTATAAAGGTTCCGTTTTATGAGTTCCCAAAGAGTAGTTGCCTCCAGGGCGTGAATTGCAATGGCCTGTTTGGAAAGCTTTGAACCGTTTGCGCACCCACGTAGGCCGCTGCAAACACAACTTGGTGAAATGGGGTGTCATAGACCCGTTGGATACTCTATGGAGGGATGCGGTACAGAGAGTAAAGCCCCGCACACCTCCATTGAAAAGGGAGGATCCTCCGACCGGACGATTGTTGTGTCCGGTGCCCTATAGCTGATATTCGGGCTGATATATATATATGTTCAAATCGCACGGTAAACTCCGCTTGCGCGATGCAGGATCTCGACGTAGTAGTTCGCTGCTAGTTGTATAGATGGCGTTGCGGTTCTTTTTGTTGCGATGTTGATTTGCTCCGTTGGTTTTTCTTGTGGCGGCATTGATGCCGCTAAAACTCGAATGTGAGTGCGGTTCCCCTGTTCAGAACATGAGCCACATGTTAGAGTACCCCAAGTGCCCATACACCTGTACTTTGCCGATTTAATGAATGCCACCGATGCTGCAATTGACGTAGCCACCTACTGGGCCCAAACGATCTAGGGAGTTGTTCATCGATTCAAAAAGAAGAAGATGTCAACTGCCTAGCCTTATCTATGTAACATTTTCCCCAGGCGTTCAGAAGACTAGAGCTGGGTGCAGCTGAACCAAGGCGGCTGCGTCTGTCTGAAGAGTCCAGGGCTTCGGACGGAGACAGTGGCGTCGGTGCTGAGTCTAATGGTAAGATATTCATTGTTATTTTGTAAGTAAACAGTATCTAGCTTATCATTTGCGTAATCCTGATTTATTGTCATTTTTAGCTCCCCCCTCTTCTTTTTCAGCGGTAGCAATGCTTTGGTAAGCATTTGTATAATTTTTACTCCCGCGATAGGTACTTTCTTCCTTAAATCCTTTTAAACAGGTTTTTTTTTAATGTCATCATCATAAATGATGGAACCGGCTTATGTGATACTACAAGAAATCACAATAAACGATTGCGCCGAAGTGAAGCGAAGGACGAACATGGACACCCATCGGGTTATAGAAGTCACATAATTTGACTTCTAGTCCCCATTGAAGGATTGACCAAGAATCCTTGTTTCTTTTATTTATTTTATTTTTAGTAATTATTTTATTATATTTTACAACAGTTTGACGAATTTCTAGTTAGAGCCTCTATCTTTTCGCTTCTTGTTGGCAACTACTCAAAACTGGTTTCTATCAAATTCTAAGAAAACTTTCATTGTGGAGTTAGACTGAAAGTTGACAGATTCAAGGTTTTACAGCTTATACTTCTCGTTCCAGCGTCATCTCGTCTAGGCTCAGTCGAAGGCGTAGTGAACAGCGAGCCACAGAACTTCTCCATAGCAACAGCCTGGACGGTAGAGCAGTGTATTCTCGCAGCCTGCACCAGCAGTCGCCTGCACTGCCCCTTGCACAGCGACAGCCGAGTGCAACTGCGACTGGTCGCCCCCGATACTGTGAGTACTGACACAGAACTGGTCTATAGCGCAGTCTGGAGCAGTGCATCCTCGCAGCCTGCACCAGCAGTCGCCTGCACTGCACTGCCCCTTGCACAGCGACAGCCGAGTGGAACTGCGACTGGTCGCCCCCGATACTGTGAATATACAGGGCTGAATTCAATTGACTAGACCGAACTCAAATCTGGCTAAACCTTATCCTTTTTGAATCTATCTCCGTGATCCTTAATCTGTTTAACTCGGACCTAACCCACCTCTAACCTCAGTCCGAACTCCAAACGAACCTAGCTATGACTGAAGCCGGACCTAACTCTTGCCGACTCTTACGCCTAACCTAGCACTGACATGACTTAACTCTAACCGAATTTTACGTAAGGGCCTTCATCACCCAGCTAAATCCGAAAATCCGGAGTGGACCCAGAATCGAGCCCTGAAAACACTACAAAACGTCTTGACAGGCCATGAAAGACTCATTTTGAAACAAAAAATTGGCTGTGACAGTCGAACAGACAGACAAACGAATTATCGTGAGTGAATGTTCTATGTATCGCTGCTAATCCGAAACTTGTGCCTTCTAAATACTTTGCAATGCTTGTAACGATACGATATATGTCGAAATAGGTCTAGGCATTTAAAAGTTATGGTGGAATACTCACACACACACACGAACCCTGAAATCATAGTAGTCTTTTTTAGGCAGCCATGTAAAAACCTCAAAAAAACAAATGTTAATACATCAAAATACTGTCGCCAGTTACTCCTCGACGTAGAAGAATCAAAGCGCGCCCGCTGGGAGCACATATCCCGGGGGGCTGTAGCGGGGCGCGGCGCCTTCGGCACCGTGCTGGCCGCCACGTGGCGGGCCCCCGGCGGCGCCCCCGGGCCCCGGGACCCCGTCCACGTGGCGCTCAAGGCGCTGCAGCCCGTGCCGCCGCCGCCCACCTGTGATGCGGCGGCTCATCATGCTTATAAGGTAATCTATAGATAGATAGATGTTTTACGAATGATATTTTTCCTCGATTTATGGAAGCCTACGACGCTACTTAAATTTATCTCTGAAATGTATAACAGAATAATAGCAAAACCTTAATAAGGTCGATATGCTCATCATCCAAGTCTCATGCTGTCCCTGTAAACTGTAAAAGGTCTAAAAGCCCAAAAAAGACACACTTGGAGAACATTTTCGAAATAAAGTTCATGAAGACAGAGAGAACAATTTTTTGGTTTTCTAAAGAAAGTTCAAAATCACTCTCTTCATTTCTCAATTTTTTTTGATGGTGTCAAAATCTGAAATTGCTAAATCTGGGAAGATTCTTTCAACCATGAACTCTCGTGCAACCCCCACTTATCCTCTCTCTCTCCATCCCCGCAGGCCGCCCTCTCCCGCTGGGAACGCGAACCAACAGCGGCAGCTTGTCGCGCGTACTGCGGCCTGCGACAAGAGCTGTCCATACTCAGCCAGCTGAAGCACCAGCACGTGGTGCCGTTGTTAGCTGTGTGTGCTGCTCCCTTGTCGCTGTTACTGGCACTAGCGCCCGCCGTAAGTATCATCTGCCTAGCCTAGCCTAGCCTTGACAAGAGCTGTCCATACTCAGCCAGCTGAAGCACCAGCACGTGGTGCCGTTGCTAGCTGTGTGTTTTGCTCCCTTGTCGATGTTACTGGCACTAGCGCCCGCCGAAAGTATCATCTGCCTAGCCTAGCCAAGCCTAGCCTTGACAAGAGCTGTCCATACTCAGCCAGCTGAAGCACCAGCACGTGGTGCCGTTGCTAGCTGTGTGTTTTGCTCCCTTGTCGCTGTTACTGGCACTAGCGCCCGCCGTAAGTATCATCTGCCAAGCCTAGCCTTGACAAGAGCTGTCCATACTCAGCCAGCTGAAGCACCAGCACGTGGTGCCGTTGTTAGCTGTGTGTGCTGCTCCCTTGTCGCTGTTACTGGCACTAGCGCCCGCCGTAAGTATCATCTGCCTAGCCTAGCCTAGCCTTGACAAGAGCTGTCCATACTCAGCCAGCTGAAGTGCTTCTGTGCTGCCACTGCCAAGAACTATAGTTCCTGCATGATCCCTATTTTATTTTTGTACCTCACACTGATTTAATGTTCTGGGTTATTTTTTACATTCTCATACTAAAATAATACCATGTCTTCACATGCAGGGTGCTCTAGACGGCGTACTGCGCAGCTACCGCGAGTGTGGGTCACGATGCAGTGCTCGACTAGCGCGTGCGCTCGCCTTACAGGTCGCGCGGGCGCTCGAGTATCTACACGCGAGAAGGGTGGTGTACAGAGACCTTAAGGTATGTCACTCACCCCACCGTGAGGCAGCTGTCCCTTCTCACACAGACAAAAACCCTCCCCACCATGGGGCAGTGGCCTCTTCTTATACAGACAACAACTCACCCCAGCTTGGGGCAGCTGCCTCTTCTCATACAGAAAGAAAATCACCCCCACCGTGGGGCAGCGGTCTCTATTCACACAGGCAGAAAGTCAACCCCACCGTGGGGCAGCGGTTTCTTTTCACACAGGCAGAAACTCAACCCCACCGTGGGGCAGCGGTTTCTTTTCACACAGGCAGAAACTCAACCCCACCGTGGGGCAGCGGTTTCTTTTCACACAGGCAGAAAGTCAACCCCACCGTGGGGCAGCGGTTTCTTTTCACACAGGCAGAAACTCAACCCCACCGTGGGGCAGCGGTTTCTTTTCACACAGGCAGAAACTCAACCCCACCGTGGGGCAGCGGTTTCTTTTCACACAGGCAGAAACTTAACCCCACCGTGGGGCAGCGGTTTCTTTTCACACAGGCAGAAACTCAACCCCACCGTGGGGCAGCGGTTTCTTTTCACACAGGCAGAAAGTCAACCCCACCGTGGGGCAGCGGTTTCTTTTCACACAGACAGAAACTCAACCCCACCGTGGGGCAGCGGTCTTTTTTCACACAGACAACAACTCACCCCCAACATGGGGCAGCTGCCTCTTCTCACACAGACAAAAATCCACCCCCATCGTGTGGCAGCAGCCTCTACTCAAACAGACAGTTCCCGTCCATAATTCGATATGAGGGGTCTCGATTCACAAAGAATTAGAGTAATAGCTGTTTCACCATACATACGGAGCCCCGTGACTGTTGTATAGCTAAATGCTTCCTTGATAAAATACTAGTGGAACTGCGCAACTTGTCTGCTCCGCTTCTATTGATCTTAGCGTTATGATGTGTAGCCTATAGCCTTCCTCGATAAATGGGCTATCTAACACTGAAAAAATGTTTCAAATCGGACCAGTAGTTCCTGAGATTAGCGCGTTCAAGCTAACAAACAAACTCTTCAGCTTTATATATTAGTATAGAAGTATAGATTGGAAATATTCATAAGTTATGTTATTTTTGTTTTAGTCTGAGAACGTACTAGTTTGGAAGATGCCTCGACCAGGAGAAGAGCTGAGCGGAGGCCCGCTCAACGTGCACGTTAAATTGGGAGACTACGGTTAGTTTGTTCATGTTTCTTTTTAACCGACGAAAGATCTGAGGAGGTTTTCAAGTCGACCCGTATACAGGACCCGCGCGACTTTGTCTGCGCCACATTTTTCATTAATGCTCCGATTCTATAACTCGTAGCTTGATGTTATATAGCCTTCCTCGATAAATGAGCTATCCAACACTAAAAAATAGGCTAGTTTCCACCATCAATAAATTGCAAATCTATTTAGTCCGTCAGTTAGAGTATTAAAACATAATAGACATTATTTTTCAATACAACTACATTATATTTTTTTGTTTTTGTATATCAATGAATATTGACAAAGATAAAACGCATCAAAACTCGGGAGTGGGGGCTCGTGACGTCAGAACGCTCTAAAAATTATACCACGGCGTGACGTATTGAGAATTTAAAAGCGTCGTATCTTCGTTAATTTCGGTTTACGTAACAAAAGAAAAAAAAACGGGTCAAATATTTTTTGATAATCTAACTGGCGGACTAATTCGATTTTTTCAGTGGACAAGCCTATTATTCACTTCAAACCAGTAGTTCCTGAGATTAGCGCGTTCAACCAACCAACCAAACAAACAAACAAGCTTCAGCTTTATAGGGTTTTTGGGTTTTACCTGTTAGAACAAATGTACGTGTTAATGAATAAAATAAATAAATATTAGTAGCGTGCAGACACTATAGGTGGCAGCACAGAAATGTCACTGTCAAGTTTGTTTCAAGTATAAAATTCTAAATAGCTACGCTAGATGGCACAGTCTACTTCGCGCACGTTCCTCTAAACTGAGCGTGCAGGAACCGCAGGTGGCAGCACTGAAGCGTCAATGTCAAGTATTCTGACCCTTAAAGTTTCGAATATGCGACACTAGATGGCATAGTCAACGCCGTGCACGGTCCCTATAGACGTAACAGACACACAGTCAACTACCCAATACATTTATGTTAGCACAACTCTTTGTTTTGTTTCGCGATTTCTGGGGTGATTCCATAGTAAAAGATATTCATAATGAGTACAATAATCCCTTTTCAGGTATTGCGCGATTTCTTGTAATTTTTCAAAGAAGCTAGTTTTAAACAGACATATTGGATTTCATACTTTACTAGTTTTGGCCCGCGATTTCGTACGCGCATATCCCGTTTTTCCCGTTCCCGCAGGAATTACGGGAAATCCTCTCTTAGTGCTCCCCTACACTCCCCAAGGAATCTACACGCCGAATTTCAGCTTCCTACGACCAGTAGTTTCGGCTGTGCGTTCTCTGTCAGTCACTCAATCAGTCTGTACAAGGTTTAATTTTCATCGCCCCTATTTGTCTCCAGGTATAAGTCGACTGGCCCCTCCATCAGGCACCAAGGGTTTCGGCGGCACGGAAGGGTTCATGGCTCCCGAGATCATGCGGTATAACGGCGAAGAGGAGTATAATGAAAAGGTAAGTTCTTCAAGTCTTCTTCTACCAATAAGACGCATTCTTGGTAGAAAAATATATTTATTTATTTATTGATAGGAAACTCAACAGATTTTTTTACAACGTTCAAGATATGGTAACAATGCCATATGGGGTTCTGAAGCCTATTATAGAGTTTCACAGCATGCATTATATAAAACTAGAAAGTAGAAGAAAATTTAGCTTAAATACTGTAGTTAAAAAATTGAAACGGAAAAGTTAAAAGGGAATCGCTTGTCTTGGTATGGTCATGTGAAGAGGAGGGATGAAACGCATGTAACTAGAAGAGTTATGAACATGAATGTGGATGGATGGAGAGGGAGAGGAAGGCCAAAAAAAAGATGGATGGATTGTGTGAGGAGCGATATGAAAGAAAAGGGACTTAGTGATAGAGAGACGACTGATAGAACAGAATGGAAGAAAAAAACGTGTTGCGCCGACCACAAGTAACATGGGATGAGGGCAGGAAGATGATGACTGTAGTTAAAAAATTGGTGGTTATAAAACTTTAACTAATATGAAAAGAAAATATAACAACTGAGAAACAATATACGAATATTTTCACTTATTGATGAGTATTTTTACAAGAGATTTACGAAACACTACCTTGGATAACTGGAATATATCCAGGCTTTCAAATTTTTCTATATATAAGCGAGGCAGTCGAGTCATAACAGCATTCTGCCCATAATTGGAACGGTGTAAAGGTACACTAAATAAGTGGGTTTGTCTTGTGCGAGACCTTTGCGTGCAAAATTCTATGCATGACAAAAGGTCACTGCAGCTAATCTCCCCACGAAGAATATTAAATAAGAGCTGCATATCCATCATTTTACGTCTATCATTGAGTGGAAGCAAGCAATAGTGACTAGACTCTGCAAGATAAGAACTTGTTGCCTTTAAAGTTTAAAAGTTTTACAAATCGTTTTTGTAAACTTTCTATTCTAGAAATAAACACATTATACTGAGGTGACCAGACTGGACTGCAATACTCTAGAATACTTCGAACATAGGCACAGTATACAATCTTAAGACTATGGAGGTTTCTGAATGGTTTACAGGTGCGCATTACAAATTACAAATTTACTGACTATGCTATCTATATGTTGAGAGAACAGTAATTTGGAGTTGAGCATTATACCAAGATCTGATAGATGAAGATGATAGATGTAAGGGGGAAATAAATAAATCTCTGACTACATTGACTCTTTCAATAACTTTATCATCAAAACTATACACAAAGTTGATTGTTTTTTTTCAACGAGTAAAACTAATGCACTGACATTTAGAGATATTAACGCTGATGTTATTTAATGAGTAGTATTGGTATAATGAATTAAGATCACGTTGTATGAGTTCACAATCTAGTTTCGATCGGACACGCAGATATATCTTCATATCATCTGCGTATAGACGGTGTTTAGCATATTTAAAACATGTATGGATATCGTGTAAGTACGCACAGTAAAAAAGAGGTCCAAGTAAGGATCCCTGAGGCACACCGGACGGTATGTTAACGAAATCTTAGATAAATAAGAGCTGATCCATCTGAGCAGGTCACCATGGATGCCAAGATATTGTAATTTTGAAAGCAGGATAACATGATCCACACGATCGAATGCTTTTTCGAAGTCCGTGTAGATCACGTCAACCTGCCCACAAGTTTTCATATTACAGACAACATAGTTACTAAAGGTAGCTAAGTTAGAGGTTGTTGAGCGTCGCTTGATGAAACCATGTTGATAAGGGCCAATGCCATCGGCTATCGTCAAGTAAATGTTGCTTTGGACGATTTTCTCAAACACCTTACTGAGAGTATTGAGAATAGATATCGGGCGATAGTTTTTAATGTCCAATTTTGAACCTTTCTTATGTACAGGGACAATAATCGCAGCCTTCCACAAAGAAGGAAAGACACCCTCGGCTAGAGACCTTCTAAGCAATAGCGTTATAGGGCGTGCTAGACTATCAGCACAACCACGCAGAAATACTGCTGGTAAACCGTCCGTTCCTGGGGGGCTACTCTCTAACAAAATCCGTAGTTTAGGGCTTAGTTGCGGGCGGGCATTTTCTACTCCGTATCACCTAACCACTGAGAACTAATGATAACACGATTTGACAGTTACTGTGAAATCGTGTTGTCATTCATTCTCAGTTCGAGTTCGGGACTAATCGTAAGTCTGTAGGTGATACGGAGTAGAATACGCCCGCCCGCAACTAAGCCCGAAACTACGGATTTCGTTAGAGAGTAGCCCCTCTGGACCCTTAGTTCTGTCCAACGTTCGCAAGATGCCAAGTACTGAATCCTCGGTGATATTTAGTGTAGATATTGCATTATTCGGATTTTCCATCTGTTCACTAGTGGTACATGTAGGTCCCACACTTGTAGGTAGGTGTACTGATGGTTCAGCAAAAACACTGGAAATATTTGCTGAATGTGCTACATATACCATTACCATCTTCGTATGTATCATTATCCACTGTAAAAGCATTTGGGTATTGACTACCGCCTCTTTTACTTTTGACATAGGTCCAGAAAGTTTTGGGAGAATGACTTATCATTTTTTCTGAATGTGTCACATAGTTACGAAAACAAGATTTTTGAATACTATGTTGCCTAGCACGCAGAATTGAAAATTCATGGTAGTAAGTTATCTTTGTAGAAAAACCAGCCAAGTAGGAGTGGGAGTGACGCAGAAAGAGTTCCGTACAATTAATCGTAGTTGTTAATTTCTAATCGTGTTATTTGAAAACCATAAACATCTTAGACATTTTACAGAAATCTATAAGTGACTACTTAGATGCGTTATTATTCTAAGAAGTGACTTGTGTGGAGTGGACCAGTCTTTGGGTCTCAAAAGTTCATTATGTATTCCTATTTCTGACTAAATCGGCCCAATAGAGTCGGAGAAAATTGGCTGTGTCAGACAAATCAACTCAAAATATTTATTTCAAATAAACCATTTACACGCACTTTTGAATTGTCAAGGTCGGTCAGTCCAAAAATATGAAGCTATTTGCACGTTCCAAAGCGTAGATCTCTCTGGAGAAGAACGTGCAAGAAACTCCACGGACACTCTTATAAAAATAATAAATAAATTAAATTAAACAGACAAGTGATTCTAAATAGGTTCTATTTTTGGGGTTCCTTACCCATAGGGTAACCAACCCTATTATTAAGCCTCCGCTGCGGTCCGTCCGTCCGTCCTACAGTCCGTCCGTCTGTCAGCGGGCTGTATCTCAAGAACCGCAAAAGGTAGACAGTTGAAATTTTTACCGAGTGTGTATTTCTATAAAAAATATAGAGACGTACAAGAAACGTGTTTTTTTCGGTTTATGGTACGGAACCCTTCGTGTGCAAGTCCGACTCGCACTTGGCCGGTTTTTTTTTCATTCGGTATATAAAGGATTTGTTTTGCGTCGAATTTTAAAATTATCTGCCATGTATCATTGCAAAAGAAATGTTCAGTTAATAATTTATCGAATGTTAATAATTTCTCAAGAGTTGAAAATTTAGAAAGTTTGCAAGTGTTTTGTTGTTTTTATGTTGCTATTTTTCTCAGGTGGACTGCTTCTCATACGGCATGCTGTTATACGAGATAGTGACGGTTCGGCAGCCGTTTGAGGGTCACGAGGCCGTGAAGGAAGCTGTGTTGGAAGGAGCTAGGCCTTCGCTGTCGCCTAGGGTGAGTATTCATCCGTACAAATAAGATGAAAACTATTGTTTTACACAAGTTTTTAAAGTACTGTTATGGAAACGGTGCAGAAATATAAAACTTGGTTTTAGGGTTCCGTACCTCAAAAGGAAAAAACGGAACCCTTATAGGATCACTTTGTTGTCCATCCGTATGTCTGTCAAGACCCTTTATCTCTGGAAAATCAAACTACTAAGTTAACGTAAAAAAAAGAAACGCAAAAAATTATTATTTCGACACTCTCAAGGGAATCAAAATTCACAGGGTATTTCCCGTTGACCTAGAACTATGAAATTTGGCAAGAATATTTTATTATACTACAAGTATAGGGAGAAAGTCTGAAAACTATACATTTGTAATTAAATCATAAAAAGGTATAGTCTTTATTTTAAAGTAATTTGTACGGAACCCTCGGTGGGCGAATCCGACTCGCACTTGTCCGGTTTTTTCTCCTAAAAGCACTATTTGCAATCGGTCGCCAGACACAAGTAAAGTCAAACCAAACGATAACAACCCTAATCTCTTCAAAGTTAGAGTGAACAGGCTCCTTCTGGGTAAGCTCGCTCCATCGTAGACTTTGTCTCGGTCATCTCTGACCTAGACTAGAGTCAAGAGCAAACCCATCTCAAATAAAAAAATAAAAAAAAGATGGCGTTGTGGTGAAGCAGCCAGGTGCCCATTTATAGAAGATGGTTTTTCTACAGTCTTCATTACCACCGCTGACTGGTTTAATACTTTAGTCATTAGTGGGTTCGGGTGCATGTTTAGGCATTCTTTGTGTTGTTTTATGAACCAATCAATTTTAGAGCCCACTGACGGCATTCGAAGCCCAGAAGGTGAATATACGCGACCAGGTGGCTCTACTTGTCCGCATACCGGCCCATCGTGCTGCTCGATGAGGTGGGCAAGCTCTTTGAAAGAGTAATTGCTCAACGCGTCCCAAAGGGTCATGGCCATCCGGCTGGCCCGGGGATACCGCACGGTCTCTGGCGAGGCGGCGAGCCTCCTTGCCGGACTGCCGCCATGGGATCTGGAGGCGAGAGCCCTCGCGCTCATTTACGAATGGCGCGTGGAGGCGCTACGCCGGGGCGAGACTCCTCTGCCGCGGCAAATCGTAGCACGGCGGACGGAGCTCCGGCGGGATCTCATGGCAGTATGGAGACAACGACTGTCGCAACCCAGCGCTGGGCACGCCACAATTGCGGCGATAAGTCCCCTCTTTGAGGAGTGGCTAGAGCGGCGCCACGGCGTCCTCACCTTCCGCCTGACGCAGGTACTCACCGGACACGGTTTTTTTGGGAGGTACCTGTTTCGAATTCGGCGGGAGGATACGCCCGGGTGTCAACACTGCGAGGATCGCCCGGAGGACACGGTGGAGCATACGGTGGAGGTCTGCCCTGCTTGGGCGGAACACCGCAGCGTCCTCGTCGAGGCGATTGGCGGCGGCGACCTCTCGCGTCCGGCCCTGGTCCAATCCATGGTCCGGAGCGAGGAGGCATGGGAAGCGGTCACCTCCTTCTGCGAAGCAGTAATGCTAGCGAAGGAGGAGGCCGAACGCGTGAGAGAGAAGGAAACCTCACGCCCCAGCCGCCGCAACAGAAGAAGACGCCCCGGGCGTCGGGAGTCGCAGGGTGATTCTCGGCCACCGTAGGCGCGGGTCTGTGGACGGCGAGCATTGGGTGGTTCGCCGTCCGATCAGAACCAGGCCTGGGTCGACGGCGCGCTGTGTTCCACGCGCGCCTCAAAGAGCTGTCAGCATAGAAGATGGGGCCCGCTAGGGCCAGTGCCTGCCGGGGTTGCGGAAACTGTTTAAAAGAGACACCGCGGCCCTGGAACGCAAAGGGCATTAGGAGGAACACGGATGGGTTTTAGTCAGTAAGAGTCTGACACTCCCTCCTGCTTCACCCAGAGCGGGAGGAGTCATTTGATGATTTCCCATCCTTAACAAAAAAAAAAAGGTGGCTCTACTTGAAATAAGACCATGGTTAAATCTCATGCTCTCTCCTCCAGGACCTAGAGTACCCCTGCTGCATGCTAGAAACGATGCGCCGCTGCTGGTCCGGAGCGCCCGAGCTGCGCCCCTCGGCCGCCGCCCTCGTGAGCGTGGCGGCGGCGCCCGAGTACTGCGCGCTCGCTGATGCTGCTGCCGCCAGGACTGCCACCGCGGCTGCGGCCTGCACTGTGCTGGGAGTCAGTGGTATGTTACTTACCTCCTCCAGGACCTAGAGTACTGCGCGCTCGCTGATGCTGCTGCTGCCAGGACTGCCACCGCGGTTGCGGCCTGCACTGTGCTGGGCTGTGACTGGCTCATTGGTACGTTATTTATTTATTGTTACGTAATACACAAAGGTAAAGTGGCGGAATTAATGCTTCATTAGAAAAAAATCTTTCTTTTCTTTTTTTCTTCCTGACATTGAGATAAACAAATTATTTTCCCAGCTTAATCCATCTTTATAGCAGTACTAGTTTCTTCCAGCGGCTTCGCCCGCGTGATCCCTGGAGAACATACTCCCAGACTACAATCTACCTCTGTGCCAAATTTCATGAAGATTCTTTCAGGCGTTCTGACGTGAAAGAGGAACAAACATACATCCATCCATCCTCACAAACTTTCGCATTTATAATATTATATACGATATGATAATGAAAGTTAAACCACGACCATTCTTCCGCAGAGGAAGGAGTGCCAGGCTGGGAGATGTGGTACGGAGGAGGAGAGCCGGAGAGAGCGCACACTCTGCTCGCCACCCCCACCAGCTTCACGCACCATCACACCGTTAGAGTGCTGACGGGTAAGCATACACTTCTTTGTGAAGAAGCTTCTGCTTTTCTGAGGAAGTGCGAGGTTTTAAACATACTCGATCGCGTTGACCTGAAATCCCGGGATTCACTGAGATTTTAAAGATATACATACTTATGCTAACCGACTTATACTTTGACGACACGGTTGGCGCAGTGGTTGAGCGATCGGCTGCTGCGCTGCGTGTCGCGGGTTCGATTCCCGCACGGAACAAATATTTGTATGGCCTATAGATAGTTGTTCCGGGTCTGGCTGTTTGTGTATGTGAGTTTGTATGTTTGTAAACGCACCCACGGTACAGGAGAAATTCTTAGTGTGGGGCAACGTTTTTTTTTATGTAAAAAAAAAACCTTTACAAAGTTGATAATGATTTTTAGAGGTTCTCGTGTCTAAGTATGCATTTGACACTGATAATAACTGAACTTAGATAAAACAGAATATCAGAGTGACATTGTCAGACGTATGCACAAACTTTGAAATATAAAAGGTTTTTATATAACCCGCTAATAAAAAGCCCGGATCCTCGTGTCATGTCCATAATACAGAGTGAATTTTTAAAATGTGCCTTCATGGCCAAATCCGATACTATGAGGAATATCGAAAAACACTGAAGGTAGTCTCGAGCACGATTTTGATGAAAACTAAAACAGCATTATTAGAATTTTGAAAAACTCTTTATTTTTTCCCAAAATACGAACCGGTTGATTTTGAAAAAAAAACACCATTTATTTATTACAACAACAAGTGTAGCTAATAAGGATCAAACAACACATGTTAATGACACATGGCAAACTAAAGGACCTTTTTCGATATTTTTTTTATTTTTTTATTTGTGATGGGTTTGCTCTTGACTCTAGTCTAGGTCAGAGATGACAGAGACAAAGTCTACGATGGAGCGAGCTTACCCAGAAGGAGCCTGTTCACTCTAACTTTGAAGAAATTAGGGTTGTAAGCGTTTGGAAACACAGACGCAGGCAGAGAGTTCCACTCCTTTGCTGTGCGCATTATAAAAGACGTTTGGAAACGCTTAGTGCGAATTGGTGGAATAGTAACAAGGTAGGGATGGTAAGATGCAGTGCGTCTGGATGCCCGATGGTAGAAGGGGGCCGGTGGGATGAGGTCGTGGAGTTCTTGGGCACACTCACCGAAGTACAATCTGTAGAAGACCGACAAGCAGGCAACCTTACGGCGATGAGCCAAGCTATGTAGCTTGGTAACCAACAGTTTTTCGTCACCGATGAGCCTCTTAGTATATTCCTTATAGTATCGGATTTGGCCATGAAGGCACACTTTAAAAATTCACCCTGGGTTGGGGTCGCGACCTATGTGGTATTGACTATTTGGATGGCTACTAAAACGCTTTGTTTCACTGCTTAAAAACAGTTTATTTTAAGTACTTTAAGCTACGCTAAAATGATGACTAACGGTAGGCTGGCGAATGCACGCGGTTTGCTGTCCGATAATGCACTGGCTTCATGGCGCACTAAGTGCGGCGAAATTGGATAGCTAGATCAGCAAACCGTGTTCGATAGTAATTATTGTGTGGAGTAGGCTCTGTGTAGTGTGCTATGAAATTAAACATCAGGTATAATATTGAAAGGAACACAATTTTTTTGCAAAAATTGCAAATCCAGGCGTCAAACTCTGGTCCTGTGCAATCATTATGTGCCCAGAGTCCACACATGCGGCACTTGACCCATGTTTCCCCATGAGCATCATTCGAAAACAGCATGCCACAGAAAATAGACTCCGAATCTTCAGAGTATGGAGCTGTATTTCCAATCAAGGCATCAGGCTCACTGTCTGTATCAAATAATACAATAACAATAGTCCATAATTGGGTACTATGATTCGTCCATATTTGGATTTTTCAACGACTTCAAACTGACATGCATGTTTTTATACATACGACAGTAATGCAATCAAATGCCGCTAAAACCTACAAAAGAACATCGAAACTATCTCTAGCGATTATAAAAACAATACTGTGTCCACTTTTTGTACGAAAAATACGTATTTCGTATTGTTTTTTTTTACATACCTTAGAAAGTTATGCCGAAGCGACAAAACAAAATACTGCGACATTGACGAAAGGGCTCGCTCTACTGGCGTGTTACAACTTGTACGCGCGAAGGGGGATAGAAAGAAAGAGACAAACACTGTTTATTGCGTGTGTGAGTTTCCGTTTGAGAGAATTGCCGGTATTCCATTTTAGGGAAAAAACCGTGTTGCGCCGACCCCAAGTAACATGGGATGAGGGCAGGAAGATGATGATGATGATCCCATATTTGGTCACCTTCCTCTACCTACTCTGATCTCTGGTTAAAGGTTAGACACGAGGTTTTTTCTAGTAATGCAAATGATTGTATTAATTTGTGAACTTACATTTTCAGACAAAGCGGATCCCGTGATGGTGACGGCAATCTGTCGCGTTGGTAACAAGATGTGGCTCGGCGACTCGGCCGGCAGGATCTCAGTTTACTCGTAAGTATACTTCTATGGTAGACACCAGATAAATGACCAATAACGGGCATTGACCCGCATACATTTATTGACTTTCGTAATTAAAAAAAGAAACATCCACATTTTTTTTTACTATTGAGAGGCACGCGTTTGACCACTATCTCACCTGATGGTAAGCGATGATGTGGTCGAAGATGGAGCACGCTTGCCTGGAAGTAACCTATTCACTCTTGTCTTAAAGACTCCCAGGTTGTAGCTATCCGGAAACACAGACTCTGGCAGGGAATTCCACTCCTTAGCTGTACGCACTATGAATGTGTTCCCAAAACGTTTAGTGCGTGTGGGTGGGATGTCCACCATGTACCGGTGGCGCATCGCCGTTCGTCTTGTGGTCCGATGATGGACCGGGCTTGGAATTAAATTTTGCAATTCCGTCGCACATTCCCCAAAATGCAACCGGTAGAAAACCGACAGGCTAGCAACTCGTCGTCGATGCTCAAGACTTTGGAGCTTCGTCGCGACGAGCCTATCATTGCCGATGATCCTCCTGGTTCGTTTCTCAATTGACTCAAGGGCATCAAACTGGTATCTGGCAGATCCGTCCCAAAATCGGTTGACAATTGGCGAAAATATCACTGAACAAACATTTTTCATAGGACACCATTATCAGATCCTAACCTATACCTTCCATCATCAGCTCAGCAACATGAGATAATGATTACCAGGCAGATTAGGGAATACGCATGCGATTTTTGTTTGCATAATGAAATACTTATTAGCTCTAGTAAACAATCATGAAATTATTTTTTAAATACCTTCATCAGTGATGAAGTTATAAAGCTTCAAAGATTACAATTAGAAAGAGAAGTCCGATATGAACTTTGACGTCAAAGTTCATGACGCCTATACAGCTGCCATAGAAAACAACGTTTTCGCGAGAGGGACAGGGACAGGACATGTTTAAAATAATTATATCTCGTTTGTTTTTCGAGCAATTTTGATACTATTTTCACTGTTAGTATTATGTTTTTGTATATTTTTAGATAAATTGCATAGATAATAAATAATTTTTTCATGCATATTCCCTATTGCGTAAATTGCGTTAGAAAGTTTATGAAAAACATTGTACGTGTCTATAAAATTTAAGGGGTTTCCTCGAATTTCATGGGTTCCCATCATCAAATTCTGACTTGGAGACAATAGGACCATGTCAGAAGTATAGGCTTTCGAATAAAAAAAGAAATTTTAAAATCAGTCTACAAAGTCAGTTAAAAACTGAAATATAGACATAAAGCTGTCCTAATCGACTTCTGTCGTGATCCTTTACGTTATCTAGTAATGAAAAATTAATGCCAAATGCGAGTCGGACTCGCACACGAAGGGTTCCGTACCATGAACTTTAATTTTGATTATTTGTTGTTATAGCGGCAATAGCAATACACAATCTGTGAAAATTTAAATTGTGTACCTATTACGGTTCTTGAGATACAGCCCGCTGACAGACAGACAGACGGACGGATAGCGGAGGCTTAGTAATAGGGTTCTGTTGGTTATCCTTTGGGTACGGAACCCTAAAAACGGTTCGGAAGGTTCGACTGCGTAACAGCAAAGGTAAAGTTCAATGACCATTATTGCACATTTATCTGGCAGCTACCATACCGTGTATTTTTTAGCAAGTGTCGATTATTTTTGGTCTAGTACTGCTATATAAGGTGATAATGTTTGCAGCGCTTCAAGCTGTGCGCTGATCTGGTGCGTACGCGTACAGGAAGCGGTCGGCGGAGCGCCGTCATCAGTGGCGGCGCTGCAAGCACTGCCCAAGTTGCAGCGAGTGGCCGTCGCTTTGAGTTGTGGCAGGTAAATAAAACGTTTCTTTACAAATATCAGCAGGATGATGGGACTGGCATACGCTATGCGTAAAAGCCCCTTTTTTACATTTTTCATTTTTAATTTATTTATTAGGATCGTCAACATTGCATACCCCGTACTTAGAGCTAATAATCATCACAAAAAAGAAAATATTCTAGTGCTGCAACACTTACAGACAACCACAACATTACTATACACTATTGCAGGAATGGTGTAAACTAAAGATTTTAAAAGTTTAAGAGTGCAACGTAAAATATGATCACATTTAATAGTATAAATTACAATGTCTGATTGAAAATAGATTGGAAAGAGAGAAAAAAAAATAGTAGGATGAGACGGGATTACATAGAGAGAAGAAGAAGGAAAGAAAACAAAACGTTTATCCTTATATATAAAATTACCCGCGACTTCTTACACGCATATCCCGTTTTTCTCGTTCCCGTAGGATTTTCGGGAAATTCTCTGCCAGTCAGTTACTCAGTACCTCATTAGTAACGGAAGAATCCTAATAATATAATAGTAGATTATGCAACGAGGGGATAAAGCAGTTTTGGAGGTATGCGGTACAGAGAGTAAAGTCCCGCAAACCCCCATTGAAAAGGGAGGATCCTCCTACTAGACAGTTGTTGTGTCTGGTGGGCAACTGCCCGATAGTTGATATTCGGGCTGATGTATATGTTCAAATCACACGGTAAATTCTGCATTTCGAAGTAGTAGTTCGCTGCTCGTTGGATAGATGGCGTCGCGGTTTTTTTTTGTTGCGATGTAGATTTGCTCCGTTGGTTTTTCTTGTGGCGACATTGATGCTGCTACACAGTGTCTTATGTCACGGGCGTAATATTGAATTCCGAACGCAATAAAGTATTCGGGAGTTAATACAAGAATTTTGAATGCAGTGAGGGATTCAAGCTAGCCTCAGGCAAAGACACCTTTATCCCCGAGGAGCATACTCTACTTTTCACACCTACTGCGAGAAAATTGTTCGCAAGTCATGAAGAGAGGTGGGTTCCCGTCAGTTTCAAAGTTGAGTTTCAAATTCAAATCACATTATTGACCTCCGGGCAATAATATTGTACAGAATTTAATTATGACCCGCCGGGCAATAATGACTAACTTTAGGTTGAGTTTGCATGACATATAATGTGACATTTTCGTGCAGGTGGTCTGATTAATTCTTTCATTACTGAGTGAGTGAGTGAGTGAACTGACTGACAGACAACGCACACTCGAAAAAACCCCTGGTCGTAGAAAGCTGAAATTTGGCTCGTTCCTTGGGGAGTGTCAGGGAGCACTAAGAGAGAAAATCCCGGAATTCCTACGGGAAAAACGCGATATGCGCGTACGAAGTTTTGTTTTTTTTTAAAAAAAAAAAAAAAAACGTTGCCCCACACTAGGAATTTCTCCTGTATCGTGGGTGCGTTCACAAACATACAAACTCACATACACAAACAGCCAGACCCGGAACAACTATCTGTAGGCCATACAAATATTTGTTCCGTGCGGGAATCGAACCCGCGACACGCAGCGCAGCAAGTTGCGGGCCAGTACAATATAAAATGCAAATTGGTCGTTATTTTCGCAGGCTCTTCCTAGTAACTTCGCGACGTCCGGAAGCGGAAGGCAGTTTTGTGTTGACTGAGCTGGGTACTGCGACTGAGCTGTGCTGTCTAGCGGCCGTGCCATCGCCTCATGGGTAAGTTTAAAATTTAAATCTAATTATCAGCCTAGCAAAAGAACCTCACTTGTCAGGTTGTTATGATAGCCGAGTCCACGTTCCCTAGCTGTCCTATTGTGTCTGCACGAGTATTTCTATGTTTTTGAGTGTGCAATATAATTATCTACATCTACACCAATATTATAAAGAGGAAAGATTTGTTTGAATTGAATAGGCTCCGAAACTACTGGACCGATTTGAAAAATTCTGTCACCATTAGAATCCTACATTATCCCTGATGAACATAGGCTATAGAGTATTTTCAAAAAAGTTAGGAATCCGTATAAAAACTTCGATAATGTCACCCAAGGTGTGAAAAAAATACCAAAAATAATCCTTATATCGCGTACGTTGCGGAAACTATTGACAATAGAGCAAAGTGATGTACTACAGTTTTATAGAGAACATCAATATCCACAAAATAGTCCGCGAGGGTATATATCTAACTATTATGGTTAAGTCCCAATAACCGCTTTTTGTTCAAATTATTCGATCAAAACCCGGGTGGAACGGAATAGTGGTGATTTTGGTATCATGATATTAATCCTTATCCATTTAAATGGTTTGGTAATTTAGGTTGGTTATGTATACGTAAATTTCACTTTAAAATAATTATGCAAATCGGACCTTTCGTTTAAAAGTTACGACGGGTATAAAAATACTCTAAGTAAGAAAAATGTCGCGGTTTGAGCGAACTGCCCTACGTTTAGTCTATTAATAAGTAATTTACACGTTAGCCTTTATAGAGGGAGACAAGGAGATGAAGTTCGTGGAGTACCTACTAAAGCCGCGCGAACGAAGTCGCGGGCGAAGTGCTAGTCTTCTAATATACAGGGTGCCATTTCAGTTATCTTGCAACGTCAGCCCACTTCATCTAACCAATGACTACTATACATTCTTTAAAAAAATATGTACCTGTCAGCGAAGCACAACTCTCCAGGTTACATCAGCCAGGATATTGGAACTTCAGTGGGCGTACTATGGGAAGTGTTGGTTATTGCGCAATAGAAACACCATTTGCTTTTAAATCAAATTATTATTCACACTCAAAGTCTCAATTACAATATTCTCACACAATATGTACACTGAGCAAGTATTCGGAACACGCGGCGGTTTCTAGACGTGTGCACTGCTCGACCGCCACCAGTAGACTGAACTCAGCCTCTGTCGAGCACAACGTCCTAGACTCCGTCGAACGCCACTAGATGGCGTTGGCGTCCCGATTGTTCAATTGACTGACGTATTTCCGACATACCTATATATTTATAAACATTTGAATTATTAAAAAAAAAACAAATATTAATCGTTCGCATGACGCACGATGTAGTTTGAAACGTCCAGGAGTGAGCGCAGTCCAAGCCTTGTGTTCCAAGGACGGCGCGGAATGGAACGGTGACCATTGTTTTGATACGTAAACTTATTATTAACAGGGTATTTCATAATTCTAATGCATTATTTATTTTTATTGTACTTTATTAATTTAATTATTCACAAAAAATATTTGGGCCTACAGGTAGCTTATGTCGGGTACATTAAGTGGGCCGCCTTTATAAGACGAATAAAATGGCACCGTGTTATAAAAATCTCGTGTCACAGTGTTTGTTATCGAACTCCTCCGATACGGCTCGACCGATTTTTATGTTTTTTTTTTTATGTTTACATTTGATAGGTCTAAGAATAGGTTGACGGGTTTTTTTTTATATGGCAAGGCAACGTTTGCCCGGTCAGCTAGTTATTATATGCATTCCGAACTTTCCCACTGCTGGCCAATGGCCTCCCTCCATTCCCGGCTTTGTGCCTCTTCTTGCCAACTGCCAAGGAAGATATTTTTTTTTACTATTGATAGACACGCGTTTGACCACTATCTCACCTGATGGTAAGCGATGATGCGGTCGAAGATGGAGCACGCTTGCCTAGAAGTAACCTATTCACTCTTGACTAAAGACTCCCAGGTTAACATTTATATTCATAACTGTAGTTACATGCGTTTCAAGAGGAGAGCCTCTGTACACGAAACAAAGAAAGAAAGTAAAAGAGTTTATTTGCGCCACCGCCAAGCATGACGCATATCAAAAATAAACAAAATTACAATTTTATATAAGTTGGGAAGATATGTGTCATATTCGCGCAAAACGTCCATCCTTCAGCATAATGCATGTCCCAGACTCCCAGCTTTATGTTGCGAGACAAAGCCACAGCGCTGGTTTTCAGCGACAGCCGGCCGGTGACACATGACCAATAAACTCTCTAATAACCACTGGACTATTCAAAACTCTTCTCAGTTTAATTTCTCTACTTCAATGCTCCCCTCTCCTCAGCTGGGAGGTGTGGGCGGGCGGCGACGGTCTGTACTCGTACGCAGTGAACCAGAGCGGCGTGTGCGGCGCCGACGTGCTGCCCGCGCCGCCCCGTGTCACGCTTATGGCGGCGCCTGATGACGAGCCTTTTGTTATCGTCTACTGTGATCCTGGTGAGTAAAGATAAACTTTTAAGTATTTATTTATTCACTAGCGTCTGCCAGTGGCTTAACCCGCGTGATTCCTAAGGAACATACTCCCGAAATATATATCATCATCATAACAGCCGTAAGACGTCCACTACTGGACATAGGCCTCCCACAAAGTGGGGGGGGGGTTGCCATGATCGCCACGCTTGGCAGGCGGGATGGCGATCGCAGTGTATGGTGTTGAGTTTTACAGAGAACGCTGCTGCCCATTCTCTGGCGAGTCCCTTAGTCGCCTCTTACGACACCCATGGGAAGTGATGGGATGGTATTATTCTTTTACGGCACCGGCCAACACCATACGGCCAATATTATATAGGCTATGTGTTATTCCAGACTATAATCTACCTCTGTGCCAAATTTTATGAAAATCCTTTCAAGTGTTCTGACGTGTAGACGGGGCCCGCTAGGGCCAGTGCGTGCCGGGGTTGCGGAATTAGTTCGAAAGAGTCACCGCGGCCCTGGAACGCGGCGGGCATTAGGAGGAACACGGATGGGTTTTAGTCAGTAAGAGTCTGACACTCCCGCACTATGTGCCCACAGCGGGAGGAGGGATTTGATGATTTCCCATCCTTAAAAAAGGCGTTCTGATGTGAAAAAGTTGCAGACATCCATCCATCCTCACAAACTTTCGCATCTATACTTCTATACTAATATATAAAGCTGAAGAGTTTGTTTGTTTGTTTGCTTGACCGCGCTAATCTCAGGAACTACTGGTCCGATTTGAAAAATTCTTTCAGTGTTAGATAGCCCATTTATCGAGGAAGGCTATAGGCTATATATCATCACGCTAAGACTAATAGGAGCGGAGCAGTAATGAAAATTGTGACGCAGATGAAGTTGCGCGGGTCAGCTAGTTTATAATTTTAGTAGGATAGTAGGACTAGATGGCATAATCAACACAACAACAACATGTACAAAAGCGGACCACAAAACAACAATATGGCTGTTGTCCGGGCCTTTCGTAGTCTTTGCGTCAGGAACCATGTAGTTTTAGAGATAAAACGTAGTCTATGTCAGATTCCGACACTTAAAGAACAAGAATCACCGCGTCCGCGTTTTATTTTATATATTTATTACAGACATACATACAGCTATCCTTAATTTTTTTCCGACTAGCCCCCTTTCGCAACGGGCGATAAGGAACTTCGTTCCAAAAACAATACATTATAATCAATTCCATACAATTATTTCAATTAAAATAAACTAATTTAACCAGAATAACATAAAATGTGTAAAGTAACTTTTGCGAACTCGCAACTCGCAACTGGCAACCAGGTTTAGTGTGCGCAATGTCCGCGAGAGCGGGACCTTGTCCATTAGCTTGGTGCGACTGTGCGGCAGTGCGAATAAATCGGGCCGTCTACGACGCTGCACGTACCCATCAGGCACGCACAAACCTATCTCCTGTACACACCCGGATTGTTTGTGCTACCCCGGAACACTCCAAGGACGATATGATGCCAACGCTAGGTCCTTTCTCGTCTCCAATACACACACGTACCTGCCCGCACCGCCGTGCATCACGCTAATTGCAGCGCCTGATGATGAAATCTTTGTTATTGTTTATTGGGACCGCGGTAAGTGAAGCATAACCTTTTGAATTAGGCGCTGTCCTAATATAAACCTAATCGCGCGAATACGCGACCATCATTTGTACGACCTGATCGCGTAGTCTGTCGACAGCGGTCGCCTTTTGGTTTTGTCGAACATAATAACGCCACGATCGCTTGTAGGGAACGCGCGTCGCTTTGACTACGCCATCTTGTGTTGCATATTCGACACCTTAACGTTATGAATACTTGACATTGACGCTTCTGTGCTGCCACCTATAGTTCCTGCACGCTCAGTTTAGGGGAACGTGCACGAAGTAGACTGTGCCATCTAGCGTTGTAATTTCGAAACTTATAGGTAAAATGTATTTGACAATGACAATTCTGTGCTCCCACCTATAGTTCCTGCATGTTCCCTACACAGTGCGTTGAAATCTATATCCATACTAATATAATATAAAGCTGAAGAGTTTAGTTTGTTTGCTTGAACGCGCTTATCTCAGGAACTACTGGTCCGATTTGATAAATTATTTCTGTGTTGAATAACCCATTTATCGAGGAAGGCTAAAGGCTATATATCATCACGCTAAGACCAATAGGAGCGGAGCAGACGAAGTTGCGCGGGTCAGCTAGTTTCAATATATGTCAAACTCAAACTCAAAATTCTTTATTGCGAACTTTTTTTTTATTTTATTTATTATTATACCCAACTTGCATTTACAGTTTATAACCACACAAACAAGTTATTGGTCAGTACAAAACAAACAAATAACATAATAGAAAAATAGAAATTATAAATGTCATGGAAACATAGGTAATAAAATTATCAAAAAACAATAAAAAATAAACAATAATATTAAATCAAAAGTCAAAAGAAAACAATTTTTAGAAATCAAACTGAATGAGAATAAAATTAGAAAAGAAATTAAATTAATCAAAAATAATATGGAAAAATAGAAATTATCAATGTCAAATTATAATGAAATTATCAATTTATACAGTATACAGTAATATTAAATAAAAATAAAAAAAAAAAACAAAAGTAAACAATTATTAAAAAGTCAAACAAAATAAGAATCAATATTAAATTAGTCACAAGAGATAGTACTAGAGGCAGCAATGGGCTCTTGCAAAGATATCCAACGTAACGTCAAATAATAAAATGTTGTTTATAAGAGTGAGAACTACATACAAAGGACTGGTCTTAAGGGATTTTGAACCGATTCTAGGCACTGAAAATAGAGGACGTTGCCGAGGGCGAAGTGTATGACGGATAGGAAGAGGTATATTAAAAAGAATGTGCTGTAAAAGCGAGGAGTTGAAGTGGGAACCACGAATAAGGCGAATGAAATATTTAACCGTAGCAAGATTTCTTCTGACTTCTAAACTTTGGTAGGCTACCATACCTAGCACAAATGGTGTAGGATATAAGTACGGATAATAACCATACAATTTTAAGTAGAGGTAGCGTACAAAAGGCTTTTGGACCTTTTCAATGAGTAATGTATAGGTTTTTTCGTGTGGGTTCCAGATTACACTATTGGTTTCAAGTATACTGCGAATGTACGAATTATATAAAAGGGTAAGGGCTTGTCTATTATTAAATACTTTTGCCTGACGCAAGACAAAACCTAAGTTTTTCCGGGATTTGTTACAGGTCTGAATTAAGTGCTGGTTAAAGGTCAAGTGTGGATCAAAGCTTGTACCTAGATCGCGCATGGTTGTTACACGTTTCAAGGGCTCATTGTTCAGAGTGTAGGTGTTTAGTAGAGTTGTGTAGCTTTTGAGAACGACATGATAGCGCATTTATCGACATTAAGGTTGAGGTTATTTTCCGTGCTCCAAGCGTGAATATTGTCGATGTCGTGTTGTAGTATGGCAGTATCACCAGAGCCGACTATTGGGAACGCCACTTTGACATCATCAGCGTACATTAAAACCGTGGAATGTTTAATACGTGAGGGTAGATCGTTAACTACAATTAAAAAGAGTAGAGGCCCGACATTGGTACCCTGTCCTATGCCAGATGTGACCGGATAGCGCTCCGAATTGGCATTTAAATAGGTGACATATTGCTTGCGCCCATGCAAGTAATTTGCAAAGAACTTAAGTAACGTAGCGGAGAAACCTGCCCAGGCCAATTTATTTAAAAGAACGTCGTTGTCAACCCGGTCAAAAGCCTTCTGGAAATCTAAGTGTAGGGTAGGTACAGGACAGATGTTAACAAAATTAGGTAGGTTCTTATAACTTAGTTGCCTGTTTAGGCATGTCGGGTACATTAAGTGGGCCGTCTTTGTAAGAAATAAGACACCGTGTATTTATTATTTATAAGTTATTTCTCATTTTAAATTCCACTTTCTTTTCCTCCAGGAGTATGTGTCTACCAATGGTCAGTTCGCACGAAGCAGCAATGCGCCCGCCTCGACTGCAGCAAGCTGGTACCCTGCTCCGAGAGTCTGCAGTCCATCGCCTTGGATGAGCATCTCACTGAGGATAAGTGCCGGGTGAGTTACTACCATCAGTGTCTTTATCGACGCTAAATTACCAAGAAGCCGTGTCAAAATCTCCTCGTTAATGCACAACATCACCACTACACCACTCACTAATATTTAGTGGTATTTTTGGTGATTTACACCAAAAAAACGCTTAGGCACTGAATCGCCTGAGCATTTTTCCCACCTTTTTGGGTCGACTTCTAGTCCAACATGTATGATATCATTTCGCTCCCTTCAAAATAGTTGGTGCTAGACCATGCGTCATTTTCGTGGACGAGCACCGTCAGCTAGGACTGCTCATTTCTTTGAGTTGTTAGTTTTTTTACTCCGGACGCATTAAGAGCCTAAGTAAATAATTTCGTGGCGCGATTTAGCATTCCTCTCCCCGAGCGCACCGCACACTCTCCTCGTACTCCCGCATCAAAAGTTAAAAAAATCGAATAAAGCGGCACCCCATCAACTAATTCAAACCGCCAAATAATTCAGGGTTACTCGCAAGCAAATTATATTAACATATATCGATACTCTTATTAACAACCTTTTTAAAGAAAGAATAAAATATATATTCAAAGTAGACAAATAGTAAAGTTATTCGTGTTTTATCATCATCTGCCTACAACTACACCCAACTATATTCTGGTCGGCTTCCAGTCAAACCCGATTAAGCTGAATACGTATTTTACGTAGAGCGGCTGCCGACCAGACCTCCACGTCCTCAGCCCATTAACTGGGTAACACGGAACTTCTTGACACGGCAGGAATCAAGTTTATTGGCTTCTGAATGCCAAAGATCTACAAATGACAGCCGAGACCAACGGCTTAACGTGCTTTCCGAGGCATGGAGGGAACTCGTTGTGTTAAGATGGTCACCCAATCACAGACTAACCTTGGCAAGCGTTGCTTTACCTTGAAGATCGACCCGTGCGGCTGTTATTCTTTAGCCAAGATCTCCTCCATGTTTCATTCGTGTTATATAGAGTGGTCAAATTGGATGTTCAACTTTATTTTGCCACCAAGCTAAGGCCAAGGATTGCAGTTCAAAGGCCGCCATTTTGTTTTTGAGAGTTTTCAAGACATTGATCATTACATTAACTTCATTCGAAAGTTCTAATACAATTGAAGAACTTCCAAATCATATTCATCGCTGATGGTATGTAATAATGTAAGAGCCTATGCACACGGCGTATTTTTACCGCTCCGACGTTTTGCGAACGCGGGTCCACGGCGTTATAGGTAAAAGGACCAAACAGCAGATCGTCGCATTTGCATCGATTCAAATGTGCGTACAAAGCGATACAAACGCGCGCGACAAGCGCATTCAAAGCACGTGTGTATCGAGTTTGTTTATTAAGAGGGGACTCTAGTCCCGAGGAATTTGATAAATAGGTATTTAAAGAAACTATTGCCGATGCGTGGCACTGTGCCCTGTCAAGTAAAGTGCGAAAACGACAACTGCATCAGAGGCTGATTTTACCTAAAAAACCTTGACTTAAAGACGTTTTGTATTCCGCTGTTTTATTCTTTAAAACTGGACTCATCTATAAAAATTACGTATCAAAATTTAGAAGAAGACTACATCTATGCTTCTATTATTTTCTATTTTGATAAAAACTTATCAAATTTGTCTGATAGTCGTCTGAACATGGCGGTAAAAACGGGCTGTTTTTTCGGGTTTTTAGATAGTCATAATTCTTTAAGTAATTAAGATTTGGATTTTCGTTTCGATCTAGAATTTTTGAAAAAAAAACCTTAGCTTTAGCAGCGGAAAACGTTTGTATGGAGAAAGGCCCAAGAGTTACCGACTAGAGTCCCCTCTTAATTGTCAGAGAACGGTGTGGGGAGAGGCACTGCATGGTTTACTTGTCAGTCACACGACATCCGATAGCAGTTCGCATTTTTCCCTCATCTTTTATGATTGGGCAATGTTTTAAAAGTTGTATTAAAATGACCATCACTCAATCTTCTTTCGCTAGTGAATGGGTCAAACCAATAACATCGCCTATTTTTTATACTTTCAGTAATAAAGCCAGCGTAAGCAGTGCTGTCTCGTCAGACTCCATTTAACTACTGTTGAGGAGTCTGGTGAAAACACAGAGATTTCTATATAGAAATACATACGCGCGACTGCAGCGCTTTTATACCATCTATCGCCGTATCAGCGCGTTTGTATCGATACAAATAGGTCAACGATTACAGTGCTACAAAATTTTTGTATGCAAAAATTAGCCATCGGCGCCTGAACTTCGTTTAAAGCGCGTTAGCACGCATCATCACGATCGATCGATGAGGCCTTACACACGATAGGCTTCTCGCGAATTTCAGCAAAACGGTAAGTTTTATCATAAAATTAGTTCAGACAAAAATTGTAGATCAGATAAATAAGTATCTATAAAAATGGCTAGATAGTTTTTTCCTAAGAGCCACCGTTTCTGAGATATATCGATTTAAAAAGTTGGAAGAGTTGTAATCGTCATAATATGCACACGTTTCCACACCAGCTTGAGCGATCACTCAGGTCTCAAAGAGCTGAGAATCTACACTGACGGATCAAAGACAAGCACCGGAACCGTAGTTGGAGTTTACTCCAATGACTTTAACATCAGAATATCCAGACCGCTAGGTAAACTCAACACCGTCTATCAGGCGGAATGCGTGGGCTTTATCCTGGCGGTCTATGCCATAGAAGCCAGGGGAGTCACGGACACCCACATTCGCATACTCTCCGACAGCGCCTCAGTCCCTCAATTCCTAAGGAAGCTTCACACCACCTCGAAACTCATACAAGAATGCCACAATGCTAGAACGCATCACGGTGACCAACCGCAACACTGTGACGCTGCTGTGGATAAAAAGACACAGCGGATCACAAGGAAATGACGCGGCCGATGAGCTGGCCAGGAGGATATTGTGGCTGTTGGAGCCGAACCCATAGTACCACTCCCCTTCGGCCAGCTGCGCACATGGCTACAAGAATACACCCACAAATAAGCGGAACGCTGGTAGGCCTTAACACCCCGCAGCAGGCAGTCCAGGGAGGCTATGCCATCCTTGAACAAACACTTACACACGATAGCTATTACGGACAGTCCTTTATGCAGAGCATGCATGGAGGAGGAGGAAACGGTATCGCACGTACTCCTTGAGTGCATAGGCGTTACCGAAATACGGAGTCAAATAATAGGGTCACAGAACTCGCTTACAGCTGTTTTTACACACCGGGAAAACTAATCAGCTAGTCTATTCTGTAAGTAACTATTTCGATATAGAGCTTCACCTGAGTGACAAAACTCACAAAGTGAGCTTTATTGCACACAACATAAAGGTCTTAATTTGAAACTCACCTCGAATTTCAATGTCGAGATACGAAAATGTTGTTACAAAATAGCACTACTGTTTCTGGAGGGAGGTTGGCTGGTTGGCTTACGCACAATGGTCCAACATCAGGACTAAGTGCGGAAACCAAATCCTAATAGATAGATACCGTTTTGCTGAAAATCGCGAAAAACACGTTTTTGTGACTTTTGACCCCAAGTAATTTTTTTCCAGGTATCGGATCGATGAGGCCTTTTTAGATTTCATTTATCATAGTGTTTTGAACAATCCTACCAATTTTGAGCTGGGTGCGATTATTGTGACTTCACTCCTATTTTTCGGTCTAATTTGACCGGACTAATACCTATTGATTGGTTTTAGAACTAGTATTTTAATTCTGTACCGCAACAACATTATAAATCTAATAATAAACATCAAATCATTTAAATAAAGGCGTCAATGTCTAATAGAATCACGAATGAGTATGTTTGGGGCTAGAATTATGAGCAGTAGAGACTGCAAGGAGGTCAGAATCATGAAGAAGTAAAATTTTCGGGACTGACTACTATTTATTTACTCTTCATTTCTTTTAAAGTAGGTGTGGAGGCCTCTGACCTCATTCCTATCTTTATGATTATGCGTTATACATTTTTTCAAATTATTCTCACTTCCCTCTTGACCTAGTTCTGAAATTCACGCAGATGAAGTCGCGGGCAAAACCCAGTTTCTAAACTCAATTTTTTTCGTAAACTGGCAAGTTTAATTACATGACATATTGATGTTTGACGTCTTTCATAGCACGAAATAAATTAATTTATTTTAGCCTGTTTCTTAAGATACATTTTGAGATAAGAGCTATAAAAATAGACACTCCAGTCCAGAAAAAAAAAATGCTATAGCTATATTACTTTACGTGACTGAAAAACAATATTTGTGGATGTTCTATACACAGAAGTGAAAGTGATGATTTTATAATAATTTGCCGGTGTTATTAGCCACTATTAATTTCCTGTGATATGAATCCTTTGTTGCGTTCAGGTATGTTCCCAAACGTTGTGCTTTATCTAGTTTCAGTCTTTTATTTCATACCATTTTATCCATCATTTCAATGTTGGCACGAACAGAAAATAACTACGATTATATATTGTTCAAGGTCACAAAATTACAGGGAAAATAATTTCATAGCACGAATTTTAATAAATTACAACTTTAAGCTGCTGAACTATGTAAAATATTGTAAAAAAAATATTTAAATTACGAAAATCTGACAGCTCGGATCTGCAAAAAAGTGACATAGGTGCTACGTTGACAAGGCCCACGGACCATCTAAATTGATCTGAATCGACAGTGATGCAAATACTTTTAAAAGGCAAAAGATGAGATGGCGATAAAATGAGGGCGGCACGGAATAAATAACGTAAGTGCCAAAATTAATTTTCGGATTTTATAACATAAAAGTATAACGAAATCAAAATATATTAAGAATTTAGCTAGATAAGATTATTTTCTATGTTTAAAAGTAGTTTTCATAGAATCAATACAATGCATTTCGCCATAAAAATGAAAATGGCAAAAAGACAGACCGAACTTTGCAATTTTTTTCTATCGAGAAAATTTCTTCGTATCGTGTATTCCTTTAGAATTTAGGTAGATCATAAAGTCAAGAAACATGAACCGAAATATCTAATCCCTATTATAGGTACTTTACGAGAAAAAACAATTCTCAAAACGGCCTTATTATTTGCATAGCCCCTTAATCATGTACGTTGTTCGACATCATTCTCACCATATACTATAATTATATGTCTAATTTCAACACGAATGATGTGACCGCAACGTAACAATTTATTGATCTGAAAGAGTGTCCGTGGAGTTTCTTGCACATTCTCCTCCATACAGATTTACGCTTTGGAACGTGCAACTAACTTCATCTCTTTGACCGAACGACCGTGACAATTCAAAAGTGGTGGTTAATTTAAAATATTCTTTTTTTGTTTAATTTATTAAATAGATAAAATTATTTTTTTACCTAACTGTGCGACGCAAAGGAGGTTAATGTGTTTATCAATCTATATAAAATGTATGTTTGTTCTTCTGTGGTACTCTATAGTTCTTCTTATCGCTTAACTGCCTCCGTGGTCGAGTGGTTTAGGCGTTTGCCTTGTGACCCGGTGGTCGTGGGTTTGTTTCCCACGGGAAGAGCATAATTTGTAAAGTTGTTTTCCAGTTTGGCTGGGGCATTGCAGGCTTGAATCACCTGATTGTCTGATAAAAAGACGATTCCGTGCTTCGGAAGGCACGTATAAGCCGGTGGTCCCGGCCGCCAAATGGTGGTCGTCAAATAAACCATGTCAGAAGCCCTTGAGGCGGTTAAGAACCGCCTCTGACACTAGGGTGTGTGGGGTCGTTAGACCTTACTGCCCACACGATAGGAAGAAGATCGGCCTAGCTACGCCCCCCGACCAATCAGTTCGCATAAAATTATAAAGTCAAGTTCACAATAACCAGTTGAAGGCAGATTTTCGTCCGAAACAGTTGTGTCCTTTTTGCGTTTTTTTTAAGGATGCGAAATCATCAAATGATTCCTCCCGGTCTGGGTGAAGCAGAAGGGAGTGTCAGACTCTTACTGACTAAAACCCATCCGTGTTCCTCCTAATGCCCGCCGCGTTCCAGGGCCGCGGTGACTCTTTCGAACTAATTCCGCAACCGGCAGGGTGTCCTTTTTGCCTGGCTATGGACTATAGAGACGAAACGCGAAGGCCGATTTTAATCATTTCGACATCAAATAATTTTTCCACTGTTTCCTCAGGTAACAGCGCTATGCGCTCTCCGCGGCGAGCTGTACATCGGCACAGCGTGGGGATGCGTCATAGTAGCTGATGCAGCATCCCTGCGACCACTCACCGTGTTCAGACCTTATGAAGAAGATGTGAGTATTCCATATACAAATCCTAACTAAAATTATAAATGCGAAAGTAACTCTGTCTGTCTGTCTGTCGCGCTTTCACGCCAAAACTACTGAACCGATTTAAATGAAATTTGGTACACAGATAGTCTAGAGCCTGAGAAAGGACATAAGCCACTTTTTATCCCGGGAGTATGTTCCATAGCGAACACGCGGGTGAAGCCGCTGGCAGAAGCTAGTATAAAATATACCTAAGTTGTAACAAACGACGCTTTCTCAAACTGGCTCTTATTTATGGCAGGTTATTTATTTATTTATTGATATTTAAATCAGGACAAATATCCCATAGGGTTCGTTATTACACGCATTCATGTGAAAGAGTGTGCAGGCAGCCCCCAGCTATTCAGTTTTTTAAGCAAAATCGGGCTGATCAGTTGCCCTCCAAACAAAAACAGATTCACGAGCCATATAGACATTTGTAGAACTAGTTGTTACTAAATGTGCATTATATTTTTGGTAGTTTTAGGGTTTCGAACCTCTATATGTAAAAACGGAACCCTTATAGGATCTCTCGGTTGCCTATCTGTCCGTCTGACACCTGGTTTTCTCCAAATATACCGGACCGACATTATTATTCAAGAAATTAGATGAAAAATGACCATTCCCTCGCCCTTATCTCCGAAACTACTGAGTTTAAAAAAATAAAATAAAATCAAAACATACTAATATGCACTTATGAAGAAAATGCAAGCGAATAAACAATTAAACAACTAATATGTAATTTAATCCAAAAATTAATACTTGGGTAATAATAGTAATAATACGTTTAAAATATTTAATAAAAGGATATGTTGAACAGGAAATAATAAACATTTATTTTGCAAGAAAAGTTATTTACAGCGCTCTTCCTCTCTCCTAATTATTTAAAGTGTTGCTGTGCCCGACAGGGTCCATAATTTGTTCCTATTTATTTCTTTCACCACCTGTATGTGTACATTATGGAGCAATAAACGATTTGAGATTTGATTTGATTTAATATGTAAAATACAGATGAAAAAAAATGAAAATAAAATTTCACAAAATTGAGATTCGTTCTGAACCCTTTTGCACGTGAGCTCGACTCGCACGTGGCGAGTTTTGTGGGCAAACGTGGGTATTTCTCATTGAAGTTTCGAGACCATAACGACATGAATCCCGCCTCGGGTGTAGTGAGAAACAGCGCCCATTATTTATAGGCGCGCGTTTGACTACTATCTCACTTGGTAAGCGATGATGTGGTCGAAGATGGAGCACGCTTGCCTAGAAGTAACCTATTCACTCTTGACTTAAAGACTCCCAGGTTGTAGCTATCCGGTAACACAGACTCTGGCAGGGAATTCCACTCCTTAGCTGTACGCACTATGAATGTGTTCCCAAAACATTTAGTGCGTGTCGGTGGGATGTCCACCATGTACCGGTGGCGCATCGCCGTTCGTCTTGTGGTCCAATGATGGAACGGGCTTCTATATTTACTAAATCCTATCATCCCACAGGTCCAAGTAATCATCCCGCTACACCCGCACCGGAATGATGAACCAGGGATGATAGCCACGTTCGGGCACGGGTATCGCCCACTGTTGCAGAGATATGCACCACATGTAAGTAATACCATTTTTAAGCTATAGGGAACGTGCAGAAACTATAGGTGACAGCACAGAAGTGTCAAGTGTCAGATAAATCGCTTTATCTACCTAGCCTAGAGGCTAGGTTCTTAACATCCTCGTACAGTAGAGATGGGCGTTGAATCAACGAACTAGTTGAATCAACGTTGATGTCTCTTCAACGGGATTAACGTTGACCGTGTATAAATCAACTCGTTGAATTCGTCAACGAGTTACGAGACAACGACGTTTATGAATTCAACTCGTTTAACGAAACGAGAAAATGAACCCAACGTTTTGTTATTTTCAACGTACGTAAATTGTATTTCTTTAACAATAAAACTCCCGCAAATTGCATCAAATTGTTCGTAAATTAACATTACTACAGCATACGTTAATAAAAGCGTTTAGGCGTTTATCGTTCATGCAAGTTGACGTTCGTAACACGTTAACTCGTTGACGAAATTAACTAGTTGATCAACTAGTTGACAAACGCAATTCAACGTTAACGTTTCGTTGACGGAAAAACCTTCAACGACCCATCACTATCGTACAGCTCTGATGGAAACGCACCCTAACATAGGCGGAGCATACTTACCGACCGCCTAGCGAAAGTAAAGTGAATTTCGAACGGAAAAAGGAAAACATAAGGACACAGTATACATCCTTCTCATTCAGTTTGTGAAATATCTCTTAAATCGGTACAATATTGGAGGAGAAAACAGTCGAGAGCCAAACCTCGAATTATGACTTTTTACATACAAAGTCTCGCCGCCAGCATTTCCTCTTAAGTATATAAGTGAGAAAAGTTTAAGTAACACACACACATTTGTTAAAACAATATTTTTAGTATTGTGAACGAGATCAACTGCCGACAAACCGCTATGCAGTTTGGCAGAATGTATGTATAGCACATACATTCTGCCAAACTGCATTTTGTGTTGATTTTGAATAAAAAACTTAAAAAAAAAATCTGTTCGATATTTTTTGAGTTGACGCGTAGCTAGAGTTGCGCAAAACAGTGCGTTTTAAAGTCATGTAACATGACATTACTTTTCGTACCGAGGAATGCTGCATTACACCATGACTCCAAACATGACGCGCCACAAGTTGGTTATTGTTAAGAAATGCTCGCGTTGTAGAAGATATACATCATGCGCGTAATATTATGGTGTGATATGACAATCGCCAAACGCAATGCGCCCGGTATTACCTACAGTGCGCGTAGTGCTACACATAGTGGTGCTACAGTCATGATTCTTGATTGGTGCTAGGAGTCAGAACATCACGTGACTATACCTCGGCGGTCCGCGGTGTTAATAAAACGTAAACCTTATAACTTGAATCATACGGTTCTAAATAATAGTTCACTTATTTAGCAGCCAGCCGATCGGCGCATGCTCCTTCTCACTTGCACACATAGCAAAAATTACCGAGATAATACGAACACCGAACCTAACAGCGCGCCGCGACAGTGTTCTGTGGCGCCGCGCGTCATGTTTGAGTGTCATGTGCAATGCTTAATTTGGTCGAGTCATAGGTAATGGAACAGTACGCGGTCGGGTTATATGACGCGCAATGCAACAATCTCATTACTTACACAAGTCTAGCGTAGACTGACGTGTCGGGGGGCGGGGGGACTTTGTCCTCAAGTATTGGTGTCGGCTTCCAGGCCAACCGGATGCAGCTGAGTATCTGTATTTTACATGAAGCGACTGAATATTTGACCTCCACAACCCAGTAACTGGGTAACCCAGTAATGCTCAAATCATATGCCATGCCATTTCAATGGGGTTTTGCCAGTTTGAAGCATGCGGAACAGAGAGTTAAGTCTCGCAAACCTCCGTTGAAACGGGAGGATCCTCCGACCAGGCGGTTGTTATGCCTGGCGGGCAACTGCCCGATAGTTGATATTCGGGCTGATGTATATGTTCAAATAGTAGTTCGCTGCTAGTTGAATAGATGGCGTCGCGGTTCTTTTTGTTGCGATGTAGACTTGCTCCGTTGGTTTTTCTTGTGGCGATATTGATGCCGCTACATGAGAACTATAAAGGTTAATCAAGGTTTAGCTCTCGTCTGTTCCCTCCTCCAATATTGGACCGACTTAAGAGATATTTCAGAAACTGAATAAGAAGGATATATACTGAGCCCCTATGTTTTCCTTTTTGATTATTAAATTAAATTAAAATTCGTTTATTTCCGACTACGGTGATCCATATTTTGTTAGTATTTCAAACATCTTATATTCTAGTGTTAGTAAACATTGATATAGAAATTGTAGAACATGTAACATGTATTGTAAAACAACGGATGACCAGGCAGGAAAATGTTTCCTACCTAATCAACCTCCTCACAAAATGCCTAATATTTGGCGTATAGCTCTCCGCCACAGCTCTCAGGATATAGTTGCGACTACTCCGCACAGCAGCGAAGCAGTTTTTTTACGTAGTATGGCTTTAAAGCCGTCTGTGTGGGTCTCGGTAAACATTCCAGAGGCGCTACAGAAGCGGGGCAGTCGCAACAACATCCTGAAAGCTATATTGAACGCGCAGGACATCCAGCGATCTTTTAGTGTAGTTGACCCATAGATTGCTCGTATAAAAACTCTGACAATAGGCTTTAAAAAGAGTAATTTTTACTAGGTCAGAGCACCGAGCAAATCTACGGGCCAACATGTTACCTCTGACAGCCAGTGCCCTACATATTTTTTATCAATCCCGAAATCGCGAAAAAAAAGTCAGCTGTTCAGTACATTTGGTCGAGTTATGCGCACATAAATGTATGGGGGAGTCGATTTTTTTTCGCGATTTCAGTGTTGGTCCCATAGTGAAAGTTGTCCATAATGATGAGTACAATGACCCCTTAAGAGGTATTGCGTTTATTTTGTTACACGTGGTATATTATCCGTAAAACCCTCAAAACATGCTCAAAATTGTCTATAGACACCGACAGTGAAAGTCCGTTAAAAATCATTTTTTTCCTCTTTTTCAGTCGTCAAACTCTACGAACACCCACAACGGGTATTACTGCCTCCTCTGGCGGACCCAGCACTGGCTACCAGACTAATACACCGCAAGCCCACACCTGGACAAACATCTATATTATGCCCGCTCTTGTAGGAGCATCGGTCGAAGAGGCATGTATTATAGAAACCTATTCCGAACTAAATTGTGGTCGGGAAGAATTTTATCAAATGTGACAGGATGTCAGTATTTTTGTATGGAGTTATAGGAGCCAGCACGAGTCGTGAGCACAGATGAATGCAGCAGGGTGATCTCACCAATGTCCGGTGGGCGAACGACACTTGCAAGCGCAATAGTCGATGAGCATTGACCGACGAACCAATAACGTGAAGCGTCAGAGCTGGCGTCGTCGAACCGACCAATGGAGTGTGCTCACGACTCGTGCCGGTTATTATCTAAATAAATGTAACGCTAAACTGAGCCGGTAGATGGCGCCACGATAGTTAAAGAGTAAAAGAATCAAATTTATAATTAGGGTTACCTGAAATGACGAGCTCCAGATGGCAGCACTGAGGCGTCAGCTCCAGGCACCTGTCAAAACGCTAATGTTTTCTGACATTTGTTGAATTGTCATCAAAGTCATGATTACGTCAAAGTCAATTTTTCAATGAAGAAGAATTGTCAGCTATGTGACGCCAACTAGTGGCGTAAGTTTTCCTGGATACCCTCATTTGAAGAGTTGAAAATTTAAAAGGTACAATTAAAAATTCGATGCGACACAAATTAAACGTAAGTAAAGTATTGTCTGTTAGAATTTGCTGTTAAAAACTCTTTCAACCAATCACAGCTAGATATCGCACGTCTGACAATATATCACGATAGTTTTGTGATTTCGTTCAAGAAACTGAGCTTTAGTCCCAATATTAATATTTCCAGATATAACAAAAAAGTGGAACGCGAATACATTGGCGCCGTTCTTAGGCGCCATCTCCACGAGCGAGTAATTCGCTGCGATTTTACGTTTCACTCATCAATGGCTGTGTTCCGAAATATAAAACAGTATACTGGCCAGTACTCATGACGTCATGAATCGACGCCAAACTGTTGAGTTCCGAAATATACTGGCTAGTGCGTTGACGTCATGAATTGACGCCATACTGAAAAAATCCTCAAAGTCTGATGCACACACGACCGTTTGACTTATGATATACTACTAATACGTCACATTTGACATTTGTCATTACGTCACATTTGACATTTGTCTCACCAGTACACTGTGGTGGCACAACAGTACAATATGGAGTCGGATTCATGACGCCATGAGCACTGGCCAGTATACTGTTTTATATTTCGGAACACAGCCAATGTATATCGCTGTGTGGAGAAACATTCATAGAGTTGTTATGGAATGAAGAAGCAGGGCGATAATATCGCTGCGAGACACTCGCTCGTGGAGGGGGCGCCTTACGGTGCTTGCCTAATTTAACAGGAAATAACCGTTTGGTTTTAAAGAATACTGTGAAGTGTGGCATGAAGATAATATTTTCATAAAATACCAGGTCTTTGAGTTTTTGGACCTTTAGATTTTCAACCCTTCAATTTATTATTACACAGATAGGTAAAATGAATAAATACGAAATCATGAAAAACTTCCAAATATATTATAATTAAAACTGCTTAGAGATATCCCTTAATTAGGCCCGTTTGCACAAACCAGAACATATTTCATACGTAATGGCCTAGGTCAAGCAATAGGGAACGAGCAGGAACTATAGGTGGCAGCACAGTAGTGTCATTGTCAAGTATATTTTACTTATAAGTTTCGGTATTGCAACGTTAGATGGCACAGTCTACTACGTGCACGTTCCCCTAAACGGAGCGTGCAGGAACTATAGGTGGCAGCACTGAAGCGTCAATGTCAAGTATTCTTAACCTTAAAGTTTCGAATATGCGACACTAGATGGCATAGTCAACGCCGTGCACGTTCATTATAGAAGACAAAAATATTAGGCCGCGGTTCCTGGAGAGAAGAACTGTCCAAGTGCGAGTCGGACTCGCGTGCAAAGGGTTCCGAACCAATTTTTTTTTTTAACATATTAATTTAACACTTATGACTTCTTATAGTTTTACTGTAATCTTTAGGTATAGAACTATTATCTGCATTTTGTTCAAAATTTTTGGCTCTGTATTTTCGGAGTTAAGGGTCATTTTTCGTCTAATTTCTTGAATATTTTTTTTTTTTAATTATGAAAAAATATGATTAAAATCCTCACAGTAAGCCCTTTCATTTGATATGTCACACGATATTGTACAAGAAACTTTTTTTTTAATTTTCTAGTTGGACCCCTATAAGTGACCCCATACTCAAAATTTAATAATTTATCTAACACGTCCGTGTTTGGGTCACAGAAGTCCTTATGTGTATCAAATTTCAACAGAATCGGTCCAGTGGATCCGGAGAAAACTGGCTATGACAGACGGACAGACAGACAGACTCGAGTGATCCTATAAGGGTTCCGTTTTTTGTTCGGAACCCTAAAAATGGACGCTTCAAAACTTACTCGCATTTCGAAGTGATATAATTGGCATTCGACTAATTATTCAATATTTTTATCAAGAATCTACTCTATTTGTTAATTTATTTTAGCGGTAATTTTCATTACAGACTCTGCGTCAAAATTGAATAGCGCTTCAGGAATTATTAGTTAATAAAATAAGTATTTTTTCGTTGTTTTTAACAAATTACGGCATGAAACGGAATGATATTAATGAGTATTAAAAAAATGTAGTAATTTTGATCAGCTGATGATAACATTGTATTGGCTATAACTTGCAAATGAATAAAATGTAGTTTATCAATTTGCGCAAAAGAAGTTTAAAAAAATATGACTACACATTTCCGTTACACCTTATGTTGGATATATCCTAATAACAAAATGCATATATTCGTATTATTATATTATCCATTTTTTACCAGTCACTTAATTATTATTATTCTAGAACTGAATCTACTCTAAGATCTTGACTTATTTAAAATTTAACTCAAATGTGTCGACTTAGAAGTCATGACAAATTATACAAATATTATTCTTAACTTATTTTAAACTTAATTTTAATGTCTCGAAATTTAAGTCACAACAAGTATCTTGAATCTCGAATTGAATCATGTCTTAGGGGGCGTCCATAAATTACGTGAGGCATTTTAGGGGGGAAGGGGGTCAAGCCTAATCTTACCCAATCTCATGTGGGAGAGAGGGGGGGTCACGGCAAATATCACGTATATTTTTTCCGAATGCAACTGATGCAATAGTATAAAATTGCGAGAAAACTGGTCTTTCAACAAATCAATTAGTAAAACATGAGATGTTTCTGAGCTGCAGAGCATCCGTGAACATTCCACAGCATACCAGCAAAACTACCACAATTTAAGAGGGCTGATTGTACTGAAAATCGCATGGACATGTTGGTTTGAGTAATTATTCTTAAGAAGAGAACACACATGAGTCCCTGTGGATTGAATTAAAATAAACTTTTACTTTCAGTAAGAAAGAAGTCTTAACTAGTCTGATTCACAGATTGGCGTGTTTACTCTAAAAACACGTATTTTTTAAAATCTCACGTGAGATTAGATGGGGGAGGGGGTCGAGTCAAATCTCACGACATCTCACCAAGGGGCGTGGGGGGGTCGGATAATCGCCAAAATCGCCTCACGTAATTAATGGACGCCCCCTTATTGCATACAATGCTTGTATATTAGCAACTTCATACATTGTCAAATTAACTTAGCTAGCGAGACTTCACATATGAATTGGACAAAAGACGAAACATTCTCAACTCACAGTTACATGTTAGCTAACTATGGAGTCAACGGTCACTGGTAGTGTAGGTACATAACATAACTACATACATACAGGAGAGCCTGTTGCTAAATAATAACAGGCGCACGGGTACCTCCTCAGTGCCCGTTTAGACAGACGCGGGGCGTTAGCGGGAAATCAGTAGATTTTTTGTCCCCAAATTGAGGAATGTGACTTGGGTTTTTCGGGGAAATTGATAAATTGGTGTTTGCAACGCTTGTCCGCCGTGGTGGGTACCGCCGCGTGCGACGCCGTGGGCCCCGCCGCGTACTCCGCTTGCATTTCAAGCAAACGCCTGTAAAATCGCTTCGTAACGCCATATGCTTGAATTTAGTGCGGACCACCACGCCTCACGCGACGCTCACGCTCCGCGTCTCCGTAAACGAGCACTTAAGTTTTACCAACTCCTGCCAAGTTCGGCCCGTGGATGGGTGACCATAGTACTAAACCGATATGTCAATTATGTTTTTTTTTGTTTTATCGTAATCCCATACCAACCAACCCATGTTGTCTGAGAAGTTACGTTAGCTAATATTATTCGACTTTGTAACTAATTCGGTAGTACTTAGCTAAGTTACCGATTAACGTATTTTATTGAACAACTAGCTGAACCGCGCGGCTTCGCTCCCGTCAACTGGCTACCCTACCCTACCTACCTAACCTGCCTACCTTTTTTTTTTTTTTTAACGGGGGGAAATCCTCATGGATGTCCTCCGCCCTGGGGCGGGCGGAGGGGTCTGTCAGACTCTTACTGACTAAAACCACCCCGGTGTTCCATCTCTCACTACGCCGGGGATCGCGAGAACTTGCGACTTCCGTGATCCCCGGCTGGTGCCGGCCCGCCTCTGCGGGCCACCTCGGGTCAGCGGGGGGAGTGAGGTGTTTGACTCCCCCCGCGACGTCAAAGAGGGGCGCACGGGAACACCACGCGCCGCCACCTCGGGTCCAGATGAATGGGGGGCGACGGACGTCCCCAAGTCCGCCGCCCCTGGACAACCTGCCTACCTTACCCTAACTACCTACCTAACCTACCTACTGTAGACGTTCCAGGTTGGGGCTTCTGAAACGTCTGGTGATCGATATGAATAAAAATACTTTTGGCGATTTAAGAGATCATTATATTAAGCGGGTGCTCTCAAGAAAAACTTTTACAGGTCTGTCAGAAAAACAAATCATCGTATGTCAATATTTGAACCTATTCTAAATTCCTAATTCTTCTAAAGCTTTTTTTATGATTAAATTGACTGAGGTCCCCGGAGGGTGAGACATCCAAGGAGGTTGTGCCACACTACCTACCCTACCCTACCTACCTACCTCCCTACCCTACCCTACCCTACCTTACCCTACCTACCTAAAGTACCTACCTACCTAATTATTTTTTTGTTTTTTTTAGGGTTCCGAAAAAAAAGTCTGTCTGTCTGTCTGTCTGTCTGTCTGTCTGTCCGTCTGTCACAGCCAGTTTTCTCCGGATCCACTGAACCGATTCTGTTGAAATTTGGTACACATATGGACTTCTATGACCCAAACATGGACGCGTTACGTAAATTATTAAATTTTTAGTATGGGGGTCACTTTTGGTTGTCAAAGTAGAAAATTAAAAAAAAAAGGTCTTTTAACAATATCGTGTTACATATCAAATGAAAGGGCTTACTATGAGGGTTTTAATTATATTTTCTTCATAATTTTAAAATAAATGGTTTTGAAGTTATTCAAGAAATTAGACGAAAAATGACCATTCCCCCCCCCCCTTATCTCCGAAACTACTGAGCCTAAAATTTTGAAAAAAATGGAGTTAATAGATCTTTACCTAAAGATTACAGGAAAACCTATTAGAAGTCTGTAGTGTTAAAATAACATGTTAAAAAAATTAAATTCGTTCGGAACCCTTTTTTTTTAATACGTTGCTATACCGGACGATATGCTACGTTGTAAATATGAAAAATGGAGCAAGTATGTTACAGTCTGGTATCCAAGAGACGGGTCAAGAAGCCGAGGTCGCAAAGTGAGAAGATGGGAAGATGATCTGAAGTTGACTCTAGGTCCCCTTTGGCTAAGAATTGCAACCGATAGGAAACAGTGGAAGACATTGGAGGAGGCCTATGCCGTAAGGCACACCGAAATTAGGGACTTGTTGTGAATGAATGTACTAGAGATTATTTAGTAGCACGAAAAACTGTAAAAATTTCGGAATAAAAGGCTTATTATTATTATTATATACCGGACGATGACAAATCCAAAAACCTTGAAAATCGATCCAGCCGTTCTCGAGTTATAAGTGTTCGAACAAACCCGACTTTGTTTTATATATTAAGATTTATTTGTGATTTCCAATTTGGTTGTATCCTCGGTTAGTGCTTGTATTTTAGTTTATATTCGATTTTGTAAAATATTTCCCATGGTAGGTTCGTTTTATTTAAAAACTTAAAAATTTAAATCAAACACTAGCTTCTGCCAGCGGCTTCGCCCGCGTGATCCCTAGGGAACATACTCCCGGGATAAAAAGTAGCCTAAATGTTATTCCAGACTATAATCTACATCTGTGCCAAATTTCGTGAAGATCCTTTCAGGCGTTCTGACGTGAAAGAGTAACAAACAAACATCCATTCATTCATTCATTCATTCATTCATTCATTCATCCATTCATCCTAACAAATTTTCGCATTTATAATATTAGTAGAATTGCTAATTTACGATACCATCAGGTGAGATAGTGGTCAAACGTATGCCTATCAATAGTAAAAAAAAACGAATATAAATTTCGTACCACAGGTAGGTACATACGCCACAAATCAAGCTACAACAATCTGTCAATTTTTTTAATAGATTTTTCAACTGTATCGCTAAAGCATTAGGTTCAAGGTTGATTGGGAAACTTTGACAGATTCGGGTAGCTTGATGTGCTGGCGTCTTTACACTACGCGTGTATACCATGGTTCCAAGGAACTACAGAACACCAATTGCCACGACACTTAGATATATCTTTGACTTCGTTTAATTTCACACATCAGCAGCCTGAGTGCGAGCTTTTAAACATACTAATTATCATGTAGTGTAGTTTGAATGCGTTTGTCAAACGAGTTCTTCCTTTTTTAACTTCCGACGCAAAAACGACGGGCTGACAACACCCCGTCGTTTTATACAAATAAGTTTGACGTGTCTGTGTGTGTCTGTCTGTGGCATCGTGTCTCCCGAATGGATGAACCGATTTCGTTTTTTTCTTTTTGTTTGAATTGTGAATTCAAACCAAAAAACCAACCAAGATGGCCGCCGGCACAAAATGGCGGATTACATATTTTAAAAGAAGCTTTCATTACCAAATGGTGCGAAACATGTATTTTTCAATAGTGTATGTTGTCTCGAAATATGGAAATACAAGAATTCCATATAAAAATGAATTATTTGGATCTCATTTTTAATATATCGGTAAAACGGGGTGAATAGAAATGCAGGGGTGAATAGAAACAAAACTATGATTACAATATTGGTTTCTAAAAAATATCAATCTTTTAAAACTAATATTGATTTAAAAACTGGAGTCCTTAAATGCTGCAAGCAGAGTTTAAAGAAAGTGGAAATCCCCTTCAAAGTTATGTTTCTATTCACCCCTGCGTTTCTATTCACCCCGTTTTACGGTCGTATTTACAATTATTTAAAGAGTATGTAAAATACTTACTTAGATGCCTATTTATATACATATTTATTTTTAATGTCAATAGTTTTACCTAACTGTAAAAGTAAGGGTAAATGTACACTGGGCAAATCTTACATACATTAACGCGATCGGGTGCGTAAAAAATCACGCACTAAGCCCTCTGTATTTTGTTATTTTCTCTTTCAAGAATTTTGTGTGTACATAAATATAATGCAGCCTGCCTTAGAACTTATGAACTTAATGAAGTAAATAAATAACTAAAAACTATGAATAAAAGTAACTAAAAAACTTCTTGTAAGCGTTGAACTTCTGTACCGTGTCGTTCGTTCATACAATCTCGCAAGTCCTTTTTCTTGGAAATGAATGATTGAATGAATAAATTAATCGATTTTATTTAAACCTGATACGCATACGCAAAATACTTGGGTCTAAAGAGTCACCGCGGCCCTGGAACGCGGCGGGCACTAGGAGGAACACGGATGGGTTTTAGTCAGTAAGAGTCTGACACTCCCTTCTGCTTCGCCTAGAGCGGGAGGAGTCATTTGATGATTTCACAGAAGAGAAGAAATTTTCAGAAGTTTTCGAAAAAGAGTTTAGACAGAACAAGACAGTGATTTTTCTCTTTATTTAAAAAACTTAAAATGTGTCTCACTGCTTTTCTATACTACTTCTAGGCAAGCGTGCTCCATCTTCGACCGCATCATCGCTTACTATCAGGTGAGATAGTGGTCAAACGCGTGCCTATGAAAAGTAAAAAAAAAACTCTTTTTGCTTATAAATTTTGATTAAAATTGATTAATTCATTTCGAAGAATAAGGATTGTACAAATATTTTAAGTATATAAATTACGCTTGTATAAATATCTAAATTATGAACAATATTTTTATATACAACCTGTAACAGAATAAAACGCAATACCTCTTAGGGAGTCATTGAACTCATCATTATGAACAATTTTCACTATGGGACCAACACTGAAATCGCGAAAAAATTATCGACTCCCCCACACATTTATGTGCGCATAACTCGACAAAATGTACTGAACAGCTGACTTTTTTTCGCGATTTCGGGATTGGTCTCATAGTAAATATTGTTCATAATGATGAGTACAATGACCCCTTAAGAGGTATTGCGTGTATTCTGTTACGCGTTGTATATGTTTAGTACAGTCAATAGCACATCAGTGATAACAATTTGGCATTACAAGTTATTTTTTTTCGAGTGTTAACGAGGGAGGGTTAAGGCGAAAGCGGCTTTATATCGTGGTAGTAAGGGCTATTTTCGTGTAACAACTGGTACCATTGATCTGCATTTGACTGTACCTAAGCCTGTTTGTTTTGCTTAAGTCAAAATGTGAACAATTTTGTTTTCAGAACAAATGTTGTATATAAGTACTTACCTACTTCAACTATATATTTACTTAGGTAATTAAAAAGCTGTCTTATGTTTTAAATGTAATGATTTTCAAAACCAAAGATAAAATATTTAACTTGTTTTTAAGTTATAATCGTGTTTTATTTATTTATCCTAACCTCTGGCGCTCAGACGTGATCTTTGACTGAGGCTCAGAAGTCGAAGCTTCAGGTTTGCCAAAGAGCGATGGAGCGTAGCAATCTGCAGATCAAACGGACCGACAGAAACCGCAACACATTTATACAGAGGCGGCGCAAGGCGTAGGCAACGTGGGCCAGCGCCTACGGCCTCGCGGTCCAAAGGGCCTTTGACTTCTTTCAACTCAGAAAAATCTAGTAGCTAAGCCAACCTACCCGTGTCTATTTTCAAATTTTTTGGAGCTCGCTTTGATGTTGCTCTTGTTATTTGATTTTTTTTATTGTTAAGGTTTACTTCAGTAAGTTTTGTCAACATATTAACCGCGGCAGGATAGGCACTGTGATTTACTCATACAAGCTCACTACACTTGCTACATCATAGCTTATTTTAGTTTAGGTCTTTCTTGAATTTCCCCACATTCGCCCAATATTTACTATTTTTGCACGAAAAGTAAAACAAAAACAATACTACTCGTGGCGGGGGCGGGGCACAATTGAGTTCGCCGCATCTCACCTTCCATCGTAGAATCCAACCTTAAAAAACCTAAAAAAATCACTCTATTCTTAGGTAGGACCTAAAGGGCCTCGCAAAATGCCATCTTGCCCACATCAAATTTTCGTCTTGCGCCGCCACTGCATTCAACTGACGATAACATGATAATCTAACTGACGGACTAACTAGATTTTTTCAGTGGACAAGCCTATTTGGCGGGCTAAATTTACAGGATGCACGAGGACAGATGGGCCAAGAACGCCACGCAGTGGGTGCCTGAAGATGGACGTCGCAACCGAGGCAGGCCTAAAAACGCTGGCGTGACGATCTGGAGTCGTTCCTGACGGATTGGCCGGAGAAGGCATCAGACATAGTTGGCTGGAAAATATGGGGGAGGCCTTTGGCCAGCAGTGGGACATCACAAACAAACAATAAAAATTACGCCAAAATAATATCTGAGATTATATTGCTAAAATAGGTAATTTTTCCTGGATAAGTAAATAAATAGGTAACTCTATTGGCTTTTCTATTTGGCCCGTCAGTTAGATTTCCAAGAAGTATTAAAGCGTTTTACTTGGACCCAGTGGCGTAGCTAGTCTCAAAAATTTTGGGGGGGGGGGGCCTTTTTAAGCGTATATTTTGACGTGATAACATCTTATAAATCGATGAACACCGGCTGCACGCACGAAAAAGTGTCACGGTCACATTCCGCACGTTCAATTGTTTTCTTATGACGTTATCACGTAAAATTATCGTCCGTAAACCGACTTTTCAGACAACCTTTTTTTTTTAACACAATAGACCCTACTAGGGAAATCAATCTCGCGAGATTGGGCCTCAGGCGAGATCTCGCAAGTTTATGAATAACTAGTGGACGTCACGCGGTTTCACCCGCGTAGTTCCCGTTCCCGTGGGAGTACGGGAATAATATATAGCCTATGTTACTCCCTGATAATGTAGCTTTCTAATGCTAAAAGAATTTTTCAAATCGGTCCAGTAGTTACGGAGCCTATTCAATTCAAACAAACAAACAAATCTTTCCTCTTTATAATATTAGTGTAGACAATACCGCTAGATCTCGCCAATTTCGACATCTTGCAAGATTGGCAGTTTCGTATGTTTATTCTTGCAAATAATCAGAATATTTGAATAAATTAGGAAAAAAACTGGCCAAGTGCGAGTCGGACTCGCGTGCAAAGGGTTCCGAACGAATTTAATTTTTTTAACATGTTATTTTAACACTACAGACTTCTAATAGTATAATTCTAATATATCTCCATTTTTTTTCAAAATTTTAGGCTCAGTAGTTTCGGACATAAGGGGCGAATGGTCATTTTTCGTCTAATTTCTTGAATAACTTCTAAACCCTTTATTTTAAAATTATGAAAAAATATAAGTAATTAAAACTCTCACAGTAAGCCCTTCCATTTGATACCGGGATAATCGGGACCCCCCCCCCCTCCAAAATGAATGGCTGCGACCGCGCCTGTCAGGAGCACCACAAAATAAATATTACATAAAATATAAATAAACATTGATAGTTTTTCAAATTTCCCGCGTTTCATTATTATGTTCTGCTTAAGTACCTAGGAACAAAATAAAACATTAATAAACTTACAGCATATTTACGTAACAAAAATTCTTTTAGTACGCGAAATGCCAATGAAAAAAATTAGTTACTACTGTTAGTGTCAACCTTCCAAACTCGAGCATTCCAATTTCCAATCTGCTTGTACCAACTTGGTCTTGATCATGACACAAATATTGGCACTATCTCCACATTAAAATCCATTGCGGGGTTTCTTCTCGAGTTCTCAAGTTGATTTTAAATAGACAGTACAAAACGCGCAATGGACGTCCTCCAATACTGTTCCATCGTTTCAAAGGGGGGAATAAAGGCTCGGCAGGACCGGTTTCGCGGGCTGTCTGGCGGGAAAAATATGTATGGAATGCGGCAACCGCCCGATGACGGTCCGAAGCGCTCTATGAGAGTATCAACCACAGATTATATTAATAAATCTTTTGATTTTTGGTCTGTCAAAATTTGCCTTATATTTCTTGTCTTAAGATTGCTGTAATGCCACCTATTTGCAACAAACCTCAGCTGCAACCCAAAAATTGAAGCTGTTTTTGCTGTTAGGCTTAGCACGCACTGCGATTAAACGCGCGCGGTTAAAGAATAGCTGAAAACGCAAAAACGCGCATCAACACGCACTGCGGCTAGCGTTTTGCTTAAATTTATTTCATTTTACCATGGATTTCTGGCGAGCAGCATGTGTTGTAGCTTCAATATTGAAATTATCAGTCGAGACTGAATAAAAACCGAATGCGACTAACCGCCGTGCGTGCGCCACAGTACTGTTACTATGGGACACAAAAAAGCCGCGCGTTTTCAAACCGCGGTAAAAACGTAACAAGTTGCGTTTTTTAAATCAGTCACTGAAAAAAGTCACTAATGCGTGCGCTTGTATAGAAAGCTATGTGTTACATTTAGGTGCTGATTTCGTAACAAAAATCAATAGGTACATTGGCTTTCAGTTTTATAGAGAAAGTGCGTTATGATGACTGGACAAAGTGCATTTTTTAAGCAATTCTAGCCCAGCAAAAAAAATATCATTACCATTCACCATGGACCCTATGCATCTTCGTTATCTGGCAAAGAACATTATGATGCACTACCGTGGCTAAAAAGTTATTTGAAATACTGATCAATCACGATTCACGATGATGGATGGATGTATACTTGACCTTGCTACTGATTACTGAGTCACTTTGAGCATCTCTTTCTGATTTAATTTTGTTCGTATGTCGCGTAAAGCAGCACATTAAAAGTCACGCAATCATATTGTATGTTATACCTTTGGTAATAAATGATCAGAAGTAAGAACATACCTAAGCCAATGGTGAAGAATATCCATGAAGCATACTCTTACTTCAGCGCTTTGGTGTCCTTCCAGTCCAGACAAGACGAGAAAGTCATTGGACGAACCGAAAATGAGAATAGAAAGAGCATATGTAAACTGGTTCCTTATCAAAACACTTTCATGGCCAACCAGCTCATAGTCCCGTTGTCACTCAAACGAAGAATCATGGACATGTGGTGCATTCTTACCATTTCGATCTATGGACTTGGACTGTGACAAATACTCGAAAGTTCATACTCAAGGTTTGCCAACGTACGATGGGACTCAGAATTTTGGCCGTTTTAACAGACATTTGAAAACTCGATGAATTCTAAAACACAAATCACTGATGTTGCTCTAAAACACAAAAAAGTGTGACTAGGCTTCTCACATCTGCAATTAGTCGTAAATCCGGTATATCTAATGACCAATGGGCTTAAATAGTTACGAGAGCCCTGACATAGACAGAAGTCGTCGCAGCAAACCTTGTCAAAGATGCTGTGACGAGTTGGACAGAACAAACTACCAATGGTTTGCATTAGTCCTGGATTGATGGAGCTTTTACCCACTTTTGCCCTCTTGTGGGGCATCACCCCACAAGCGGGCAAACTAACGAGCGGGCAGACTGGCAGTAACTGTAACTATAACAAAAGTAAGTGAGTACCTATAACACAGTGGGTATTAGCAGCCAGTAGCGTAGCTAGCATGGATGACACCCGGGGCGGATAAAGTGGTGTCACCACACAAATGAACCCCCCCCCCCCCAAATAATTATGAGTTGCACCTTGGCCTTTCTTTCTGGTGACGGCAATCGCAAGCCATTTTCTCGAGCTCGAAATTTTTTACACCCACCACGGACGGGTTTCATTACGTCGCCCATTAAGGGGTGACACCCGAACTTGACAAAAAGTCAACGAACGAGTGTCGCCTCTAAATGCAGAAAACCTGAAGGACTAAAGAATTTTTTGCGCCTCATCTCGGAAGGGTTTTATTGCATTTTGAACATTCATACTGAAATTTAAATTTTTTGTTGATTTATATAGAAAAACTCAGGAAGTCAGAGGGCAAAATACAAGAGCGAGCGAAGCGAGCTCAAAAAATTCTGCACCCTACTCCCGACAGGTTTCATTGCGTCAAACGTTAAGGGGTGCCACCCGATAGTGACAAAAACCAGTCAACGAGCGGTCGGGTGTCACCCCCAAGCGGGTGTCACCCGGTGCGCGCCGCACCCCCCCCCCCCCCTCGCTACGCTACTGTTAGCAGCCCAACAATATTTACAATAATTCGGCGTGGGGCCAAAACGGAATGCTTATCAATAACGCCCCCTCTGACAATGTCGTTCAGAAAGATCCTAACAACACTGCACTTACTTTCGCTCACGTTTTTCGATGTCCCTATTATTTTTTCGCTAAAAAATAGATTATCATATCTACTGATAATATGCCCAATTTATGATAAAAATCCAACTATCGCCGATAAACGCCATCAGCTGCATTGGTAATTTATAATGGACTTTAGCAGCTGCAAACATGCGATTCGGACCGTTCGGACGCGTTCACTTTGCTGTCGAATAGAATGAACATCGAAGCGAGCGAGAGGCTTCGACGTGAACTGTCAAACTTTAACTTTGTTAAAACTTGAAATGCCGACATAATTTCGTTAAAACAAACCTTATTTACCAATAGAACTAGTAAACAGTGCCTTAAACAATATTTTTAAAGTGTTATCTAGTTGTTAAAAGTGTTCTGTGTGTTGTATTTTGTGTTTAAAAGTTATGTTGTGAGTGGGTCAAAGTTTTGTGGATTTTAACATATTTTGTACGGATTTTCCGGCGTGGAAAGCGGAACTCGCCCTTTATCAGGTAATTACTTTCATCTTTTACCTCTATATTTCCATTATTAGTCAAATTTCAGCAGTTTTCGCTTAGTTTTTAAGTTTCTAACTGGACGTGGAACGAAAGTGGAACGCACACGCGGCATTTTTTTTTAACGCAAAAGTAAACAATGAGGTCTACGTACAGGATTGAAACCTGTTTGGTATTTTTTTAGCGCGAAAATTGGTTGAATCGTTACTGTCTGTGCCTTAAAAGTTATTTCGATCTATGATTCAAGTTATTGAGTCGCCCACACACTTGTTTTACATACTTCGCCGGTTTTGTAGCTATGTTATTGACCAAGTATGTCTTGTACAGTTAGCATAACGTCATTTTCAACTTACCTGTAGAACATTTTGTTGTGTATGCTGTATTCCTTTACTTTCCTGAACTTTGTAGTATTTAATTATTCTATAGGTACTTGTTTACTAACAAGTTTATTTACCACGGGTTGCAAGACTTACCCAGATTCTTTTGAAGAATCTCTGAAAACCTTGTCAAGCTATCCCAGAAGCCTAAAAGGGCTACAAGTGCCCAAGCCTTCTAGAAAATACTATTTCAATTTTACCCATATATCCTATATCCTTCATTTCCTGGAAATTTTATTGACAAAGTTATAAAAAAAAATCTTGGTAACAACTGAATTATTTGTTTGAGTTAATTAAAAATTTGTTTTTATTTCACTGTATGTAAAACTTAAGCAGCCCTATTCATAAAAAATCGAATAATAAAAAGATACTTTTATTAAAAAAAAATCTATATAGAATTTTTTAGAAATTTTAAACAAAATATACAAAATACATTTATACTAAGCTATTTTCAGATTTTATTTTATGATAAGCCTGTATTTTTTAGTAGACACATTTAATTCATCTAAGTACTTATTTGATGAAAAAAAGTTCTCATTGTTTCTTTAACAGAACTCAACAACTACTTATATATTTTGCAACTTACAAAGATTGCTAAATGCAGCTGCAACGCAATATTTTTTTTGAAGTAACTGCCATTTGACCTCTGCTACTCGGCTAGTAAAAGATACCATAATCGCGGCATAATAAAACCAGTCATTACTTGCAATAAATTCTTCATGTCTACTCTGAGTACTAACTTAAGGAGGATATTCTCACTAGGTAACTACTAAAACTTTTTTTTTAACACTTTCAGTGCCAAGTGCAAAAGTGTTTTTACATTTTTAGGGCCATGCACTCAACACATGGGCCGAACAACAATTCGTTCGTGTACCCACAACCCGCGCATGAACACAAGTCACATATAGTTGCTTAAAACAACGACTCAGATACGGGTTGTGGACACATAACGAATCACTGCTCGACCCATATGCTGAGTTCTTGGCACTAAATGTGTTAATGTTGCCCCAAGGTAGGAATCTCTTCTGTATCGTGGATGCGTTTACAAATATAAAAACTCACACAAAACATAAACATATATACTCAAACAGCCATATCCGGAACAACTATCTGTAGTCCATAGAAATATTTGTTCCAAGTGGCAATCAAACCCACGACACCCAAAACAGCATCCTTTTGCTTAACCACTGCCAACTGTACTGAAAATAATAATGCTGGAATCTTATTATTATTTTTATGAAAACATAAACAGATTACAACAGGATGCTTCATTTTACAAACAATAATAAACTTGATATGAATTTATTGTTAATTTAAAATTGAACACAAAATTTATTCATAACAATATCTACTTCATACTACATTGAATCAGAGATAAGCCACCATAGTGCATAAAATCTATGCATCAAGCCTATTGATTCCTACTGCTGGGCAAAGATTTCCCTCTCTCTCAACTCCACCCCTAAGACGACCCACTGACCCAACTCTGCCCTTTGCCAATGGGAGCCATTCTTTTCCGAAGGAGACATGCTCATGCTGCTGTAAAAATAGATATAGTACAAAAGTGCCATTCATTAAAATAAATATAATAATAAGGGGGGCCCATTTATTGAGTGTGCAAGTCACCCCCTGCCATTTTAAACCCGTTTTAATTGTCAGTGGTCAGGTAGGGGCCAATAGTTCTTCCATAGTAAACAATTATCAGTCCACTAAACCGCCCAAACCCAAAGCGTTCCATCTTTTGTTTCCATATTCTGCAATAGTCCTGCTCCAACCGGGGATTGTCCTTGGGTATACTTTCACAGTGCATACAGGGATAATCGTCAGTTGATGCCCCATTCCATTTTAAATGAAATGTTTAACGGGGTCTCTGGGAGTTGGCTTCGGCCCCTCGTACGCCTATCAAAGAACTGGGTCTCCAGGGACCTGAGAATGTCAAAAACAAAAACATAATAATAAAAAAATAAATAAACAAACACACAATTTTTCCCACAGAAAGGAACACATTATCTACCAAGAAAATAATACAAGAAGACATGCACCTTAATAAACTGATAGTAAATGCTACACACAAAGGATCTTCCTTGTATTTGCAATAAATATAAAATTATTATCTATATTTACTTGACCTCTTTACTTTCACATTATCTGGGCTGGAAGAAAACTATGTTATCAACAGAATGCCTGTGGAATGAGTAAAGGGACATATTTTTACACAATCTATACTAATATATAAAGCTGAAGAGTTTGTTTGTTTGAATGCGCTAATCTCAGGAACTACTGGTCCGATTTGAAAAATTCTTTCAGTATTAGATAGCCCATTCATCCAGGAACGCCATAGGCTATATATCATCACGCTAAGACCAATAGGAGCGAAGCAGAGGAAATTGCGCGGGTCAACTAGTTATTAATAAAACGGAACAAGTTGAGCGGGTCACAACTTTGTCTGCATCACATTTTTCATGAATGCTAAGCTCCTATTCTTGTAGCGTGATATTAATAGCCTTCCTCGATAAATGCGCTATCCAACACTAAAACAATTTTAAGATTTGAACCAGTAGTTCCTGAGTGCAATCAAGCAAACCAACAAACTCTTCAGTTTTATAATATTAGTACTTAAACAGATAATGTCATGTGAGAGCCTGTATGTTCATTTGGTGGGAACAGTATTTGTAAGCCTCCGCTATTCGTCTGTCTGTCTGTCAGCAGGCTGTATCTCAAGAACCGAAATAACCAAAATCGAACCGTAATAGGTAGACAGTTGAAATTTTCACAGAGTGTATATATGTATTTTTATTGCTGCCATAAAAAATAATAAAAATTAAATTGAAACAAGGAATGTGATTTTTTCGATGTAGGTACTTTTTTTTTTTTTTTTTTTAAGTATGGTAAATCATCAAATGACTCCTCCCGCTCTGGGTGAAGCAGAAGGGAGTGTCAGACTCTTACTGACTAAAACCCATCCATGTTCCTCCTAATGCCCTTTGCGTTCCAGAGCCGCGGTGACTCTTTCAAACAGATTCCGCAACCCCGGCAGGCACTGGCCCTAGCGGGCTCCGTCTTCTATGCTGACAGCTCTTTGAGGCGCGCGTGGAACACAGCGCGCCGTCGACTCGGGTCGATTTAGGTACTTACGGAACCTTTCGTGTGCGAGTCTGACTCACACTTAGCCGCTTTTATGATCCTTCCTGGCATACCTACTTATCAAGGTCTCATCATCATCATCATATCAGCTGAAACGTCCACTGCTGGACATAGGCCTCCCCCAAGCGTCGCCACAACGACCGGTCCTTATCAAGATCGAAATTCTCATAATAAGAATACTTTGTGTCTAAATAAAAATATTTTTATTTCCTACGTGATATTTGCCTACTTATTTTATCGGGGATTTAAAAATTAATTATAAACACATGACTAAGAATGAAGTAACTAGGTACCTACCTACCTAGAAACAAAAGACTGATAAAATTTTAAAAACGTAAATATATCTTCAGAATTAATTATTTTAAAATTATAATAAAAAAATATCGAGATCTCCACAATTAAGCCTTTTCGTTCATTTAGTACACAACAAGGTTTCCATTTTTTTTTTCTGGTTTTTCTCTGAAATTGACTTCCAGGCCCGGACTGGCCATAGAGGGCAATTCGGGCAAATGCCCGATAGGCTGGATGCCCGGTGGGCTGGTGCGGTGTGACCGATTAGCAGTCGACTTTTTTTGCTATTTGAAAAAATAGGGGCCTGTGGCGAATTTTATATATATAAGGCGGGTGCCTTATATATATAAAATTCGCCACAGGCCCCGCGCATTCGACACTGAGTAATTTTCCTCACTCTTAAGAGAGGAGGGCCGACCGCCTCTAAAATGCCCGGGCGGGTTTCGGGTCCCAGTTCGGCCCTGTTGACTCCATACACAAAAAATAATTACTAAAGTAAAAGCTAAAGTAAATTCGTGAATCGTAATCCTCTGATCCTGTCCAATAGATAAATAGGTTCTGAGAAAGTTAGCTGTGATCTGTCTTTGCTCAGAATCTATTGGACAGTCAGATAGTTGGAGAAACACACGGGTTCCGTACCGAAAGAATAACCAACGGAACCCTATTATTAAGCCTCTGCTGGTTATATCTCATGAACCGTAATAAGAACCGAACCGAAATTTTCAGAGTGTGTATTTCTGTTGCCGCTATAACAACAAATAATAAAAATACGTTGCTAGGGGGAGCCCTTCATGCGCGAGTTCGACTCGCGCTTGACCGGTATTTTTTTTTTTTCATTAATACTTTCGGTACCTACCCTAAAACCCGGCCCATGATGATATCAAACCGCTGTTTTTACGCTAGCAATTTTTTTTTGGTGGGAACAGTGGTACTGCATTTACATCCTTATCTATCATACATCCTCATTCTAGTCATTTCCTTACCATTTTATGATTGGCTTCCATTCTAGCGCCCATGATAACGAAACTATATTGATAACAAGTTCGTCATTGTCTATGGTTCGTATCAGCACGAACTAGGCATAGAGAATAGATCTGCTCATGGTTTATCGCAACATTAGCTTCTGCCCTCGACTTCGTCTGCGTGGACTTTCTTGACTTAAAGACGGTTGTAGCTATCAGGAAACAAAGATGCTGCCAGGGATTTGCACTCCTTAGCTGTTCGCACAATGAAAGTAGGTAGGTACTCCCAAAATTGCAAATGCTTTGTGCTTATGGATGGGAGGTCCACCATGTAGGTACATTATTTTTATTGATAGGCTCGCATTAGACCACAATCTCACCTGATGATAAGCGATGATGTGGTCGAAGATGGAGCACGCTTGCCTAGAAGTAACCTATTCACTCTTGACAGCAACTCCAGGTTGTACCTTACAGGAAACACTGACAGAGCATCCTTAAAACTGTAACTTATGACCGTGAGGTACTGTATCGATCGCTTATCTGTTCGTTAACACTATTTGTCATAACGCCGTTGGTTGGTTAGTGGTTAACGGATAGATAAACGACCGTTACCTCAGAAATCGTGCATTAAAATGGCAGAACGATTCATTCACGTGATTTTTTTGGACTACCGCCATATCCAATCTTTAGTAAAAACAACGAACATGAAAATAAAAAATATAACACAATGGTCGGTCTTATCGCTATCGGCGATATTTGACAACCTTGAGATTTTGTTACAAAGGTCGCCCAGGCGATTGCACTGCATAATACTACCGATAACTTCTCTAAATATGTTTTGTAAGGTGTAGATTCATGCCAATAGTGTAGAGCATGAGTCACGGATACGCCACGGGGGCCGCTTATGGTGTTCCTGCAAATGCCCTTCACGTTCCAGGGCCCTTGCAACCATCATCATATCAGCCTTGGACATAGGCCTCCCCCAAGTGTCGCCACAACGACCGGTCCTGCGCGTCTCGCATCCATCGGCTACGCGCGACCTTCACCAGGGCCCCAAGTCTGCTATTACAATAGTTTCAGAATGGTCTATCGAGTGTCAGCGGTTGACCACTGGATATAAAAGCGTCATAATGACTTTCCAGTGCTCAACCACTGACACTCCATTGAAAGAAATGGCATAGAATCTTGTCAAAATCAACCATTATGAAATCAATGATAGTCCATTCTGACACTATTGTAATAGCAGACTTGGGGCCCAGGTCATCGGTCCACCTTATGGGAGGCCTTCCAAAGTTGCGTCTGGCGCAACCATGCCAGGAGTTAAAAGGCCCTATGGGTTTAAAATAGGTCTTTAGCTAGAAAAGCCATACTCAACCCTGATTCTTCCTGGGCCACATAACGCTTGTCAGTACTGTAGGTTATTGCGGCCCAACAAGATGAATCTTGGGAATACTTTCATTATGCGTACAGCTAAGGAGTGGAATCCCCAGCCGGGGTCTGTGTTTCCTGATCGATAGCTATAATCTGGGAGTCTTTTTTTTATTGTTTGTTATGGGTTTGCTCTTGACTCAAGTCTTGGTCAGTGAAGACAGAGACAAAGGCTACGATGGAGCGAGCTTACCCAGAAGGAGCCTGTGCACTCTAACTTGTTACAGTTCGCATCAGCGTTGTTTACCCCTCCGAAGTTAGGTTTTAGTGACGACCGCGCAGGCGCAATCGCGTAAAAAAGTGTTACGTTCCTAGAATATTTTTTTGTTTATACGTATTACATTAGTATTATATTATAAACAAGTAACAAAGACTACCAGTAACAATAACAATATAAAAAAGTAACACCACAAACACATACACCAAAAAAACACACAAAAACCAAATCAAATAGTATGAAATAACCAAAATAATTAACTAAAACCTATAACAACGTGTAACACTTTTCGCAACAACAGTCGTATAGCATTGAGCAAGCGGGTCACACGTATGCATCGAACGTATACGAGCGAGTGAGATGCCATTACACCCGCCATCTTGCGCGAACACGCGCATGCGCGACCTACCCGCGCATGCGCTGTCCTATGTTTTTTGTCAAATTGACATCCTGCGCAATCGATTGCGACGTACTTCGGGGAGGTAAACTTGTGTGACGGGAATTGTACATTAACACTCTAAGTGCGAATTGGTGGAATAGCAAAAAGGTAGAGATTGTAAGATGCAGTGCGTTTGTATGTGCGATGGTAGAAGGGGGCTGGTGGGATGACGTCGTGGAGGTAGTCTTCTAAGTGAAAAATCAATAGGTTACTTTCGAGGTAAGCGTGCTCCATCGTCGATCACATCATTGCTTTCCATAGAATTCTGGTTGAAAGCGAGTCTACCAATGATTAAAAAAAAATATGGCACTAATAATTTGCCATGTTACTTGGCCATAGAGAAAAGCTTGGGGGTCCCACTCGGCGTGCGCTCGGTGGTGAATCGCTGAGCTAGTCTTTGTGCACCGGGCGGCGATAGCAGCTAGCCCTGGGCTCGAAGTCTGCTATTACAATAGTGTCAGAATGTTCTATCATTGATTTCATAATGGTTGATTTGGACAAGATTCTATGCCATTTCTTTCAATGGAGTGTCAGTGGTTGACCACTGGATATAAAAGCGTCATTATGACTTTCCAGTGGTCAACCACTGACACTCCATATTGTTCTGTAGTCTATGGTGCAATGCGAGAGGCTAGTGATCGCTAATGCGACCTCTCACTAGCTAAGCCGCGCCTATAACCTTTGGGAGATTGCCACGATTCTTCGCAGAGCGGTCGACGAAATAAAATGTTCATGCAATTCCTCAATGTCGGAGGTTCCAAGTAATCCACTCTTGATTTAAACACCCCTAGGCTGTTGTATGCTCGCGTTTGACCAGCATCTCACCTGATGGCAAGCGATGTGGTCGACGATGGAGCACGCTTGCCTAGACGTACTATTCACTCTTGACTTAAAGACCCCAGGTTGTAGCTATCAAGAAACACAAACTCCGGCAGGGAACTGCAATGAAAGTATATCAAAAACCTTTTGTGTGTATAGGTGGGATGTCCACCATGTATCCCTTAGCATGAGTTGTGTCAGATCTTGCGTCTGACTACCCGTAAAGACTGTCAAAAACCTATGCCACCGGAAAATGGCAAACTCCATAAGATTATAAAATAACTTGATAGATTGTGTAAACTTTCGATAAATTGTCAACTGAACATTGGGAACGCTTTTTTACGCATCAAAATTTGATAGTTTATAATTTGTGAAACTAAAACCATATACTTAGGTCTACGGTCCATTGAAGCTGTGAAAAAATCAAGCTTCTATCTTAACTTAAAAAAGATACGGCCGTTTATGCCGCAAAAAACGTATATTTCGACACTCTCAAGGGAATCAAAATGTATAGGGTATTTCCCGTTGACCTAGAACTATGAAATTTGGCAAGTAATACCGTCTTAAACTACAGGTGTAGGGAAAAGTCTGAAAACTATACATTTGTAATTTATTCATAAAAAAAAATATAGTCTTTATTTAAAGTGTCATATTTACCTACAAATTTGTACGGAACCCTCGGTGGGCGAGTCCGACTCGCAATTGTTTATTTTTTACGTAGCCACAAGCTCTGCATACATGCAAATACATGATTTAATTAAATAAACAATACATATCCTCTTTTTAAAAGTACATTGTATGCGATCACGGAGCGTCGTCACCCAGCCTTGTACAGCTTATTGAATCACCACTGATGTCATGCCGTACCTATTGACTTTGATGAAAACTGCTAGCCCAGTGTTACTTGGACCCTGAGGATGGGCAGAACAAAAAAAACTGTCCAAGTGCCTGTCGGACTCACCTGCAAAGGGTTCCGAACCAATTTCATTTTTGTAACGTATTATTTGAACGATAGAAATAGAAAAAACAGATTTGAACACTATAGACGTCTTATAGGTTTTCCTGTAATCTGTAGGTAAAGACCTAGTACTTATCTGCATTTTTTTCAAAATTTTAAGCTCAGCAGTTTCCGAGATAAGGCCCCCCTCTTATCTCCGTCCAACCGGCCGGCACAGACTATTCGCGATTGCACAGAGCCACTCGGTATCCCGTGCGCATTCCCCGCTGTGTCGAATGCGCAGCGCAATCAATGCCCTTATTTATGACCTACCCGATTGTGACGTGTTGAACTGTTGAATGACAGTTTCAATTTCAACCAAATCATGTTATTGTGCTTGAGATTTTGTGAAAGACATCGTATAAGAATAATTGTATGTCCTAATAATTTGTAACCTAACAATATGTATTTACATTTTTTTTTTTGTTGTAATGTATATTAATGCTACAAGATGAAATTGTAGTTTAATACATAAGAAATTAATTAATTACTGTTACTGGTGTATAACCGTTGTAATTAATAATGAAATAAATAAATTTCCATCAGGTAAATAAATAAATAAATTTTCCGAATTACTCCGAAACTACTGAGCAACTGACTGACCATTTATGGGGTCAACTAGACAAAAAAAGGTTTTTCAAACTGTATCGTGTGACATATCAAATGAAAGGGCTTACTATGAGGGTTTTAACTAAATTTTTTCATAATTTTAAAATAAATAGTTTAGAAGTTATTCAAGAAATTATACCAAAAATTACCATTCCCTCCCCTTATCTATCTAATCCTATAAAAAGTCTCTAGTGTCAAAATAACATGTTACAAAAATTAAATTAGTTCGGAACCATTTGCACACGAGTGCGACTCGCACTTGGCCAGTTTTTTCTTTTCTTTTAGAGGTTACTTCTAGGTAAGTGTGCTTCATCTTCGACCACATCATCGCTTACCATCAGCGAGATAATGGTCGAACGTGTGCCTAATAATAGTAAAAAAACTGGCCAATTGCTAGTCGGACTCGCGTGCAAAGGGTTCCGAGGGAATATTTTTTTTTTACATGTTATTTTAACACTATAGACTTCTTATAGGTTTTCCTGTAATTTATAGGTAAAGATCTGTTATCTCCATTTTTTTTTTTTCAAAATTTTAAGCTCAATAGTTTCGGAGATAAGGGAATGGTCATTTTTCGTCTAATTTCTTGAATAGCTTCAAAACCATATATTTTAAAATTATGAAGAAAATATAATTAAGACCCTCACACTAAGCCTAATTTCAAAAAACTTTTGAAGTGAAAACTTCTTTAGCGGCGTTGAGCACTTTTCTGTAATGGGTATAAAATCTTAAACTCGCGTCAGGACACGTGACCTGATCGAAAAAGCGTAAGACGGACTCGCGTCAGGGTCACGTGATGCTGATCGAAAAAGCGTAAGATCGAGGGGAAGGGAGAGGAACTAGTATCTCCCACTCTTTCTACCGTGCCTGAGTGTGCTGCTCCGCTTAGGCGGCACAGGGCGCTTGCGCGAATGTCCGTCTGTGTTTATGTACAGCGTGCCACGCGTATCCAAGGATACGAAATTACGGAATTACGAAATTATGGATGAAAGTTGATTTTTCTAAGAGATAAAAATTAATGTAATATATAAATAAATAACGATATAATATTATGAATAATAACATGTAAATTGTCATATTTGTGTACGATAGCGCAATAAATAAACATTGTATTCTACCTCATAAATGATAGTATTTTTGTACTTATAATTAAACACAACGTTATTTTTTGTTGTTTTTATGGTTCGTTTTGTTTATGTCAGGAACTGTGTCAAGATTGACATCTGTCACTGACAGTCGCTGTCGCGGCCACACGTCAGTGTCTTTTTGTTTATTTTGTTGTCGGTGGTTTGTCTATGATGTGACCGCGACAGTAAGGATGTATTATTTACATTTTTCACTTCTGCCGGCACTCCCGGAGTGCTACCGGTGTTTTTTTTTTTTTGAAATTTTCTAGTTGACCCCCAAAAGTGACCCCATGCTAAAAATTTACTAATTCACGTAACGCGTCCGTGTTTGGGTCACAGAAGTCCATATTTGTACCAAATTTCAACAGAATCGGTCCAATGGATCCAGAGAAACTGGCTGTGACAGACGGACAGACAGACAGACACCCGAGTGATCCTATAAGGGTTCCGTTTTTTATTCGGAACCCTAAAAATATTCAATCTTTTTGTTAATTATAAACTAAGTAGATGAAGCCGATGTTTCCTAGCTGAAGAAACACCGAAACTAACTCAGAGGTCAAATTCTCTTTTAAAGTCGATACAATAACATGCAGAGGAAGCAAGCGACTTCGTTTTATTGGAGGTGCTAATATTCTAAATTACTGACCCATATTTGGTGAGGTGCAAAACTGGTTTGTGAGGTTCTGACAGAGCCGCATATTGCAGTGTTGTTGATATTATGTTACGATTTCTGATCAACGCGTACCATCTAATTGATAGCTTTTTGATGTCTGGCAGAAAATCGGATTACGTAACCCCTTCGTGAGATATGACGATAAATTAGTAGATAAATAGTGTTTTTAACCGACTTCTAAAACAGAAGGTGGTTCTCAATTTGACAGCGTATATATATATATTTTGTTATGTGTGTTCGCGGATAACTTCGTCGTTTATCATCCGATTTCGATGCATCTTTTTTATATGAAAGGGTATGCTGCCGAGGTGGTCCCATTGCTACCACGTCAGGATCTGATGATGGAAACCCTGAGAAATCGAGGGCAACTCTTGAAAATTGTAGGCACGCATCTGGTAAAAACTTGATATTCGTGTGTATATCGGGTGATACTACAAAAGAATGAAGGTTTGGATCAGACCTGATGATGAAGACGACAGAGAGTCAAAGGAACTCCACATCGGTATGTAGGAACTACCAAGTGTTTGGGCTTATTTCATTCGTATTGACGAGACCTTTACACCGAAAGCACTTAGTAAGTTTTATTTTGATAACATCACGCCGGTACGCTGTGACCGACTTCCGAAATTAAAGTGATTTTATACTTTGTAGTGTTTTGTTTTGGAAGTCGGTTACATTTTTTGTAAAAAAGTTTTTTTTGCGATCCAGTTTCGATTTAATTAGCTTGTTTTTTTACAGCGACTTCGATCACGTGACCTATAAGAAAAAAAAAGAAAGAAAAATCAACACACACACGCACAACCCACACAGAAGCCTATATTCGTCTCGAATTTCCAGTTCTTCTCTTCTATATTAATTACTAGCTGAACCGCGTAACGTCGTCTGCGTCACAATTTTCATTACTGCTCCGCTCCTATTGGACTTAGCGTGATGATATATAGCCTATAGCCTTCCTCGATAAATGGGCTATCTACCACTGAAATAATTTTTCAAATCGGACCAGTAGTTCCTGAGATTAGCGCGTTCAAGCAAACAAACAAACTCTACAGCTTTATATATTACTAGCTTTTGCCCGCGGCTTCGCTCGCGTTAAGAAGTTTAAAATTGACAAAGTTTCATACAAACTTTCATCCCCTATTTTATCCCTTTGGGGGTAGAATTGATCAAAATCCTTTCTTAGCGGACGCCTACGTCATAACATCTACCTGCATGCCAAATTTCAGCCCGATCCTTCCAGTGGTTTGGGCTGTGCGCTGATAGATCACTATGTCAGTCAGTCAGTCACCTTTGAGTTATATATTATATAGAATATAGATATAGAAGTATAGATAGATATTTACCCCCCTTACCTGGCCCAGGCCTTTCCTGGCCTGGCCTTTTTTATTATTGTTTTTTTTTTTAAATTTGTTATTATATTAATTATAATCTCTTCGAGTGAAGTAAGGCTTGAGTTGCATTATCTCTTGGGTATGGACAGGAAAGACCACAGGATCCTTTCAGTTTTCCGACATAAAATTTAGTCTATGGATAGCACTCGAAAATAGGGTAGTTTTCTATCAGCGATAGAGTAATACAAACCCGCCAAGTGCGAGTTGGACTCTCACAGCCAGTGGCGTGCGGTAGGTGCAACCCAGCATAGGTAATAACTGGTTAAAAAGAAAACACCATATAACTCATCGCTACCGCGCCGACCCACTGCACCGTGCTGTTTCTGTACTTAATTCTGTGCTATAGTGATATTAAATTGCTACGTGTTTATTTTTTATAATTATCATCAATAACATCGAAATATAACATAATGAAAATAACTAAAACAGCTGAGCAAGATCAAAACTTTTTTCAACCTATTAGTATTTTATAACGTAAATGATATAAGAGACTAAAATGTCCTGCTGGCTTGCACCTACCGCACGCCACTGTCTCAAACGAAGGGTTCCGTACCATAAACCTAAATTTTTATTATTTGCTGTTATAGCGGCAATAGAAATACACAATCTGTGAAAATTTCAACTGTCTACCTATAACGGTTCTTGAGATACAGCCCGCTGACAGACAGGCGGACGGACAGCGGAGGCTTAGTAATAGGATTCCGTTGGTTACTTATGGTTACCTATATATAACCCTAAAATCGAGTGTAATTGCAGAAAGATCTGGCGCAGGACCAAAGGCTCTCTTACCGAGGCACGGGGGAATCACATCACCTATTCCCGAAGTCCGGGCCATCACAGAGAAATTCCTTATCCAAAAACCCAATGACACTTGCCCGAACTGGCAATCGAATCCATTTTCCTACTCCTCCGCTGTACTTTTCTGATTAAATTCGTTGCAGGATCCAAGACAGTTAAATCGTTTCTCCGGGACTCGTCGGGCTTCATTGGCTCGGCGTTTTTCTGGTGGTCGCCACTGTTGATTCTGGCTTTCAGGAGTTGCAGTGGTTGGGAATGTGTGGCGGGCTTGTCCCAAATAAAAAAAAAATCGAACCCAGGACTCCACAATCGGCTGTCGCGCTTACAACCGCGAGACCTACGGAGCAGTATCAATGAAACTGACATCGAATTACGTCGAGGAGGCATTCGTATACCGGGTATAAATAAAGGTGTCAACACATCAGTGACCGCGGCTGGGCTGCTTGCCTACTGACCCGCATGGTACAGTTAGGCTTGCGAACAGGTTCTAATGCACAGACCGATTGCCGACTAGGTCTGAGTATTTGCGGGTAGGATTACTTGTTTTCATACTACGAGCATTTAGTACTGTATCGCCCCAGGGAGTTTTTAGGGTTCCAAACATCCGTAAAAAACGGAACCCTTATAGGATCACTCGGGTGCCTGTCTGTCTGTTATAGCCAGTTTTCTCGGGATCTACTGGACTGATTCTGTTGGAGTTTGGTATACTTATGGACTTCTGTGACCCAAACACGGACACCTTTCGGGAGTAAATATTTTTTTAAGTATGGGCGTCACTTTTGGGGGTCAAACTAGAAAATTAATAAAAAAGTTTTATTAACTGTATCGTGTGGCATATCAAATGAAAGGGCTAACTGTGAAGGTTTTAATTGTATTGATTTCATCATTTTAAAATAAACAGCATTGAAGTTATTTAAGAAATTAAACCAAAAATGACCATTCTCCCCATTATCTCCGAAAGGACAGTGATAGTGAAAATAGATTTACAGTTTACAGGAAAACTAAAAGAAGTGTTTAGTGTTAAAATAACATGTTAGAAAAATGTAATTGGTTCGGCTTTTTATGAGTGGCAGCTCCCACAGGTGAACCTAGGAAGTTGTCGTGTGCTTAACCGGACCTGCATGTGGCCTTAAATATAAATTGACCTTCATGATTCAACCATCTTACGAAGAGAAGAGGATTTTGTCTGCAGTAGGTAGGTAAAAGGGAACTTCTTATGGAAAACAGTTTTTGAAGTGAAAACTTCTTTAGCGGCGTTGAGCACTTTTTCTGTAATGGGTATAAAATCTTAAACTCGCGTCAGGACACGTGACCTGATCGAAAAAGCGTAAGACGGACTCGCGTCAGGGTCACGTGATGCTGATCGAAAAAGCGTAAGATCGAGGGGAAGGGAGAGGAACTAGTATCTCCCACTCTTTCTACCGTGCCTGAGTGTGCTGCTCCGCTTAGGCGGCACAGGGCGCTTGCGCGAATGTCCGTCTGTGTTTATGTACAGCGTGCCACGCGTATCCAAGGATACGAAATTACGGAATTACGAAATTATGGATGAAAGTTGATTTTTCTAAGAGATAAAAATTAATGTAATATATAAATAAATAACGATATAATATTATGAATAATAACATGTAAATTGTCATATTTGTGTACGATAGCGCAATAAATAAACATTGTATTCTACCTCATAAATGATAGTATTTTTGTACTTATAATTAAACACAACGTTAATACTAAAGTTTTCACTTCTGCCGGCACTCCCGGAGTGCTACCGGTGTTTTTTTTTTTAATTAGCTCGGTCTTACAACATAACTGGTGAAATGGACAACAATAGTGGTATACCTGCCGGCACCATTCATTTTCAATGTCAAACTGCAAGACAAACTTTGCGCTCACCTAATTAAAAAATAAATTATCTACGTGCAACGAGCAAGTCCATTATTATCTCACTAAGCGTGTTATCATTTATCACAAAGCCTTGGCATTGTTCAAATATTTGTGCCTGAAAGATAATGTTAGATGAGCTCATTATTTAAAGGTTTTGAGGTTATCTCTTCTTTCTTTATTATTTCGAGAATAGATGTGGAGTCAGCTGTTTGACCTTCCGCCATGTTTAGGTTTTTACCGCCAAAAATGTTACCATAGACAATATTATTATTTTTAGAGTCTGTTTTATTTTTAAACCCGTGCATTGCATGTGCTACCTTTTTGCCTTTGCAAAGTCGTCAAAAGACCAAACCTTAAAACTCGCTCTGGACGGAGAGGGAGTGTCAGATTCTTCCTGAACAAAATATCCCACTATCCTTTGAAGGAATACAGTTTTTTGTTTTTATTTGTGTATTTTAAAAATAAAGTCATATTAATGTGCGTCTGTTTAGGCGGAATACTTAAACATTTTTTTTTTCCAAAGCCGTGGTAACTATTTCGAATAATTCCGCAACCCCGTGCATGTTACCTGGAGTAGGTTTACGTCATGGAATTCGTAAGTACTGTTCAAAACAATAAACCAAAGGTGGGGAACGAAATCATAAAACACCTCCAGTTCTCCCATTCTTGGATGTAATTACTAAGTTAACATGACGCCATATCTCTGAAAAACTTTAAATAATTTACAATAATTTAACGACATAGGTATGTAAAACATTCTATAGCCATGCTCATAAAATATGATTTCTAACACGTCCTCTGGCCCGGCGAGAGACTAAACTGTATAAACAATACAAAGAGAGGTGATGTCAACGTTATCAACTCAAGGTCGCGATTAGAAACGGTTCGTGATGCTGTGCCATAGAGTAGAGATGCAGAAGGTTTACAAAGACGCGCGATGAGATTCGCGGGAAAAATCATAGACACACAATGAGATGTTGACATAATAGACTGACAGGGGCCAAATACACAAATCATACGCCTGTAATCACGGATTCTGGGTGCGACTGTAGCTTCCTCTGCCCGGGACTCCCCTTACGTTCAAGCGGCGGCGCGAGTGGAACACCACACGCCGCCTTCTCAGGTCTTGATTTGTGTCGCGACGGATGTCACCGAATCTGTCGTCCCTGAACCCTTTTTAAGGGGCTGGAAGAGGGCGTTATCTCTCCTACGCCGACGACTGGTACAACTGCCGCTGGAGATGGGAGAGCACCGGTATTCTCCCATTCCGTAGCCTCCTGCGAAAATGTCATCTAGCAGCAGATCGCCGCTTCCCAGTAGTCTAAAATGCTCAAAAACTAAATTACAGGAACGAATTTACTCATTTATTTGAAGGACATAACAAAGTTGAACTTTTTTATAAACTTTTTGTTGGCACTCTTCGTTAGATGACGTCCGCTGTTTGCAAGAATGCGCTGTAAAAGTTTATTATATTTCTACTTTTATTGCTCATTACATGAGATGAGACACTAATGAGTTAACATAACTTGTGGCTTGAGATCTTCTTGTTTCATTTGTGGTTATTTTTATTTTTTGATGCAGTTGCGTTTGATCATTGTCTCACCTGTGGGGCTACAAAGTCCACTTTAGCAGAATCAGAAAGCAAATCACGCTACCCGTACTGTCAAATTTTCCCAATCAACCTTGAACCTAATTCGTTAGCGATAAAGATGAAAATGAAATTTGACAGATTGTTGCGTGATTAATATTATGGTTCTGCTAAAGTGACCTTTTTAGCCTCCTGATGGAAAGGGATGATAATGTGGTCAGCGATGAAGCACGCTTGCCTAGAAGTAAACTCTTGATTTATTAAATTGTCCAAGGTTATAGCTTTCAGGAAACACAGACTCCGGCGGAAAATAATAATACTAAGCTGTACGAAAATGTCCTTTTTCGCAATCTATGTTGAGGCAGTCACGGCAGGTTCTGTCGGGAGCCCCCATCTGGGCGGACTCCCTCCACAGGAGGGAGAATGCAACCGCCATCCGCAGGCTCCAAAGGGCCATTGCACAGCGGGTGGCGAGGGCTTACCGCTCAGTGGGGTTCTCGGCGGCGTGCGCTCTGGCTGGCACCCCTCCTTGGGAGTTGAAGGCGCGGGTGCTAGCCAGAGTGTACGAGTGGACGGCGCGGCGAAAGGCGCTGAGTGAGCGCCCCGTCGCGGAGGAGCGGGAGGCCATGCGGCAAGAGGCGAGGGACGCCATCATCGACCATTGGACGGAGGACCTCGCCTCCGCCACCTTTGGCCGCCGAACCCTGGACGCGCTCGGTCCAGTTTTGCGGGACTTGCTCGAGCGCTCCCACGGTTTCTTCTCATTCCGTCTGGTGCAGGTGTTGTCCGGGCATGGCTGCTTCGGATCTCACCTGCACCGGATCGGGAGGGAGGAGACTCCGGCGTGCCACGACTGCGGCGCGGCGGAGGACACGGCACAGCACACCCTTGAGGTGTGCCCAGCTTGGTCCGAGCTGCGCCGCAGTCTCACCGCGGTGGTCGGCCAGGACCTCTCGCTACCCGGCGTGGTCAGTTCCATGCTGGAGAGCGAGGGGGCCTGGGCAGCGGTCGCCTCCTTTTGCGAGGCGGTTATCTCGCAAAAAGGAGGCGGCGGAGCGCGAGCGGGAGGACGACCCTCTCGTGGCGCCGCTCCGTAGGCGAAGAAGAGGTAGGAGAAGGCGCGGCGCGGTTATAAAAAAAAAAATATTTTTATATATGTATGATACCAGTTAACAGCTGTACGGGTCGGTATACATGGTTCAGCAACTCCTGCTGCCGAGATCGGTCCCTGGACGTGTGTCTCGGAAAAATTACAGCCGGACCCAACAGCTTTACGTACTTTCCGAAAGTAGATCTATCAGAAGCCAAGATATCTGACGCCAGTCATGACAAGGGGTATTGTGACACCCAGTAACTGGGTTGTAGATATCAGACAGGCAGTCGCTCCATGTAAAATACTGGTACTCAGGTGCATCCGGCAAGTATTACGTAAGCAGAATTTAAGTAATTTTGAACATCCCCCTCCCCTTGTCAGCGATAGTAAACAAAGCTCTTACCCCTCCCCCCTATGCTTACGTAAGCATTGGTATAGGTTTTACTCACGCAGGACCTATTTCCCCCGCTTCTGTTATTTCTTACTTAACTATGAAATATCGCGTGAGAGTAAAACCAACTTATTAGTAACTAGTGGACGTCACGCGGTTTCACCCGCCTAGTTCCCGTTCACGTGGGAGTACGGGGATAAAATATAGCCTATGTTACTCGCTGATAGTGTAGCTATCCATTGCTGAAAGAATTTTTCAAATCGGTCCAGTAGTTCCGGAGCCTGTTCATTTCAAAATAACAAACAAATCTTTCCTCTTTATAATATTAGTGTAGATAATTATGTCAAATTAAAATTTACTTAGATTTGCAAACAAAAAACTAAGTAAATATTGCTGACGTAATCACCATTCAAACCCCCCCGTCCCCCATGTCATCAAAAATAAGCAAATTAAAGACCCCCCCCACCCCACTTTGGTGCTTACGTAACACTTGTACGGCCCCTTAGACTGGAAACTGACATGTTGGGAGAAGGCTAGGCAGAGAATATAATAGAATACTCTTTATTATGTACACCATATAAGTTACAGAAAAGATAGATGAGAAACATTACATAGGGTGACACAATGGGCGGCCTTATCGCTAAAAGCTATCTTTTCAAGACAACCTTTGGATTGATTTTAAAGAGAAAAAGGAGAGACAATACTGTAGGAAGTCTTACGTGTACTATTTATACAAACATCAATATAAATTTATACAATAATATCTATGAAACAAAAGCAGAGAACTCTAGCAAAAACAATTAAAGAGAGAGATACGTTCTTGACCAAAGTTTTAAAAATGGACAAAGATTGAGCACGCCTTAGCGACACGGGCAAGGCATTCCATAACCACACCGCTTGAATTGTGAAAGATTTGTCGTAAAAGGTGGTGGAATGCATCGGTATTCCAAGTCTCAAGTACTAGGTTTGATGATACCCTCGCCAAAACTCACGTTAATCCGATAAAATGTTTCTCAAGTTATGCCCACAATTACGGAAAACCATACATGATGCTATCTAAAACCTATGCAGCGTATAATACTCTCGCAACACATTCAATTGCGTAAACATACGTTTTAGCGCTAAAACTCAGTGTTGCAATATCAAATAATGTCTGGTATTGCAATAAAATAACTTTCCTGTATGTGAAGGTCTGTAAATGACGGTTGTTAAATTAAGCATTTTATTCAAAAGATAGAAGGTATTCTAGCTTTTAACATGCCTCCGCTGTCCGTCCGTCCGTCTGTCTGTCTGTCAGCGGGCTGTATATCAAGAACCGTGATAGGTTGAAATTTTCACAAATTGTGTATTTCTTTTGCCGCTATAACAACAAATAATAAAAATTCAGGTTTATTGTACGGAACGCTTCGTGTCATCGTGTGCGAGTCCGACTCGCACTTGGCCGGTTTTTTACCCTACTGCTCCAGACATGTTTTTCGAGAGTATGTTTGTCTATTACTTTGACTCTTTTCTCTATGGTATCAAACGCGATAGCCCTAATTGACACTAAAGGTTCGCATTCCAAACGTGACATTGGCTAAACGCACTTGAAACCGTGCGAAGCCAAAGAAAAAAAAAGTTCACATTCGCATCTCAGTCGCAATCTGTCAAAAGTCTATGGAAACAGAGGTTTTTTGACAGATTGCGACTAAAATAGGAATGTGAACGTTGCTTAATAACTGGCCAAGTGTGAAGCGGACTCGCGTGCAAAGGGTTCCGAACCAATTAAATTTTTTAACATGTAATTTAACACTATAGACTTCTAATAGGTTTTCCTGTAATCTTTTGGTATAGAACTATTATCTGCATTTTTTTCTTTTTTTCGAAATTTTAGGCTCAGTAGTTTCAGAGATAAAGGGTTATTTTTGGTCTAATTTCTTGAATAACTTCAAAACTGTTATTTTAAAATTATGAAAAAAATATAATTTAAATCGTCACAGTAAGCGAAAGGGTTTATTTGATATATCACACGATACAGTTTGAAAAACTTTTTTTGTTTAATTTTGTAGTTTGACTCCAAAAGTGACCACTACTAAAAACTAAAAATACTAAAAAAATATTTATTTACGTAACGCGTCCGTGTTTGGGTCACAGAAGTCCATATGTGTACTAAATTTCAACAGAATCAGTTCAGTAGATCCGGAGAAAACTGGCTGTGACAGACTGACAGACAGACAAGTGATCCTATATGGGTTCCGTTTTTTGGTAGGAACCCTAAAAATGAGTAGAATAACCCCGTTGATGTCGGTGTTTTTGCGGTTTTGTTCTTTTTTGGCAACGGGAATTTGAAAATTGCTCGTATTAATTCATGGTAAAACTAACATTGGCATTAAAACTTTAAAGGAAGGAAGGAACTGTATTCTAATGTATTACGGACATTTCCTAGGTAAATGGAGCAAAATAGGTAACTATTAATTTATATTTAAACAACAATTCAGAGTATTGCTCTAATTAAACATTATATTGATATAACACGTTCATGTCAGCGTTATTTCCTTGAACGTTACTATGCAGGATGACATATTTAATTTAAATGTGAATTTGAACTATGTAAAGTACCTAGGTATATAATAAAAATAAAACCTGCCGGATAAAATACTGAATGAAAATCCAAGTTATTCATATCCATACTAATGTTATAAATGCCAAAGTAACTGTCTTTCGCCTCTTCACGTCTGAACACATTTGCATGAAACGTGGCAAAAAGGTATACAGTGTCTTGGAATAGGACATAGGTAGGTATTTTCATATATGTAATATAATTTTCTACATTCACGCTCCCCAAGCCTCTGTCAAATGGTACTAAATAAATTAATACCTACCGGATAAAAATTGAATGAAAATAACTATAACAAATTAACGATAACTATTTCAAATTGATAACTTTTTACGTTAACGAACTTAATAGTGTCCAAAAATACCCGGCAATAAGAGTCAAAAACGCCATTGCACAATCTGCATGAAACAAAACATTGTTAACATAAAAATTCAGGCAACTTCTCAAAATCCGCAATCCAGACGAGCTGTAAACCTCAATTCACCTCTTTTCATAACAATGCATTGTTTATTTTTCTACTCAGTATATAAACAGCTCTTCAAAATTACATAAGCGAAAAAAACCGTCCATTTTCTCTTTGACCTAAATTCTCGATCGCTTGTAAATCAAGTGCGTGAAACGGAACGTGACAGAATGCGCCTTGCACGGTGCACACGGAAACTAATATGGCGGCTCGGCGATTTTGAATATCGAACGTTGTTTTTTCGAAAGTCAGGATTTCTGACCGGTTATAGTGGGTAAATTTTGCTTATCTCGTTACTGTCATTCCCATTCGTCAGCGCAGAGCGCTGAGGGCCTTGACTAGTCTGTTTACCTTTCTTTATAATCCTTCTTCTCCCTCTTATCTAACTTCACAAATTCAATTCCTCTGCTCTGCGCACAGTAAAAATCTTCGCTCTACTAATAATCTCCTTCTACGCTGTCCCACACACCGCTCTGGGTGTATCCACTCCTCTTTCTTTGTCCAAGCAATCTTCCTTTGGAATGCGCTCCCTCTAAACATCAGGACGGCAACCAGTCGGTTGTCCTTTAAGGTGAAGGCACGTGAGCACATTTGCAAGAAGTTGGTAGAATCATCACAGCGTTAATTCGTTGAATTCGTTTTCTAAACGTCGTTATTTTTTATGTGTATGTATGTATCTATGTATTTATGATTGTATTTCTTTTCCTCTCTGTTTGTCTTTCCTTTAAGTTGCACCTGCCATGTTGTCTCTGCACCATCCTAAGGTCGATTGGTAGAAAATGCCTAAGGCATTAAGTCCGCCTTTGTACAGTGTTATTACTAGTGCATCAAGTTTTAATAAATAAAGAAATAAATAAAACCTCGATAAATATTTTTACCATGACTGCATGAATTTGACCAGGTTTGATCGATCTTCAAGTTAAGCAACGCTTCTCGAGGTCGGTCCGGAACGAAAAAAAAAAAAAAACAAATTCGGAACTCCGTGTCTCCTGGCTGTCATTTGTAGATCTTTAGAAGCTAAGAAGTCTGACACCAGTCTTGTCAAGGAGTTCCATGTTACCCAGCTACTGAGTCATGGACGTTGCTTGACCATCAAGATAAAATCACTTCTTTGATGAACATTTGACAACCCTAGCCTTACCATAGAGAAATTAAAAACTTTTTCCTCGAAACTCGTGGGAATAACAACAAAAATAATCGATTCACTCCTCAATTTATGGATTGTGCACCGTTATCAATTTCATGGAATAAAAAAAATGATTCAAACTTGAGTTCATTAATAATTTCCCGAATGCCGTAGGTAGTGAGATCACCCAACTACGGTCATATCTTAACGCATAGATAACTTTACGGCTATCAAACCAATTTTACACTTAAAATGTAACCGTATTTCAATGGAATAAGGCTTGATAAACAAGTTTTGTGGACGAAGATTTAAATTGGCATATTAAAATCGATGATGACGTAATTCAAACCGGCCGCGCTTTTTTGCTTCGATTTTCAAAATTGGGTGCGTTCAACAGTTCGGTTTGGTTTTAATTTTTGGCATTTTAGGTAAAAATTTTCTCTTTTTAGGGTTCCGTAACTTTTTTACTGTTGATAGCCACGCGTTTGACCACTGTCTCATCTGGTGGTAAGCGAAGATGTGACCTCAAAAGGAAAACCCTTATAGGATCACTTTGTCGTCCGTCCGTCCGTCTGTCAAGACCCTTTATCTCGGAAATGTGTGGAGATATCGAGTTGAAATTAAAAACATATACTCAAGTCTACAGTCCCTTGAAGATCTAACTTCTAAGTTAACGTTAAAAGAAGATACGGCCGTTTATGCCGAAAACAACGTATATTTCGACAATCAATGGTATCAAAATTTATAGGGTATTTTCCGTTGACCTATAAAAGAACTATGAAATTTAGCAAGTAATACCGCCTTATACTACAAGTAGCAGTTTTTGCGATGAAGCTGCCATTTCCATATGTTGGGGAAGGTTGCCTTCCAGTTTAAAGCTGGATATCAGTACATTACATGGCGCGACAGCCTACTGGCCTGCACAGCCCATCAGATGAGGGTCTAAAAATTTGTCAAATATCATTTTCATCTTTATCGCTAACGTATTAGGTTCAAGGTTGATAAGGAAAATTTGACAGTGACGGGTAGCGTGATGTGCTTTCTGATTCTGCTAAAGTGGCCTTTTTAGACCCGCTGGACATCATGGTATTTCTTAGCAAGACTGGTATCAGATTTTCTGGCTTTTGTCATAGATCTACAAATGACAGCCGGGACTTACCAAGGCACAGGAAGTCTCGGTATGTACGAAATGGTCACCCGTTTACAGACCGCCCTTAGCAAGCGTTGCTTAACCTAAGTGTTCATAGTGCGTACAGCTAAGGAGTGGAATTCCCTGCCGGAGTCTGTGTTTCCTGATAGCTACAACCTGGGAGTCTTAGTGAATAGGTTACTTCTAGGCAAGCGTTCTCCATCTTCGACCACATCATCGCTTACCATCAGGTGAGATAGTGGTCAAACGCGTGCCTATAAATAGTATTAAAAAAAAGTTTGATTAGTGCGGAGATGGAGTTGTCACTCCATCACTGTTCACTTCGTGATCACTTACCCAAGCCTTCACTTCGACTTGTAAGTTTACAGCATCGACCGGCAGAACTGTTGATTTGGTATTTCTATTTATTCATTGGATAAGTAATTCAACCATAACTATGGGTGAGGTCCGCATTGCTAAAAGGAATTTATATATCGTAGCCTGATTAACTAATACGGGACTGGTTCATTGATTAAACATCTGTATCTATACTAATATATAAAGCTGAAGAGTTTGTTGGTTTGTTTGCTTGAACGCGCCAATCTCAGGAACTACTGGTCCGATTTGAAAATTTCTTTCAGTGTTGGATAGCCCATTTATCGAGGAAGGCTATAGGCTATATATCATCACGCTAAAACCAACAGGAGCGGAGCAGTAATGAAAAATGTAGCACAGATGAAGTTGCGCGGGTTAACTAGTGTTTTTATAAAGTTGGACTTTCGCAGAACTTCTTGAAAACGTGCGAGGCCAAAAAGGTCCCTATATCAGCAAATGCTGCGAAAAAAAAAATACCACAGTTAATAATAAATGCCTACATTTAACAGCAACTATATAGGGAGCGTAAAGAAACTATAGGTGACAGCACAGAAATGTCACTGTCAAGTATGTTTCAAGTATATAATTCGAAATAGCTACGCTAGATGGCACAGTCTGCTTCGCGCACGTTCCCCTAAAGTGAGCGTGCAGGAACCGCAGGTGGCAGCACAGAAGCCACAACGTCAAGTATTCTGACCATTAAAGTTTCGAGTATGCGACCCTAGATGGCATAGTCAACACCGTACGGTCCCTATTGATAGAGAAACAAAAAACTATTATTTTGCAAGGCTCTTAAACGCCCTCTTCGTTGGTCTTCTTCTGCCTAGTCTTTTCTCAAGTATATTGGGGTCGGCTTCCAGTCAAATCGGATTCAGCTGAATACCAGTATTTTACGTGTATCGGCTGCCTACGAGACCTCCACAACCCATTAACTGGGTGACACGCTACTTCTTGGCAGGACTGGGGTCAGATTTTCTGGCTTCTGACAATCCGTAACGACTGCCAAAGATCTACAATTGGTAGCCGGGACCAACGGATTCACGTGCTTTCCGAGGCACAGAGGATACTCGGTATGTTAAGATGGTCCCCCATCTACAGACCGACCTAGGCAGGCGTTGCTTAACCTTGAAGATCGACCCGTGCGGCTTATTGTTCCGTACCTAATTGTTCTCAATTTATGTTTAGACACGTATTACTTAAAACCAATTTACCGTGCCTTAAGCCACAAATGTGTAGGTACGAGGGCTGCTATTTTGTATCCGGAACTGGCCAGTTACAGAACAATATCAAAAAAGTAATTAATACATTTAAAAATGGAACTCTTTGGCTGAAGAATACAATTTGTTTCATGTAGCTGTCATTTGTTTTTCCTTTATGGCGTCATTTTGAAAATTGCGTGTCTAAAACCATGGATTTAACTCGTGAAAATTTTTACGATTTTCGGCGAAGGCTAACTCTAAAACAGTGCATGGATAACCATAATAAATGCTTTATGTTTGTTACACTTTGTTATTCCGGATACATAAATAGCAGCCCTCGTCAGTACTTAGCTTGTAATAAACAATACGAAATGAAGTAATATTATACATTCTAGGTTAATCAAAGTTAATGGTGCCTAATGGGCTGTTTATATCTACTTATGTAGTATAATTATGTAAAGAATTGCGAATTGCTGTTTATGTACTGCGTAATGTCATTTTGAAGTTATTATGGCACCTCCAACGCAAATTCTGTCAATTCCAAGTCCTCGGTCTTTCAGCATTCGACATAGGTGCGAATGGCCAAAGATGTTTTACATTCAAATAATACTGGCCCCTAACTCACCGCTTTTGTAGGTACTAGTGCTGAAAAGTCACTTGCCAGTTCCTTTCAGATATCAGATCTGTAGCAACGGCGATGCGCCACCGGTACATGGTGGACATCCCACCCACACGCACAAAACGTTTTGGGAACACATTCATAGTGCGTACAGCTAAGGAGTGGAATTCCCTGCCGAAGTCTGTGTTTCCTGATAGCTACAACCTGGGAGTCTTTAAGTCAAGAGTGAATAGGTTACTTCTAGGCAAACGTGCTCCATCTTCGACCGCATCATCGCTTAGCATCAGGTGAGATAGTGGTCAAACGTATGCCTATTAATAGTAAGAAAAACACGAAAATCTATCTTACAGAACATTTATGTTTAGAAGTTTTTAGGGTTCCGAAAAAAAGGAACCCTTATAGGATCACTCGGGTGTCTGTCTGTCCATCTGTCACAGCCAGTTTTCTCCGGACCCACTGGACCGATTCTGTTGAAATTTGGTACACATATGGACTTCTATGACCCAAACACGGACGCGTTACGTAAATTATTAAATTTTTAGTAAGGGGGTCACTTTTGGAGGTCAAACTAGAAAAAAAAAAGAAAGTTTTTTGAACAATATCGTGTGACATATCAAATGAAAGGGCTTACTGTGAGGGTTTAAGTTATTCAAGAAATTAGATGAAAAATAACCATTCCCCCCTTATCTCCGAAAATACTGAGCCAGAAATTTTGAAAAAAATGGAGATAATAGATCTTTACCTTTAAATTACTGGAAAATCTATAAAAAATCTATAGTGGTAAAATAACATGTTAAAACAAATTAAATTCGTTCGGAACCCTTCGCACGCAAGTCCGACTCGCACTTTTATCGGGTTAGTCGCAACACGAAAATCTATCTTACAGAACATATTTATGTTTAAAAGTTTGTTTTTTTTTTTCGACTAAATGCTCTTTGCAGTCTCTCGGCTCCACGTGCTTGGAATTAAAACCTTATTGTTCTTAGATTGCTAATATTTTACTACCTAGGCCATCTCATCATCTTTCTGCCCTTATCCCATGTTACTTGTCGGCGCAACACGTTTTTTTACTTCCATTCTGTCCTATCAGCCGTCACGCTATCACTAACTCCCTTCTGCTTTCATGTGTCTATACTAATATTTTAAATGCGAAACTTTGTGTGTCTGTTACTTACGTCAGAACGGCTGAACGGATCTTGATGAAATTTGGCACAGAGCTAGATTATAGTCTGGTTTAGCATACTTTTTATCCCGGGAGTATGTTCCCTTGGGATAATTTTCGACATTAACGCGGGCGGCTGCTAATACAACTTCTATAGGTTTATAGAAGTATGCGGAACAGAGTCCCGCAAACCTCCATTGAAAAGGGACGGTTGTGTCCGGTGGGCAACTGCCCGATAGTTAATTTTCGGACTGTTGCATAATTAATTATGTTCAAATCGCATGGTAAACTGATACTGCGATGCAGGATTTCGTTATAGTAACTCGCTGCTGGTTGGATTGATGGCGTTGCGGTTATTTTTGTTGCGAATGTAAATTTGCTCCGTTGGTTTTTCTTGATGCCGCTACTTGAGTCCGATCCTGCATGGAGTATTGTAGCCACCTTTGGGATGGCTCAGCTAAGTATCAGCTTGCCGCGCTTGACTCGGTGGAACGCAGAGCTAAGAGACTCATCGGTGACGTAAAACTGGTGGATGCCAAGCTACATAGCTTGGCTCATCGCCGTAAGGTTGCCTGCTTGTCGGTCTTCTACAGATTGTACTTCGGTGAGTGTGCCCAAGAACTCCACGACCTCATCCCACCGGCCCCCTTCTACCATCGGACATCCAGACGCACTGCATCTTACCATCCCTACCTTGTTGCTATTCCACCAATTCGCACTAAGCGCTTCCAAACGTCTTTTATAATGCGCACAGCAAAGGAGTGGAACTCTCTGCCTGCGTCTGTGTTTCCAAACGCTTACAACCCTAATCTCTTCAAAGTTAGAGTGCACAGGCTCCTTCTGGGTAAGCTCGCTCCATCGTAGACTTTGTCTCTGTCATCTCTGACCTAGACTAGAGTCAAGAGCAAACCCATCTATACTAATATATAAAGCTGAAGAGTTTGTTTGTTTGTTTGTTTGTTTGTTTGTTTGTTTGTTTGCTTGAACGCGCTAATCTCAGGAACTACTGGTCCGATTTGAAAAATTCTTTCAGTGTTAGATAGCCCATTTATCCAGGAAGGCTATAGGCTATATATCATCACGCTAAGACCAATAGGAGCGGAGCAGTAATGAAAATTGTGACGCAGACGAAGTTGCGCGGATCAACTAGTCACAAATAAAAGCTAAAAAAAATGCGTACTAAAAACAAAAGCTATTAGTTTTTTAATTGTTTAGCTTAAAGAAATAATAGTTGACTACATTATCGCATTAGGTGGTAAACCTGTAAAGATAAATGTATGGTGGAAATAAATAAATAAATAAAAATAAATAAATAAAAAAAACCCATATTTTTCTGACATCCTTAGATAACCATGCCCAACAACCACAGTTGTTCACAGAAACTCCCGACCATATTTTCCTCGTTTATTTATAGATAAAAACATGATTACTAATAAATCAGTACTTAGCCTTCTCGGAATAATTATCAAGGTAAAGTAAGTCATCGTTATTTTTAATCTGCAATTTGTCATTGCATTTGTGCAGGTGAATTGCATCCGGTCATTTAGTCACGATGGAAAATTGCAGCACTTGTGTTTGGCTAGGTAGGTACATAAAAATTTCATTACATGAGATTTGAAGAGGTACAGTGTATGTAATTGTAAACCTATGGTAAAAAAAAATAATTGCTAGTCCTACTTCCTACAAGATCCAAAGACAAGACATTTATAACTTTACAAAGTCACAGACATAATTTAATATTTAAATTATGTTAAAAACAATTAATTTAGTTAAACATTGAATAAATAAAAAGCAATAAATTAAGTTTAACAAAAGTAAGAAAACATTAATACAATCTATCTAAACTAATATATAAAGCTGAAGAGTTTATTTATTTGTTTGTTTGTTTGCTTGAACGCGCTAATCTCAGAAACTACTGGTCCGATTTGAAAAATTATTTCAGTGTTAGATAGCCCATTTATCGAGGAAGGCTATAGGCTATATTCCATCACGCTAAGGCCAAAAGGAGCGGAGCAGTAATGAACATTGTGACGCAGGCGAAGTTGCGCGGGTCAGCTAGTACAATAAAACTAGCAAAAAGATCAGTGAACCAAGGAGTGGATACATTTTTTCCTCGACAATCCCGGA